>LR738715.1:310626509-310668156 GCA_902687465.1 Secale cereale | reverse complement strand
CTTGCATACCTTGTCAGCATTCTTAGGATCGACCAAACCTTCCGGCTGCATCATATACAATTCTTCCTTCAGGAAACCGTTAAGGAATGCTGTTTTGACGTCCATTTGCCATATCTCATAATCATAGAATGCGGCAATTGCTAACATGACTCGGACGGACTTCAACATCGCTACGGGAGAGAAAGTCTCATCGTAGTCAATTCTTTGAACTTGTCGATGAAGGAAATATGCCCTAGAGGCAATAATAAAGTTGTTATTTATATTTCCTTATATCATGATAAATGTTTATTATTCATGCTAGAATTGTATTAACCGGAAACTTAGTACATGTGTGAATACATAGACAAAACAGAGTGTCCCTAGTATGCCTCTACTAGACTAGCTCATTGATCAAAGATGGTTATGTTTCTTAACCATAGACATGAGTTGTCATTTCATCAACGGGATCACATCATTAGGAGAATGATGTGATGGACAAGACCCATCCGTTAGCTTAGCACTATGATCATTTAGTTTTACTGATATTGCTTTCTTCATGACTTATACATGTTCCTATGACTATGAGATTATGCAACTCCCGAATACCGTAGGAACACCTTGTGTGCTATCAAACGTCACAACGTAACTGGGTGATCATAAAGATGCTCTACAGGTGTCTCCGAAAGTGTTCATGGTGTTGGCATATATCAAGACTAGGATTTGTCACTCCGAGTGTTGGAGAGGTATCTTTAGGCCCTCTCGGTAATGCACATCATAATAACCCTTGCAAGCAAAAGACTAATGAGTTAGTCACGAGATGATGTATTGCGGAAGGAGTAAAGAGACTTGCCGATAACGAGATTGAACTAGGTATAGAGATACCGCCGATCGAATCTCGGGCAAGTAACATACCAATGACAAAAGGAACAACGTATGTTGTTATGCGATTTGACCGATAAAGATCTTTGTAGAATATGTAGGAGCCAATATGAGCATCCAGGTTCCGCTATTGGTTATTGACCGGAGATGAGTCTCGGTCATGTCTACATAGTTCTCGAACCCGTAGGGTCCGCATGCTTAACGTTTGATGACGATCTGTATTATTAGTTTATGAGTTTTGATGTACCGAAGGAGTTCGGAGTCCCGGATGAGATCGCGGACATGACGAGGAGTCTTGAAATGGTCGAGACGTAAAGATCGATATATTGGACGACTATATTCGGACATCGGAAAGGTTCCGAGTGATTCGGGTATTTTTCGGAGTATATGGGCCTTATTGGGCCATACGGGAATAGAGGAGAAGGGCCAAAAGGAAGGAGGCGCCCCCCCCCACTGGTCCGAATTGGACATAGGGTGCAGCCCCCTTTTCCTTCTCCCTCTCCACCTCTTTCCTTCTCTCCTACTCCGAAAAGGAAAGGGGAATCCTACTAGGGCTTGGGAGTCCTAGTAGGACTCCCCACACTTGGCGCGCCCCCTCTAGGGCCGGCCTCTCCCTTGCTCCTTTATATACGGGGGCAGGGGGCACCCTAGGACACACAAGTTGAATTGTTTTAGCCGTGTGCGGTGCCCCTCTCCACAAAAACACACCTCGGTCATACCGTTGCAGTGCTTAGGCGAAGCCCTGCGCCGGTAGATACATCATATCTGTCACCACACCGTCGTGCTGGCGAAACTCTCCCGTGAAGCTCAACTGGATCAAGAGCTCGTGGGACGTCATCAAGCTGAATGTGTGCTGAATGCGGAGGTGCTGTACGTTCGGTGCTTGATCGGTTGGATCGCGAAGAAGTTTGCCTACATCAACCGTGTCACTTGACGCTTTCGCTCTCGGTCTACGAGGGTACGTAGACACACTCTCCTCCTCGTTGCTATGCATCTAGTAGATAGATCTTGAGTGATCGTAGGAAAATTTTGAAAATACTACGTTTCCCAACAGTGGCATCATGAGCCAGGTCTATGCGTAGATGATATGCACGAGTAGAACACAATGAGTTGTGGGCGATACTAGTCATACTGCTTACCAGCATGTCATACTTTGCTTCGGCGGTATTGTGAGATGAAGCGGCCCGGACCGACATTACGCGCACGCTTACGCGAGACTGGTTTCACCGTTATGAGCACTCGTTGCTTAAAGGTGACTGGCGGGTGTCTGTCTCTCTCACTTTAGCTGAATCAAGTGTGGCTACGCCCGGTCCTTGTGAAGGTTAAAACAACACATACTTGACGGAACATCGTTGTGGTTTTGTATGCGTAGGTAAGAATGGTTCTTGCTAAGCCCATAGCAGCCACGTAAAACTTGCAACAACAAATTAGAGGATGTCTAACTTGTTTTTGCAGGGCATGTTGTGATGTGATATGGTCAAGACATGATTAGATATACGGTTTTGTATGAGATGATCATGTTTTTTAAAGTTATCGACAACTGGCAGGAGCCATATGGTTGTCGCTTTATTGCATGAAATGCAATTGCCATGTAATTGCTTTACTTTATCACTAATCGGTAGCGATAGTCGTAGAAGCAATAGTTGGTGAGACGACAACGATGCTACGATTGAGATCAAGGTGTCGCGCCAGTGATGAAGGTGATCATGACGGTGCTTTGGAGATGGAGATCAAAAGCACAAGATGATGATGGCCATATCATGTCACATATTTTGATTGCATGTGATGTTTATCTTATTATGCTTCTTATTTTGCTTAGTTCGACGATAGCATTATAAGATGATCCCTTACTAAATTTCAAGGTATAAGTGTTCTCCCTGAGTATGCACCGTTGCGAAAGTTCGTCGTGCCGAGACACCACGTGATGATCGGGTGTGATAAGTTCTATGTTCAAATACAACGGGTGTAAGCCAGTTTTGCACACACAGAATACTCGGGTTAAACTTGACGAGCCTAGCATATGCAGATATGGCCTCGGAACACTGGGGACCGAAAGGTCGAGCTTGAATCATATAGTAGATATGATCAACATAAGATGTTCACCATTGAAACTACTCCATCTCACGTGATGATCGGACATGGTTTAGTTGATTTGGATCACGTGATCATTTAGATGACTAGAGGGATGTCTATCTAAGTGGGAGTTCTTAAGTAATATGGTTAAATTGTACTTTAATTTATCATGAACTTAGTCCTCGTAGTATTAGCATATCTATGTTGTAGATCAATAGCTCACGATGTTGCTCCCCGATTATTTTTTTATATGTTCCTAGAGAAAACTAAGTTGAAAGATGTTAGTAGCAATGATGCGGAATTGTTCCGTGATCTAAGGATTATCCTCATTGCTGCACAGAGAATTATGTCCTTGATGCACCGCTAGGTGACAGACCTATTGCAGGAGCAGATGTAGACGTTATGAATGTTTTGACAAAAGCTCGGTATGATGACTACTTGATAGTTTAAGTGCACCATGCTTTACGGCTTAGAACCGGGACTTCAAAAATGTTTTGAACGCCACGGAGCATATAAGATGTTCCAAGAGTTGAAATTAGTATTTCATACTCATGCCCGTGTCGAGAGGTATAAGACTTCTGACAGTACTTTGCCTACAAGATGGAGGAGAATAGCTCAACCAGTGAGCATGTGCTCAGATTGTCTGGGTACTACAATTACTTGAATCAAGTGGGAGTTAATCTTCCAGATAAGATAGTAATTGACAAAGTTCTCTAGTCACTATCACCAAGTTAGTAGAACTTCGTGATGAACTATAATATGCAAGGGATGACGAAAGGAATTCCCGAGCTCTTCGCGATGCTGAAGTCGGCGAAGGTAGAAATCATGAAAAAGCATTAAGTGTTGATGGTTAACAAGACCACTTGTTTCAAGTAAAGGGCAAAGGGATAGAAGGGGAACTTCAAGAGGAATGACAAGCAAGTTGTCACTCCCGTGAAGAAACCCAAAGCTAAAACTCAAGCCTGAAACTAAGTGCTTCTACTGCAAAGGAAATGGTCACTGGAAGTGGAACTACCCTAGATACTTGGCGGATAAGAAGGATGGCAAAGTGAACAAAGGTATATTTTGATATACAGATTATTGATGTGTACTTTACTAGTGTTCATAGCAACCCCTGTGTATTTGATACCGGTTCAGTTGCTAAAATTAGTAACTCGAAACGAGAATTGCAGAATGAACAGAGACTAGTTAAAGCTGAAGTGACGATGTTTGTTGGAAGTGGTTCCAAGATTGATATCATCATCATCGCACACTCCCTCTACTTTCGGGATTAGTGTAAAACCTAAATAAATGTTATTTGGCATTTGCGTTGAGCATGAATATGATTTGATCATATTTGTTGCAATACGGTTATTCATTTAAAGTCATAGAATAATTGTTATTCTGTTTACATGAATAAAACCTTCGATGGTCATACACCCAATGAAAATAGTTTGTTGGATCTCGATCGTGGTGATACACATATTCATAATATTGAAGCCAAAAGATGCAAGGTTAATAATGATAGTGCAACTTATTTGTGGCACTGCCGTTTAGGTCATAATGGTGTAAAGTGCATGAAGAAACTCCATAGTGATGGACTTTTGGAATCACTTGGTGCTTGCGAACCATGCCTCATGGGCAAGATGACTAAAACTCCGTTCTCCGGAGCAATGGAGCGAGCAACAGATTTGTTGGAGATCATACATACAGATGTATGTGGACCAATGAGTGTTGAAGCTCGCGACGGGTATCGTTATTTTCTGACCTTCACTGATGATTTGAGCAGATATGGGTATATCTACTTAATGAAGCACAAGTCTGAAACATTTGAAAAGTTCAAAGAATTTCAGAGTGAAGTGGAGAATCATCGTAACAAGAAAATAAGAGTTTCTACAATATGATCGCAGAGGTAAAATATTTGAGTTAGCGAGTTTGGCCTTCAGTAAAAACAATGTGAAATAGTTTCACTACTCACGCCACCTAGAACACCACAGTGTAATGGTGTGTCCGAACGTCATAACCGTACTTTATTAGATATGGTGCGATCGATGATGTCTCTTACCGATCTACCACTATCGCTTTTGGGGTTATGCATTAGAGACATCTACATTCACGTTAAATAGGACACCATCTAAATCCGTGGAGATGACACCGTATGAATTGTGGTTTGACGAGAAACCTAAGCTGTCATTTCTTTAAGTTTGGGATTGCGATGCTTATGTCAAAAAGTTTCCACATGATAAGCTCGAACCCAAATCGGAGAAGTAAATCTTCATAGGATACCCAAAAGAAACTGTTAGGTACACCTTCTATCACAGATCCGAAGGCGAGGTCTTTTGTTGCTAAGAGTGTATCCTTTCTAGAGAAGGAGTTTCTCTCGAAAGAAGTGAGTGGGAGGAAAGTAGAACTTGATGAGGTAATTGTACCTTCTCCCGAATTGGAAAGTGGAACATCACAGAAACTAGTTCCAGTGATTCCTACACCAATTAGTGAGGAAGCTAATGATGATCATGAAACTTCAGATCAAGTTTCTGCTGAACTTCGTAGATCAACCAGAGTTCGTTCCGCATCTGAGTGGTACGACAACCCGGTTCTGGAAGTCATGTTACTGGACCATGATGAACCTACGAACTATGAGGAAGCGATGATGAGTCCAGATTCTGCAAAATGGCTTGAGGCCATGAAATCTGAGATGGGATCCATGTATGAGAACAAAGTGTGGACTTTGGTTGACTTGCCCGATGATCGGCAAGCCGTCGAAAATAAATGGATCTTCAAGAGGAAGACTGACGCTGACGGAATGTTACTGTTTACAAAGCTCGACTTGTTGCGAAAGTTTTTCAACAAGTTCAAGGAGTTTACTACGATGAGACTTTCTCACCCGTAGCGATGCTTAAGTCTGTCCGAATCATGTTAGCAATTGCCGCATTTTATGAAATATGGCAAATAGATAACAAAACTGCATTCTTTAATGGATTTATTAAAGAAGACTTGTATATGATGCAACCAGAAGGTTTTGTCAATCCTAAAGGTGCTAACAAAATGTGCAAGCTCTAGCGATCCATCTATGGACTGGTGCAAGCATCTCGGAGTTGGAATATACGCTTTGATAAGTTAATCAAAGCATATAGATTTATACAGACTTGCGGTGAAGCCTTTATTTACAAGAAGTGAGTGGGAGCACTACAACCTTTCTGATAAGTATATGTGAATGACATATTGTCGATCGGAAATGATGTAGAATTTTCTGAAAGCATAAAGGAGTGTTTGAAAGGAGTTTTTCAAAGAAAGACCTTGGTGAAGCTGCTTACATATTGGGCATCAAGATCTATAGAGATAGATCAAGACGCTTGATAAGACTTTCGATGAGTACATACCTTGATAAGATTTTGAAGTAGTTCAAAATGGATCAGTCAAAGAAGGAGTTCTTGCCTGACTTGTAAGGTGTGAAGTTGAGTAAGACTCAAAGCCAGACCACGGCAGAAAAATATAGAGAGAATGAAAGTCATTCCCTATGCCTTAGCCATAGGTTCTATAAAGTATGCCATGCTGTGTACCAAACATGTTGTGTACCTTGCCATGAGTTTGTCAAGGGGGTACAATAGTGATCCAGGAGTAGATCACTGTACAGCGGTCAAAATTATCCTTAGTAACTTGATGACTAAGGAAATGTTTCTCGATTATGGAGGTGATAAAGAGTTCGTCGTAAAGGGTTACGCCGATGCAAGCTTTGCCACTAAATCCAGATGACTCTAAGTATCAATCTGGATGCGTATTGAAAGTGGGAGCAATTAGCTAGAGTAGCTCTATGCAGAGCATTGTAGACATAGAAATTCGCGAAATACATACGGATCTGAATGTGACAGACCCGTTGACTAAACTTCTCTCACAAGAAAAACATGATCACACCTTATTACTCTTGGGTATTAATCACATAGCGATGTGAATTAGATTATTGACTCTAGTAAACCCTTTGGGTATTGGTCACATGGCGATGTGAACTATGGGTGTTATTCACATAACAATGTGAACTATCGGTATTAAATCACATGGCGATGTGAGCTAGATTATTGACTCTAGTGCAAGTGGGAGACTGAAGGAAATATGCCCTAGAGGCAATAATAAAGTTGTTATTTATATTTCCTTATATCATGATAAATGTTTATTATTCATGCTAGAATTGTATTAACCGGAAACTTAGTACATGTGTGAATACATAGACAAAACAGAGTGTCCCTAGTATGCCTCTACTAGACTAGCTCATTGATCAAAGATGGTTATGTTTCCTAACCATAGACATGTGTTGTCATTTGATCAACGGGATCACATCATTAGGAGAATGATGTGATGGACAAGACCCATCCATTAGCTTAGCAATATGATCGTTTAGTTTTACTGCTATTGTTTTCTTCATGACTTATACATGTTCCTATGACTATGAGATTATGCAACTCCCGAATACCGTAGGAACACCTTGTGTGCTATCAAACGTCACAACGTAACTGGGTGATCATAAAGATGCTCTACAGGTGTCTCCGAAAGTGTTCGTGGTGTTGGCATAGATCAAGACTAGGATGTGTCACTCCGAGTGTCGGAGAGGTATCTCTGGGCCCTCTCGGTAGTGCACATCATAATAAGCCTTGCAAGCAAAAGACTAATGAGTTAGTCACGAGATGATGTATTACGGAACGAGTAAAGAGACTTGCCCGTAACGAGATTGAACTAGGTATAGAGATAACGACGATCGAATCTCGGGCAAGTAACATACCAATGACAAAAGGAACAACGTATGTTGTTATGCGGTTTGACCGATAAAGATCTTCATAGAATATGTAGGAGCCAATATGAGCATCCAGGTTCCGCTATTGGTTATTGACCGGAGATGAGTCTCGGTCATGTCTACATCGAACCCGTAGGGTCCGCACGCTTAACGTTTGATGACGATCGGTATTATGAGTTTATGAGTTTTGATGTACCGAAGGAGTTTGAAGTCCCGGATGAGACCAGGGACATGACGAGGAGTCTCGAAATGGTTGAGACGTAAAGATCGATATATTGGACGACTATATTCGGACATCGGAAAGGTTCCGAGTGATTCGGGTATTTTTCGGAGTATATGGACCTTATTGGGCCATACGGGAATAGAGGAGAAAGGCCAAAAGGAAGAAGGCGCGCCCCCCCCCCTCTGGTCCGAATTGGACAAGGGGTGCAACCCCCTTTTCCTTCTCCCTCTCCACCTCTTTCCTTCTCTCCTACTCCAGAAAGGAAAGGGGAATCCTACTAGGACTTGGGAGTCCTAGTAGGACTCCCCACACTTGGCGCGCCCCCTCTAGGGCCGGCCTCTCCCTTGCTCCTTTATATACGGGGGCAGGGGGCACCCTAGGACACACAAGTTGAATTGTTTTAGCCGTGTGCGGTGCCCCTCTCCACAGAAACACACCTCGGTCATACCGTTGCAGTGCTTAGGCGAAGCCCTGCGCCGGTAGATACATCATATCTGTCACCACGCCGTCGTGCTGGTGAAACTCTCCCGTGAAGCTCAACTGGATCAAGAGCTCGTGGGACGTCATGAAGTTGAACGTGTGCTGAACGCGGAGGTGCCGTACGTTCGGTGCTTGATCGGTTGGATCGCGAAGAAGTTTGACTACATCAACCGCGTCACTTGATGCTTCCGCTCCCGGTCTACGAGGGTACGTAGACACACTCTCCCCCTCTTTGGTATGCATCTAGTAGATAGATCTTGCGTGATCGTAGGAAAAACTTTGAAAATACTACGTTTCCCAACAGTCGATAACCCTTAGCGACAAGCCGAGCCTTATAGATGGTCACATATCCATCCGCGTCAGTCTGCTTCTTAAAGATCCATTTATTTTCTATGGCTTGACGATCATCGGGCAAGTCAACAAAGTCCATACTTTTTTTATCATACATGGATCCTATCTCGGATTTCATGGCTTCAAGCCATTTGTTGGAATCCGGGCCTGCCATCGCTTCTTCATAGTTCGAAGGTTCACCGTTGTCTAACAACATGATTTCCAGGACAGGGTTGCCGTACCACTCTGGTGTGGAACATGTCCTCGTGGACCTATGAAGTTCAGTAGTAACTTGATCCGAAGTTTCATGATCATTATCATTAACTTCCTCTCTAGTCGGTGCAGGCACCACAGAAACATTTTCCCGTGTTGCGCTACTTTCCAGTTCAAGAGGGGTTACAACAACCTCATCAAGTTCTACTTTCCTCCCACTTACTTCTTTCGAGAGAAACTCTTTCTCCAGAAAGGATCCATTCTTGGCAATAAAGACCTTGCCTTCGGATCTGAGGTAGAAGGTATACCCAATAGTTTCCTTAGGGTATCCTATGAAAACACATTTTTCTGATTTGGGTTCGAGCTTTCAGGTTGAAGTTTCTTGACATAAGCATCGCATCCCCAAACTTTTAGAAACGACAACTTAGGTTTCTTCCCAAACCATAATTCATACGGTGTCGTCACAACGGATTTAGACGGTGCCCTATTTAAAGTGAATGCGGCAGTCTCTAAAGCATAACCCCAAAAAGATAGCGGTAAATCGGTAAGAGATATCATAGATCGCACCATGTCCAACAGAGTACGATTACGACGTTCAGACACACCATTACACTGAGGTGTTCCAGGCGGCGTTAGTTGTGAAACAATTCCACATTTCCTTAGGTGCGTACCAAATTCGTGACTCAAATATTCTCCTCCACGATCTGATCGTAAGAACTTTTTTTTCCTGTCACGTTGATTCTCTACCTCATTCTGAAATTCCTTGAACTTTTCAAATGTCTCAGACTTGTGTTTCATTAGGTAGACATACCCATATCTACTTAAGACATCAGTGAGGGTGAGAACATAACGATAGCCACCGCAATCCTCAACGCTCATTGGACCACACACATTAGTATGTATGATTTCCAACAAGTTGGTTGCCCGCTCCATTGTTCCAGAGAATGGAGTCTTGGTCATCTTGCCCATAAGGCATGGTTCACATGTGTCAAATGATTCATAATCAAGAGACTCCAAAAGTCCATCTGCATGGAGTTTCTTCATGCGCTTGACACCAATATGACCAAGGCGACAGTTCCATAAGTATGTGGCACTATCATTATCAACCTTACATCTTTTGGTATTGAGACTATGAATATGTGTAACATCACGTTCGAGATTCAACAAAAATAAACCATTGACCAGCGGGGCATGACCATAAAACATATCTCTCATATAAATAGAACAACCATTATTCTCAGATTTAAACGAGTAGCCATCTCGCATTAAACGAGATCTAGATACAATGTTCATGCTCAAAGGTGGTACTAAATAACAATTATTGAGGTTTAAAACTAACCCCGAAGGTAGATGTAGAGGTAGCATGCCGACGGCGATCACATCGACCTTGGAACCATTCCCGACGTGGATCGTCACCTCGTCCTTCGCCAGTCTCCGCTTATTCTACGTCTCCTGCTTTGAGTTACAAATATGAGCAACTACACTGGTATCAAATACCCAGGAGCTACTACGAGCGCCGGTAAGGTACACATCAATAACATGTATATCACATATACCTTTGACGTTGCCGGCCTTCTTATCCACTAAGTATTTGGGGGCAATTCCGCTTCGAGTGACCCGTCCACTTGCAATGAAAGCACTCAGTCTCAGGCTTGGGTCCATTCTATGGCTTCTTCCCGGCAACTGGCTTACCGGCCGCGGCAACTCCCTTGCCGTCCTTCTTGAAGATTTTCTTATCCTTGCCTTTCTTGAACTTAGTGGTTTTATTTACCATCAACACTTGATGTTCCTTTTTGATCTCCACCTCCGCTGATTTCAGCATTGAATATAACTCGGGAATGGACTTCTCCATCCCTTGCATATTGTAGTTCATCGCAAAGCTCTTGTAGCTAGGTGGGAGCGACTGGAGGATTCTGTCAACGACCGCGTCATCTGGAAGATTAACTCCCAGCTGAGACAAGTGGTTGTGCAACCCATACATTATGAGTATATGCTCGCTAACAGAACTGTTTTCCTCCATCTTACAACTGTAGAACTTGTTGGAGACTTCATATCTCTCGACCCGGGCATGAGCTTGGAAAACCATTTTCAGCTCTTGGAACATCTCATATGCTCCGTGTTGCTCAAAACGCTTTTGGAGCCACGATTTTAAGCTGTAAAGAATGCCGCACTGAACCAGGGAGTAATCATCACTACGTGTCTGCCAGGCATTCATAACGTCTTGAGTTGCTGGGAAAATGGATGCGTCACCTATCGGTGCTTCAAGGACATATGCTTTCTTAGCAGGTATGAGGATGATCCTCAAGTTACGGACCCAGTCCGTATAGTTGCTACCATCGTCTTTTAGCTTGGTTTTCTCTAGGAAAGCGTTGAAGTTGAGGGCAACATTAGCGTGGGCCATTTGATCTACAAGACATATTGTAAAGATATTTAGACTATGTTCATGATAATTAAGTTCATATAATCAAATTTAATGAACTCCCACTCAGATAGACATCTCTGTAGTCATCTAAGTGATACATGATTCGAATCGACTAGGCCGTGGCCGATCATCACGTGAGACGGACTAGTCATCAACGGTGAACATCTCCATGTTGATCGTATCTTCTATACGACTCATGTTCGACCTTCCGGTCTTCCGTGTTCCGAGGCCATGTCTGTACATGCTAGGCTCGTCAAGTCAACCTAAGTGTATTGCGTGTTTAAATCTGGCTGACACCCGTTGTATGCGAACGTTAGAGGCTATCATACCCGATCATCACGTGGTGCTTCGGAACAACGAACCTTAGCAATGGTGCACAGTTAGGGGGAACACAATTCTTGAAATTTTATTGAGAGATCATCTTATTTAAGCTACCATCGTTCTAAGCAAATAAGATGTAAAACATGATAAACATCACATGCAATCAAATAGTGACATGATATGGCCAATATCATTGGCTCCTTTTGATCTCCATCTTTGGGGCTCCATGATCATCATCGTCACCAACATGACACCATGATCTCCATCATCATGATCTCCATCATTATGTCTTCATGAAGTTGTCTCGCCAACTGTTACTTCTACTACTATGGCTAACGGTTAGCAATAAAGTAAAGTAATTACATGGCGTTTTTATTGACACAGAGGACATACAATAAAATAAGACAACACATATGGCTCCGGCCGGTTGTCATACTCATCGACATGTAAGTCATGATTCCTATTACAAGAAGATGATCAATCTCATACATCACATATATCATTCATCACATCCTTTTGTCCATATCACATCACACAACATATGCTGCAAGAACAAGTTAGACGTCCTCTAATTGTTGTTGCAAGTTTTTACGTGGATGCTATAGGTTTCTAGCAAGAACGTTTCTTACCTACGCCAAAACCACAACGTGATATGCCAATTACTATTTACCCTTCATAAGGACCCTTTTCATTGAATCCGATTGTAGCGACCCAACCCAAATGGATCAAGTCTCTGTGCTTAAGTGTCATCCCTGGATCGGTATGCTGACACACATAGTACTCGAAGATTTATAACAGAGGTAAATCACATGTATAAAGTAACGTAAATACTATTACCTCAATCAATCATAGCGGAAGCAACAAAGGTTGTGGAGTTCCATCAACACCAACGACAAAGTTGAGTGTAGACAGCGCAACCCTAACGTAACACTTACTCGTCAAATAATTCCTGCAACATGAGACGTTGCAGCCATGTAGGTCAGTACATTGAATGTACTGGCAAATTCACACTGTAATGAGTAATGATGAACAATGCCTACAACTACATGCATATTTGGCTGGTGGAGGCTGTAAGGCTGTTTTTGCATAAAGCTGATTTTTCCCTACCACAAAGAAATGCATTTATTTAACTATTTTATTAAATTTAAATCATGAACAATTGAGAATGGTTCCTCCATCTCAATCCCAAACCAAAATCATTATTAACCCAACAAATTAATTAAATAGAGTGTTGAGATCAACAAATAATCCACTTCTAGATACTCAAAGATGTCCATAACCAGGGACACGGCTACTCATGAATAATTTGTACACTCTGCAGAGGTTTGTGCACTTTTCCCCACAAGACTCGATCGCCTCCGTTTAATTTCTCGCACTGCATGGTGTTTGAGAAACGAATGACCGAGACACAGTTTTTCAGAAGCATTAACTCTTTACCCCGGGTAGACCGGTACACCTACATCCGCTACATCTGCTAGTCTACCACCGAAAGAGGCCACACAACATACTCAACTATGCCAGAGCTCATAATGGCTTGTGGCTGCACATGGAAGTTTCTAGGCATGAAAATATTATATGATCTCTTTGAGCCTGGGTGGCATTCCAATAGGATAATCACACGGTACCCCCGGGATTTCCTAGGACAACACTGGTAACCCCAGGTGTCCGGGCAAGCCACTGGTCCATCCCCAGGGTGCCTCAACCAATCCACCCAGATGTGTATTAAATTACTACCTTAAAGTTTCCCTTAAATAACACTCACATCTTTCATGAAACTCTCATACCAATCCACGTCTAAGAGCATGGTTAAGCAATAAGTAACAAAACGTATACCCCCCCCCTTAGTTGATCTCATGTCATTGGGTTCCTACCTCATGAACTACAAAGCATCATATTATGTAATCAGTCCTACTCATGCAAGTGTATGAAGATAGAACTAATGCAATGAAAACTGGGTATTGGAAAGTATGATCAAAGTGTGAACTTGCCTTGTACTAACGATGTATAAGATTTCGCACTCAGAACTCGTGACAGATCTATTCGTCACACTCCGATCAATCTATCGTAAGCAAACAATAGTAATCACACATAAGCAATCACTTAGAAGATCGGACAGGGCAAATAAAACACTTCGGAAAACTTCGAAAACAAACGAATGACTCTTGAAACAGAAAACAATTTCTAATAGTACCTAAATTAAGTGAATTTGGCCTTATCAGAAAGTTTAGGTCAAGAGCTTCGATTTGCAAAAAGAATCAACTCAAACGGAGTTACGGTTAAAAAGATATGATCAAAAGAAGTTTGAATATTAACTTGAACAAATTTCGAAATTTAAAAGTTGCAAAAAATTTATTTGATAGATTCACTGGATAGGTGGAATCAAAACGAAACTATGGACGCTGGTTTCGTCTAATTTGGATGAACGAGTAAAATGTTATGGCTATTTGAAAAATCAGGGTCAAGCTGTTTTACGAAAGAAAAAAATAACTACGGCTAAATTTTTTTTTAGTCTAATGTATAAATACATAGACTAATTTATAAATCTAATTATTGTATCGTACTAGTCTAGAAATAATAAGCTACGGCAGTATATAAAAAAACGAAGAAAGATACCTTTATAAGGTAGAGAAAAGACGGCTTCGGAGAGAGGAGACGACTTCCAGAATTCCTGCCGGAGAGAAAAAATATTTTTTAAGTGAATCTAGTCAAATCAAAATATTGATTTAACCCGAATCGGATGATTTTTGGAGGCTCTATGGATCTATATTTATAGGTGCAAAAGAGGCTTAAGGGTCAAAGGCTAGGCAATGTGGGACTACATGTAGACGTATAATTTAAAACGAAGGGAAAACGCAGCGCACGGGCCTAAAAAGCCCTCGGCGGCCACCGCGCCCGTACCCGGGTTTGGAGTTTTTTTTTTTAAATTCGACCCAAAAGAGAAAAATAACTGGAAAAAAAACTAACTGGGCCTGGGCCGTTAGGAGGTAAGGGAGAAAACGAGGCACCCGCTGCTACTAAGCTGTGCGTGCAGGCGTCGTATAATTAGCAGCCGCGCGTACATTTGTTTTTTTAATAGAAACAGAAAGGAAATTGAAAAACAAAAATATAAATAAAACTTTATATAGGCATATTATATATCAAAATTTTCATAAAAAGATTTCCTACCACTCGAACATTTTTCTAGAGTCAAATAAAATCGATTTTTTTCCAATAAATCAAATAATGCTACTGTTGCACTAAAATCCAATAAAAATCACTTTAAAAAATTCCAAAATGATTTCTCTCCATTTTTCTACTGTAGGGAATCATTTAAACCTATTTTCCATATATTTTATTTTTGGAGAAAATAATTTGAATAAAACCCAAATAACTCAATTTTTGAAAATGAGTTTAAAGAAAATTTCAGAAAAACTTCCAACTCATATTTCCTATAATTTGAAGAAGTCATTTTATCTTCTCTCGGGAAAATCATTGAGTTGCATAAAGTTTCTGAATTTAAAATATTTCGGGAATGAAATTCAAAATCCTTTCAAAGCCCTTTATCATTTAAAATAAATGGAAGAAGTCATATTATGTTCACTCTAGGGTTTTGTGTTGAAAAGAAATTGAATTCCCAGAGATCAAAATGCAAAGTGAAAGTTTTGGAAAAGATATTTTATTCCCTCTCATTTAACTTTCAAATTCACTCAATTTCACTCAGCACATCAAACAAGCAATCAAATTTATCTATTTATTATAACATTCCAAAATTTAGAATTTTGGGATGTTACAAACCTACCACATTTAGAATGAATCTCGTCCACGAGATTCGGAGATGCTAGCAGGAAATAGGTTGGGGTTCCGGGTCTCCTAACAAATCCATTGATTGGTAAGGTCTAGTGTGCTACCACACTTAGAAGCATGGATACGGTTCCTTCAAAACTCTTATACTCCGTCCTTTAGCAGTGTCGGTCTTCTCAGATCCTCGGGGTAATTTCTCATCTGGACTCCTTCGGTAGTGGCATAACCTTTGTCCTCAATTATTGTGTCCTTTCATCTTGATAAGGTTCTTTCGAGACGGGTTCCTCTTAGCTGACAGGTGTGGCGCCAATACTAAACAAATATCAATATCTCATGGTGGTCATGAAACAATTTGATTGGGTCCCTGCAGAAAACGGGTCTGGGCTTCATCCTCACCGTATATCCTACGGTTGGCAACAGCATGCCGTGTACAAGGGAAAAATTTCTATACCGTTCTAAGGTTTAAACAAAGTTTTGACATCGTCATCTCTCTACTGTAGGTAAGTCACTCAGATTTATCATCCAGTATAGCAGAGGCAAATAATAAGAGTAAGTCGGTATGGTGATCAATCCATCCCACACCCAAATCATTACCTTGTATATGGTTTAGTGAATCTCGCATTCTAACACTCGGTCATCCTCCCAAGCATTGCAGAATTTCTCTTGTCGACGAACTGAGTTCGGAGAAATCCATTGATTCTGCAAGCCAAACAACCATCTATCATGTTTCACAACCCTCGGGTTTTGCGCAAACACCTATAAGATCGTCTATTGATAAACTATTAACTTCTACCAGGGGTTTTCCTTCAGCAAGAGTGTGCTTGCTTTCCTGACAGGTCCCAGGGCCTGTGGGTTATGGCTCATCTCATCACTATCAACACTTGGTCTCATCATCGGGTTGCAACTGATCATTCTTCCGACCTCCAACTTCCTTGGTTTTCTTAAATCCATCCAAGTATCCTTTACTTCTCTTGGGTAAAACTACGATGTAATTACTCACACTCATCCTTGGGCAATCCACTCCAAGTCTGACGTAACTAACCACTAGCTAGTGTATTCGGGTAACGATGTTGGATTCTACCACACTTAAAATGAATAACACTAGTTTCTTCAAAATCTACTTCCATGCATCATGTCTCCACTCATCACCTTTATAGTACCAACTTATAATATCAAAAATCAATACCATGATGCCAACTATATTGATTCTCAATTTACTACGATCTACCGCACTTCCACTTTCTTGCTTCAACTCCAATACTTAGCACAACTCCCCTTCTTCTTGGGACAATTTCTGGCATAGTGCCCTGCTTCATCACATCAGAAACATATTACTACTGACAAGTCTCGTGGTTCCCTTATGATTACATAGCCTCCCTAGGTCCTCGGCTTACGGGTCCACTTCAGAACTTGTATATCCTTAATTCATCCTTGGAGTCACTATTGCTCCATACTTCAGCATTACCCCCTATAAAATCCAATTGTACTTCTTTCCTTCATATCCTTGGGGTAAGCTTCATAACAAAATAAACTCCAACTTATTTTGTGCAAACTCCACTATTTGGGGCAAAAGTTTTCCTTCCTATGGGTCCAGGTTTCACATAGTAAGGTACCACTAAACAAAATGCACAGGTTCATCTGCATTCCATATTCTCCTTATATCAAATCTTTTATTACTTCCTGAACCACTATTCAATACTCAAATTTCAAAGGTGCTTCACTACAAATGCTTCCATCCACATAGTTTGATATGGTCAAGCATTCCTCCCATCTTTATTCATTTGTCCTAGCTAAGGATGCTTCAGTCCCACTGGAATTGTGCAATGTGATCCTTGAAATCCTCAATCTTTTGATTCATCCTATTGGCCATGTGCTTCATCTGCATCATCTCTGCATGCACCCTACTCACGCATCCCTGGGTTCTAGGTCTTAGTCTGGGTGGGATAACAAGAGTGGCACTAACATTCATCCAACAACTCATAACAATGAGATTCCAAACATATCAACTTCTATTGCTTCACGAACTATTACAATGTTCTTTCCATAACTCATCTCAACATCGTAATAAAAGTGTATTCCACATTTAGCTGCATGCTTCATTCTAATATCCAAATCTCAACTACTCTGATCAATCTTTCCTCCGGTCTGAACCTTCTCTTTGCAAAATACTGTACTTCCTTATAGTGTAACAAATGTCATTAGACAAATCTAGGGACTTCATGGTGAATATCCTGGTTCACTTGGTTCTTCGCTTCCTAGTTGGGCAGTTGTTAGCATAATGACCTAAATCCTTGCACCGGTAACATGTGATGTGACTCAGGTCCTTTTCCGCAGAAATTGGGTTGTTCTGCGGAGACATGCTCTTTCTCTTCCTCGACTTCTTTGTTCCTATCAATTCTTCTATTTCGTGCGGATCAAACTCCACTTCTTCTGTCGGGAAGTCTCCCAGAAACTCATGGCTTTCCTTCGTGCAATACTGTGAAAGATGTCCTTCTTCTCCGCATGAATAACAAGCACGGGAATAATACCTATTTAGGCCTTCTCCATCGGGATCATCAATATCTTCATCGCGGATCCCTTTAAGGTTTCCTCGAGGACTTCTTTCATTTCTTCTTTCTTCTGCTGGACAGTTCGTTGCACCATGGGGTAAATATGACACTGGGCAGGATAGTGGGTAGTCCCTTCACACAAGAAACAAGTAATCTGCCTAGTTGGGCATTCTTCAGCAGGGTGACTTTCTTCACAATTAGGGCATTCATCCTTGTGCTCCTCCTAGGTGTGTCCTATTTCTCCACAAATCCTACAGGCACAACGTTTCTTCTTCGGCTTGTCACCACGCTCTCGGATGAGACGGGATCTTAACAGAGTCTTCTTGAATTCCTCCCAACTTCCTGCTCCGTTACATCCTTGTTTGGCTTGATGCATCTTCAACCATGTTGCAGCACTTTTTGTAAAGTACTGAAGAGCGTATTGAACCGCATACTTCCTTGCAACCAAACTTTCCCTCAAGTGGTCCTCCATGCTTCGTATCCATAGCTCTGCCTCTGGCTGGATCATCGGCCCAGAGAATACAAGTCTATCTTCAATCATCCTCTATTGGTCCAAGGGTTTTGGGATGATATTTAGGAGGTGGGTAGAGAGATACACTCAATACAAACAATAGTTTTGAAAAGACTGGTTTTATTTTGTGGCCGTCGGAAAAACATCAAACAAATGACGGCTCACAAATCGTCGCATCTAACGCAAGTACATAACTGGGGTTTGGTCTTCTAAAGGTCAACATCTCCTCAAAGTCGTCAATTCTTCAAATCTTCGGAGTATCCACAATTGTAGCTTCTACACTTCCAATGTATGGTGAAATCCTCTTTCCTCCGAAGTGGTCCAATGGAAAAGGGTATTGTCTAACTATTTAGGATAAAAGGGAAGATTTGACCAAGCTCAGAAAAGAAGAGAGGTATAGAATCTTTTTGAAAAGAAAATTTTAGAGAAATCCTTTCCTATGGGCTTGCCAGTTTCTAGGGTCACGTCCTATAGTCAACATGTGCTCTGAAACCATCTTGTAGCGACCTGACCCGAATGGATCAAGTCTCTGTGCTTAAGTGTCATCATTGGATCAGTATGCTGACACACACAGTACTCGAGGATTTATAACAGAGGTAAATCACATGTATAAAGTAACGTAAATACTATTACCTCAATCAATCATAGCGGAAGCAACAAAGGTTGTGGAGTTCGATCAACACCAACGGCAAAGTTGAGTGTAGACAGCGCAACCCTAACGTAACACTTACTCGTTGAATAATTGCTGCAACATGAGACGTTGCAGCCATGTAGATCAGTACATTGAATGTACTAGCAAATTCACACTGTAATGAGTAATGATGAACAATGCCTACAACTACATGCATATTTGGCTGGTGGAGGCTGTAAGGTTGTTTTTGCATAAAGCTGATTTTCCATACCACAAAGGAATGCATTTATTTAACTACTTTGTTAAATTTAAATCATGAACAATTGAGAATGGTTCCTCCATCTCAATACCAAACCAAAATCATTATTAACCCAACAAATTAATTAAATAGAGTGTTGAGATCAACAAATAATCCACTTCTAGATACTCAAAGATGTCCATAACCGAGGACACGGCTACTCATGAATAGTTTGTACACTCTGCAGAGGTTTGTGCACTTTTCCCCACAAGACTCGATCGCCTCTGTTTAATTTCTCGCACTGCATGGTGTTTGAGAAACGAATGACCGAGACACAGTTTTTCAGAAGCATTAACTCTTTACCTCGGGTAGACCGGTACACCTACATCCGCTACATCTGCTAGGCTACCACTGAAAGAGGTCACACAACATACTCAACTATGCCAAAGCTCATAATGGCTTGTGGCTGCACATGGAAGTTTCTAGGCATGAAAATATTATATGATCCCTTTGAGCCTGGGTGGCATTCCAATAAGATAATCACACGGTACCCCCGGGATTTCCTATGACAACACTGATAACCCCAGGTGTCCGGGCAAGCCACTGGTCCATCCCCAGGGTGCCCCAACCAATCCACCGAAGGCACAAGAGAGACTATAGCTAGGAAGGATAAGCAAAGGAATCCAGATTCAATCGATTGTTTGAAGCCAAGGTCTCGAGATAGTCCATCTTTCTATACGAATTGAATTTATTTAAATACCACCTTAAAGTTTCCCTTAAATAACACTCACATCTTTCATGAAACTCTCATACCAATCCACGTCTACGAGCATGGCTAAGCAATAAGTAACAAAGCGTATACCCCCCTAGTTGATCTCAGGTCATTGGGTTCCTACCTTATGAACTACAAAGCATCATATTATGTAACCAGTCCTACTCATGCAAGTGTATGAAGATAGAACTAATACAATGAAAACTGGGTATTGGAAAGTATGATCAAAGTGTGAACTTGCCTTGTACTGACGATGTAGAAGATTTCGCACTCAGAACTCGTGATAGATCTATTCGTCACACTCCGATCAATCTATCGTAAGCAAACAATAGTAATCACACATAAGCAATCACTCAGAAGATCGGACAGGGCGAATAAAACACTTCGGAAAATTTTGAAAATAAATGAATGACTCTTGAAACAGAAAACAATTTCTAATAGTACCAAAATTATGTGAATTTGTCCTTATCAGAAAGTTTAGGTCAAAAGATTCGATTTGCAGAAAGAACCAACTCAAACGGAGTTACGGTTAAAAAGATATGATCAAAAAAAGTTTGAATATGAATTTGAACAAATTTCGAAATTTAAAAGTTGCAAAAAATTATTTGATAGATTCACTAGATAGGTGGAATCAAAACGAAACCGTGGACGCTGGTTTCATCTAATTTGAATGAACAAGTAAAAAATTATGGCTATTTGAAAAATCAGGATCAAGCTGTTTTACGGAAGAAGAAAAATAACTACGGCTAAAAGAATTTCTAGGTCTAATGTATAAATACATAGACTAATTTATAAATATAATTATTCTACCGTACTAGTCTAGGAATAATAAGCTACGAGAGTATATAAAAAACGAAGAAAGATACCGTTATAAAGTAGAGAAAAGACGACTTCGGAGAGAGGAGACGACTTCCAGAATTTCCGCCGGAGAGAAAAAATATTTTTTAAGTGAATCTAGTCAAATCAAAATATTGATTTAACCCGAATCGGATGATTTTTGGAGGCTCTATGAGTCTATATTTATAGGTGGAAAAGAGGCTTATGAGTCAAAGGCTAGGCAATGTGAGACTAAACGTAGACGTACAATTTAAAATGAAGGGAAAACGCAACGCACGGGCTTAAAAAGCCATCGGCTGGCCACCGCGTCCCTACGAGGGTTTGGAGTTTTTTTTTCTTTTAAATTCGACCCAAGAGAGAAAAAGAACTGAAAAAAAACTAACTGGGCATGGCCCGCTAGGAGGAAAGGGAAAAAAAAAGAGGCACCCGCTGCTACTAAGCTGCGCTTGCAGGCGTCATATAATTAGCAACCGCGCGTACATTTGTTTTTTAAATAGAAACAGAAAGGAAATTGAAAAACGAAAATATAAATAAATTTTTATATAGGCATATTATATAATAAATTTTTCAGAAAAAGATTTCCTACAACTTGAACATTTTTCTAGAGTCAAATAAAATACAAAAAAATTCGGATAAATCAAATAACGCTACTGTTGCACTAAAATCCAATAAAATCATTTAGAAAAAATGCCAAAATGATTTCAAAATTATTTCTCTCCAATTTTCTACTGCAGGGAATCATTTTACCCTATTTTTCATATATTTAATTTTGGAGTAAAATAATTTGAATAAAACCAAAATAACTCAATTTTTGAAAATGAGTTTAAAGAAAATTTGAGAAAAACTTCCAACTCATATTTCCTATAATTTGAAGAAGTCATTTTATCTTCTCTCGGGAAAATCATTGAGTTGCATAAAGTTTTTGAATTTAAAATATTTCGAGAATGAAATTCAAATTCCTTTCAAAGCCCTTTATCATTTAAAATAAATGGAAGAAATCATATTATCTTCACTCTAGGGTTTTGTGTTGAAAAGAAATTGAATTCTCAGAGATCAAAATGTAAAGTGAAAGTTTTGGAAAATTCATTTTATTCTCTCTCATTTAACTTTCAAATTCACTCAATTTCACTCAGCACATCAAACAAGCAATCAAATCTATCTATTTGTTATAACATTCCAAAATTTAGAATTTTGGGATGTTATACCGATCCGACTAAAGTGGGAGAGACAGACACCCGCTAGCCAGTTAATGCATCTAGTGCATGTCAGTCGGTGGAACTTGTCTCACGTAAGTGTACGTGTAAGGTCGGTCCAGGCCGCTTCATCCCACGATGCCGCCGAATCAAGATAAGACTAGTAACGTCAAGTAAATTGACAAAATAGACGCCCACAGCAACTTGTGTTCTACTCGTGCATAGAAACTACGCATAGACCTAGCTCATGATGCCACTGTTGGGGATCGTTGTATAAATTAAAAAATTTCTACGCATCACCAAGATCAATCTATGTAGTGACTAGCAACTAGAGAGGGGAGTGCATCTTCATACCCTTGAAGATCGTGAAGCGGAAGCGTTGCAAAAACGCGGTTGGTGGAGTCGTACACGAAGTGATTCAGATCGCGTCCGAATCCGATCTAAGCGCCGAATAACGGCGTCTCAGCGTTCAACACACGTACAGCCCGGTGACGTCTCCCATGCCTTGATCTAGCAAGGAGAGAGGGAGAGGTTGGGGAAGACTTCGTCCAGCAGCAGCACGACGGCGTGGTGGTGGTGGAGGAGCGTGGTTCTCCAGCAGGGCTTCGCCAAGTGCTACGAGAGACGAGGAGGAGGAGAAGCAGGGCTGCGCCAAGAGGGAGAAAGACTCATGTGTTGAGCAACCCCAAAACCCCTCTAGATGGGATCTAGAGGGGGGGGGGGGGGCTTGCCCCCAAGCCAAGGGGGTGCCCCCCTTAGGGTTTCCCCCCAAACCCTAGGTGCATGGGCCCTAGGGGAGAGGCGCCCAGCCCACTTAGGGACTGGCCCCCCCTCCATATATAGCCCATAGGGACCTCCGGGGCAGGTGGACCCTCCTAGTGGACCCCCGGAACCCCTTCGGTGGTCCCGGTACAATACCGACACCCCACGAACATTTCCGGTGACCGTATAATGACTTCCCATATATAAATCTTCACCTCCGGACCATTCTGGAACTCCTCGTGACGTCCGGGATCTCATCCGAGACTCCGAACAACATTCGGTAACCATGTACATACATTCCCTATAACCCTAGCGTCATCGAACCTTAAGTGTGTAGACCCTACGGGTTCGGGAACCATGCAGACATGACCGAGACATCTCTCTGGCCAATAACCAACAGCGGGATCTGGATACCCATGTTGGCACCCACATGTTCCACGATGTTCTTATCGGATGAACCACGATGTCAAGGATTCAATCAATCCCATATTCAATTCCCTTTGTCTACAGGTATAGTACTTGCCCGAGATTCGACCGTCGGTATCCCTATACCTTGTTCAATCTTGTTACCGGCAAGTCTCTTTACTCGTTCTGTAACACATCATCCCTTGACCAACTCCTTAGTCACATTGAGCTCATTACGATGATGTCTTACTGAGTGGGCCCAGAGATACCTCTCCGTCACACGGAGTGACAAATCGTAGTATCAATTCGTACCAACCCAACAGATACTTTTGGGGATACCCGTAGTGCACCTTTATAGCCACCCAGTTACGTTGTGACGTTTGGCACACCCAAAGCATTCCTACGGTATCCAGGAGTTGCATAATCTCATGGTCTAAGGAAATGATACTTGACATTGGAAAAGATTTAGTAGACGAACTACACGATCTTGTGCTATGCTTAGGATTGGGTCATGTCAATCACATCATTCTCCTAATGATGTGATCCCGTTATCAACGACATCCAATGTCCATGGTCATGAAGCCGTGACCATCTATTGATCAACGAGCTAGCCAACTAGAGGCTCACTAGGGACATATTATGGTCTATGTATTCACACATGTATTACGGTTTCCTGTTAACACAATTATAACATGAACAATAGACGATTATTATGAACAAGGAAATATAATAATAACCATTTTATTATTGACTCTAGGGCATATTTCCAACACGGGGCTACTGAAGCACCGGAGCACGGCGTGAATATTGAGACAACGTTTCCATCGTCGCCGACGAGGTGGAGAACGAGTCTGCCAACAAGCGGAGGTGGGTCGAGCAAAAACCGCAATCGACTCCAGCAGGCCTAGACTTCATGAGCAACCTCCCCGATGATATGTTGACAGTCATCATATCCCTCCTCCCAATCAAATATGGGGCGAGGATAGCCACCCTTTCCCGGCGGTGGCGCCCCCTATGGCTCCTCACCCCTGTCGACCTCCTCGACGCCCACGAGCTTTGCCATGGATATCGCAAAAGATTGGATGCATTCTCCCAGATCCTCGGCAGTCACCATGACCAAATAAGAGGCCTTATCACTGGCAAGTTTCATTCCAATGGCAAGGACCGAGCCAAGCTTGACGAGTGGTTCCAATCCCCCGCCGTAGATAAGCTCGAGGAGCTCAGTTTTAATGATGGGCATATGCGCTCGCTGCCAACGTCCGCGCTCCGCTTCGCGCCCACGCCGCGCCTCGCCAAGTTCATGAACTGTCATTTCCCCCACTTAATGACATGCCCACTCTTTATCTACCATGACTAAATCACCTCGAGCTCATCGCCTTTTGCATCCCAAAGGATGACATGGAGTGCCTGATCCGCGTCTGTACTGCACTCGAGTTCCTTCGTCTCCAGGCGATGAATTGGTCGAGTACCTTCCACATCATCTCCAGGACTCTCCGGACTATTTATGTGTGTTGCTGGTGCTGCAATGAGAGATCACAAAAGGTGGACCACAATATTGTCATTGAGGGCACACAAACACTTGAGAGGTTATTTGTAGTTGATCAACAAGGTCCAACAAGAATCAATGTAATTTCTGCGCCGAAATTGAGAGCGATGGGCTACTTGTCTGTCACATACTACTACTTTCAGGTACAACAGTCGCCTTATACCTCTCCTTGTTGATATCAACATTATTTATAGTTTTGAAGATGTATGTTCGTCAGTCATCCAACAAAGCTTCACCCAAATTCTGGGTACATTGAAGTTCTTGGCACTAGAATCCGTCGGCCCCAACCTGGACCAAGTTGTCAGTTGCGTGAGATGCTTTCCGTGCCTGAAGAAGCTGTATATTGAGGTGATGTTCCTTTCCTGTTAAATGTTAACCATAAGGGAGTTCAATTTTTTTGCACCTTATCCCAAGTTTACAATGACAATGTACTACGATTTCTGAAGGAATTTTGAAGGATTTCAGGATATAAACCCCCACCCCATATTGGTTGATTGATTCATATGGTTAAAATCCATAAGCATTTCATCGGAGTCATCTATACTAGTTTTCTTAGGGAATTTTTCATCCAATCCATCCTTTTGTGAAGAAGGCTACATTTTTCTAGATTGTAAACAAATGCCCATGTTAATCATGTCAGATCGAAGATGGCATGTTGGTGCATTTTAGAAATCAGGCAAACCAAATAGGCGTGTAGTACTATTCAAAATTGCATGTAGGCATGGACACGTTCTCTTCTTTTACAGATAATGAAAACACAAGTGCTCCTGGGTGATGCTACTTCTCAAGCTTGCGTTGTATTCCCTCGAAGAGGAAAGGGAGATGCAGCACAGTAGCGTAAGTATTTTCCTCGGTTTTTGAGAACCAATGTATCAATCCAGTAGGAGACCACGCGCGAGTCCCTCGCACCTGCATAAACAAATAAGAACTTCACAGTCAATGCGATAAGGGGTTGTCAATCCCTTTACAGTCACTTACGAAAGTGAGATCTGATAGAGATGATAGTTTATATTTTTGGTATTTTTGTTTATAAGAACAGAAAGTAAAAGCGGAAAAAGTAAAGTAGATGTAGATTGATATGTTGAGAATAGACCCGGGGGCCATAGTGTTCTCTAGTGGCTTCTCTCATGATAGCGATATTCTACGGCGGGTAAACAAATTACTGTCGAGCAATTGATAGAAAAGCGAATAATTATGTGACTATCTAGGCATGATCATTGTATATAGGCATCACGTCCGACACAAGTAGACAGACTCCTGCCTGCATCTACTATTACTCCACACATCAACCGCTATCCAGCATGCATCTAGTGTATTGAGTTCATAAGAACAGAGTAACGCCTTAAGCAAGATGACATGATGTAGAGGGATAAACTCAAGCAATATGATATGAACCCCATCTTTTTATCCTCGATGGCAACAATACAATACGTGCCTTGCTGCCCCTACTGTCACTGGGAAAGGACACCGCAAGATTGAACCCAAAGCCAAGAACTTCTCCCATTGCAAGAACTATAGATCTAGTAGGCCAAACCAAACCAATAATTCAAAGAGACTTGCAAGGATATTATGAGCACACATAAAGAGTTCGGAAAAGAACCAAATATTTCTCATAGATAATCTTGATCATAAACTCACAATTCATCGGATCTCGACAAACACACCGCAAAAAGAGATTACATCGAATAGATCTCCTCGAAGACCGAGGATAACTTTGTAACAAAGAGAGAGAAGAAGCCATCTAGATACTATCTATGGACCCGAAGGTCTGTGGTAAACTACTCACAACTCATGGTGAGGGCGATGATGATGATGTAGAAGCACTCCATGATGGATCCCCCCTCCGGCGGAGCTCTGGAATAGGCTCCAAGATGGGATCTCACGGGAACAGAAGGTTACGGAGGTGGAATTAGGGTTTTCTCTCTGTTGTTGATGGTTTCGGGGTACGTAGGCTTATATAGGAGGAAGGAGGACACCGGGGGACTCACGAGGGGCCCACGAGGTAGGGGGCGCGCCCTGGGCAGGGGGCACGCCCCCACCCTTGTGGGCACCCCGTGGCCCCTACTCCGTGGTTCTCAAGTCTCCCGTGCGTGATTTTCTCCAAAAATATCTCCCCCGAAGGTTTCATTCCGTTTGGACTCCATTTGATATTCATTTTCTGCAAAACCCTAAAACATGCAAAAAACAGCAATCTGGACTGGGCCTTTGGGTTAGTAGGTTAGTCCCAAAAATAATATAAAAGTGTATGACAAAGCCCATTAAACATCCAAAACATCATAAATAAATAGCATGGAACAATAAAAAATTATAGATACGTTGGAGACGTATCAGGTGATTTTGTTAATTAATGTCAACATATCTCTTCTTGGACTAATACCTTTACCAAGTATATTTCAGATATGTTCAGCTGTGGAGTGGCATGGACAAGAGAATGTGGAACCCATTCAAGATGCTAAGGACAGAAGATTGGCAAATGCTCAAAAGCTCAAGACTCTTAAGTTTCATTTTAGTGATCCAAGATCAAATTGAGTCCATAGGAAAAGCCAATACTATTAAAAGGGGATGAGGTGTTGTTTAATGGTTTGCTTGCTCAAAGTGCTTAGTGATATGCTCCAAAGCCATCAACTACTTTATCACATCCACATATGTCCTAAACCAAAAGTCAAACTCGGCCCCACCGATTTGATCTATCCAGCGCCACCTAGTTCATTTGACATTGCCACTGCCAAAACCCTAATCAGTTCGGTCTCACCGATAGGGATCTCGGTCTCACCGAGATGGGATTGCAAACTCTTTGTTTACTATTTGAAACATTTCATTCTAACCGAGATGTGAGAATTGGTCTCACCGAGTTCGCAATGCAAACTCTCTGTTTCCCTTTCGTAACATTTGGGTCTCACCGAAATGAGCGAATCGGTCCCACCGATTTGCCTGACCAACTCTCTGTTTGCCTATTACAGCAATTGGTCTCACCGAGTTGATGTGATCGGTCTCACCGAGATTACATTATGCCCTAACCCTAATGAAATCGGTCCCACCGAGTTGATCATATCGGTCCCACCGAAAGGCCTAATGTTCACATTTTGAACTGAATCGGTCCGACCGAGTTTCATGATTCGGTCCCACCGAGTTTGGTGAATTGTGTGTAACGGCTAGATTTTGTGTGGAGGCTATATATACCCCTCCACCTACTCTTCATTCACGGAGAGAACCATCAGAACAAGCCTACACTTCCATTACTCATTTTGTGAGAGAGAACCACCTACTCATGTGTTGAGACCAAGATATTCCAATCCTAGCATATGAATCTTGATCTCTAGCCTTCCCCAAGTTGCTTTCCACTTAAATCTTATTTTCACCATATCCAAATCTGTGACAGAGAGTTGAGTGTTGGGGAGACTATCATTTGAAGCACAAGAGCAAGGAGTTCATCATCAACACACCATATATTACCTTTTGGAGAGTGGTGTCTCCTAGATTGGTTAGGTGTCACTTGGGAGCCTTCGACAAGATTGTTGAGTTGAACCAAGGAGTTTGTAAGGGCAAGGAGATCGCCTACTTTGTGAAGATCTACCCTAGTGAGGCAAGTCCTTCATGGACGATGGCCATGGTGGGATAGACAAGGTTGCTTCTTCGTGATTCGGTCCCACCGAGTTTGATGAATCGTGTGTAACGGCTAGATTTTGCGTGGAGGCTATATATACCCCTCCATCCACTCTTCATTCATGGAGAGAGTCATCAAAACAAGCCTACACTTCCATTACTCATTTTCTGAGGGAGAACCACCTACTCATGTGTTGAGACTAAGATATTCCAATCCTACCATATGAATCTAGATCTCTAGCCTTCCCCAAGTTGCTTTCCACTCAAATCCTCTTTCCACCATATATCCAAATCTGTGAGGGAGAGTTGAGTGTTGGGGAGACTATCATTTGAAGTGCAAGAGCAAGGAGTTCATCATCAACACACCATCTATTACCTTTTGGAGAGTGGTGTGTCCTAGATTGGTTAGGTGTCACTTAGGAGCCTCCGACAAGATTGTGGAGTTGACCCAGGAGTTTGTAAGGGAAAGGCGATCGCCTACTTCATGAAGATCTACCCTAGTGAGGCAAGTCCTTCGTGGGCGACGGGCATAGTGGGATAGACAAGGTTGCTTGTTCGTGGACCCTTCTGGGTGGAGCCCTCTGTGGACTCACGCAGCCGTTACCCTTCGTGGGTTGAAGTCTCCATTAACGTGGATGTACGATAGCACCACCTATCGGAACCACGCCAAAAACATCCTTGTCTCCAATTGCATTTGCACACTCCAATCCCATCCCTTTACTTTCTGGCAACTTGTATGCTTTACTTTCCGCTGCTGATACACTCTTGGCATGCTTGCTTGAAATGTATTGTGAATGTTTGGAATTATGCTAAAAACTCCACCTCAACTCAAAGATCATAAAACTACTACTTTTCTTGTTGAGTGTCTAATCACCACCTCTAGACACCTCTTTTTCGATCCTCTCAATTGGTATCAGAGCCTTGGTCTCCATTGCTTTGGTTTAATCACCATTGGAGGAAGATGGATGAGTCTACGATTGGGAGTATTAGACGTAGAGTGCCTATGCTTGATGGAGAATTTTATAAGAAATGGAAAAATGAAATGCTTGATATCTTCAATGAATATCATTTGAACAAGTATATTGTTAGTCCTTGTATGCCCCCCATTGATGCTTCGAATCCTACTTCAAATGAGAAAATTGACATGATTTGAAATCTTAGAACTGTTGGTCTTATCACTAGAGGATTGCCTAGAAACTTGCTTGTATGTTTACCAACTTTTGAATGTGCTTACACTATATGGTGATTCCCCAAGGAACTATTTGCGGACTACTCTTTGAAAAATCTAGATGTGATCCTTCAAAAATCCATTGCTTTAAATAAGATGAACTCTAGTGATCCCAAATTTGATGAATGTTTATTTGAACTTTGTGACCTTATGCGTGCCAAAGAGATGTAGGAATCATTAGTAATATCATCTCGGAAGTCACTAGAATTCATAAAGATGAACATTGTCATGATCACATAACTAATGAATTACTCTCTCTAGGTTCTGATCTACCTCAAGACAATGTTGAACATGGTTATTATGATGAGGATGATGATAGTGACTTTTACCCTTATGAACAAATGAGATATTTTGGTCTTATGGCTAATCTTCATGGTTACGTAGCCGAAGGAAATAAATGTGTGCTTGACAGTGGATGCACGGATCATATGACCGGAGATAAGGACATGTTTGATGAGCTTGCTAGAAATGATGGTCCACGAAAGTATGTTACCTATTGTGACAACTGTAAGGGTAAAGTTGTTAGCCTTGGGAAGGTGGCCATATCCAACGATAGCTCTATCAAGAATGTCATGCTTGTAGAATCTCTCGGATATAATCTTCTTTCCATGTCTAGATTAGCTGATTTTGGTTGAAATGTGCTATTCACTCATGTTGATTGCCAATTCTTTCATAGAGATAATCATAATATGGTCTTTACCGACATTCGTAGAGGTGACCTATACATTGTCGACTTCACTAAGAAAGCCCAACCTCGCACTTGTTTTATTGCTAAATCTTCTACATGTTGGTTGTGGTATAGAAGGTTAGGTCATGTCGGCATGAGAAATCTTGATAAGATTATTAAAGGTGATCGTATACTTGGTGTTAAAGATGTTATATTTGACAAGGATAGACTTTGTAGTGCTTGTCAAGCAGGAAAACAAGTTGGAGGAAGTCACCCCGTGAAGAACATCATGACCTCGAGAAGACCGCTTGAGCTACTCCACATGGATCTTTTTGGTCCCAATGCTTACAAGAGTCTCGGTGGTAACTCTTTTGGATTGGTCATTGTTGATGATTTTTCAAGATTTACGTGGGTGTTCTTTCTTGATGATAAATCACAGGTCCAAAAGATCTTCAAGAACTTCGCTAGGAAGGCCCAAAATCAATTTGAAGTGAAGATCAAGAAGGTTCGGAGCGACAACGAAACAGAGTTAAAGAACGCCAATGTGGATACCTTTCTTGACGAAGAAAGAATTTCACATGAGTTCTCGGCTACGTACACACCTCAACAAAATGGAGTTGTTGAGAGCAAGAACCAGACACTCATCGAAATGGCGAGAACGATGCTTGATGAGTACAAGACGCCAAGACACTTTTGGGCAGAAGCGGTTGAGACAGGTTGTGATGCTACAAATCATCGATATCTTCACAAACTTCTCAGCAAGACGGCATACGAGCTTCTCGCCGGTAACAAAACCCAAGTTGGATACTTTCGAGTATTTGGCTCAAAGTGCTACATTCTCTACAAACATCATCATTCAAAAATTTCCCCTAAATCTCATGAAGGTTTTCTACTTGGTTATGGCTCAAACTCTCACACTTACTGTGTCTACAACAATTTCACCCGAAAGGTTGAAGAGACGGTAGATGTGAAGTTTGATGAATATAACGGCTCACTGATGTCAACACACGCTTCTATTCTTGTAGACTATGTTGGGCCTCCAAGCGCAGAGGTTTGTAGGACAGCAGCAATTTCCCTCAAGTGGATGACCTAAGGTTTATCGAACTCAGGGAAGTAGAGGTTGAAGATGGTCTCTCTCAAGCAACCCTGCAACTAAGATACAAGAAGTCTCTTGTGTCCCCAACACACCTAATACAACTAGGAGTTGTATAGGTGCACTAGTTCGGCGAAGAGATGGTAAAATATGGATGATAGGAGTGGCAAAGCAAAGTAATATAAATCTGTAATAAAAAGTGCAGCAAGCAAACAAGTGGTAAACGTGAGCACAATTGGTATTGCAATGGTGGAAACAAGGCCTAGGCTTCACACTTTCACTAGTGGCAACTCCCAACAACATTAACATAGTCTAATCACATGATATTTCCCATAAAACATGCAATGGAGACGCACTCGGAGGTCATTCCTTTGTGGTCAAGAGAGGACGAGAATTATGTAGGGCTACAAAAGCACACCTCAAAGTTCGTAGTTCTCAATCTATGGATTTCCCAATGTCACCGCGGCCATCCAAAGAGAGTACCACAATCACCACAACATATCTCAAGGATAGTCAAAGACAAGCATCAAGAGACTCTCAATCTTCAATCAACACACAAAAGAGGAAATCACCCATGAAAATATTCTTCTAATGCATGTCCAATAGACCGCTGTCACCTTGGTCTCGGGGATTATACCAGATAAAGACAAGTGAGTAAGTCAATCCAATACATAGAGGAAGGGGAAATATCATGGGATCACCCTAGATTAACATAGCCTATGATCACAACGAAGATCACATCATGGGAGAGAGAATTGACCACATAGCTACTGGTAGAAACCTCAGCCCCGAGGAGGAACTACTCCCGCATCATGGAGGGAGGAAGCAACGTCGATGGAGATGAATCCGGGGGCACTTCCCCGTCCCGGCAGGATGCCGGCACAGGAATTCTGGTCCCCCGAAACTTGGTGGCGATGGCGGTGGAGATCGGAATTGCTTCTGGAGAAAAGGGTTCTGGAATCAGGGTTTCTGCGACGGGAGGAATATATATGCGAAGGGGGGTCACCAGAGGCGAAGAGGGGGCCCCAGGCGCCCCCTGGCGCGGCCAGGGGTGGGGCCGCCCTGGGTGGCCGCCTGGGCCGTCCCTGGCTCCCCTCTGGCCCCACTTTGGTTTTTTCGAAGCTTCCTGTACGCTGATTTTTTCTGTATTTTTCCCGGAATTTTTGGAGCACTTTTAATATGGGGGAAATCTGAAATAGAAAAACAGCAGAAAACAGGAACTGGCACTGTGGTGCACTGAGTTAATAGGTTAGTCCAAATATGATCAAAATTGTATGGAAGTGCATAAATATCATAGCAATATCACACAAAAGAAGCATGGAGCAAGCAAAAATTATAGATACGTTTTGGACGTATCAACATCCCCAAGCTTAATTCCTGCTCGTCCTCGAGTAGGTAAATGATAACAAGCATAATTTCTATGGTGACATGCTACCAACCATATAAGAACTTTTAAGTAAAGCAATCAAGGCATGTAATTCAATTCAAGTCATAACAAGCAAGAGTCTATATTAGCATTGTAACAAGCAACATAAGAACATAAAGGTGCAAGAGCTCTCGCTGTCCGTGACTCGAATGTCTCCAAATGGTGTTTGCGTGCAAGAAAGGGGATAGGGATATACGAGAGAGTAAAACATAGTTTTTGTATTGTTGAGAACTTAATCTACTAAAGTTTCACACTTGGTCTTATTTGGAATCTTATCTTGACTCATCCCCAGACCACCAGCCAGGTACAAGTCAAAATGATCCACTCCCTTTCGATATTTTGAGCAGTCATGCAATGGATGAGCGTAAGCAAGAAAGCTGACACTTAGGATGGCAAAAAGAGAAAAATGATGGAGGGGGAAGACAAAAAAGGTGTGAAAGGCTCACATCAATGAGGACAATCATAGGCGAGAGAAAGCCAAATGATAGATATGATGTGAGGAGTAGGGATTGCCATGCAACGGATGCACATATGAGCTAACGTAAGCTCTCCAATGGAACTAGTGGGGGTGCATCCAACTTGCTTGCTCAAGAAGACCTAGAGCTCTTTTGAGGAGGCTCATCATTGGAATATACAAGCCAAGTTCTATAGTGTGAAGGTCCCCACATAGCTATATGCATGACTGATAATCTATGTGGAGTACAAGGTATAAGATGGAGTACGAGTGTGGATCTCTCAAAAGGAATAGTAGTGTGCCCCCTTCTCTCTTTTTATTTCTTTTTCTCTTTTTTCTCTTTTTTTTTTATTTTTTTGTGGCCTCAATGGCTCTTTCTATTTAACTCTCATTTGTCCTCTTTGGGATCTTTTGATTTTGTCCTCTTTGGGATCTTTTCCTCACTTTAGGGGCAACACTCTATGTATTACAAGAAGTATAGAAGATCTTTCACACTTTACAAAAGTACTCAACATAAAGAAAATGAAACTATCATGATGTATGCAAATGTATGCCTCTGCCGGTGTAGCAGGATATGCAATGATACTAGCGCGTCATGTAGCGATGATTAGGGCAAGGCCCAACTAGCATGCGGCTCATCGATCAAGCAAAAAGCATGTATGACATGGAGATCAAGTCATGAGAAGATGGATGTTGCATGGCAATGTATCTCGGGAAGGCTATGGAAATGCCTTGATAGGTAGGTATGGTGGCTGTTTTGAGGAAGGATATAATGAGGCTTATGATGACAGAGCGTATCATGCCAAGGATTTGGATGCACCGGCGAAGTATGCGCCAACTCTCGAGGTGAGAAAGGGCAATGCACGGTACCGAAGAGGCTAGAAAAATATGGCTAGGTGGAAGTGTCAACTTTCGAATACTCACATTAGTCTGAAGAACTCATGCACTTATTATCGGTAACTCTCAATCTAATTAGGAGGTTCACAAAGAGACAAGTACCCCGAGGAGGAGTGTATGGGGGTTTGGTTATCCTTGCGCATCCTCGGCTCATGGTACGTGAGTGTACTCTAATATTCGATCCCTCCAAAGATCAGTGATCCATTTAGTAGCTAAAGTTCTCAACTATTTTGTAGGTTTTCGAAAATAAACACGGGTTGCCAAAAATACGACATCTATCACTAATAGGCTAAAGCTCTTGACACCAAAAGTTCAGACATTACTCATGGCAATACCTCAAAACTATTGCAGGTTACTACTAAAATTAAATAGCAACCTCTATTACCTACTTTAAGTTAAGACGCACAACTCAGTGCAACAGGCAAACTCTCTTAACAAGATAACATGAAAACTCAAGAGAGTTCAGCAACCAACTAAACAAAAGCTCTTTAAAAATAAAAGCATGAAAACTAAGAGCTAAACATGACAGCAGCTATGGAAAGACAAAGAACACACACAGCAAAGATAAGCATGAAAATCCTATGTTGTGTTCTAGGTTGAAGTGGAGCGTGTTTCTCTCCCACACAAAGAAAGCTGGTTTCTAACTTGTTATGAATAGCAAGAAAAGCTAAAGAAAACTAAAAAGGAAACTAAGAGCGAGACGCTCCAAGCATAGCACATAACGCATGAAGTGATTAAAATATAGTGGAACGAAAGACGAACTGATAATTGTTGATGGAGAAGGGGATGCATGGGGGCATCCCCAAGCTTAGACGCTTGAGTCTTCTTGAATATTTCTTGGGGGTGCACGGGGGCATCCCCAAGCTTGAGCGTTTGACCCTCCTGAACCTTCTTTTATCATCTTCCCCCGCACACTTGAAAACTCCCTTCATACATAACTCATCATAATCTGATTAGCGAGGTTAGTACCCACAATAAAATAATTTTTCCCTACTGGAAATAAGGATAATCTTGAAGAGCTACTGTTTCTCAAGATTGCCAAAAGGTTTTTGCAAATAAAAAGCAAGCTCAAGGTTTGCAAAACGAAGATAAGGCAAAACAGGACAGAATCTGTGAAAAACAGACCAGCAGGTAGTAAATGATTTTTTCGGGGCACTTCTGCAACTCAAATCAAAAAACTCAGAACAGACGCTCGAAAGCCAATTGTATAGAGCACTCTGTCAAAAAACTTCAGATCAAAAAAATGATCTGGTGATTTTATTCGAATTTTTCTTTCCAAGGACAGAATCTGTTTTCTGGACAGCATGTCACAACTTTTGAACTTTCTTGCAATCAGAGGCTAAAATTGGCACAAAGCTGAAAAATAAAGATACAATGATGTTGCTACAGTAGTAACAAACATCAAGACCACTAAAAACTGAAAGAACAAACTGAAAGCAAAGATAACAAGGGTTGTCTCCCTAGAGCTCTTTCTTTATAGCCATAAAGATAGGCTTAAGACTTTAATGATGCTCTCGTAGGAATAAGAGTTGAAGAACAAAAGAGAGAATCAAGAAGCAAATACCAATCACATTTAAGCCTAACATGCTTCCTATGCATAGGAATATTGCAATAGAATAATTCATTGAAGCACAAAGCAATAAGCATAGGAAGACAAAACAAGTGCAGCTTCAAAACCTTCAACATAAAGAGAGGGAACTTGATATTATTGAAATATCTATAAGCATATGTTCCCTTCCCATAATAATTTTCAGTGGGATCACGAATAAACTCAACAATATAAGCATCACATAAAGCATTGTTACCATGATCCACATGCAAAAAGGTACTCTTACTCTCCACATAAGCATAATCTTTCTCATTGGTAATAGTGGGAGTAGGACTATCATAAACAACTTGAACACTATAGATTAATTGTGTATTAGGAAGATGGTGTTCAACAAGGGAGTAATTCCCTCCATGATTATGACAAGTTTCATAAGGATAATTTCTCCTTATGTCATAGGTACCTTTATAATCACCATAGATTGGAGTTATAACACCATCATAGTAGAGAAGAGCATTATCATCGCTAGCAACTATATTTGTAAACATGTTGTCTTTATTCTTACTAGCAAAAGAATTATCAATTATCACATCACTAGTGGGTAAAGGATTTGCAATCCTATCATCCCCAAGCTTAGAGCTTTCCATATCATCACTTTCAGAGTTGGTACCAAAAAGATTTTCAAGATCATAAGTAGCATTATCATCATTTTCCCAATCACAATAAGTAACATGCATATCATAATCAAAATCATCTTCAATAGTACCTACGGACGTATCATCAAGATGATAATTAAGGCAATAAACTTCACCTTCTTCTTTAAACTTACAACCGTTAGGATAAAAGTTGATGGGAGGAATATGCTCAGGCCAGGTTGATACCCATTCTTCTTCCTTCTTGCTCCTCTTCCTCCTCCTCTTCTTTTTCTTCTTCTTCACCTTAGGAGGGAGTGGTTGGAGATGAAGCTTCTCCACATATCCTGGTTTATCATTAGAAACAATAGGGGAAACTTGGAAGAAACTCTCCTTTTTATTAGCAGAAATATAAGAGACATTTTTATACTTTGGTAAAGTTCCCTCCTTTCTAATCTTACGTATGTAATCATTTTTATGGCAATTAACAACACAATAGAGATGGCAATTTTGCAAAGTGTTTTTTATTCCTATGGCGTTAACATCTAGCCAAGAAGTCTTTTCTGATAACTCTTCACACATCAAAAATAACATAAGCTCATCATAAAGATCAGGGGTGATCATGTTATCACACAACTGGTTAACAGTTATGTTTTGAAAGTGCATGCATTGAAAATTAAAGTGACCCTCTATACAGCAACGTTCACAAGTAAAAGGATAAAGGTCACACAATTCTCTAGCAATTTCATTTAAATCTTTGACCCAAGTGATTGTTCTTTCATGCTTATGTTGCTTACAACACTTCTCTTCTTCAATCATAGGCCTTTCACAAGGTCTATCCACTCCACAAAAATTAACATGCTTATATAAAACTTCATTTTTAGGAATTGGATCGTGCATGTTGCAATCATCATGAACAATTTCATTTTCTTTGCAAATCTCTTTAAAAGGTTCATGATGCTTGGTCCAATCCTCCTTAGGCATATTAAGATGTGAAGCAAAAGATTTGAGGAAATCAACAAGGAGTTGAGAATCAAGCCCAAACTTAGCACTAAACTTATTAAAACTTGTAGTTTCAACAAAGGACTTAATGCAATCATACTTATAAATTATACCTGACTCTTTACCTTTGTCGATCTCCCAATCTTCAGTGTTGCGTTGAATTCTTTCAAGGAGTTCCCATTTAGCATCAATCTTTTCGTTTGTGAAAGAACCCATAGAGGAAGCATCGAGCAAATCTTTATCCTGTCGAGAGAGCCTCGCATAGAAATTAGTAATAATCATATCTTTGGGGAGCCCATGGTTAGGACATTTTAGCATTAATGTTTTCAGTCTCCCCCAAGCTTGAGCTATGCTCTCTCCGTCATGAGGATAGAAATTATAAACATAATTCCTATTCTCATGGACTTCATGAAGAGGATAAAACTTGGAGTAAAAGAGAGACTGGATCTCTTCCCAATCCAGCAGGTGAGAGTCATCTAGTAGCCTATACCATTCCAATGCTTTTCCTTTCAGTGACAAGGCAAATAATTTCCTCATGACTCCATCTCTTGTCAAACCTGAAATCTTAAACAACTCACAAAGTTCCGTAAGTTTCAACAAATGAATACTAGGATTGACTGTCCCATCATAACAATCATTCCTAATTATTTCAATTATCCCAAGTGGTATTTGGAACGGGATACATTCAGTAGGTGGAGGAAACTTCTCTACCACGGGTGTGGTAAAGCGGCCTTCCCCAAGCAGCGAACTAAGAGTGCGGTTTTCCATAAACATAACTAGTGAAACTAAAAACAAGAAACGAAAATATTTAATTGCAAGATCTAAAGATATACCTTCAAACACTTACTTCCCCGACAACGGCGCCAGAAATAGCTTGATGTCTACACACGCTTCTATTCTTGTAGACTATGTTGGGCCTCCAAGCGCAGAGGTTTGTAGGACAACAGCAATTTCCCTCAAGTGGATGACCTAAGGTTTATCGAACTCAGGGAAGTAGAGGTTGAAGATGGTCTCTCTTAAGCAACCCTGCAACTAAGATACAAGAAGTCTCTTGTGTCCCCAACACACCTAATACAACTAGGAGTTGTATAGGTGCACTAGTTCGGCGAAGAGATGGTAAAATATGGATGATAGGAGTGGCAAAGCAAAGTAATATAAATCTGTAATAAAAAGTGCAGCAAGCAAACAAGTGGTAAACATGAGCACAATTGGTATTGCAATGGTGGAAACAAGGCCTAGGCTTCATACTTTCACTAGTGGCAACTCCCAACAACATTAACATAGTCTAATCACATGATATTTCCCATAAAACATGCAATGGAGACGCACTCGGAGGTCATTCCTTTGTGGTCAAGAGAGGATGAGAATTATGTAGGGCTACAAAAGCACACATCAAAGTTCGTAGTTCTCAATCTATGGATTTCCCAATGTCACCACGGCCATCCAAAGAGAGTACCACAATCACCACAACATATCTCAAGGATAGTCAAAGACAAGCACCAAGAGACTCTCAATCTTCAATCAACACACAAAAGAGGAAATCACCCATGAAAATATTCTTCTAATCCATGTCCAATAGACCGCTGTCACCTTGGTCTCGGGGATTATACTAGATAAAGACAAGTGAGTACATCAATCCAATACATAGAGGAAGGGGAAATATCATGGGATCACCCTAGATTAACATAGCCTATGATCACAACGAAGATCACATCATGGGAGAGAGAATTGACCACATAGCTACTGGTAGAAACCTCAGCCCCGAGGAGGAACTACTCCCGCATCATGGAGGGAGGAAGCAACGTTGATGGAGATGAATCCGGGGGCACTTACCCGTCCCGGCAGGATGCCGGCACAGGAATTCTGGTCCCCCGAAACTTGGTGGCGATGGCGGCGGAGATCGGAATTGCTTGTGGAGAAAAGGGTTCTGGAATCAGGGTTTCTGCGACGGGAGGAATATATATGCGAAGGGGGGTCACCAGAGGCGGAGAGGGGCCCCCAGGCGCCCCCCTGGCGCGGCCAGGGGTGGGGCCGCTCTGGGTGGCCGCCTGGGCCGCCCCTGGCTCCCCTCTGGCCCCACTTTGGTTTTTCTCGAAGCTTCCTGTATGCTGATTTTTTCTGTATTTTTCCCGGAATTTTTGGAGCACTTTTAATATGGGGGAAATCTGAAATAGAAAAACAGCAGAAAACAGGAACTGGCACTGTGGTGCACTGAGTTAATAGGTTAGTCCAAATATGATCAAAAGTGTATGGAAGTGCATAAATATCATAGCAATATCACACAAAAGAAGCATGGAGCAAGCAGAAATTATAGATACGTTTTGGACGTATCACTCACAAGTAGAGCAACTGCCAATTGATGTAGGAGACAAAGACCCTTCGGAGGCAATACAAGACTTGTCTATTGGCAAGATTCGCCCAACGAAGGTGAAGGAGAATACTTCATCCATTCAAGTGGAAGCCTCATATTCACATCAAGGTGAACCACAAGTTGACTTGGAGGCATCCACAAGTGGGACACGCCAAGATGAAGGAAATGAGGAAGTTCTTCAAGATGAACCTCATCGACCTCCTTCTCCACCTCCACAAGGGGACAACAACACCAACAACAATGAACAAGGATAAGAAGAAGAAGATGATGAATATGATGTTCCTCCCCGACCCAAGCAAAAGCTCTCACGAGTTAGAGCAAGAATTGCTAGAGATCATCCCGTAGAGCAAATCTACGATGATATCCAAACCGGGAGAATCACCCGCTCTAAATCTCGTTTAGCTAACTTTTGTGAACATTATTCTTTCATATCTAACCTTGAACCTATGAAGGTTGAAGATGCTCTATATGATCCGGATTGGGTGAACACTATGCACGAGGAACTACATAACTTCGAGAGAAACCAAGTTTGGACATTGGTTGAGAAGCCCGACAACAACCAAGACATCATCGGTACAAAATGGGTGTTTGGCAATAAGCAAGATGAATATGGACAAGTTGTACGCAACAAGGCTCGTCTTGTCGCCCAAGGCTACACTCAGATCACAGGTATGGACTATGGTGAGACATATGTCCCAGTTGCTAGACTTGAGTCCATGCACATCTTAAAAGCTAATGTGGGAAAAGTTTGAGATGTCTATGATGAGTGAACTTAAGTTCTTTCTTGGTTTGCAAATAAAGCAAACTAAGGAGGGTACCTTTGTTTCTCAAACGAAATATACCAAGGATTTGTTCAAGAAGTTCAACATGCAATAATGCAAAGGTATGACTACACCCATGCCTACTAGTGGACATCTTGACTTGACAAAGGATGGCGAATCGGTTGACCAAAAGGTTTACCGTTCTATGATTGGTTCATTGTTATATCTTTGTGCCTCCCGTCCCGACATTATTCTAAGTGTATGCATGTGTGCACGATATCAAGCGGCCCCAAAAGAATGTCATCTTAAGGAAGTGAAAAGGATAGTGAGATACTTAATTCACACACCAAACTTTGGCATTTGGTATCCTAAGAGGTCTTCTTTCAATCTTGTTGGCTACTCTGATTCGGACTATGCCGGAGACAAGGTTGATAGAAAGTCCACTTCAGGTACTTCTCAATTTCTTGGTAGATCTCTTGTATCTTTGTCCTCCAAGAAACAAAACTCGGTATCCTTATCCACCGCCAAAGCGGAATACATTGCCGCTGGTTCATGTTGTGCTCAGATACTTTGGATGACCCAAACTCTCAAATATTATGGGTGATATGTGAAACATGTTCCGTTAATTTGTGATAATGAAAGTGCTATTAAGATTGCTCACAATCCCGTGCAACAATCTCGAACTAAACATATTGAAGTTCGTCATCATTTCATTCAAGATCATGTTGCTAAAGGAGACATCAATCTTAAACATGTTCGTACCGAAAAGAAATTAGCAGATATATTTACAAAACCACTTGATGAGAAAGTTTTTTGCAGGTTGAGAGGTGAATTGAACATTATTGAGGCCTCAAACTTGGAGTAAAAACTCTTTTCCGGGTACATGCAAGGCAAAAGCCTTTGACTAATCCTTGATATTTCTCTCATGATGATGATCATATGTCTTGGATCTATTTGCACCTTTGCATGCTATCTAACCGTTGTAGGTACTTGGATGAATTCAAATACATGAGATGGCAACTCACTCATATCCTGAGCAATCTCTACATCACTAGTCTCTA
>LR738715.1:310521403-310577931 GCA_902687465.1 Secale cereale | reverse complement strand
TATATATATATATATATATATATATATATATATATATTGGCCTCGTGAAGGAGAAAGTATCGCTCAAGCTTGGGGGGAGGCTTAAGTCAATGTTATATTTATGCCCCAATCTCGAGCTCTCGAGAGAAATTATTATTCATAATTTTTATGCTCGGCTTTCTCATAATGATCGATCCATGCTCGACACTTCTTGTACTGGTTCTTTTATGAAGAAGACTATTGAATTCAAATGGGATTTATTGGAAAGAATTAAACGCAACTCTGAAGATTGGGAACTCGACGAAGGTAATGAGTCAGGTATAAATCCTAAGTTTGATTGTGTTAAATCTTTTATCGATATTGATGTTTTTCATGAATTTAGCACTAAATATGGACTTGACTCTGAGAAGTAGCTTCTTTATGTGAATTATTTGCTGCTCATGTTGATCTCCCCAAAGAGAAGTGGTTTAAATATCATCCTCACATTGAAGTGAAAGTAGTAGAACCTATTAAAGTTGAAGAAGAAACTATTACTTATAATGTTGATACTATTGTTCCTATAGCTTCCATTGAGAAACCACCTTTTCCTGTTAGAATAAAGGATCATGCTAAAGCTTCAACTATGGTTCGTAAGTATTATACTAGAACACCTACACCCCCCCTGAACAAATTAGAGTAGAACCTAATGTTGCTATGGTTAAAGATCTCTTGGTTGATAATATTGATGGGCATGTTATCCCTTCTGCATGATGCTGCTAACGCGACACTATGATCAGAGACCCTTCGCCGAAACTGTGTGCTATGCCATAATCACAAACAACGGTGTAAAGAACCCATAAAAAAGATGCAAAACGTTTGCGATGGAGGATGCATCAAACCCGGTTCAAATTTTAGTTGCGTGTGCGATGCAGGGCATACTGTTCAGTTCAATTAACTATTTGCGATGAGGAGGAAAAAAGAAACGGGCAGCCAGACGAAGGTGTGTGTGATATACAACATACGGTTCACTCGGATGAACTGTTTGTGATTAGGCAACACAAAAGAAACGGTCAGCGAGATCAAGGTGTGTGCGATATACGGCATGCGATTCACTTGGATGAACTGTTTGTGTTGAGACAAGAGAACATAAATGGTTCAATATAATAAGAAGATGTGATATGCTGTGTCTGCAGAACATCTATACTCTATGTACAGAAGAACAACATATATATACTTGTAACATGACATGATTGCAATACCAAATTACACATCCAATTACATTATATATAACAAATACCATAAATATTGCAAGGTTAAAATTCAAAGATTACAATGCCCAAATTCAAACATTGCAAATCTCATCAATTCTACAAAGGGATCAGCCGCTGACCAGTCATGTGTTCGTTTGACGCAATGACTTCCAATTACTCTATCATATGCTCTTCCAATACGATGTTTAGCTTTTTTGTAGCCTCTTCCATTCTGAAGTACCTGCCGGCTCTGATCAGCATACCATTCATCTGTCCTCATTAAATGCATGTTCAACCTCAGTACCCTCAGCACCCTTGCTCTGGAAATAAAGAACCTAGCATTCGATGTGATTGTCATTAAGGTCCCTCGGTAGGAGTTCCAACTAATATTTGAGAGATGCAGATCCAGGCATTCGATGTGATTGTCATTATAAACATTATCCACCTCCGGGCCTATTATTATATGCAAAAGAAGAGAACTTGTTAGTGCCTACATGCAGTTTTGAACAATACTACACACCCATCTGGTTTGTAGGATTTGTAAAATGCACCAACGTGCCATCTTTGATCTGACATGATTAACATGGTTACAACCTAGAAAAATGTAGCCTTCTTCACAAGAGGATGGATTGGATGAAAAATTCCCTAAGAAAACTAGTACAGATGAATCCAATGAAATGCTTATGGATCATAACCATATGAATCAAGCAACCAATATGGGGCGGGGGTGTATGTCCTGGAATCCTTCAAAATTCCTTCAGAAATCTTAGTACATTGTCATTGTAAACTTGGGATAAGGTGCAAAAAATTGAACTCCCTTATGGTTAATATTTAACAGGAAATGAACATCACCTCGATATACAACTTATTCAGGCACGGAAAGCATCTCAGGCAACTTACAACTTGGTCTAGGTTGGGCCGATTGATTCTAGTGCCAAGACCTTCACTGTACCCAGAATTTGCGTGAAGCTTTGCTGGATGACAGACGTACATACATCTTCAAAACTAGAAATAATGTTGATATCAACAAGGAGAGGTATAAGGCGACTATTGTACCTGAAAGTAGTAGTATGTGACAGACGGGTAGCCCACCACTATCAATTTCGGCGCAAAAATGACATTGATTCTTGTTGGACCTTGTTGATCAACTACAAGTAATCTCTCAAGTGAAGGTGTGTCCTCAATGACAATATTGTGGTCCACCTTTTGTGATCTCCCATTGCAGCCACACACATAAATAGTCCGGAGAGTCCAAGAGGTCATGTGGAAGGTACTCGACCAATTCGTCACCTGAAGACGAAGGAACTCCAGTGCAGTATAGCCGCGGAGTAGGCGCTCCATGTCATCCTTTGGGATGCAGACGGTGACGAGCTCGAGATGCTTCAGTCGTGGTAGAAAAAGATTGGGCATGTCATTAAGTGGGGGGTAATGGAAGTTCATGAACTTGGCGAGGCGCAACATGGTGCTACTTCTCCAGCTTGCGTTGTATTCCGTCGAAGAGGAAAGGGTGATGCAGCACAGTAGCGTAAGTATTTCCCTCAGTTTTTGAGAAGCAAGGTATCAATCCAGTAGGAGACCACGCGCGAGTCCCTCACACCTACACAAACAAATAAGAACTTCGCAGCCAACGTGATAAGGGGTTGTCAATCCCTTCACGGTCACTTACGAAAGTGAGATCTGATAGATAGGATAGTATAATATTTTTGGTATTTTTGGTATAAGAACAGAAAGTAAAGAAAGCAAAGTAAAGTAGATGGAAGATTAATATGATGAAAATAGACCCGGGGGCCATAGGATTCACTAGTGGCTTCTCTCATGATAGCAGAATTATACGGTGGGTGAACAAATTATTGTCGAGCAATTGATAGAAAAGCACATTGTTATGAGAATATCTAGGCATGATCTTTATATATAGGCATCACGTCCGTAACAAGTAGACCAAAACGATTCTGCATCTACTACTATTACTCCACACATCGACCGCTATCCAGCATGCATCTAGAGTATTAAGTTCATAAGAACAAAGTAACACTTTAAGAAGGATGACATGATGTAGAGGGATAAACTCAAGCAATATGATATAAACCCCATCTTTTTATCCTCGATGGCAACAATACAATATGTGCCTTGCTTCCCCTGCTGTCACTGGGAAAGGACACCGCAAGATTGAACCCAAAGCCAAGCACTTCTCCCATTGCAAGAACTATAGATCTAGTAGGCCAAACCAAACCAATAATTCAAAGAGACGTGCAAGGATATTATAATCATACATACAAGATTTCAGAAAAGAATCAAATATTGTTCATAGATAACCTTCATCATAAACCCACAATTCAGGAGGAGAGGCACGGCGGGCGGTGCGAGCTCGGCGTGTGTCCACCATGGCTGTGGAGCGAAGTCGACGACGAGAACGGGACGAGGTCGTAGGAGAGGCGAGATCTTGACACACCCCCTACCTAGCGCGCCAAATGTCGGATTACGGGCTCCGCAAACCCAAGAAGTTCGAACACAGGGGCGTGAACGAAGATCTCTCCCACTCATGTCTACCTAGCGTATTGCCCTCGCCTAGTGAAGAGATTCACGCAAACAACAAGTGAAGCACGCAAGAGTTTACCCAGGTTCGGGCCACCTTGTGGTGTAAAACCCTACTTCCTGCTTTGGTGAATTGGCCTCAGGAGGGCTATAATATGAACTAGTACAGTGGTTCGTGAGCTCAGGAGGAGAGCTCAGGAGGGTCGGGAGGCAAGAGTTCTTGCTCCTTTGCGTGGAAGCCGAGTTTATGGATCTTCTTGACTTGTATTGACTTGGCTTCTCTCCCCCCTCATAGTTGGGATCCTAGCTACTTATATAGGCGACCATGATCCTCTTCCACCGAAATGTTTAGGCGGGAAGGGATCCCACAATGGCCATTTTTGAGCGGGAACACAAGGACGTTCCTACCATGACAAAAGCAGTCTTCACCCGCAAAAGGATCAGGCGGTGACGTGGTGGTGGGTTCGGTGGTGTCATCCTCCCTGTCGTCCTTGTTGTATTCGGTCTTGTTGCACCAAAGGGGAAACCTTTGTCCCGCTCCTCGGGAACCTGCGCCTGCACTGCCTCCTTTGCACCGAAATGGCAACTGCGCCGCTGGCGGGCGCTGGCACCCACTGGCGCGGTACGTCACTGCTTACGTCACTACCTCCTCCTGAGGCAGGCTCGGCCTTGGATTCTCCGCCCCTCCGGAGCACCTTGCCGAGGCCACTCCTGAGGGGGTCTTGACATTGTTCACCTCGCGAGGTCTAGCCCCCTCGCGAGGGTCTTGGGCAGCTGGTCGATCAGCTGGGCTGTACCAGGCCGTGGTAGGAGCGCGTCGTGGCCCGCAAACAGGCAAGTCTGGGTACCCTGGTTCCTGCTACCTCTTGAGCTTGCGTTGTATTCCCTCTAAGAGGAAAGGGAGATGCAGCACAGTAGCATAAGTATTTCCCTCAGTTTTTGAGAACCGAGGTAACAATCCAGTAGGAGACCACGCGCGAGTCCCTCGCACCTTCATAAACAAATAAGAACTTCGCAGCCAACGCGATAAGGGGTTGTCAATCCCTTTACGGTGACTTACGAGAGTGAGATCTGATAGAGATGATAGTTGATATTGTTGGTATTTTTGGTTTAGTAAAAGAGCAAATAAAAGCGGTAAAAGTAAAGTAGATGTAGATTGATATGTCGAGAATAGACCCTGGGGCCATAGTTTTCTCTAGGGGCTTCTCTCATGATAGCGATATTCTACGGCGGGTTAACAAATTACTGTCGAGCAATTGATAGAAAAGCGAATAATTATGAGACTATCTAGGCATGATCATTGTATATAGGCATCACATCCGAGACAAGTAGACCGACTCCTGCCTGCATCTACTACTATTACTCCACACATCGACCGCTATCCAGCATGCATCTAGTGTATTGAGTTCATAAGAACAGAGTAATGCCTTAAGCAAGATGACATGATGTAGAGGGATAAACTCAAGCAATATGGTGTAAACCCCATCTTTTTATCCTCGATGGCAACAATACAATACGTGCCTTGCTGCCCCTACTGTCACTGGGAAAGGACACCGCAAGATTGAACCCAAAGCCAAGCACTTCTCCCATTGCAAGAACTATAGATCTAGTAGGCCAAACCAAACCAATAATTCGAAGATACTTGCAAGGATATTATGAGCACACATAAAAAGTTCAGAGAAGAACCAAATATCTTTCATAGATAACCTTGATCATAAACTCACAAATCATCGGATCTCGACAAACACACCGCAAAAAGAGAATACATCAAATAGATCTCCTCGAAGACCGAGGAGAACTTTGTATTGAGATCCAAAGAGAGAGAAGAAGCCATCTAGATACTAGCTATGGACCAGAAGGTGTGTGGTAAACTACTCACAACTCATGGTGAGGGCGATGATGATGATGATGATGAAGGCCTCCGTGATGGATTCCCCTCCGGTGGAGCTCCGGAAAAAGCTCCAAGATGGGATCTCCACGGGAACAGAAGCTGCGGTGGTGGAATTAGGGTTTTCTCTCTGTTCACAGAGTTTCTGGGGTACGTGGACTTATATAGGAAGAAGGAGGGCACCGGGGGCCACTCGAGGAGGCCTCGAGGCAGGGGGCATGCCCTGGGAAGGGGGAGTGCGCCCCCCACCCTCGAGGGCCACCTCTCTCTCCCCTGACTTGGTCCTCAAGCTCCGCGTGCGTGATTTTCTCCAAAAATATCTCTCGCGAAGGTTTCATTCCGTTTGGACTCCGTTTGATATTCTTTTTCTGCAAAACCCTGAAATAGGCAAAAAACAGCAATCTGGACTGGGCCTTTGGGTTAGTAGTTTAGTCCCAAAAATGATATAAAAGTGAATGATAAAGCCCATTAAACATCCAAGACTTCATAAATAATAGCATGGAACAATAAAAAATTATAGATACGTTGGAGACGTATCAGTTCCCAGGAGGCCGACAAATTTTAAATCATATTTATCTCTCTCAAAAGGTGTGTCCAGCAAGGATGATTGTGGCAAACTAAAAAGCAAAGATTCAAATCATACATGACGCTCCAAGCAAAGCACATATCATGTGGTGAATAAAAATATAGTCTCAAGTATAGTTACCGATAGACGAAGACCAAAGAGGGGATGCCTTCCCGGGGCATCCCCAAGCTTAGGCTTTTGGTTGTCCTTGAATTTTACCTTGGGGTGCCTTGGGCATCCCCAAGCTTAGGCTCTTGCCACTCTTTGTTCCATAGTCCATCAAGATCATACTAAAAACATGAAAACTTCACAACACAAAACTTAGCCAAAAATCTCGTGCGCTCTGTTAGTATAAGAAAACAAACCACCACTCAAAGGTATTGTAATGAACTCATTTTTGTTTATATTGATGTTAACCCTACTGTATTCCAACTTCTCTATGATTCATACCCCCGATACTACTCATAGATTCATCAAAATAAGCAAACAACACACGAAAAACAGAATCTGTCAAAAACAGAACAGTCTGTAGTAATCTGTAACTTTCGAATACTTTTGTAACTCTAAAAAAATTGAAATAAATTGGTAAACGTGAGGAATTTGTCTATTGATCATCTACAATAAGAATCAACTAAAAATCACTCCAAGTAATAAATTACAGCCAATCTCGTGAGCACTAAAGTTTTTGTTTTTTTACAGCATGATCACATAAACTTCACACAAGTCTTCCCAAAGGTTCTACTTGGCACAAACACTAATTAAAACACAAAACCACATCTAAACAGAAGCTAGATGCAATATTTTTTTCCTAAATAGAAGCAAAAACAAATAAAACAAAATTGGGTGGCCTCCCAACAAGCACTATCATTTAACGACGCTAGCTAGGCACGATACAAGAATAGATCTAGGTATTGCCATCTTTGGTAGGAAATTCTTTGATTAAGAACTTATAATTCTTAGGAACTTCTTTAGTCCTATTGATAATCAAACTTCTAGGAAAGAATTCAAGAAATTCATTTGTAGCAAAAGGTTCCCTTGCGAAATTGAGAAAGTTGGGATGAACACTTATGGATTTGAGATCCACAATTTCCTTACTAGATGATTCACCCTTATTTTTAAGAACATACATAAACTTGGCCAATTTAGTGGTAGAGGGATTCGAAGTAATTTTCACAGTAGAAAGAGCAGACCCTACATTAGTGATAATATCCTCAAGTTTATCGATTCTAGTGGAATCTTGATCTATTCTCTCATTAACTATAGGTTCTTTTTCTTTAAAAAAATCAGAATAACTCTTACCTTAGATCCATACCGGTTAATTTGGTTGTGGATCTTTTTATCCAAACTCTCAACCAAATCTATAGTAGCAACTTTGTTTTCAATAATTTCAAGCCTTTGCATAACATGTTCCAAAGTCAAAACAATTCCATTATCCAGAAGAGGTGGTGTGCCAAACAATTCTGTCATAGCATTATAAGAATCAAAAGTATGGCTACCCAAGAAATTCCCTCCGGTAATGATATCAAGAATATATCTATTCCACGGAGTGATGCCAACATAAAAATTGTGAAGAAGCACAAAAGTGGAAAGCTTCCTAGTAGATCTATTTTGAGCATTGCAAATTATATACCAGGCATCTTTTAGATTTTCCTCCTCCCTTTTTTTAAAATTAAGAACCTCACTCTCGGGAGCATTGATAATGATAGGCGTGCTAGCCATGACGGCAAGGCAAAGCGAATGGTAAACACACGGAAAAAGAAGGGCGAATAAAATGGCAAGGGTGAAGTGGGGGGGGGGGAGGAAAACGAGAGGCAAATAATGTAGTGCGAAGGATAAGGGTTTGCGATAGGTACTTGGTATATGACTTTTGCGTAGATCTCCCCGGCAACGGCGCCATAAATTCTTCTTGCTACTTCTCGAGCTTGCGTTGTATTCCGTCGAAGAGGAAAGGGTGATGCAACACAGTAGCGTAAGTATTTCCCTCAGTTTTTGAGAACCAAGGTATCAATCCAGTAGGAGACCATGCGTGAGTCCCTCGCACCTGCACAAACAAATAAGAACTTCGCAGCCAACACGATAAGGGGTTGTCAATCCCTTCACGGTCAGTTACAAAAGTGAGATCTGATAGATAGGATAGTATAATATTTTTGGTATTTTTGGAGAAGAATAGAAAGTAAAGAAAGCAAAGTAAAGTAGATGGAATATTAATATGATGAGAATAGACTCGGGGGCCATAGGTTTCACTAGTGGCTTCTCTAATGATAGCAGAATTCTACGGTGGGTGAACAAATTACTGTCGAGCAATTGATAGAAAAGCGCATAGTTATGAGAATATCTAGGCATGATCATTATATATAGGCATCACGTCCGTAACAAGTAGACCGAAACGATTCTGCATCTACTACTATTACTCCACACATCGACCGCTATCCAACATGCATCTAGAGTATTAAGTTCATAAGAACAGAGTAACACTTTAAGCAAGATGACATGATGTAGGGGGATAAACTCAAGCAATATGATATAAACCCCATCTTTTTATCCTCGATGGAAACAATACAATACGTGCATTGCTGCCCCTGCTGTCATTGGGAAAGGACACCGAAAGATTGAACCCAAAGCCAAGCACTTCTCCCATAGCAAGAACTATAGATCTAGTAGGCCAAACCAAATCGAAGAGACTTGCAAGGATATTATAATCATACATAAAAGATTTCAGAAAAGAATAAAATATTGTTCATAGATACTCTTGATCATAAACTCACAATTCATCGGATCTCGACAAACACACCGCAAAAAGATTACATCGATTAGATCACCTCGAAGATCGAGGAGAACTTTGTATTGAGATCCAAAAAGAGAGAAGAAGCCATCTAGCTAATAACTATGGACCCAAAGGTCTGTGGTAAACTACTCACAACTCATTGGTGAGGCTATGGTGTTGATGTAGAAGCACTCCGTGATCGATCCACCCTCCGGCGGAGCTCCGGAATAGGCCCCAAGATGGGATCTCACGGGAATAGAAGGTTGCAGCAGTGGAATTAGGGTTTTCTCCGTTGGCTCGATGTTTTCAGGGTACATGGATATATATAGGAGCAAGGAGGGCATCTGGGGAGCCAGAGGGGGCCCACGAGGGTGGGGGCGTGCCCTGGACCCTCGTGGCCGCCTCTCTCGTTCCCTCGCGTGTACTCCAAGTCTTCTGTGAAGATACGGTTCCAAAAATAACTCTCCCGAAGGTTTCATTCCGTTTGGACCCCGTTTGATATCCCTTTTCTGCGAAACATTGAAATAGGCAAAAAACAACAATTTGCACTGGGCCTCGGTTAGTAGGTTAGTCCCAAAAATAATATAAAAGTGTATAATAAAGCCCATTAAACATCCAAAACATAATATATAATAGCATAGAACAGTCAAAAATTATAGATACGTTGGAGACGTATCACATGGGCGCGAAGTGGAGGGTGGACGTTGGCAGCGAGCGCATATGCCCATCCTTAAAATTGAGCTCCTCGAGCTGTTCTATGGTGGGGAATTGGAACCACTCGTCAAGCTTAGCGAGGTCCTTGCCGTTGGAACGGAACTTGCCTGTGATAAGGCCTCTGATTGGGCCATGGTGACTGTCGAGGATCTGGGAGAACGCATCCAAGCTTTTGCGATAGCCATGGCAGAGCTCGTGGGCGTCGAGGAGGTTGACAGGGGTTAGGAGCCATAGGAGGCGCCACCGCCGGGAAAGTGTGGTAGTCCTCGCCCCATATTAAATTGGGAGGAGGGATATGATGACTTTGAACATATCATCGGGGAGGTTGCTGATGAAGTCTAGGCCTGCTGGAGTCGGTTGCGGTTTTTGCTTGACACCCTCCGCTTGTTGGCAGACTCGTTCTCCACCTCGTCAAGGGCGATGGAAACCTCTGTCTCCATATTCAAGCCATGCTCCGGTGCTTCAGTAGGCCCAGCGTCGCCACTCCCTCCGATGGGGTGCTTCGGCGGCATCCTCATACACTATCGGCTTTGAGGACTGAGAGCGGCGTCGAGGATGTGGGTGGAGAGGGAGGATTGTGTGTGGCGAGGATGGGAGGGGTGCAGACACTCGGGCGCCATTAATACATACCAGTGGGAGCGAGGCTGGCGGCGATCAAAGTCTGTCTCGCTTCCCGGTGAGAACAACTACTTAAATTTTTGCCGGCGGTCAAATGTTTGTTTGTTGGGCTTTCAACTATAGAAAAAAATGAAATAACTGCTTAAAAAACATGACGCCTGGCATGATGCCATGGTATGACCTCACCATGCGCTGGTAAAAATTAGAGAAGGTTTGGCTTACGCCGTCAACACGACCTTCATAAATCAAACCATCACCGAGGAAGTTCCATGCTTTCGAGAGGGAAACCCCCAAGATTGAAGGGGAATCCAAATTTTCATCCTAGTTTGTCATTCAGTTTTTTACAGAGATCAACACACCGCCTCAAATGCAACATCTTCAAATTTGACATTTTTCCGGGCTCATTTACCATATTTATGTGATTATGTGCATTTTCTAGGCATTAATGGACATAATTCAAATTCGAACAATCGGTGCATTAAAAGGTGCACAAGAACGGTCTGGATAACCATGCTCATGTTATTTAGTACATTCTTATGCCTTTTACAAGGAATCGACAGATATTTCAAGGAAATGTGTGGCAATAGTCAACCATAAACGCGTCGTTTACTGGGTAACAACTATACAAAAAATGAAACACATGGTTGGAAAACATGACGCCTCGTGTGGTGCCATGTTATGGCCTCACCTTGCCCTGGTAAAAATTGGAGAATGTTTTCCTATGTCGTGATGCACGCCTTTCATAAAATTGAACCATCACCGAGGAAATTTCATGGTTTCGAGGGGGAAATCCCCAAGATTGAAGGGGGATCTAAATTTCCTTTGTCCTTTATCCATGAGTTTTTTTCTACGATGAACATACGACCTGCAAATCGCCATGTTCAAATTTGGCACTTTTCCGAGTTCATTTGCCATATGTAGGGGATTATGTGCATTTCCTAGGCATTAATGCACATAATTCAAGTTCAAACAATCGGTGCATGAAAGGGTGCACAAGAATGGCCTGGAAAACAATGCTCGTGCCATTTAGTATATTCTCATGCCTTTTACAAGGAAGGGACATATATTTTGATAAAATATGTGGCAATAGTCAACCACAAACGTTTGTTTATTGGGTTTTCAACTATAGAAAAAAATGAAATAGATGCTTGAAAAACATGACGCCTGGCATGGTGCCATGGTATGACCTCACCATGCACTCGTAAAAATTAGAGAATGTTTGGCTTATGTTGTCATGCACGACCTTCATAAATCGAACCATCACGGAGGAAGTTCCATGCTTTCGAGAGGGAAATCACCAAGATTGAAGGGGCATCCAAATTTTCTTTGTTCTTTGCACTGGAGTTTTTTTCTACGACGAACATACACCCTGCAAATCACCGTGTTCAAATTTGGCATTTTTCTGGGCTCATTTACCATATTTAGGGGATTATGTGCATTTTCTAGGCATTTAGCGCATATAAATCCAACCCAGCTACAGGTGCATGGGTGTGACACGAGGGATGTTGATTGCCGTTCGATCGCGGCGCATCCTACAGTGCACATGTGCGATCCGCGTGGCTGGGGTTCCGGCCAATCATAACACAACACATAATAGGCTTAGCGCATACTGTTTCTGGAAGCGACGGAGCTGAACCATGTGCGATAATGAACGAGCAAAATTGTAAGGGAAGCCAAATTTCTATTGTCGTTTGTCATTGAGCTCTTGCATAACTTAGTTACATGTGCGATGTTTCCTAATAAACCAGGCGTGCCATTGACCGAAAAAATCAAGTACACGTGTACATTTTTTTGGAGATGGGATCTACCAACTTTCTTTTTTCTCGCACACGAGTATTTTACGCGCTTCGTCTGCATTGTGTTTTTCCCCCGCCCAAGTTTCAAGTTTCGCAGCAAAATTTGCGCACGATTTCAGATTTTATTCCTCCAACGACATCCTCACCCTCAGTATCCCCCCTCGCGCCTCCCCCTACCGGCATCTCAAACCGCCGCCGCCGCCGCAACCACAGCTTCAACCACATCTATATTCTGCTCAGATCTAGTCTGGTAACCCACCGATCTCTATCACGGTCCCGGCCTGATTTCTTAAATGGCACCTACGAAACATCCTCATGCCTCCAAATCCCCACTGCCAGGAGCTGATGGCGGTCCATGGCACGATGGCCGCTGTGCGTGTTGACCCGGAGGAACACCTCGCCTCCGCCGCCACCGACATGGTGCAAGCTCTGGCCCACAAGAAGTCCCCCAGCGACAACCCCCCCAGGACTTTACAGGTAAGATTTGACCAGCTAAATGTTACCAATACCACTTGCAACGGCTATGATTTGTACGGTTGATGTATTAAGCCTGTTCGTGCCTTGTTTATTTCAGTACTGCACACTGTGTGATGTTCAAATATTACCGTGTCTAGCTCAATTCCACCAATACCAGCAACAAACACGTTTTAGCTATTTTCCCTACCTTTTTATAGACTTCTGGGCCATTCTCTGCCCTGGCAGCACCTACCCAGTGATGTTTAACTCTGTCAATTGCATTTTTATCAGTACCAGTTTCAATGGCCATTAAGCATGTTGCAATTAACTGTTGTATCCATTTTTAAATAGTTGTATTTTAATGTCTACAAACTTACAAAAGATGACTTATGATGCTATTAATCCTGCTGCAATTAACAGTTGTATCCATTTTTTAATCTGTCCATTTGCTACCATGCTACTCTTCGCAATTTGCTATTTTTGGTGGATCGATGCTAACCCTGTTGTACTTAACATGCCTGTCGATGTACTTACGCAGGGTCATAACGGCCGGTGCTGTTGTTTCCCGTCGAGGTTAGCTGCATCCCATGTCTTACAGTATTTCACATCATTTGTGCAATTGCAGTTTAACTTCGACCATTTACTGGTTGCTTGTAGGTACACATGTCAGTGGCACTGATCCACGCTTCGACCTGGAGGAACAGCTCGCCTCCGCCGCCGCTAACTTTGGGAGGGCTCTGGCCAAGATGAAGTGCCCCAACAACTAACTCCCAGGGCTTACCAAGTATGTACTCACCAGTTCAATCTTACCAATACCAGTTGCAATTATTGTCTATGTTTTGTACAGTCGATGTATTAAGCATGTTGTAGTAAACATGCCTAACACGTTTTATCTATTTTCCCTACCATTTTATAGACAACTGGGCCATTATCTCCTCAGGCAGCACCTGCCCTGTGATGTTTAACTCTGCCAATTGCATTTTCATCAGTACCGGTTTCAATGGCCATTAAACTTGTTGCAATTAACAGTTGTATCCATTTTTAAAGAGTTGTATTTCAATGGCTACAAACTTACAAAACATGAATTATGATGTTGTTAAGCCTGTTGCTATTAACAGTTGTATCCATTTTTTAATCCGGCCCTTTGCTACCATGCTACTCTTTCGCAATGAAGATATCACTACAGATCCTGCCGTTTTATTACCATTTGCTATTTTTGGTGGATGTTAACCCTGTTGTAGTTAACATTGGCTTTCCATGTACTTACACATGGCTACAATGGGCGATGCTGTTGTTTGCCATCGAGGTTAGCTACATCCCATGCCTTATACACCATCTATTCCTAAATATAAGTATTTTTAGAGATTCCAATATAGACTACATAAGGAGAAAAATGAGTGAATCTAGATTCTAATCTAAACTATATCTATAATTCTATATACATTCGTATGTAGTTCATATTGAAATCTTAAAAAAATACTTATACGTAGGAACATATGTAGTTGTATTTTACAACATTTGTGCAATCTCAGTTTAGCTTCTACTCCCTTCGTTCCAAAATAGATGACCCAACTTTGTACTGACTTTGTACTAAAGTTAGTACAAAGTTGAGTCATCTATTTTGGAACGGAGGGAGTAACATTTACTGTTTTGCTTGTAGGTACATATATGAGCTGTACTTATCCACGCTTCAATCCCTTTCGCGTATGGGGCAATGAGATATTCATGAACAAGCGTCAAGTGAGGAAACTAAGAAAGATTGTTAGGTGAAAGAAACGGGTGATTGGAATTAAGCTCTTTATTTACACTTTGTCGAACACAACACTGAACTTTAGGATGGTAAGTAATGTGTTGCCTTTTCCCCCTACCCACAACAAGTTACTCTATTAGACCTCAATATCTGATATTTTTCTCTTTTCAGTGGTTTCCGAAGCTATTTACTGATGAATACCTTGAAAAATACATGACCGGAGTGGAGGCAACTAAGGTTAAAGTATATAATTCATGCTACCATGATAATGCTCTAGAAGTCTTCCTGAAGGTTGTGAAGGATGGGCGGGCGATCGTCACAAGGGGTTCGACAAAAGTGGTTCGTCCCTATGGCATGCAGGAAGGCACATTATGGGCATTCTGCTTCTTCAACACCGTCGGCAGTCAAAATGATTTACACTTGTCTCTTCACCTTTACCGCCTTAAAATATTGTGGTTCATCATAGTTAATTGCTGCCTAATCCTGTAATTACTGAACATATTGTACTAGCAATTTTATTTATGGATTCGTTGCTGAACCATTGTGCTGAGCATTTGAATTGCATGTTTCATATTTCAAAATTTCGAAATCGAATAATAAATTATAGGAAAAAATAAAAAGATAACTGACGGTCATGGAACTTTGCAAACGGTTCTGACAGTAAAAGCGCTCGTGATGGATAGCCCAATGCCACACAATTTTCTACATCAAATCATGTGTGATGTAGTTCACAAAAGCAAACAGTTAACCAAGGTAGAGCGTGTGTGATAGTTACATCTTTCACACACGAGCGTATACATAAAACCGTGTGGGATGTACATAAGAACAGAAACATTTTCCCTGGATTGACTGTGTGGGATTTACATAAGAACGGAAATGTCACTAGTACATGTTGGTCCTAAACAAACGGGTTTTAACCCCTTTCCGCGACGACATTTGGAATCGTCGCCAAGTGAGTGTGTGCCATAGGGTTTCCTTCCCACACTACCCAGAAATCATCAGCGATAGGCCCTCCTGGAACCCAGGCTGGGGCCGTGTGCGATCGGGCGAGGCATCGGAACCCAATTATTTCTGTAGGTATGTACATCTGATACGTCTCCAACGTATCTATAATTTTTGATTGTTCCATGCTATTATATTATCCTTCTAGGATGTTTGATGGGATTTTATATACACTTTTACATTATTTTTGGGACTAACCTATTAACCCAAAGGCCCAGTGCAGATTGCTGTTTTTGCCTATTTCAGGGTTTCGCAGAAAAGGAATATCAAACGGAGTCCAAACGGAATGAAACCTTCGCGAGAGTTATTTTTGGAACGATATCAACTCAGAAGACTTGGAGTACATGCAAGGGAACGAAGGATGCGGCCACGAGGGTCCAGGGCGCGCCCCCTCCTATAGGGCACGCCCCCACCCTCGTGGGCCCCCTCTGGCTCCCCCAATGCCCTCCTTCCTCCTATATATATTCATGTACCCTGAAAACATCGAGGCAACAGAGAAAACCGTAATTCCACCGCCGCAACCTTCTGTTCCCATGAGATCCCATTTTGGGGCCTGTTCTGGAGCTCCGCCGGAGGGGGATCTTCCACGGAGTGCTTCTACATCAACACCATTGCCTCACCATGAGTTGTGAGAAGTTTACCACAGACCTTCGGGTCCATAGTTATTAGCTAGATGGCTTCTTCTCTCTTTTTGGATCTCAATACCAAGTTCTCCTCGGTCTTCGAGGGGATCTATTCGTTGTAAAAAATTTGCGGTGAGTTTGTCGAGATTTGATGAATTGTGGGTTTATGATCAAGATTATCTATGAGAAATATTTGGTTCTTTTCTGAATTCTTTTATGTATGATTATAATATCCTTGCAAGTCTCTTCGAATTATCGGTTTGGTTTGGCCTACTAGATCTATAGTTCTTTCAATGGGAGAAGTACTTGGCTTTGGGTTCAATCTTGCGGTGTCCTTTCCCAGTGACAGTAGGAGCAGCAAGGCACGAATTGTATTGTTGACATCGAGGATAAAAAGATGGGGTTTATATCATATTGCTTGAGTTTATCCCTCTACACCATGTCATCTTGCTTAAAGCATTACTTTGTTCTTATGAACTTAATACTCTATATGCATGCTGGATAGCGGTTGATGTGTGGAGTAATAGTAGTAGATGCAGAATCGTTTCGCTCTACTTGTCACGGACGCGATGCCTATATATAACGATCATGCCTCGATATTCTCATAATTATTCGCTTTTCTATGAATTGCCCAACAGTAATTTGTTCACCCAACGTAGAATTCTGCTACCATGAGAGAAGCCACTAGTGAAACCTATGGCCCTCGGGTCTATTCTCAACATATTAAATATACAATCTACTTAATTTGCTGTTTTTTCTTTCAATTCTTATATCCAAAAATACCAAAAATATTACACTATCCTATCTATCAAATCTCACTTCCGTAAGTGACCGTAAAGGGATTGACAACCCCTTATCGGGTTGGCTGCAAAGTTCTTATTTGTTTGTGCAGGTGCGAGGGACTCACGCGTGGTCTCCTACTGGATTGATACCTTGGTTCTCAAAAACTGAGGGAAATACTTACGCTACTGTGCTACATCACCCTTTCCTCTTCGAGGGAATACAACGCAAGCTCGAGAAGTAGCAAGAAGAATTTATGGCGCTGTTGCCGGGGAGGCTTACGCAAAATTCATATACCAAGTACCTATCACAAACCCTTATCCTTCGCATTACATTATTTGCCTCTCGTTTTCCTCTTCCCCACTTCACCCTTGACGTTTTATTTGCCCTTCTTTTTGCCGTGTGTTTACCGTTCGCTTGCTTCTTGTTTGCTTATGTGTTGAATTGCCTTATTGTCACCATGGCTAGCACACCTATCATTATCAATACTCCTGAGAGTGAGGTTCTTAATTTTGAACAAAGGGAGGAGGAAAATCTAAAAGATGCCTGGTATAGAATTTGCAATGCTCAAATAGATCTACTAGGAAGTTTTCCACTTCCGTTCTCCTTCGCAATTTTTATATTGGCATTACTCCTTGGAATAGGCTTGTTCTTGATACCATTACCGAAGGGAATTTCTTGGGGAGTCATACTCTTGATTCCTATAATGCCTTGATAGAATTTTTCGGGCAACCCTCTACCCCGGAAGAGACTCAAGTTTTTGAGAAAATTAGCGAAGTAACAAAAATATTACAAAAGTCTCTTGAACCCGTCAAGAATGTTAGTGGAAATCTCCACCGCATGAATATGTTGATTACCCTTTGCAATAAGCGGTTGGATTCATTAGATCTAAAGATTTCTGAATATGAAGCGTAACGTAAAGAACCTCCCGGATTCGAACTTGACACTGCCAAAAAGTTAAAGACTAAAGATTACAATACCTAGATCTATCCTTGTATCGTGCCTAGCTAGGGGCGTTAAATGATAGCGCTTGTTGGGAGGCAACCCAATTTTATTTTCTTTGTTTTTGCTTCTATTTAGGAATAAATATTGCAGCTAGCTTCTGTTTATATGTGGTTTTGTGTTTTAATTAGTGTTTGTGCCATGTAGAACCTTTGGGAAGAGTTGTGTGAAGTTTATATGATCATGCTGTAAAAAACAGAAACGTTAGCGCTCACGAGATTAGTCACCAGATTGTACTGGAGAGTGCTATTTAGTTGATTCTTTTTGCACATGATTATTAGACAAATTCCTCAAGTTTACCAATTTATTTCAATATTTTTGGAGTTACAGAAGTATTCGAAAGTTACAGATTACTACATACTGTTCTGTTTTTGACAGATTCTGTTTTTCGTGTGTTGTTTGCTTATTTTGATGAATCTATGAGTAGTATGGGGGAGTATGAATCATATAGGAATTGGAATACAGTAGATTTAACACCAATATAAACAAAGAATGAATTCATTACAGTACCTTTGAGTGGTGGTTTGTTTCCTTATACTAACGGAGCTCACGAGATTTTTGGCTAAGTTTTGTGTTGTGAAGTTTTCAAGTTTTGAGTATGGCTTTGATGGACTATGGAACAAAGAATGGCAAGAGCCTAAGCTTGGGGATGCCCAAGGCACCCCAAGGTAAAATTCAAGGACAACCAAAAGCCTAAGCTTGGGGATGCCCCGAGAAGGCATCCCCTCTTTCGTCTTCATCTATCAGTCACTATACTCGGGACTATATTTTTATTCACCACATGATATGTGTTTTGCTTGGAGCGTCATGTATGATTTGAATCTTTGCTTGTTAGTTTGCCACAACCATCCTTTCTGGACACACCTTTTGACAGAGATAAATATGGTCTAGAATTTGTTAGAATACTCTATGTGCTTCACTTATATCCTTTGGGCTAGATAGTTTTGCTCTAGTGCTTCACTTATATCTTTTAGAGCATGGTGGTGATTTTATTTTGTAGAAATTGTTGATCTCTCATGCTTCACTTATATACTTTTGAGAGTCTTTTATAATATCATGGTAATGTGCTTTGGTTATAAACCTAGTCCTAATATGATAGGCATCCAAGATTGATATAGTAAAAACTTTCATATAAAGTGCATTGAATATGATGAGAAGTTTGATACTTGATGATTGTTTTGAGATATGTGGATGGTGATATTAGAGTCATGCTAGTGGGGTAATTATGAATTTGAGGAATACTTGTGTTAAAGTTTGTGATTCCCGTAGCATGCACGTATGGTGAACCGCTATGTGACGAAGTTAGAGCATGAGGTATTTATTGAGTGTCAACCTTTGTGTGGAGGTCGGGGGCGCGCGATGGTTAACTCCTACCAACCTCCCCTTAGGAGCATACGTTGATTGCTTTGTTTTGATGACTCGTAAATTTTTGCAATAAGTATATGAGTTCTTTATGACTAATGTTGAGTCCATGGATTATACGCACTCTCATCCTTCCACCATTGCTAGCCTCTCTTGTACCGCGCAACTCTCGCTGGTACCATACACCCACCATGTACCTTCCTCAAAACAGCCACCATACCTACCTATCATGGCATTTCCATAGCCATTCCGAGATATATTGCCATGCAACTTTCCACCGTTCCGTTCATATGACACGCTTCATATTGTCATATTGCCATGCATGATCATGTAGTTGACATCGTATTTGTGGCAAAGCCACCATCACAATTCATTCATACATGTCACTCTTGATTCATTGCACATCCCGGTACACTGCCAGAGGCATTCATATAGAGTCATATTTTGTTCTAGCTTCGAGTTGTAATCTTCGAGTTGTAAGTCAATAAAAGTGTGATGATCTTCATTATTAGAGCATTGTCCCATGTGAGGTAAGGCCAAAAAAAGAGAGGGGCTAAAAAAAGAAGAAGAGAAAGCCCCTCAAAAAAATGAGAGAAAAGAGAGAAGGGACAATGCTACTATCATTTTCCACACTTGTGCTTCAAAGTAGCACCATGATTTTCATGATAAAGAGTCACTTGTTTTGTCACTTTCATATACTAGTGGGAATTTTCATTATAGAACTTGGCTTGTATATTCCAACGATGGTCTTCCTCAAATGCCCTAGGTCTTCATGAGCAAGCAAGTTGGATGCACACCCACTTAGTTTCTTTTGTTGAGCTTTCATACACTTTTAGCTCTAGTGCATCCGTTGCATGGCAATCCCTACTCACTCACATTGATATCTATTGATGAGCATCTCCATAGCCCGTTGATACGCCTAGTTGATGTGAGACTATCTTCCTCCTTTTTGTCTTCTCCACAATCACCACTCTATTCCACCTATAGTTCTATATCCATGGGTCACGCTCATGTATTGCGTGAAATTTGAAAGGTTTGGAAAAATTGAGTATGAAAACAAGTGCATGGCTGAAACCGGGGTTGTGCATGATATGAATATTTTGTGTGATGAAGAGGGAGCGTAGCCAGACTATATGATTTTGTAGGGATAACTTTCTTTGGCCATGTTATTTTGAGAAGACATATTTGCTTTGTTAGTATGCTTGAAGTATTATTATTCTTGTGTCAATATAGACTTTTGTCTTGAATCTTTCGAATCTGAACATTCATGCCACAATAAAGAAATTAGATTGAAAATTATGTTGGTTAGAATTCCACATCAAAAATTCTATTTTTTATCATTTACCTACTCGAGGACGAGTAGGAATTAAGCTTGGGGATGCTTGATACGTCTCCAACGTATCTATAATTTTTGATTGTTCCATGCTATTATATTATCCTTCTAGGATGTTTTATGGGATTTTATATACACTTTTATATTATTTTTGGGACTAACCTATTAACCCAAAGGCCCAGTGCAGATTGTTATTTTTTTGCCTATTTCAGGGTTTCGCAGAAAAGGAATATCAAACGGAGTCCAAATGGAATGAAACCTTCGCGAGAGTTATTTTTGGAACGATATCAACTCAGAAGACTTGGAGTACACGCGAGGGAACGAAGGAGCCGGCCACGAGGGTCCAAGGCACGCCCCCTCCTACAGGGCGCGCCCCCATCCTCGTGGTCCCCCTCTGGCTCCCCTTATGCCCTCCTTCCTCCTATATATATCCATGTACCCTGAAAACATCGAGGCAACAGAGAAAACCCGAATTCCACCGCCGCAACCTTCTGTTCCCGTGAGATCCATCTTGGGGCCTATTCCGGAGCTCCGCCGGAGGGGGGATCTTCCATGGAGTGCTTCTACATCAACACCATTGCCTCATCATGAGTTGTGAGTAGTTTAGCATAGACCTTCGGGTCCATAGTTATTAGCTAGATGGCTTCTTCTCTCTTTTTGGATCTCAATACCAAGTTCTCCTCAGTCTTCGAGGAGATCTATTCGATGTAATCTTTTTGTGGTGTGTTTGTCGAGGTCCGATGAATTGTGGGTTTATGATCAAGATTATCTATGAGAAATATTTGGTTCTTTTCTGAATTCTTTTATGTATGATTATAATATCTTTGCAAGTCTCTTCGAATTATCGGTTTGGTTTGGCCTACTAGATCTATAGTTCTTGCAATGGGAGAAGTGCTTGTCTTTGGGTTCAATCTTGCGGTGTCCTTTCCCACTGACATCAGGGGCAGCAAGGCACGTATTCTATTGTTGCCATCGAGGATAAAAAGATGGGTTTTATATCATATTGCTTGAGTTTGTCCCTCTACATCATGTCATCTTGCTTAAAGCATTACTATGTTCTTATGAACTTAATACTCTATATGCATGTTGGATAGCGGTTGATGTGTGGAGTAATAGTACTAGATGCAGAATCGTTTCGGTCTACTTGTCACGGACGTGATGCCTATATATAATGATAATGCCTAGTGTGGGGACCCCGACTTGGAAGTCGAGATCACCGAATGCACGTGTACAGTGATCCCAGAGATCAATGCTCACTGAACACACAGAAGCTGAAATAACAGGAGTCTTACATCCATACAAATAGTCTTACACGAATTAGGGCCATTATGACCAAGTCTTACATAGATAGAGCCTCACGGGCTGAAAAGCAAATAACTCAGGTAGCGGAAGTCTTCGATAAAACGGGTAGAACCCATGCCATCTGCCTTAACCCTACATGCATTCTGACTGGGATAGCGTCCTAGTTCGCATGGTCGTCTCCAAAGAACTCTTCCTCATAACCCTGCTCTTCCATGCCTGGCCAATTAAATAACCAGTGGCAAGCCAATGAGTACTTTGAATGTACTCGCAAGCAACCCATGATGTGGTTCAAGTAACAATACAATTGAATAATAATGATCAATCTAGCAGAAGGCTAGAACAATATGCTATCAGCAAGTTATGCATCAATAACCTCGCGTAACCTCGAGAGCAGGTTACCGACATCAACATGAATATGATTCATCTCATCGAGTCAAGTCACCGTCTTGACTCACATACACACGCATGGTTTCACAAACATTGGACGTAGCCCAAGAGCGGTTACCCAACTATCCTTGACCGTGGACACGGCTATTCGAATAGTTTGACACTTTGCAGAGGTTGTACACTTTACCCACAAGATCCGGGGAACTTCCGTGTCATCCACGACCCGCGGTACCTCAAGTACCCGGGGTAAGCACCCGGTCATTACCTTTCCTTAGACGACACTAACATAGAGTCCACTCGTTGGCACACGGCCTTTGGGTACAACAATAGATCGCGGGACTTGCCCTAATTCAATGTTACGCGTACCCGCAGGGACCAACAGTGTGTCCGGTGCCCTGTGAAAACAGTCATGGTCGCCTATCCAAGCACGACCCCGTCCCAGAAAAGACCTCAAGTCTTCCCGTCACTAGTAATGCGGGCACCATGCTAGTATCGACCTAAGTAATCAATAAAGCCCCATCCCATAAGGGGTAGTGTGGTTGCACATGTATGGTTGGAATAACGGTCGCAACTTCAACCAATCCGTTTGAAAAACACACACACTTGCCTTGGCACACCACTTCGTCATCAAGTGGTCACCCAATCTCATTATCATCATCACCCTCGGGCATAAATGGCACCCGACGGGGTTTCATGCAAAGACTTCAACCATGAAGGTTCATGTCAATCATGCATCACTTTCCATAACTACTAACCATATGCAAGTCATCTAGCATATATCAAGATCAAGATCTTGTCATGCATCATATAAGCATCATGACCATCTATTGCATGTCATCTAGCATATAGCAAGATTAAGAATAAAGCATGCATCATGTGGTGTTCCATCTGAGTTACCATCGTAACCCTAATTATCATGCATCGGAAACCAACGGGTTCCGAAGAACAAGTGTATCATGGTCAAAGGGCTGCTTGCCTGGATTGGCTTGGTCTTCAAAGTCTTCTAGTCCTTCTCCTTCTTCTTCCACAGCAACTTCGTCAAATACGGGATCTATACGTCGCATAATAACCACGGAAAAATAAGAATACAAACAAAACAGAAAATCAAAGTGCTCAGAAAAATGTCAACTCATTTTTGTAAAATACTAGAGGGTTTTCTAAGATGGGGAAAAATCTTAGTTGGAGTTTTGGAGTTACAGAATAGGATATATTGATTTTTGAACAGGAGTTATACTGCCCCAAATTTGAATTTAAATTTGAACAGTACAGAAAAGTTTCATGGATTTGTATGAAAGTAGTACCATTAAATAGGTTGGAATATTACAAGATTTTAGGAGCTGGAAATATTTAATTTGGATCAATATTCTTTTCTGCATAAATGTTTAAAACATTAACAGAAAAGAAAAAGAGAAAAAGGGTCCTGTGCACTGGGCCAGAAGAGGCCACAGTGCACGGCCCAGACGGCTCGGCCTGGCCGCACGGAGCCAACGCGCGCACACGTCAGGTTTCAAACCTGACGGGCGGGGCCCGTGGGTCAGCGGCACAGAGGAGGGGAGAGAGGTGGGGGGATGACAGGCGGGGCCCGCCTGTCATCTCTAACCCCGCGGTCACGGCGGCGGCGAGCTCACCGGCAACGACTCCGGCCACGGCGACGGCAACGGAGGCCAGGGACAGACTCAGTGGCGTGTTGCGGTTGCAGTGGTGGTAGCGCGGCACGGCGGGGAGCCCTGGTTCACCGGCGGCGAGGTGCGACGGCGGAGGCTCGTCGGAGGGGAGTTGCTGCGGCCGTTTCCGAATGCAAACAGAGAGGGAAATAGAGGGGAAAGGTTCAGTGCTGTGCTGCGGTTCCGAAACGAGCGGAAGGAGAGGCAGGGGAGGCCTGTACCTCGAGATCGCCGGCGGCCCGACGCGGCGGAGCTCCGGTCGATCCCGAGCACTGGGGCGCTCCGGGGTCGAACTAGTGATGCAGGAGGGATCAGTGGAGAGTTGTGAGGCTGGTGGTGGTGTTGGAGGAGCTCGGGGAGGCCTATATATAGGACCCCGACGAGGACCCGTGGTCCAGTGCGCCGGCGAGCTCCGGCTCGTCGCTACAGCGCACGGGAGGCTACAGGGGTGAGTCAGGGGAGTTGCTGGATGAGTCCTACGCCCAGCTGAGGTAAGAGGAGGAGCGGGGGAGCGACAGGGAGGCGCGCGCGTGTGAGGCAGAGGAGTGGCTGCCGCGAGCGGCCAGCGCGCGTGCGACGACGGCTACTGGAGGGCGCAGGAGGAGGGGGACAGCGCCGGTGGGGGCTGCGGACGTCGAGGCACGTTGGGAGGCGCGAGGGGAGAGCCCGAGGCTGTCGGGGCTCGACGATTGGCCCGAGCCAGCGTGCGGGAGCACTGTTCACGCGCTCCAGAGCGCGCGTGTGACCGGCATCGACGCGCTCTCTCTGGTTTGGCCCGTTCCAGCGTGCCCAACAGTGTCTGGGGTGATGAGGGAGGAGTAAAGAATTGCCCTGAGGCTTTGGATGCTCTGGGGTGCAGAGAGAGAGAGAGGGTGTTGGTAAAAATGGTGAAAGCTGGCTGTACAGCAAGGTAAAGCTGGGGTTTCACCCCTCAATCATGGAGATGAGGTGCTGGGGGAGTTACTGGGGGTTGCTAGTAACTCAATGGGCCCGTGGTAAGAAGTTGAGGCTATGGAGAAAAGTGAAAGTGGTCAAAATGGAGGTTTTAGAATTTCTGCAGAAGGTGTTTGATCTGTGTTTGATCAAGTAAATGAGGTCCACTTGACATGGCACTTGGCAGGGTTGAAAGACATGAGAAAATAGGGTGCTTCACCAAATTTGGGCTTATTTGAAGAAACTAGCCAATGTGACTTTGGTGAACCCTAGAAATCAACAAAAACAGTTTCATCTTGATTGAGTCAAGCTAATCATCTCCCCTTGATGCACCACTTGGTGTAGCATCATCATTTGGGGTATTGATCATGCTCACAAAGTTTGAGGCTCCAGATAAAAAGTTGGTAATGTAAAGTTGTTCAAATTTGCATTTGAACAGAAAGGGTTTTGAGGTGATCTGATCAAGTTGCTCTATTCCAAATCTTGTGCCATTTGGTCTAGGTGCCTAATTAGGCCATTCTAGCATGTGCACCAAGTTTGAGAGCATTTGGACAAGTTTGGTAATGTAAAGTTGCTCAAACTTCAAATATGGACAGAATGGTTATGAAGGGGTTGAGGAGGTTTTCTTGCTTCCCAAGGCATGGGACTTGGCAAGATCATCAAATATGTCATGTATGACATGATAGAATTTCCCTGGAATTTTTGGAGAAAAATTCCTTTGTAGATATTTCAAAAGCTTGAAATATCCAGAAAGGGTTTTAGAGGGATTAGCCCATTATTTTGAACATGACCAAGTGTTGAAATTCTCATATATGGACAATATATGTCCTATGAGTCTCTCTGAATTTTGGCAAATATTTTTTAAATAGTTAAATAATTTTCCCCTATTAAAGACCATTTCTGGCCTTAAGAAAAATCTTTTAAATAAAATAGGAAAATAACTTTTAAAATTATACCCTTGTGGTTTCTGGGAGTCCTATGACTACTAGGCCTCAAATAAACCTTTTGAAATAATTTTCACACCCTTAATCAAGTACTTGCAGTGCAAATCTCAATTCAGGGGTTTTTGGAAAACTAAATTTATAAAATACTTTTTGGCCAAATTAATTTTGTAAGAAAATACTATACTGCTATATATCACTTGGCATGATCATTGGGCAGAAGTTTTGGATAAGGAGATGAAATCTACAAGAGATCATAGTTGACTTTAATGAGCACATGAAAAAGCAAATGAAGAAAACTCAATTCCAAATAAAAGCCAAATGATGCTAAAAAATTTTGCTGGTCCAAATTTTCATGCTTCAAAGTTACAAATAACAGGTTACAAAATGCAGGGTGTGACAGACCTACCACCTTACGAGAATCTCGTCCCCGAGATTCCTAAACTAGGGCTTAAAAGAGGGCGGGAAACTCGGATCTAAGATAGTCTTCTCGTTCCCAGGTTGCTTCTGCTTCGGTGTGGTTGCTCCACTGGACCTTGAAGTACTTGATGGTACGGCTCCGCGTACGTCGTTCTGCTTCGTCCAGAATACGAATGGGCTTCTCGCGGTAGGTCAAATCAGGCTGCAGATCAATGGCTTGGTGATCCACATCCTTGTAGAGACTGGGCTTGTCTGGAATCTGGAGACATTTCCGGAGTTGTGACACATGGAATACATTGTGCACATCGGATAGCTCAGGTGGTAGTTCCAACTGATAAGCCACTTCTCCTCGTCGGTCGGTGATCTTGAAAGGGCCAATGAACCTTGGTGCGAGCTTCCCCTTGACGTGGAAACGCTTGGTTCCCTTCAGAGGAGTTACCCGCAGGTACACATGATCTCCGACACGGAAACTCATGTCTCGGCGTCGAGTGTCAGCATAACTCTTCTGCCTTGACTTGGCCGCCTTTAATCGCTCTCTGACTAGTTGGATTTGCTCTTCTGCTGCGCGGAGAATATCCGGTCCAAAAACTAGTCCTTCTCCAGTCTCTGACCAGTTGAGGGGTGTGCGACACCTGCGTCCGTACAACACCTCAAATGGTGCCATCTGAAGGCTTGACTGGTAACTGTTGTTATAGGAGAACTCGGCAAAAGGGAGACAGTCTTCCCACTTGGCTCCATATGCCAGGACACAGGCTCAGAGCATGTCTTCGAGAATCTGATTGACTCGCTCAGTTTGACCTCCGGTCTGTGGGTGGAAAGCTGTGCTGAAAGACAACTTGGTTCCCAAGGCTTCTTGGAATCGCTTCCAGAACCTTGAAGTGAACTGGGTGCCTCGATCTGACACAATCTCCTTGGGAACACCGTGAAGACTTACGATTCGGTTGATATAGAGAGTTGCCAACTGGTTGCCCGAGTAGGTAGTCTTGACAGGAATGAAATGGGCCACCTTGGTCAAATGATCGACTATGACCCAGATAGAGTCATGTCCTCGATTCGACCTTGGTAATCCAGTGATGAAGTCCATTCCGACCTTATCCCACTTCCACTCAGGAACTTGGAGTGGTTGAAGCAATCCAGCAGGTCGCTGATATTCAGCCTTGACCTTTTGGCACACATCACACTTTGCAACATAGGTTGCAATCTCTCTCTTCATACCATGCCACCAGAATCGTGCCTTCAAGTTTTGGTACATCTTGGTTCCTCCGGGGTGGATGAAATACGGGGTGTTGTGGGCTTCTTGCAGAATCAGCGTCTTCAGCTTGGTGTTGTTTGGTACGCAGAGGCAACCTTTGTACCAAACAATCCCGTGCTCGTCTTCGGAGAATCCTGGGGCCTTGTCCATCTTCATCTTCCTCTTGATACCTTTGATGCTTGCGTGTCCTTCTTGAGCCTTCTTGACGTCGTCCAGCAGGGTTGGTCTGACTTCCAAATGATCCAGAAATCCGGGGGTGACCAATTCCAAACTGAATTGTTCGATCTCCTTAAACAAGGTTGGCTGTCTTTCTTGAATAATGACATTCAAAGAGCAAACCTTCCTGCTTAAGGCATCGGCCACCACGTTGGCCTTCCCAGGGTGATACTGAACACTGAGGTCATAATCTTTGATGAGTTCCAACCATCTCCGCTGACTCATGTTCAACTCTTTTTGGGTGAAAATATACTTCAGACTTTTGTGGTCTGTGTAAATCTCACACCGTTTCCCTAGGAGGTAATGCCGCCATGTCTTCAAGGCATGAACTACTGCCGCTAGCTCAAGATCGTGAGTAGCGTAGTTCTCCTCATGGGGTCGTAGCTGCCTGGAGAGGTATGCTATGACGCGGCCTTCTTGCATCAGAACGCTTCCCAATCCGGTTCGAGAGGCATCACAATATATCACGAACTCCTTGTGAATATCAGGTGTTGCCAGAACTGGGGCGGTGGTCAATCTCTTCTTGAGCTCTTGGAAGCTCTCTTCGCATTTCGGCGTCCACTCGAACTTCTTGTCCTTCTTGAGGAGCTGAGTCATTGGTCGTGCAATGCTAGAGAATCCTTCCACGAACTTGCGGTAATAGCCCGCTAATCCGAGGAAGCTTCTGACTTCCTTGACGGTTGTTGGAGATTGCCATTGGGTCACAGCTTCGATTTTTGCAGGATCAACAGATAATCCTTCCTCGGTCAAGACATGACCTAAGAATCCAACTTTGTGCAGCCAAAACTCACACTTGCTGAACTTGGCATACAGTTGGTGCTCACGAAGCTTGTCTAGGACCATCCTCAGATGCTGCTCGTGCTTTTCCTCCGACTTCGAGAACACAAGAATGTCATCAATGAAGACAGCAACGAACTTGTCCAAATATTCCATGAAGACTTTATTCATGAGATACATGAAATAAGCTGGGGCATTGGTTAACCCAAAAGACATGACCGTGCACTCGTACAGGCCATATCTGGTTACGAATGCCGTCTTCGGAATATCTTTGGGTCTGATCTTCAGCTGGTAATACCCAGATCTGAGGTCGATCTTGGAGAATACCTTGGCTCCGCTGAGTTGATCAAACAGATCTTCGATCTTGGGAAGTGGGTACTTGTTCTTGATTGTAACTTCATTGAGGGAACGATAGTCAATGCATAAGCGGATGGTACCGTCCCTCTTTGCCACAAACAGAACAGGAGATCCCCAAGGGGAGGCACTCGGGCGGATAAATCCCTTCCTTAGCTGCTCTTCTAGCTGCTTCTTCAACTCGGCTAATTCTTCCGTTCCCATTCTATAAGGCTTCTTATAGATGGGTCCTGCTCCGGGCACGAGCTCGATGATGAACTCAATGTCACGGTCAGGGGGCATTCCCGGTAGTTCATCTGGAAAGACATCAGGATACTCACATACCACCGGTACTTGATCTAGCCCAACTTTAGACAGACAGTTGATTTTAGCGGCTTGAGCGGAAGAGGAGTTGGGGGCAAACTTGACTTCTACTCCTTGGTCATTGGTCACAGTGACTGTCCGATTGGCACAGTCTAACAAGCCTTGGTGCTTACTGAGCCAATCCATCCCTAAGATCACATCCAAGCCTTGCGATCTCAGGATGATAAGGTCTGCTAGGAAGTCTACACCGTTAATGGTAATACCGACTCCTTTACAGCCTATCTTGGCTCTCATCTCGGCTCCGGGGGTTTGTACCACCATAGGGTTATTCAGGGGTGTAGGGGTCATGCCACTTTTTAATGCAAATCTTTGAGTGACAAATGAATGCGTTGCTCCAGAATCAAACAAGACAGTTGCAAGTGCTGAGTTGACAAGGAACGTACCCAGCACGACGTCCGGGTCTTCCTGGGCTTCTTCAACAGTGACGTGATTCACACGCCCCTTCCCATAGTTCGGTGGATTGCGAGGAGCTGGATTCCTTGGTGGCATTCCACGGCCTTGTCCCTAGTTCTGCGCATTGGGGCGCGGGGCATCAGGCTTCTTGTTGGGGCACACCCTGGAGATGTGTCCGGGCTGACCACACCCAAAACAAGTGACTTGATTTGGAGTGTTGATCTTGTTGCCACCATTGGTATTGGGGTTGAAAGCTGGCCTGGGGTTGGCATACTGCTGAGGCTGAGGATTGGTACGAGGTGCAGGAGCTCTTGGCTGCTGATAGGTTGGCTTGGCCGGGGCTGACTGCCACGGACGAGGCTTCTGGTTGCTGGAACTTCCCTTACTGACCAACTTGCGCTTGCGAGTGTCTTCCAAAGCACGCCGCTTGTCTTCAAGCATAAGTGCCTTGTTCACCAGGTCTGGGAAAGACGGGCAGTCGCACACGACAAGCGAATATTGCAGAGTCTGATTAAGGCCTTCCATGAAGCGCTCCCTTTTGGCAGCATCAGTGCTGACATCCTCAGGGGCATACCTTGACAGAATACTGAACTTCTGCATGTACTCCTTGACAGTGCCACTTCCTTGCTTCAGGGCTCGGAACTCGCGCTTTTTGATAGCCATGACTCCAGAAGGAATGTGGGCCTTGCGGAATTCTGCCTTGAAGTTAACCCAAGTGATGTCTTGTTCAGCATGCATGACCTTGAATCCATCCCACCAAGCTCTTGCGGTTCCCCCGAGGCAGTGGGCTGCATAAGCCACCTTCTCGCGATCTTCGGTGCATCCGACTAGTTCCAGGATTTCCTCAATGGAACGGACCCAGTCATCAGCATCCAGGGGTTCTGCAGTCTCGATGAAGGTTGGCGGTGCATGCTTCTTGAACTTTGCCAACGTGGAACGTCCATTGCCGTTCCCCGCCGGCTGGCGGTTGTTGGCAACAGCTTGAGAAATCAGCTGAAGAGCTGCAGTGTTGGCTTGGCGTTCCTCTCGGAAAGCTTGGAGAAGCTGAGCCATGTCCATGCTTGGAGGAGGTGGTGGTGGAGCTTGGTCGTTGGTTTGGTCGTGGTCTGCCTCTGGCTGAGAGGATGCTTCGGCTTCGGGCTGCTGGGTAGAGGTACCAGTACGAGTTACAACAAGCATCCTGTTGGAGCGGTAAAAGGTCTCATGACTCGGAAGAGGAAAAGCAAGATAGATAGGTGCCTAGCAAGGGGGTGGGTGTGACACCAAATCAAATCATGCAAGGGCCGAGAGGCCAAAACACATCCATTAAAATCCAAATGGGTGATGTAGTCGTTTACACCTTCCCGAAGGAAGAATACGACATACATCCAGACACAACAAAAGTAAACGCTAGATGGTTTCATATGAACCATACAAGGACTCGACTGCGCATAGGGGTTACACGACCTATCCTACCGTAGGGGTTACAACTGGCATATCCGAGTAGCGAATAATGCCTAAGCGGCGGAATGCTCGGTCGCGTATTCCAGCTCTTCTGGGTCTTCCTCCTTGTCTTCATCTGTCTGAGCCCCCTTGTAACTTGAGGGAGTGGGAGAGTGGAGGAGTTGGATACGACGGTGCTTCGACGGTGGTGCAGGGAAAAGCTTGCGGTATTCCCTTGCTGTCATCCGGCGTCGCCGAGGTGGTTCTTCACCCTTGGAAGACACATCCTCGGAGGGCCTTCCACCTCGATATGCTATAGCGGATTGTCCAGAAGGTGCTCCTTCCTTCTTGATCATGTTTGCCTTCTCTTGAGCTCTACGAAGAAGTGCCTTGGTCTTGTAAAGTTCTTCCCGAAGCTTCATTGATTCCGAGGCCAAGTCTTGTGCCAAGCTGTCGGCACATAGACTGAAGTAGGTCTGGAACCGAAGCGAGAGTCCATCCTTCAGTGGAGGGGCTAGTGCGCTGCTTTCTTCGTCACCTTCCTTCCGGTAAGGTAAGAAGCGAGTTGCCATCTTGGCTGCCATCTCTGGAAGAAGCTCGCGGAGACGGGTTAGTGCCTTGAGTGCAGCAGCCTCGGCAGCAAGTGGTAGTGTCGTCATCTGGGGTCCCTCGAAGAACCAACTTGTGGGAGGATCATTTGCCTTCACGATCACTTCCACATGGTACTCCACCTCAGTATCGCTCACCCAATGCTCAAGGTAGGTGAGGATGGGTGCTCGGTGGAACTGACACTCCTGGAGGCTATCCTCGAGAAGTAGGGGAAACCCAGTGGTCAGGTGCTCTTCGGGAACAGCGGCCATCTACAAAGGTGGAATAGGAGGGGTTAATAAGCTGAGGAAATCTTAGGTTTAGAAAAGAAGAGAGGTTCAGAAGGTTTTGAAAAAGGGGTCTCTACTAACTAACGCCCATGCTAACTAAGGCTTCCTACAGTCAGGATGGCTCTGATACCAGCTCTGTGGGGACACCGACTTGGAAGTCGAGATCACCGAATGCACGTGTACAGTGATCCCAGAGATCAATGCTCACTGAACACACAGAAGCTGAAATAACAGGAGTCTTACATCCATACAAATAGTCTTACACGAATTAGGGCCATTATGGCCAAGTCTTACATAGATAGAGCCTCACGGGCTGAAAAGCAAATAACTCAGGTAGCGGAAGTCTTCGATAAAACGGGTAGAACCCATGCCATCTGCCTTAACCCTACAGGCATTCTGACTGGGATAGCGTCCTAGTTCGCATGGTCGTCTCCAAAGAACTCTTCCTCATAACCCTGCTCTTCCATGCCTGGCCAATTAAATAACCAGTGGCAAGCCAATGAGTACTTTGAATGTACTCGCAAGCAACCCATGATGTGGTTCAAGTAACAATACAATTGAATAATAATGATAAATCTAGCAGAAGGCTAGAACAATATGCTATCAGCAAGTTATGCATCAATAACCTCGCGTAACCTCGAGAGCAGGTTACCGACATCAACATGAATATGATTCATCTCATCGAGTCAAGTCACCGTCTTGACTCACATACACACGCATGGTTTCACAAACATTGGACGTAGCCCAAGAGCGGTTACCCAACTGTCCTTGACCGTGGACACGGCTATTCGAATAGTTTGACACTCTGCAGAGGTTGTACACTTTACCCACAAGATCCGGGGAACTTCCGTGTCATCCACGACCCGCGGTACCTCAAGTACCCGGGGTAAGCACCCGGTCATTACCTTTCCTTAGACGACACTAACATAGAGTCCACTCGTTGGCACACGGCCTTTAGGTACAACAATAGATCGCGGGACTTGCCCTAATTCAATGTTACGCGTACCCGCAGGGACCAACGGTGTGTCCGGTGCCCTGTGAAAACAGTCATGGTCGCCTATCCAAGCACGACCCCGTCCCGGAAAAGACCTCAAGTCTTCCCGTCACTAGTAATGCAGGCACCATGCTAGTATCGACCTAAGTAATCAATAAAGCCCCGTCCCATAAGGGGTAGTGTGGTTGCACATGTATGGTTAGAATAACGGTCGCAACTTCAACCAATCCGTTTGAAAAACACACACACTTGCCTTGGCACACCACTTCGTCATCAAGTGGTCACCCAATCTCATTATCATCATCACCCTCGGGCATAAATGGCACCCGACGGGGTTTCATGCAAAGACTTCAACCATGAAGGTTCATGTCAATCATGCATCACTTTCCATAACTACTAACCATATGCAAGTCATCTAGCATATATCAAGATCAAGATCTTGTCATGCATCATATAAGAATCATGACCATCTATTGCATGTCATCTAGCATCTAGCAAGATTAACAATAAAGCATGCATCATGTGGTGTTCCATCTGAGTTACCATCGTAACCCTAATTATCATGCATCGGAAACCAACGGGTTCCGAAGAACAAGTGTATCATGGTCAAAGGGCTGCTTGCCTGGATTGGCTTGGTCTTCAAAGTCTTCTAGTCCTTCTCCTTCTTCTTCCACAGCAACTTCGTCAAATACGGGATCTATACGTCGCATAATAACCACGGAAAAATAAGAATACAAACAAAACAGAAAATCAAAGTGCTCAGAAAAATGTCAACTCATTTTTGTAAAATACTAGAGGGTTTTCTAAGATGGGGAAAAAAATCTTAGTTGGAGTTTTGGAGTTATAGAATAGGATATATTGATTTTTGAACAGGAGTTATACTGCCCCAAATTTGAATTTAAATTTGAACAGTACAGAAAAGTTTCATGGATTTGTATGAAAGTAGTACCATTAAATAGGTTGGAATATTACAAGATTTTAGGAGTTGGAAATATTTAATTTGGATCAATATTCTTTTCTGCATAAATGTTTAAAACATTAACAGAAAAGATAAAGAGAAAAAGGGTCCTGTGCACTGGGCCAGAAGAGGCCACAGTGCACGGCCCAGACGGCTCGGCCTGGCCGCACGGAGCCAGCGCGCGCACACGTCAGGTTTCAAACCTGACGGGCGGGGCCCGTGGGTCAGCGGCACAGAGGAGGGGAGAGAGGTGGGGGGATGACAGGCGGGGCCCGCCTGTCATCTCTAACCCCGCGGTCACGGCGGCGGCGAGCTCACCGGCGACGACTCCGGCCACGGCGACGGCAACGGAGGCCAGGGACGGACTCAGTGGCGTGTTGCGGTTGCAGTGGTGGTAGCGCGGCACGGCGGGGAGCCCTGGTTCACCGGCGGCGAGGTGCGACGGCGGAGGCTCGTCGGAGGGGAGTTGCTGCGGCCGTTTCCGACTGCAAACAGAGAGGGAAATAGAGGGGAAAGGTTCAGTGGTGTGCTGCGGTTCCGAAACGAGCGGAAGGAGAGGCAGGGGAGGCCTGTACCTCGAGATCGCCGGCGGCCCGACGCGGCGGAGCTCCGGTCGATCCCGAGCACTGGGGCGCTCCGGGGTCGAACTAGTGATGCAGGAGGGATCAGTGGAGAGTTGTGAGGCTGGTGGTGGTGTTGGAGGAGCTCGGGGAGGCCTATATATAGGACCCCGACGAGGACCCGTGGTCCAGTGCGCCGGCGAGCTCCGGCTCGTCGCTACAGCGCACGGGAGGCTACGGGGCTGAGTCAGGGGAGTTGCTGGACGAGTCCTACGCCCAGCTGAGGTAAGAGGAGGAGCGGGGGAGCGATAGGGAGGCGCGCGCGTGTGAGGTAGAGGAGTGGCTGCCGCGGGCGGCCAGCGCGCGTGCGACGGCGGCTACTGGAGGGCGCATGAGGAGGGGGACAGCGCCGGTGGGGGCTGCGGACGTCGAGGCACGTTGGGAGGCGCGAGGGGAGAGCCCGAGGCTCTCGGGGCTCGACGATTGGCCCTAGCCAGCGTGCGGGAGCACTGTTCACGCGCTCCAGAGCGCGCGTGTGACCGGCATCGACGCGCTCTCGCTGGTTTGGCCCGTTCCAACGTGCCCAACAGTGTCTGGGGTGATGAGGGAGGAGTAAAGAATTGCCCTGAGGCTTTGGATGCTCTGGGGTGCAGAGAGAGAGAGAGGGTGTTGGTAAAAATGGTGAAAGCTGGCTGTACAGCAAGGTAAAGCTGGGGTTTCACCCCTCAGTCATGGAGATGAGGTGCTGGGGGAGTTACTGGGGGTTGCTAGTAACTCAATGGGCCTGTGGTAAGAAGTTGAGGCTATGGAGAAAAGTGAAAGTGGTCAAAATGGAGGTTTTAGAATTTCTGCAGAAGGTGTTTGATCTGTGTTTGATCAAGTAAATTAGGTCCACTTGACATGGCACTTGGCAGGGTTGAAAGACATGAGAAAATAGGGTGCTTCACCAAATTTGGGCTTATTTGAAGAAACTAGCCAATGTGACTTTGGTGAACCCTAGAAATCAACAAAAACAGTTTCATCCTCATTGAGTCAAGCTAATCATCTCCCCTTGATGCACCACTTGGTGTAGCATCATCATTTGGGGTATTGATCATGCTCACAAAGTTTGAGGCTCTAGATAAAAAGTTGGTAATGTAAAGTTGTTCAAATTTGCATTTGAACAGAAAGGGTTTTGAGGTGATCTGATCAAGTTGCTCTATTCCAAATCTTGTGCCATTTGGTCTAGGTGCCTAATTAGGCCATTCTAGCATGTGCACCAAGTTTGAGAGCATTTGGACAAGTTTGGTAATGTAAAGTTGCTCAAACTTCAAATATGGACAGAATGGTTATGAAGGGGTTGAGGAGGTTTTCTTGCTTAAGGCATGGGACTTGGCAAGATCATCAAATATGTCATATATGACATGATAGAATTTCCCTGGAATTTTTGGAGAAAAATTCCTTTGTAGATATTTCAAAAGCTTGAAATATCCAGAAAGGGTTTTAGAGGGATTAGCCCATTATTTTGAACATGACCAAGTGTTGAAATTCTCATATATGGACAATATATGTCCTATGAGTCTCTCTGAATTTTGGCAAATATTTTTGAAATAGTTAAATAATTTTCCCCTATTAAAGACCATTTCTGGCCTTAAGAAAAAAGCTTTTAAATAAAATAGGAAAATAACTTTTAAAATTATACCCTTGTGGTTTCTGGGAGTCCTATGACTACTAGGCCTCAAATAAACCTTTTGAAATAATTTTCACACCCTTAATCAAGTACTTGCAGTGCAAATCTCAATTCAGGGGTTTTTGGAAAACTAAATTTATAAAATACTTTTTGGCCAAATTAATTTTGTAAGAAAATACTATACTGCTATATATCACTTGGCATGATCATTGGGCAGAAGTTTTGGATAAGGAGATGAAATCTACAAGAGATCATAGTTGACTTTAATGAGCACATGAAAAAGCAAATGAAGAAAACTCAATTCCAAATAAAAGCCAAATGATGCTAAAAAATTTTGCTGGTCCAAATTTTCATGCTTCAAAGTTACAAATAACAGGTTACAAAATGCAGGGTGTGACACCTAGATATTCTCATAATTATTCGCTTTTCTATCAGTTGCTCGACAGTAATTTGTTCACCCACCGTAGAATTCTTCTATCATGAGAGAAGCCACTAGTGAAACCTATGGCCCCCGGGTCTATTCTCAACATATTAAATCTACAATCTACTTTACTTTGCTATTTTTACTTCCAGTTCTTATATCCAAAAGTACCAAAAATATTACACTATCCTATCTATTAGTTCTCACTTTCGTAAATGACCGTAAAGGGATTAACAACCCCTTATCGCGTTGGCTGCGAAGTTCTTATTTGTTTGTGCAGGTGCCAGGGACTCGCGCGTGGTCTCCTACTGGATTGATACCTCGGTTCTCAAAAACTGAGGGAAATACTTACGCTACTGTGCTGCATCACCCTTTCCTCTTCGAGGGAATACAACACTGAAGGAAATATGCCCTAGAGGCAATAATAAAGATGTTATTTGTATTTCCTTATATCATGATAAATGTCTTTTATTCATGCTAGAATTGTATTAACCGGAAACTTGATACATGTGTGAATACATAGACAAAACAGTATGTCCCTAGTATGCCTCTACTAGACTAGCTCATTGGTCAAAGATGGCTATGTTCCCTAGCCAGAGACATGAGTTGTCATTTGATCAACGGGATCACATCATTAGGAGAATGATGTGATGGACTAGACTCATCCGTTAGCTTAGCACTATGATCGTTTAGGTTTACTGCTATTGCTTTCTTCATGACTTATACATGTTCCTATGACTATGATATTATGCAACTCCCGAATACCGTAGAAACACCTTGTGTGCTATCAAACGTCACAATGTAACTAGGTGATCATAAAGATGCTCTACAGGTGTCTCCGAAAGTATTCGTGATGTTGGCATAGATCAAGACTAGGATTTGTCACTGCGAGTGTCGGAGACGTATCTCTGGGCCCTCTCGGTAATGCACATCATAATAAGCCTTGCAATATAAAGACTAATGAGTTAGTCACGAGATGATGTATTACGAAACGAGTAAAGAGACTTGCCGGTAACGAGATGGAACTAGGTATAGAGATACCGACGATCAAATCTCGGGCAAGTAACATACCGATGACAAAAGGAACAACGTATGTTGTTATGCGGTTTGACCGATAAAGATCTTCGTAGAATATGTAGGAGCCAATATGAGCATCCAGGTTCCGCTATTGGTTATTGACCGGAGATGAGTCTCGGTCATGTCTACATAGTTCTCGAACCCGTAGGGTCCGCACGCTTAACGTTTGATGACGATCCGTATTATGAGTTTATGAGTTTTGATGTACCGAAGGAGTTCGGAGTCTCGGATGAGACCGGGGACATGAGGAGGAGTCTCGAAATGGTCGAGACGTAAAGATCGATATATTGGACGACTATATTCGGACATCGGAAAGGTTCCGAGTGATTCGGGTATTTTTTGGAGTATATGGGCCTTATTGGGCCATACGGGAATAGAGGAGAAAGGCCAAAAGGAAGGAGGCGCGCGCCCCCTTTCTGGTCCGAATTGGACAAGGGGTGCAGCCCCCTTTTCCTTCTCCCTCTCCACCTCTTTCCTTCTCTCCTACTCCGGAAAGGAAAGGGGAATCCTACTAGGACTTGGGAGTCCTAGTAGGACTCCCCACATTTGGCGCGCCCCCTCTAGGGCCGGCCTCCCCCTTGCTCCTTTATATACGGGGACAGGGGGCACCCTAGGACACATAAGTTGAATTGTTTTAGCCGTGTGCGGTGCCCCTCTCCACAGAAACACACCTCGGTCATACCGTTGCAGTGCTTAGGCGAAGCCCTGCACCGGTAGATACATCATATCTGTCACCACGCCGTCGTGCTGGCGAAACTCTCCCGTGAAGCTCAACTGGATCAAGAGCTCGTGGGACGTCATCAAGCTGAACGTGTGCTGAACGCGGAGGTGCCGTATGTTCGGTGCTTGATCGGTTGGATCGCGAAGAAGTTCGACTACATCAACCGCGTCACTTGACGCTTCCGCTCCCGGTCTACGAGGGTACGTAGACACACTCTCCCCCTCGTTGCTATGCATCTAGTAGATAGATCTTGCGTGATCGTAGGAAAATTTTGAAAATACTACGTTCCCCAATAGTGGCATCATGAGCCAGGTCTATGCATAGATGATATGCATGAGTAGAACACAATGAGTTGTGGGCGATACTAGTCATACTGCTTACCAGCATGTCATACTTTGCTTCGGCGGTATTGTGAGATGAAGCGGCCCGGACCAAAATTACGTGTACGCTTACGCGAGACTGGTTTCACTGTTATGAGAAGTCGTTGCTTAAAGGTGACTGGCGGGTGTCTGTCTCTCTCACTTTAGCTGAATCAAGTGTGCCTACGCCCGGTCCTTGTGAAGGTTAAAACAACACATACTTGACGAAACATCGTTGTGGTTTTGTATGCGTAGGTAAGAACGGTTCTTGCTAAAGCCCGTAGCAGCCACGTAAAACTTGCAACAACAAAGTAGAGGACGTCTAACTTGTTTTTGCAGGGCATGTTGCGATTTGATATGGTCAAGACATGATGAGTTATATGGTTTTGTATGAGATGATCATGTTTTGTAAAGTTATCGGCAACTGGCAGGAGCCATATGGTTGTCGGTTTATTGTATGAAATGGAATCGCCATGTAATTGCTTTACTTTATCACTAAGCATTAGCGATAGTCATAGAAGCAATAGTTGGCGAGACGACAACGATGCTATGATGGAGATCAAGGTGTCGTGCTGGTGACAAAGGTGATCATGACGGTGCTTTGGAGATGGAGATCAAAAGCACAAGATGATGATGGCCATATCATGTCACATATTTTGATTTGCATGTGATGTTTATCTTATTATGCTTCTTATTTTGCTTAGAACGACGGTAGCATTATAAGATGATCCCTTACAAAATTTCAAGGTACAAGTGTTCTCCCTGAGTATGCACCGTTGCGAAAGTTCTTCGTGTCGAGACACCACGTGATGATCGGGTGTGATAAGCTCTACGTTTAAATACAATGGGTGTAAGACAGTTTTGCACATGTAGAATACTCGGGTTAAACTTGACGAGCCTAGCATATGCAGATATGTCCTCGGAACACTGGAGACCGAAAGGTCGAGCGTGAATCATATAGTAGATATGATCAACATAAGATGTTCACCATTGAAACTACTCCATCTCACGTGATGATCGGACATGGTTTAGTTGATTTGGATCACATGATCATTTAGATGACTAGAGGGATGTCTATATAAGTGGGAGTTCTTAAGTAATATGATTAAATTGAACTTTAATTTATCATGAACTTAGTCCTCGTAGTATTAGCATATCTATGTTGTAGATCAATAGCTCACGATGTTGCTCCCCGTTTATTTTTTATATGTTCCTAGAGAAAACTAAGTTGAAAGATGTTAGTAGCAATGATGCGGAATTGTTCCGTGATCGTAGGATTATCCTCATTGCTGCACAGAGAATTATGTCCTTGATGCAACGCTAGGTGACAGACCTATTGCAGGAGCAGATGTAGACGTTATGAACGTTTTGACAAAAACTCGGTATGATGACTACTTGATAGTTTAAGTGCACCATGCTTTACGGCTTAGAACCGGGACTTCAAAAACGTTTTGAACGCCACGGAGCATATAAGATGTTCCAAGAGTTGAAATTAGTATTTCATACTCATGCCCGTGTCGAGAGGTATAAGACTTCTGACAGTACTTTGCCTACAAGATGGAGGAGAATAGCTCAACCAGTGAGCATGTTCTCAGATTGTCTGGGTACTACAATTACTTGAATCAAGTGGGAGTTAATCTTCCAGATAAGATAGTGATGGGCCTCTAACCCCTCGTTGGTTACCCCGAGTGGAAGGTGTGAGATGCAGTGTTGTGGAAGTTTTTCCCTTAGCAAAGGTGCCAAGGATCGAATCCCCAGAGACTCCTAGGTTCAACAAGTAGGTGTCAACTGCTAACGGCGCCAGATATTAGCAATCAACGTGGACCTGCACACAGATACAAATAACTTTGCTCCCAACGAGTACAGAGAGGTTGTCAATCCCTCCGGCCTTGTAGTTCACAAAGGATTAAACGCAAATGATAGTAGTGATAGATAATGTTTGCAATAGTAAGTAATAGCGAAAAGTAAATAGCGGATGTGATCAATGATGGTAATATGGACCGGAGTCTCATGATGTTCACTAGTGATGTCTCTCTCCCAAAAGACGATAAAACAGCTATGTGAGGTAAACGAATTACAGCTGGGCAATTGACAGGACCACGAACGCAAACCAATGCTGACTACATTGCAAGAAAGGTTGAGGTTCAAAGCATGGGCGGTACGCCAAAGTAAGTAGACCAAAATCCATCAATATCTACTACTAATCATCCACCTTGAGATATCTATCCAGAACATCTCGCTGGTATTAAGCTGCGAGCCCCACCCATAGTGTAAACTCAATGCAACAGACAACTGCATTAAAAGAACTTTGCGTAAAGTAAACAATCCTTGCACCCGCGGGCACAAGCACCGTTGTTTTCCCCCTTGTGGCAACAGCACATCCCCTAGACTCATGTTTCTGTCACTCAAGCTAGTCATCGAGGGGCATGAACCCACAATCAAGTATAACGTTCCCTCTTGGAGTCACTACGTAGTACTTGGCCAAAGCAATAAATAACAACGGAGAACATGCAAGAATTACTTACGAACATAAATATAAAAGAGGTAGATCAAATATATTACTCAATCACAATCTGAACATAATCTCATAATCCATCGGATCCCAGCAAACTCATCATAGCAACAGCATAAGGATTACATATGTGCCTCGATCATGTAGGGCAGCTGACGAGGACTAATTAGTGAAGCACAAGAACGAGAGGAGAACATCACATAGCTACTGGTCATGGACTCATGGTCCAAGGGAGACTACTCACAACTCATCCGGGAGGCATCCATGGAGGTGGAGAAGCTCCCGATGGTGATCCTCCCCTCCGGCAGGGTGCCGGGAAGAGTTCTCCTGGTGCTCCCGATCTTGGAAGCGGCGGCGGCGGCGGAACAGAGATGAGATCGTGAAAAAGAGTTCCCGTCCCAAGGGTTTCGAAGGACGCTCTAAATATATGCAAAAGGGGGGCACCAGACGGGGCTCGGGGGGCCCAGGCGCCCCCCCGGCGCGGCCCAGGGGGGGCGCGCCGCCAGGGCGCCTGGGGCCCTGATGCCCCCCCCCCCCCGGCTGTACTTCGGGCGCAAGGTAGGTTCTGGAACGCTGATTTTTTATATAATTTTTCTCGATTTTTCCTGACAGTTCTCGTAATGTGAAAACCTGAAATACAAAAACAGCCGAAAACAGAAACTGGCACTGGGGTGCACTGGATTAGTAGGTTAGTCCAAATATGATCAAAAGTGTATGGAAGTGTATAAATATCATAGCAATATCACCCAAAAGTGGCATGGAGCAACCAGAAATTATAGATACGTTTTGGACGTATCAACATCCCCAAGCTTAATTCCTGCTCGTCCTCGAGTAGGTAAATGATAACAAGAATAATTTCTGTGGTGACATGCTATTAACCATATAGGACTTTTTATAGTCATATGACAAAAGATTACTGAGACAATGATTCTGTAGTAATTAAGTTGCCTCATGAGAAATTCACAAAGGACTGAAAGTTTTACAATATGAAACTGAAACATCAAAAAGATTTGTAATGAACATGGTGTGCAAATATGATAAAGTGATATCTAGCTTGCCCCCTTTAGTGAAGCAAAACATAAATGCAGGGGCACCTTCAAGGTTTAAGTGATGACTAGATACAATGATTTCAAAATAAACGATATCACAATCATGCAAAAGACAATGCTACTTTGGAACAATGCACATTACACTTAGAATGACAATTATGCTCTCAGTAGTTGGTGCTTGAAGAAAGAGGGTGGAGACGTAAAAGAATGGTTATGTGCTAGAGCTTTTTATTTTGAAAACATAGAAGCAATTTTGTCAACGGTAGTAGTACTTCATATGTGTCATGCATAAGACATCCTATAAGTTGCAAGCCTCATGCATCGAATACCAATAGTGCTCGCACCTTGTCCTAATTAGCTCGGATTTCCATGGGTTATCATTGCACTACATATGTTTCAACCAAGTGTCACAAAGGGGTACCTCTATGCCACCTGTACAAAGGTCCAAGGAGATAAATCGCATTTGATTTCTCGTTTTTGATAGATCTCAACTTGAGGACATCCATACCGGGACAACATAGAAAATAGATGATGGACTCCTCTTTAATGCTTAAGCATATTCTCATAAGAGATTGAGGATTAATGTCCTAGCTAAAACTTCCACCATGATACATGGCTTTGGTTGGCGGCCCAATGTTCTTCTCTAACAATATGCATACTCATTAAACCCATGGCAAATCACCCTTACTTCAGACAAGACGAACATGCATAGCAACTCACATGATAGTCAACAAAAGTGTGACAGTTGATGGCGTCCCCAGAAACATGGTTACCGCTCAGCAAGCAACTTATAAGAAATAAGATACATAGGCAACATATTCTTTACCACAATAGTTTTTAAGCTACTTTCCCATGAGCTATGTATTGCAAAGTTAGTCTGCTTAGTACAGGTGGAGGTTAGCAAAAGACTGGGAGCGACCAACTAAGAGAGCAATGACGGTCATAATCATGCAGAGCGACAAAGCAACATTGAATCAGGCATGGTAGTTATATCGCTACTCAGAAATAAAAGATCATCAAGGCTTGACAGACTTTCTTTACAGTCTTAAATATGCGTGAGCATACGCCAAGTCAATCAAAATAATTTCTTGAAGGAAGATATTACTAAACCATACCACATCATAGGCAAACAAATCATGTTAGTACTCCAATAACACATTGGGAATCCCCCAGCTATTTGAGACTAACCATAAGAAAACCTGAACTACTAAGCGCCATTATGCACATAGCATCTTTATCATAGACATATCAACCAATGCAACAGAAGCAAACTCTATTAATAAGGTGAGCATGGTAATTAAAGAGAGTTCAAGCAACCAACTAAACAAAAGCTCTTTGAAAAGATAAGCATGAATACTAAGAGCAGAGCATGCTAGTAGCTATTAAAATACAAAGAACACACACAGCAAAGATAGACATGAAAATTCTATGTTATGTTTTAGGTAGAAGTGGAGCGTGTTTCTCTCCCACATAAAGAACGCTGAGTTCCGACTCGTTATGAAAAACTAAAAAGAAAACTAAAAGCAAGACGCTCCAAGCATAGCACTTAACACATGAAGTGATAAAAATATAGCGGAACGAAAGACGAACTGATAATGTTGATGGAGAAGGGGATGCACGGGGGCATCCCCAAGCTTAGACGCTTGAGTCTCCTTCAATATTTCTTGGGGGTGCACGGGGGCATCCCCAAGCTTGAGCGCTTGACACTCGTGAATCTCTTTATCATCTTCGCTCGCACACTTGAAAACTCCCTTCATACATAACTCATCATAATCTGATTAGCGAGGTTAGTACCCTTAATAAAATAATTGTTCCTTGCTGGAAATAAAGATATTCTTGAAGTTCTACTGTTTTTCAAGATTGCCAAAAGGTTTTTGCAACGAAAAAGCAAGCTCTTGGTTTGCAAAATGAAGGAAAGGCAAAACAGGACAGAATCTGTGAAAAACAGAACAACAGGTAGTAATTGATTTGTTCGGGGTACTTCTGCAACTCAAATAAAAAAACTCAGAACCGAGGCACGAAAGACAATTATATAGAGAACGCTGTCGAAAAATTTCAGACCAAAAAGATGATCTGGTGATTTTATACGAATTTTTCTATCCAAGGACAGAATCTGTTTCCTGGACAGCACCTCACAACTTTTGAACTTTCTAGCAATCAGAGGCTATACTTGGCACAAATATGAAAAGCAAAGATACAATGATGATGCTACTGTAGTAAACAACATCAAGACACAACAAAAGCAAAATATAAAAATTTATTCATGTGGGCTGCCTCCCAAAAGCGCTTTCTTTTATGCCTTTAAGCTAGGCATAATGCATATAGATCAAGTTTTATCAAGAGTAAAAGAATAGCTAGCCCGTACAACGGACTCAAAAAGTAACTTGATCTTCTTTAGAGGGAAGTGTTCCATCCCTTTCTTGAGAGGAAACTGAAATTTTATATTACCCTCTTTCATGTCAATGATAGCACCAACGGTGCGTAAAAAGGGACGTCCCAAAATAATTGGACATGAAGGATCACATTCAATATCCATAATAGTAAAATCAACGGGAACGTAGTTGTCATTAACAACGATAAGAACATCGTCGATCCTCCCCAAAGGTTTCTTTATGGAAGAATCAACGAGACGAACACCAAAAGAACAAGAATCATAAGGTTTCAATTTAAGCATAGCATATATTCTTTTGGGCATAACAGAGGTACTAGCTCCAACATCACATAATGCATAGGAAGAGAAGTCATTCAACTTAATTTTTATCATAGGATCCCAACCATCTTCTAGCTTTCTAGGTATGGAGGCTTCTACTCTAAGTTTCTCCTCGCTAGCTTTGATGAGAGCATTAGTGATATGCTCTGTAAAGGCCAGGTTAAGCGTGCTAGTGCGGGGGTCTCTAGACATCTTGTGAAGGAAATCAATAACTTCGGTAAGAGTGCAATTATCAAAATCAAGGTCACGAGCATCAAGTAAAGTGGTAGTGGTGTCCTTTAGGTTCACTTGTTTGGTAGTTTCCATAGTCATAGCATCACCATTAATAGGTCCATTGGGACCAGGAGTACATTGGGTGCTAAGAGTTTGAATATCCTCAACAACTTGGATAGTAGCAACAGTGTGGTGGGTAGGAAGGCTCTTAATTCTATCTTCTTCCTCCCTTTCTCTAGCCCATCTTTCTTTAAGTTTAGCCATCATCCTAATGTTTTCATTAATTTGCACTTGAATAGCATTTATAGGAGTGACTTCCCTCTCCTCAAGAGGAGAAGTTTTAATTTTTAGCAATTTTACCTCATTGGCTAAATGGTCTACCTTAAAAGAAAGATCATCTAGTTTATGTAGTTTTTCTTCTACACTCTTATTAAAGGCTTTTTGGGTAGTGATGAAATCTTTAAGCATAGTCTCTAGTTCAGTAGTGGAGTTCTTGGTGATAGGATAAGCATTGTTGTTCCCATAAGAATTAGAGGGGAACGGTCTAGGATTGCTACCAAAGTTACTCCTATAAGCATTGTTGTTAAAATTGTTTCTAGAGATAAAGTTCACATCTACTTGTTCTTGAGAAATCAAAGAATTTAAAGGAACATCGCGAGGATCAACAGAAGATTGCTTCGAAAGTAGAGACATGATCAAGTCAACTTTTTCATTTAAGGAGGAAATCTCCTCGACAGAGTTTACCTTCCTACCTGTTGGAGCGCATTTGGTGTGCCATTGGGAATAGTTGGTCATCATCTCATCGAGAAGCTTTGTGGCAGCACCAAGTGTAGTTGACATAAAAGTTCCTCCCGCGGCCGAATCTAACAAGTTCCGCGAGGTAAAGTTCAAGCCTGCATAAAAAGTTTGGATAACCATCCAAGTAGTCAAACCATGAGTAGGGCAGTTCTTGATAAGAGATTTCATACGTTCCCAAGCTTGGGCAACGTGTTCATTATCCAGTTGTTTAAAATTCATTATGTTACTTCTAAGTTGGATAATTTTAGCAGGTGGATAGTATTTTCTGATAAAAGCATCTTTGCACTTGTCCCATGAATCTATGCTATTTCTAGGCAAAGACTGAAACCAAATTTTAGCTCCTCCTCTCAAGGAGAAAGGAAAAAGCTTAAGCTTAACAATATTACCATCTATTTCTTGGTACTTTTGCATATCACAAAGTTGTTTAAGTGTAAAGCAGCATCATCTCCAGCACCGGAGAATTGATCTTTCATGACTAAGTTCAGTAAAGCAGGTTTAATTTCATACGAAGGTGCTGAAGTGGCAGGTGTAGTGATAGGTGTGCTGATAAAGTCATCATTGTTGTGACTAGTGAAGTCACACAACTTGGTGTTCCCGGTGGAACCCATAGTAGCAAGCAAGCAAGATAACTATTTTTGTGATTTTCGATAAAAGGTACTAAAGCAAAAACTGAAAGGTAAACTAACAAGACTAAAAAGCAAAGGTAAAAGATAGCATGCAACTCCCCTATCCTGAAGAGTGGAGTCCCCGGCAACGGCGCCAGAAAAACTCCTTGATGGGCCTCTAACCCCTCGTTGGTTACCCCAAGTGGAAGGTGTGAGATGGAGTGTTGTGGAAGTTTTTCCCTTAGCAAAGATGCCAAGGATCGAATCCCCAAAGACTCCTAGGTTCAACAAGTAGGTGTCAACTACTAACGGCGCCAGATATTAGCAATCAACGTGGACCTGCACACAGATACAAATAACTTTGCTCCCAACGAGTACAGAGAGGTTGTCAATCCCTCTGGCCTTGTAGTTCACAAAGGATTAAACGCAAATGATAGTAGTGATAGATAATGTTTGCAATAGTAAGTAATAGCGAAAAGTAAATAGCGGATGTGATCAATGATGGTAATATGGATCGGAGTCTCATGATGTTCACTAGTGATGTCTCTCTCCCAAAAGACGATGAAACAGCTATGTGAGGTAAACGGATTATAGCTGGGCAATTGACAGGACCACGAACGCAAACCAATGCTGACTACATTGCAAGAAAGGTTGAGGTTCAAAGCATGGGCGGTACGCCAAAGTAAGTAGACCGAAATCCATCAATATCTACTACTAATCATCCACCTTGAGATATCTATCCAGAACATCTCGCTGGTATTAAGTTGCGAGCCCCACCCATAGTGTAAACTCAATGCAACAGACAACCGCATTAAAAGAACTTTGCGTAAAGTAAACAATCGTTGCACCCGCGGGCACAAGCACGGTTGTTTTCCCCCTTGTGGCAACAGCACATCCCCTAGACTCATGTTTCTGTCACTCAAGCTAGTCATCGAGGGGCATGAACCCACAATCAAGCATAACGTTCCCTCTTGGAGTCACTACGTATTACTTGGCCAAAGCAATAAATAATAACGGAGAACATGCAAGAATTACTTACGAACATAAATATAAAAGAGGTAGATCAAATATATTACTCAATCACAATCTGAACATAATCTCATAATCCATCGGATCCCAACAAACTCATCATAGCAACAACATAAGGATTACATATGTGCCTCGATCATGTAGGGCAGCTCACGAGGACTAATTACTGAAGCACAAGAACGAGAGGAGAACATCACATAGCTACTGGTCATGGACTCATGGTCCAAGGGAGACTACTCACAACTCATCCGGGAGGCGTCCATGGTGGTGGAGAAGCTCCCGATGGTGATCCTCCCCTCCGGCAGGGTGCCGGGAAGAGTTCTCCTGGTGCTCCCGATCTTGGAAGCGGCGGCGGCGGCGGAACAGAGATTAGATCGCGAAAAAGAGTTCCCGTCCCGAGGGTTTCGAAGGACGCTCTAAATATATGCAAAAGCTGTGCACCAGACGGGGCTCGGAGGGCCCAGGCGCCCCCCCGGCGCGGCCCGGGGGGGGGGGCGCCGCCAGGGCGCATGGGGCCCTGGTCCCCCCCCCCGGCTGTACTTTGGGCGCAAGGTAGGTTCTGGACCGCTGATTTTTTATATAATTTTTCTGGATTTTTCCTGACAGTTCTCGTAATGTGAAAACCTGAAATACAAAAACAGCCGAAAACAGAAACTGGCACTGGGGTGCACTGGATTAGTAGGTTAGTCCAAATATGATCAAAAGTGTATGGAAGTGTATAAATATCATAGCAATATCACCCAAAAGTGGCATGGAGCAAGCAGAAATTATAGATACGTTTTGGACGTATCAGATAGTAATTGACAAAGTTCTCTAGTCACTATCACCAAGTTAGTAGAACTTCATGATGAACTATAATATGCAAGGGATGACGAAAGGAATTCCCGAGCTCTTCGTGATGCTGAAGTCGGCGAAGGTAGAAATCATGAAAAAGCATCAAGTGTTGATGGTTAACAAGACCACTTGTTTCAAGTAAAGGGCAAAGGGATAGAAGGGGAACTTCAAGAAGAATGACAAGCAAGTTGTCACTCCCGCGAAGAAACCCAAAGCTAAAACTCAAGCCTGAAACTAAGTGCTTCTACTCAAAGGAAATGGTCACTGGAAGTGGAACTGCCCTAGATACTTCGCGGATAAGAAGGATGGCAAAGTGAACAAAGGTATATTTTGATATACAGATTATTGATGTGTACTTTACTAGTGTTCATAGCAACCCCTGGGTATTTGATACCGGTTCAGTTGCTAAAATTAGTAACTTGAAACGAGAATTGCAGAATGAACACAGACTAGTTAAAGGTGAAGTGAGGATGTGTGTTGGAAGTGGTTCCAAGATTGATATGATCATCATCGCACACTCCCTATACTTTCGGGATTAGTGTAAAACCTAAATAAATGCTATTTGGCATTTGTGTTGAGCATGAATATGATTTGATCATATTTGTTGCAATACGGTTATTCATTTAAAGTCACAGAATAATTGTTATTCTGTTTACATGAATAAAACCTTTGATGGTCATACACCCAATGAAACTAGTTTGTTGGATCTCGATCGTGGTGATACACATATTCATAATAATGAAGCCAAAAGATGCAAGGTTAATAATGATAGTGCAACTTATTTGTAGCACTGCCGTTTAGGTCATAATGGTGTAAAGCGCATGAAGAAACTCCATAGTGATGGACTTTTGGAATCACTTGATTATGAATCACTTGGTGCTTGCGAACCATGCCTCATGGGCAAGATGACTAAAACTTCGTTCTCCGGAACAATGGAGCGAGCAACAGATTTGTTGGAGATCATACATACAGATGTATGTGGACCAATGAGTGTTGAAGCTCGCGGCGGGTATCGTTATTTTCTGACCTTCACTGATGATTTGAGCAGACATGGGTATATCTACTTAATGAAGCACAAGTCTGAAACATTTGAAAAGTTCAAAGAATTTCAGAGTGAAGTGGAGAATCATCGTAAAAAGAAAATAAGAGTTTCTACGATATGATCGTAGATGTAAAATATTTGAATTAGCGAGTTTGGCCTTCAGTAAAAACAATGTGAAATAGTTTCACTACTCACGCCACCTGGAACACCATCGTGTAATGGTGTGTCCGAACGTCATAACCGTACTTTATTAGATATGGTGCGATCGATGATGTCTCTTACCGATCTACCACTATCGCTTTTGGGGTTATGCATTAGAGACAACTACATTCACGTTAAATAGGGCACCATCTAAATCCGTGGAGATGACACCGTATGAACTGTGGTTTGACGAGAAACCTAAGCTGTCATTTCTTTAAGTTTGGGACTGCGATGCTTATGTGAATAAGTTTCAACATGATAAGCTCGAACCCAAATCGGAGAAGTAAATCTTCATAGGATACCCAAAAGAAACTGTTGGGTACACCTTCTATCACAGATCCGAAGGCAAGGTCTTTTGTTGCTAAGAGTGGATCCTTTCTAGAGAAGGAGTTTCTCTCAAAAGAAGTGAGTGGGAGGAAAGTAGAACTTGATGAGGTAATTGTACCTTCTCCCGAATTGGAAAGTGGAACATCACAGAAACTAGTTCCAGTGATTCCTACACCAATTAGTGAGGAAGCTAATGATGATGATCATGAAACTTCAGATCAAGTTTCTGCTGAACTTCGTAGATCAACCAGAGTTTGTTCCGCATCAGAGTGGTATGGCAACCCGGTTCTGGAAGTCATGTTACTGGACCATGATGAACCTACGAACTATGAGGAAGCGATGATGAGCCCAGATTCCGCAAAATGGCTTGAGGCCATGAAATCTGGGATGGGATCCATGTATGAGAACAAAGTGTGGACATTGGTTGACTTGCCCGATGATCGGCAAGCCATCGAAAATAAATGGATCTTCAAGAGGAAGACTGACGCTGACGGTAATGTTACTGTTTACAAAGCTCGACTTGTTGCGAAAGTTTTTCAACAAGTTCAAGGAGTTGACTACGATGAGACTTTCTCACCCGTAGCGATGCTTAAGTCTGTCCGAATCATGTTAGCAATTGCCGCATTTTATGAAATCTGGCAAATGGATAACCAAACTGCATTCTTTAATGGATTTATTAAAGAAGACTTGTATATGATGCAACCAGAAGGTTTTGTCAATCCTAAAGGTGCTAACAAAATGTGCAAGCTCCAGCGATCCATCTATGGACTGGTGCAAGCATCTCGGAGTAGGAATATATGCTTTGATAAGGTGATCAAAGCATATGGTTTTATACAGACTTATAGTGAAGCCTGTATTTACAAGAAAGTGAGTGGGAGCACTACACCATTTCTGATAAGTATATGTGAATGACATATTGTCGATCGGAAATGATGTAGAATTTTTCTGGAAAGCATAAAGGAGTGTTTGAAAGGAGTTTTTCAAAGAAAGACCTTGGTGAAGCTGCTTACATATTGGGCATCAAGATTTATAGAGATAGATCAAGACGCTAGATAAGACTTTTGATGAGTACATACCTTGATAAGATTTTGAAGTAGTTCAAAATGGATAAGTCAAAGAAGGAGTTCTTTCCTGACTTGTAAGGTGTGAAGTTCAGTAAGACTCAAAGCCAGACCACGGCAGAAAAATATAGAGAATGAAAGTCATTCCCTATGCCTCAACCATAGGTTCTATAAAGTATGCCATGCTGTGTACCAAACATGTTGTGTACCTCTCCATGAGTTTGACAGGGAGGTACAATAGTGATCCAGGAGTACATCACTGTACAGCAATCAAAATTATCCTTAGTAACTGGATGACTAAGGAAATGTTTCTCGATTATGGAGGTGATAAAGAGTTCGTCGTAAAGGGTTACGCTGATGCAAGCTTTGACACTAAAACCAGATGACTCTAAGTATCAATCTGGATTCGTATTGAAAGTGGGAGCAATTAGCTAGAGTAGCTCCATGCAGAGCATTGTAGACATAGAAATTTGCGAAATACATACGGATCTGAATATGACAGACCCGTTGACTAAACTTCTCTCACAAGCAAAAACATGATCACACCTTATTACTCTTGGGTATTAATCACATAGCGATGTGAACTAGATTATTGACTCTAGTAAACCCTTTGGGTGTTGGTCACACGGCGATGTGAACTATGGGTGTTATTCACATAACGATGTGAACTATCGGTATTTCACATGGCGATGTGAGCTAGATTATTGACTCTAGTGCAAGTGGGAGACTGAAGGAAATATGCCCTAGAGGCAATAATAAAGATGTTATTTGTATTTCCTTATATAATGATAAATGTCTTTTATTCATGCTAGAATTTTATTAACCGGAAACTTGATACATGTGTGAATACATAGACAAAACAGTATGTCCCTAGTATGCCTCTACTAGACTAGCTCATTGGTCAAAGATGGCTATGTTTCCTAGCCATAGACATGAGTTGTCATTTGATCAACGGGATCACATCATTAGGAGAATGATGTGATGGACTAGACCCATCCGTTAGCTTAGCACTATGATCGTTTAGTTTTACTGCTATTGCTTTATTCATGACTTATACATGTTCCTATGACTACGAGATTATGCAACTCCCGAATACCGTAGGAACACCTTGTGTGCTATCAAACTTCACAACGTAACTGGGTGATCATAAAGATGCTCTACAGGTGTCTCCGAAAGTATTCGTGGTGTTGGCATAGATCAAGACTAGGATTTGTCACTCCGAGTGTCAGAGAGGTATCTCTGGGCCCTCTCGGTAATGCACATCATAATAAGCCTTGCAAGCAAAAGACTAATGAGTTAGTCACGAGATGATGTATTACGGAACGAGTAAAGAGACTTGCCGGTAACGAGATTGAACTAGGTATAGAGATACCGACGATCAAATCTCGGGCAAGTAACATACCGATGACAAAAGGAACAACGTATGTTGTTATGCGGTTTGACCGATAAAGATCTTCGTAGAATATGTAGGAGCCAATATCAGCATCCAGGTTCCGCTATTGGTTATTGACCGGAGATGAGTCTCGGTTATGTCTACATAGTTCTCGAACCCGTAGGGTCCGCACGCTTAACGTTTGATGACGATCGGTATTATGAGTTTATGAGTTTTGATGTACCGAAGGAGTTCGGAGTCCCGGATGAGACCGGGGACATGACGAGGAGTCTCGAAATGGTCGAGACATAAAGATCGATATATTGGACGACTATATTCGGACATCGGAAAGGCTCCGACTAATTCGGGTATTTTTTGGAGTATATGGGCCTTATTGGGCCATACGGGAATAGAGGAGAAAGGCCAAAAGGAAGGAGGCGCCCCCCCTCTGGTCCAAATTGGACAAGGGGTGCAGCCCCCTTTTCCTTCTCCCTCTCCACCTATTTCCTTCTCTCCTACTCCGGAAAGGAAAGGGGAATCCTACTAGGACTTGGGAGTCCTAGTAGGACTCCCCACACTTGGCGCGCCCCCTCTAGGGCCGGCCTCTCCCTTGCTCCTTTATATACGGGGATAGGGGGGCACCCTAGGACACATAAGTTGAATTGTTTTAGCCGTATGTGGTGCCCCTCTCCACAGAAACACACCTCGGTCATACCGTTGCAGTGCTTAGGCGAAGCCCTGCACCGGTAGATACATCATATCTGTCACCACACCGTCGTGCTGGCGAAACTCTCCCGTGAAGCTCAACTGGATCAAGAGCTCGTGGGACGTCATCAAGCTGAACGTGTGCTGAACGCGGAGGTGCCGTACGTTCGGTGCTTGATCGGTTGGATCGCGAAGAAGTTCGACTACATCAACCGCGTCACTTGACGCTTCCGCTCCCGGTCTACGAGGGTACGTAGACACACTCTCCCCCTCGTTGCTATGCATCTAGTAGATAGATCTTGCGTGATCGTAGGAAATTTTTGAAAATACTACGTTCCCCAACAAACACAAGCTCGAGAAGTAGCAACATCCCACACGGTAATCCAAGAAAATCATTTCTGTAGGTATGTACATCCCACATGGTGAATCCCAGAAAAACATTTCCGTTCGTATGTATATCACACGCAATCAATCCAAGGAATACATTTCCGTTCTTATGTACATCCCACACAGTCAATCCAGGGAAAACGTTTCCGTTCGGATGTATATCCCACACAGTTTTTTGTATACGCTCGTGTGTGAAAGTGTAACTATCACACACGCTCTGCCTTGGCTAACTGTTTGCTTTCATTAACTACATCACACACGATTTGATGCAGAAAACTGTGTGGCATTGGGCTATCCATCACAAGCGCTTTACTGCCAGAACCGTTTGCAGAGTTCCTCAACCGTCCGTTCTCTTTTTATTTTTGCCTTTAATTTATTATTTTAATTAGAAATTTTGAAATATGAAATGTGCAATCCAAATTCTCAGCACAATGGTTCAACAATGAATCCATAAATAAAATTGGCAGTACAATATGTTCAGTAATTACAGGATTAGGCAGCAATTCACTATGATGAACCACAATATTTAAAGGCGGTAAAGGTGAAGAGACAAGTGTAAATCATTTTGACTGCCGACGTTGTTGAAGAAGCGGAAAACCCAAAATGTGTGTTCCTGCATGCCATAGGCACGAACCACTTTTGTCCAACCCCTTGTGACGATTGCCCGCCCATCCTTCACCGCCTTCAAGAAGACTTCTAGAGCATTATCATGGTAGCATGAATTATATACTTTAACCTTAGTTGCCTCCACTCCGGTCATGTAGTTTGCAAGGTAATCATCAGTAAATAGCTTCGAAAACCACTTGAAAGAGAAAAATATTATATATCGAGGTCTAAAAGAGTAACTTGTTGTGGGCAGGGGGGAAAGGCAACACATTACTTACCATCCTAAAGTTCACTGTTGTCTTCGACAAAGTGTAAATAAAGAGCTTAATTCCAATCACCCGTTTCTTTCGTCTAACAATGTTTCTTAGTTTCCTCACTTGACGCTTGTTCATGAATATCTCATTGCCCCATACGCAAAAGGGATCGAAGCATGGATCAGTACCGCTCATATATGTACCTACAAGCAACCAGTAAATGTTAGAAGCTAAACTGAGATTATACAAATGATGTAAAATACAACTACCTATGTTCCTAAGTACAAGTAATTTTTTTTGAGATTTCAATATGAACTACATATGGATGTATATAGAATTATAGATATAGTTTAGATTAGAATCTAGAATTATAGATTCACTCATTTTGCTCCTCATGTAGTCTATATTGGAATCTCTAAAAATACTTATATTTAGGAATAGATGGTGTATAGGACATCGGATGCAGCTAACCTTGACGGCAAACAACAACATCGCCCATGGTAGCCCTGTGTAAGTACATGGAAAGCCAATGTTAACTACAACAGGGTTAACATCCACCAAAAATAGCAAATGGTAATAAAACGGCATCATCTGTAGTGATATCTTCATTTCGAAAGAGTAGCACGGTAGCAAAGGGATGAATTAAAAAATGGATACAACTGTTAATTGCAACATGCTTAACAACATCCTAATTCATGTTTTGTAAGTTTGTAGTCATTGAAATACAACTCTTTAAAAATGGATACAACTATTAATTGCAACATGCTTAGTGGCCATTGAAACTGGTACTGATAAAAATGCAATTGTCAGAGTTAAACATCACAGGGCAAGTGCTGCCAGAGAAGATAATGGCCCGATTTTCTATTAAAAGGTAGGGAAAATAACTCAAATGTGTTAGGCATGTTTACTACAACATGCTTAATACATCGATAGTACAAAACATAGCCATTAATTGCAACTGGTATTGGTAAGATTGAACTGGTGGGTACATACTTGGTAAGTCCTGAGAGGTAGTTGCTGGGGCATTTCATCTTGGCCAGAGCCCGCCCAAAGTCAGCGGCGGTGGAGGCGAGCCGTTCCTCCAGGTCGAAGCATGGATCAGTGCCACTCACATGTGTACCTACAAGCAACCTGTAAATGGTAGAAGTTATTCTACAATTGCACAAATGATTTGAAATACTGTAAGACATGGGATGCGGCTAACCTCGACGGAAAAAAATAGCATCGGCCGCTATGACCCTGCGTAAGTACATGGACAAGTATGTTAAGTACAACATGGTTAGCATCCACCAAAAATAACAAATGGGACATCATCTCTAGTATATCTTCGTTGCAGAGAGTAGCATGGTAGCAAATGGACATATTAAAAAATGGATACAACTGTTAATTGCAACAGGCTTAACAACATCCTAAGTCATGTTATTTAAAGTTTGTAGCCATTGAAATACAACTGTTTAAAAATGGAGTCAACTGTTAATTGCAACAGGCTTAAAGGACATTGAAACCGGTATTGATAAAAATGCAGTTGGCATAGTTAAACATCACAAGGTAGGTGCTGCTAGAGCAGAGAATGGCCCAGATGTCTAAAAAAACTGTAGGGAAAGTAGCAAAAACGTGTTCGGCATGTTTACTAGAACATGCTTAATACATCGACCGAACAGAACATAGCCATTAATTTCAACTAGTATCAGTAAGGTTGAACTGGTGAGTACATACTTGGTAAGTCCTGAGAGGTAGTTGCTGCGGCACTTCATCTTGGCCAGAGCTCACCCAAAGTCAGCGACGGCGGAGGCGAGCTGTTCCTCCAGGTCGAAGCGTGGATCAGTGCCACTAACATGTGTACCTACAGGCAACCAGTAAATGGTAGAAGTTAAACTGCGATTGCACAAATTATGTGAAATACTGTAAGACATGGGATGCACCTTACCTCCACGGCAAAAAAAAGCATCGGCCGTTATGACCCTGCGTAAGTACATGGGACAAGCATGTTAAGTACAATAGGGTTAGCATCTACTAAAAATAGCAAATGGACAGCATCTCTAGTGATATCTTGAATCATGTATTGTAAGTTTGTTGCTGGTATTGGTGAAGTTGAGGTGGACACGATAATATTTGAACATCACACAGTGTGCAGTACTAAAATAAACAAGGCACGAACATGCTTAATACATCAACCGTACAAATCGTAGCCATTGCAAGTGGTATTGGTACGATTTAGCTAGTCAGATCTTACCTGCTAAGTCCTCGGGGGTAGTCGCTGGGGGACTTCATCTGGGCCAGAGCATGCACCATGTCGGCGGCGGCGGCAGCGGCGGAGGAGAGGTGTTCCTCCGGGTTAACATGCGTAGCGGCCATCGCGCCATGGACCG
>LR738715.1:310504156-310520792 GCA_902687465.1 Secale cereale | reverse complement strand
GCATGCACCATTTAAGCAATCATGTTGGGGACATGATAGTGATTGGTGGGTTACCTGACAGGATCCGAGCAAAACGTAGATGTGGTTGAAGCTGTGGTTGCGGCAACGACGGTTTGAGATGTCGGTAGGGGGAGGCGTGAGGGAGGGGGGTACTGAGGGGAAGGGGATGTGGTTGGAGGAATAAATTCTGAAATCGCGTGCCTAATGAAAATTTCGGTGCGAAACTTGAAACTTGGGCGGGGGAAACACACAACACAGACAAAGCGCATAAAATACTCGTGTGCAAGAAAAAAGAAAGTTGGCAGATCCCGTCTCCAAAAAATGTACACGTGTACTTGTTTTTTTCGGTCAATGGTACGCCTGGTTTATTAGGAAATATCGCACAGGTAACTGACTTATGGGTCATTAACGCAAAAAAACACAGAGGGGTACAACATAGAAACCGTGTGTTTTGTGATCTTCTAATTATTAACGCAAAAAAATGCACACGGGCACACATTGTAATCAACGCTCAAAGCCCTCAAAGGATGCTCTTACCGCCATTGTACGTTAATATTACAAACTTGCTGGCCAGACACCGGCGTTCTCCTTCCCGGCCTTGTAGGCGGCAGCCCACCGTGCTATGATCTCCACCAAGCTCTCCCCATCACGACGTGCAACCTCTTTTTTCTTGCGGCGGCGGGACTCTCTTTTCTTGACTGCTTTCTGCCTTTTCCGCTCCTTCTGTGTTGCTTTGGCCGCCCCTAGATCCACCACCCATTCAGCCATGGCAGCCTCAAAGTCCGCCCATGTAACTGTCTGGCCGGCGGCGGCGATGAACTCGGCGCTGCGAGATGCCATCGCTTCCTTACCATGTGTGCGGTCGCGGACGGCGAGGAACGCGGCGCGGTTGGATGCCATCGCTTCCTTACCAATTACTATGCGCCGCAGTGCCATGGACGACGCCTAGAGAGATCTATGGGATAGAGGGGCCGGGCAGCCATACAGTGCGGTGGTATTCAAGAGCTCAACGACAAACAACAATAGAAATTTGTCTTCCCTTACAATTTCGCTCGTTCATTTTCGCACACGGTTCATCTCCATCGCTTCCGGAAACAGTGTGCATTGAGCCTATTATGTGTTGCGTTATGATTGGCCGGAACCCCAGCCACACGGACCGCTCGTGTGCACCGTTGGATGCGCCATGATCGAACGGCAATCCACGTCCCTCACATCACACTCGTGCATCTGTAGCTAGACTGGATTTATATGCGCTAAATGCCTAGAAAATGCACATAATCCCCAAAATAGGGTAAATGAACCCGGAAAATGCCAAATTTGAACACGGTGATTTGCAGGGTGTATGTTCGTCGTACAAAAAAACTCCATGGCAAAGAACGAAGAAAATTTGGATTCCCCTTCAATCTTGGGGATTTCCCTCTCGAAAGCATGGAACATCCTTGGTGATGGTTCGATTTATGAAGGGTATGCATGATGACATAAGCCAAACCTTCTCAAAATTTTATCAGGGCATGGTGAGGTCTTACCATGGCACCATGCTAGGCGTCATATTTTTTAAGCATTTATTTCATTTTTTCTAGAGTTGAAAACCCAACAAACAAACATTTGTGGTTGACTATTGCCACACATTTCATCGAAATATCTGTCCATTCCTTGTAAAAGGCATGAGAAATAACCAAATGGCACGAGCATGGTTTTCTAGGCCGTTCTTGTGGACCCTTTCATGCATAAATTGTTTGAACTTGAATTATGCACATTAATAACTAGGAAATGCACATATCCCTCTAAATATGGCAAATGAACCCGGAAAAGTGCCAAATTTGAACACGGTGATTTGCAGGTTGTATGTTCATCGTAAAAAAGAACTCGTGGACAAAGGACAAAGGAAATTTGGACCCCCCCTTCAATCTTGATGATTCCCCCTCGAAACCATGAAACTTCCTCGGTGATGGTTCGATTATGAAAGGCGTGCATCATGACATAAGGAAAACATTCTCCAATTTTTACCGGTGCATCGTGAGGCCATACCATGGCACCATGCCAGGTGTCATGTTTTCCAACCATGTGTTTTATTTTTTGTATAGTTGTTAACCAAGTAAATGACACATTTATGGTTGACTATTGCCACACATTTCCTTGAAATATCTGCCCATTCCTTGTAAAAGGCATCAGAATGTACTAAATAACATGAGCATGGTTTTCTAGACCGTTCTTGTACACCTTTTCATGCAACGGTTGTTCAAATTTGAATTATGTCCATTAATGCCTAGAAAATGCACATAATCCCCTAAATATGGTAAATGAGACCGGGAAAATGTCAAATTTGAACACATTGCATTTGAGGCGGTAAGTTGATCATTGGAAAAAAACTAGGACGGAAATTTGGATTCCCCTTTAATCTTGGGGATTTTCCCTCTCGAAAGCATGGAACTTCCTCGATGATGGTTTGATTTATGAAGGGCGTGCATGACGACATAAGCCAAAAACATTCTCAAAATTTTACCAGGGCATGGTGAGGTCATACCATGGCACCATGCCAGGCGTCATGTTTTTTAAGCATTTATTTCATTCTTTTCTATAGTTGAAAACACAACAAACAAGCATTTGTGCTTGACTATTGCCACACATTTCATTGAAATATCTATCCATAATTCCTTGTAAAAGGCATGTGAATTTACTAAATGGCACGAGCATGGTTTTCCAAGCCGTTCTTGTGGACCCTTTTCATGCACCAATTGTTTGAACTTGAATTATGTGCATTAATGCCTAGGAAATGCACATAATCCCCTAAATATGGCAAATGAACGACCCGGAAAAGTGCCAAATTTGAACAAGGTGATTTGCAGGTTGTATGTTCACCATAGAAAAAATACTCATGGACAAAGGACAAAGGAAATTTCGATCCCCCATCAATCTTGGTGATTTCCCCCTCGAAACCATGAAACTTCCTCGGTGAAGGTTCGTTTTATGAAAGGCGCGCATGACGACATTTTTACCAGGGCACGGTGAGGTCATACCATGGCACCACACCAGGCGTCATGTTTTTGCAAGCATGTATTTCATTTTTGTATAGTTGTAAACCCAGTAAACGACGCGTTTATGGTTGAATATTGCCACACATTTACTTGAAATATCTACCCATTCCTTGTAAAAGGCATGATAATGTACTAAATAGCATGAGCATGGTTTTCCAGAACGTTCTTGTGCACCTTTTCATGTACCGATCGTTCGAATTTGAATTATGTGCATAATTAATGCCTAGAAAATGCACATAATCCCCAAAATATGGTAAATGATGAGTTCAGAAAAATGTCAAATTTGAACACGTTGCATTTGAGGCGGTATTTTGATCGTTGGAAAAAATTGAATGACAAACTAGGACAGAAATTTGGATTCCCCTTCAATCTTGGTGATTTCCCTCTCGAAAGCATGGAACTTCTTTGGTGATGGTTCGATTTATGAAGGCCGTGCATGACAACATAAGCCAAACCTTCTCTAATTTTTACCAGTGCATGGTGAGGTCATACCATGGCACACCATGCCAGGCATCATGTTTTTCAAGTATTTATATCATTTTTCTCTAGTTGAAAACCCAATAAACAAACATTTGTGGTTGACTATTGCCACACATTTCATCGAAATATATGTCCCTTCCTTATAAAAGGCATGAGAATTTACTAAATGGCACGAACATGGTTTCCAGGCTGTTCTTGTGCACCCTTTCATGCACCGATTGTTTGAACTTGAATTATGTGCATTAATGCCTAGGAAATGCACATAATCCCCTAAATATGGCAAATGAACTCGGAAATGTGCCAAATTTGAACACGTTGATTTGAAGGTTGTATGTTCATCGTAGAAAAATTCTCGTGGATAAAGGACAAAGGAAATTTGGACCCCCCTTCAATCTTGGTGATTTCCCCCTCGAAACCATGAAACTTCCTTGGTGATGGTTCGATTTATGAATGGCGTGCATCACGACATAGGAAAACATTCTCCAATTTTTACCTGGTCATCTTGAGTCCACACCAAGGCACCACGCCAGGCGTCATGTTTTCCAACCATGTGTTTCATTTTTTGTATAGTTGTTAACCCAGTAACCGACGCGTTTATAGTTGACTATTGCCACACATTTCCCTGTAATATCTACCCATTCCTTGTGAAAGGCATGAGAATGTACTAAATAACACAAGCATGGTTTTCCAGATCGTTCTTGTGCATCTTTTCATGCACCGATTGTAAGAATTTGAATTATGTCCATCAATGCCTAGAAAATGCACATAATCACATAAATATGGTAAATGAGCCCGGAAAAATGTCAAATTTGAACACGTTGCATTTGAGATGGTGTGTTGATCGTTGGAAAAAACTGAATGACAAACTAGGACGGAAATTTGGATTCTCCTTCAATCTTGGGGATTTCCCTCTCGAAAGCATGGAACTTCCTCAATGATGGTTCGATTTATGAAGGTCGTGCATGACAACATAAGTCAAGCCTTCTCTAATTTTTACAGTGCATGGTGAGTTCATACCATGGCACCATGCCAGGCGTCATGTTTTTCAAGCATTTATTTCATTTTTTTCTATAATTGAAAACCCAACAAACAAACATCCGACCGCCGACAAAATGTTAAGCACTCGTTCTCACCGGGAAGCGAGACAACCTTTGACCGCCCCCCGCGTCGCTCCCATTGGTTTGCATTAATGGCGCACCCAAGCGGCCGCACCCCTCCCATCCTCGCCACACACACAATGCTCTCTCTCCACCCGCATCCTCGACACCACTCTTAGTCCTCAAAGCCGTCAGTGTATGAGGATGCCGCCGAAGCGCCCCATCGGAGGATGTGGCAACGTCGGGGCTGCTGAAGCACCGGAGCACGACATGAATATGGAGACATATGTTTCCATCGCCGCCGACGAGGTGGAGAACGAGTCTGCCAACAAGCGGAGGTGGGTCGAGCAAAAACCGCAATCGACTCCAGCAGGCCTAGACTTCATCAGCAATCTCCCCGATGATATGTTGAAAGTCATCATATCCCTCCTCCCAATCAAATATGGGACGAGGACAACCATACTTTCCTGGCGGTGGCGCCCCCTATGGCTCATCACCCCTGTCGACCTCCTCGACGCCCACGAGCTCTGCCATGGCTATCGCAAAAGCTTGGATGCGTTCTCCCAGATCCTCGGCAGTCACCATGGCCCAATGAGAGGCCTTATCACGGGCAAGTTCCGTTCCAATGGCAAGGACCGTGCCAAGCTTGATGAGTGGTTCCACTCCCCCGCCATAGATTAGCTCGAGGAGCTCAGTTTTAATGATGGGCATATGCGCTCGCTGCCAACGTTTGCGCTCCGCTTCACGCCCACGCCGCACCTCACCAAGTTCATGAACTACCATTTCCCCCCACTTAACGACACGCCCACCCTTTTTCTACCACGACTGAAGCACCTCAAGCTCATCACCGTCTGCATCCCAAATGATGACATGGAGCGCCTGCTCCGCGGCTGTACTGCACTCGAGTTCCTTCATCTTCAGGCGATGAATTCGTCGAGTACCTTCCACATCACCTCTAGGACTCTCTGGACTATTTATGTGTGTTGCTGCAACGAGAGATCACAAAAGGTGGACCACAATATTGTCACTGAGGACACACCTTCACTTGAGAGATTACTTGTAGTTGATCAACAAGGTCCAACAAGAATCAATGTAATTTCTGCGCCGAAATTGAGAGCGGTGGGCTACTTGTCTGTCACATACTACTATTTTCAGGTAAAACAGTCGCCTTATACCTCTCCTTGTTGATATCAACATTATTTATAGTTTTGAAGACGTATGTTCATCTGTCATCCAGCAAAGCTTCACCCAAATTCTGGGTACATTGAAGTTCTTGGCACTAGAATCTGTCAGCCCCAACCTGGACCAAGTTGTCAGTTGCGTGAGATGCTTTTCGTGCCTGAAGAAGCTGTATATTGAGGTGATGTTCCTTTCCTTTTAAATGTTAACCATAAGGGAGTTTAATTTTTTGCACCTTATCCCAAGTTTACAATGACACTGTACTACGATTTCTGAAGGAATTTTGAAGGATTTCAGGACATACACCCCCACCCCATATTGGTTTCTTGATTCATATGATTAAAATCCATAAGCATTTCACTGGATTCATCTGTACTAGTTTTCTTAGGGATTTTTTCATCCAATCCATCCTCTTGTGAAGAAGGCTACATTTATATAGATTTTAATCAAATGCCCATGTTAATCATGTCAGATCAAAGATAGCACGCTGGTCCATTTTACAAATCCTGCAAACCAAATAGGCATGTAGTACTGTTCAAAACTGCATGTCGGCACTAACGCGTTCTCTTCTTTTGTAGATAATAATAGGCCTGGAGGTGGATAACAATCACATCAAATGCCTGGATCTGCATCTCTCAAATATCACTTTGAACTCCTACCGAGGGACCTTACCGGAGATTACACTCGATAGGTTCTTTCTTGCCAGAGCAAGGGTGATGAGGGTACTGAGGTTGAACATGCATTTAATTAGGAAAGATGAATGGTATGCTGATCAGAGCCGGCAGGTACTGCAGAATGGAAGAGGCTCCAAAAAAGCTAAACTTCGTATTGGAAGAGAATATGATAGAGTAATTGCAAGTCATTGTCAGCGGCTGATCCCTTTGCAGAAATGATGAGGTTTGCAATGTTTGAATTTGGGCATTGTAATCTTTGAATTTGAACCTTGCAATATTTATGGTATTTGTTATATATAACGTAATTGGATGTTTAATATCATATTGCAATCATGTCATGTTACAAGTATATATATGTTGTTCTTCTGTACATAGAGCATGGATGTTCTGCAGACAAAGCATATCACATCTTGTTATTATATTGAACCATTTCTGTTCTCTTGTCTCAACACAAATAGTTCATCCATGTGAACCGCATGCCATATATCGCACACACCTTGATCTGGCTGACCGTTTCATTTGTGTTGCCTAATCACAAACAGTTCATCCGAGTGAACCGCATGCCGTATATCGCACACGCCTTGATCTGGCTGACCGTTTCTTTTGTGTTACTTAATCACAAACAGTTCATTCGAGTGAACCGCATGCCATATATCGCACACGCCTTGATCTGGCTGACCGTTTCTTTTGTGTTTCCTAATCCCAAACAGTTCATCCGAGCGAACTATATAATGTATATCACAGATACCTTCATCTGGCTGCCCGTTTCTTTTGTTCCTCCTCATCGCAAACAATTAATTGAACTGAGCCGTATGCCCTGCATCGCACACGCAACTAAAATCTGAACCGTGTTTGATGCATCCTCCATCACAAACGTTTTGCACCCTTTTGATAGTTTTTTACACCGCCGTTTGCGATTATGGCATCGCACACAGTTTCATCGAAGGGTCTCTGATCGTAGTGTCGCGTTAGCAGCATCTTGTAGTAGTGCGTATTCCTTGGATTGACTGTGTGTGATATACATACCTACGGAAATGTTTTTCTGGGATTCACCATGTGGGATGTACATAACTACAGAAATGATTGGGTTTCGATACCTCGCCCGATCGCACACGAGCTCATTTGGTGTCCCAGGAGGTCCTATCCCCGACGATTTCTGGGTCGTGTGGGAAGGACCCCCTATCGCCCACACTCACTAGGCGACGGTTCCAAATGCCGTCGGAAGGGAGTTAAAAACCGTTTGTATAGCATCGACCCGTACTAGTGTATTTACTTTGTTGGTGAAGCTGCTAGAATTGCTAAACCTGATATTAAAGATAAACATAGACCAGTTGTTGGCATGCCTGTTGTTTCTGTTAAAATAGGAGATCATTGTTATCATGGCTTATGTGATGTTGGTGCTAGTGTGAGTGCAATTCCTTATACACCATATAAATAAATTATGAATGATATTGCACCTATTGGGATAGATGATATTGATGTTACTATTAAGCTTGCAAATAGAGATACTATATCACCAATGGGGATTGTTAGAGATGTTGAAGTCTTGCGCGGGAAGATAAAATACCCTACTGATTTTCTTGTTCTTGGTTCCCCACAAGATAATTTTTGCCCCATTATATTTGGTAGACCTTTCTTGAATATTGTTAATGCTAAGATAAACCGCGAGAAAGAAATTGTTGCTGTCAGTTTTGGGGATGAGTCTCATGATTTTAATTTCTCTAAGTTTCTTAGACAACCCCATGATAAAGACTTGCCTAGTAAAGATGAAATTGTTGGTCTTGCTTCTATTGTCATGCCTCCTACTGGTCCTTTAGAACAATATTTGCTACACCATGAAAATGATATGTTTATGAATGAAAGAAAAGAATTAGATGACATATCCTTTAATCAAGGGCCTGTTTTGAAACACAATTTGCCTATTGAAAACCTTGGAGATCCCCCTCCACCCAAGGGTGATCCTGTGTTTGAGCTTAAGCAAATACCTGACACTTAGAAATATGCTTATCTTGATGAGAAGAAGATATATCCTGTTATTATTAGTGCTAACCTTTTAGAGCATGAAAAAAAGAACTTATTGAAAACTCTGAAGAAGCACCGTGCCGCTATTGGATGTATTCTTGATGATCTTAAGGGCATTAGTCCCACTCTATGTCATCACAAAATTAATATGGAACCCAATGCTAAACCAGGTGTTGATCACCAACGACAGTTAAATCCTAAGATGAAAGAAGTGGTAAGAAATGAAATACTAAAGCTTCTGGAGGCAGGTATAATTTATCCTATTGCGGATAGTAGATGGGTAAGTCATGTTCATTGTGTCCCTAAGAAGGGAGTTATTACTGGTGTTCCTAATAATAAGAATGAATCGACTCCACAAAGAATTGTTATAGGTTATAGAATGGTAATTGATTTCCGCAAACTAAAAAAAGCTACTAGAAAAGGCCATTACCCTCTACCTTTTATTGATCAAGTGCTAGAAAGACTATCCAAACATAAACATTTTTTGCCTTTTAGATGGTTATTCTGGTTTTTCTCAAATACCTGTATCAAAAGAGGATCAAGAAAAGACCACTTTTACTTGCCCTTTTGGTACTTTTGCTTATAGACGTATGCCTTTCAGTTTATGCAATGCACCTGCTATCTTTGAAAGATGTATGTCTGTTATATTCTCCGACTTTTGTGAAAAGATTTTTGAGGTTTTCATGGATGATTTCTCCGTTTACGAATCTTCTTATGATGATTTCTTAAGCAACCTTGATTGAGTTTTGCGGATTTATGGTTAATGAAGGTATTGTCTTGGGGCATAAGATTTCTGAAAGAGGAATTGAAGTTGATAAAGCTAAAGTAGACGCTATTGAAAAGATGTCGTGTCCTAAACATATCAGAGGTATAAGGAGTTTTCTTGGTCATGCTGGTTTCTATAGGAGGTTTATTAAAGACTTCTCTAAAATTTCCAGGTGTCTCACTAATCTCTTGCAAAAACATGTTCCTTTTGTTTTTGATGATGATTGCGTAGAAGCATTTGAAATACTTAAGAAAGCCTTGATTTCTGCGCCTATTGTTCAACCACCTGATTGGAATTTACCCATTGAAATTATGTGTGATGCGAGTGATTATGCTGTTGATGTTGTTCTAGGACAAAGAGTTGATAAGAAATTGAATTTTATTCATTATGCTAGTAAAACTCTAGACAGTGCCCAGAGAAATTATGCTACTACTGAAAAAGAATTCTTAGCAGTTGTTTTTGCTTGTGATAAGTGAAGATCTTATATTGTTGATTCCAAAGTAATTGTTCAGACTGATCTTGCTGCTATTAAATATCTTATGGAAAAAAATAATGCTAAACCTAGACTTATTAGATGGGTTCTCTTGCTGCAAGAATCAGATTTTCATATTGATGATAGAAAGGGAGCTGAGAACACCGTTGTAGACAACTTGTCTATGTTAGAAAATGTTCTTGATGACTCACTTCCTATTGATGATAGCTTTCCTGATGAACAATTAGCTGTCATAAATGCTTCTCGTAACGCTCCATGCTATGCTGATTATGCTAATTACACAGTTGCTCAATTTATACCACCTAGCTTCACATACCAGCAAAAGAAAAAGTTTTATATGATTTAATACATTACTTTTGGGATGACCCACACCTTTATAAAGAAGGAGGAGATGGTGTTATTAGAGGTTGTGTACCTGAGCATGAACATGAATAGATCCTACGCAAGTGTCACTCTGAGACCTATGGAGGACACCATGCTGGAGATAGAACTGCACACAAGGTATTGCAATCCGGTTTTTATTGGACTACTCTTTTCAAGGATGCACGTAAGTTTGTCTTTTCTTGTGATGTATACCAGAGAACTAGTAATATTAGTAGATGTCAGGAAATGTCTATGAACTATTCACTTGTTATTGAACCATTTGATGTTTGGGGCTTTGATTATATGGGACATTTTCCTTCCTCTAATGGGTATACACATATTTTAGTTGCTGTTGATTACGTTACTAAGTGGGTAGAAGCTATTCCAACTAGTAGTGCTGATCATAACACATCTATTAAGATGCTTAAAGAAGTTATTTTTCCGAGGTTTGGAGTCCCTAGATATTTAATGACTGATGGTGGTTTAGATTTTAATCATGGTGCTTTCCGTAAAATCCTTGCTAAATATGATGTCAAGCATAGAATTGCATCTCCATATCATCCTCAGTCTAGTGGTCAAGTAGAGTTGAGCAATAGAGAGATTAAATTGATTTTGCAAAAGACTGTTAATAGCATTGTTCAAGAAATCTTTCGATTCAGTGATTTATCGTCCGATTTATCGGTACTCTTGGGGTGACCTGTAAGATTATGCCTTATCTTCACCATTTATCGTTTGGGTCGATTTATCGCTATGATGAGAGATTTATCGGGAATCTACCGATAAATTGGGCCTATTCATAGCACTATGTTTGCAAAAAATTATGTTAATTTGCATTTTTATTGACCTTGTTATGCGATATATATTGTTGTGCTATTTGGTTCGTCATTCTACAAGGATTCAAAGGCTAGGAATCAAGGTAAGACTTCTGTTCAATACTTTTTGGTGTTGAATATAGCATATTTTAGTGTTGGGAACCTGAGATTTGCAAAAAATTGGCCGATTAATAGTCGAACGATAAAATCGATTAACCGACCGATTTTCGATTAATCTCCAATCCAAAGGTGGCCAAGACAATAACGATAAACGATATCCTCAACATTGGTTAATAGATCTATAAAAAATTGGTCTAAGAAACTTGATGATGCATTATGGGCTTATAGAACTGCTTATAAGAACCCTATGGGTATGTCTCCGTATAAGATGGTTTATGGAAAAGCATGTCACTTACATCTTGAATTAGAACATAAAGCTTATTGGGCAATCAAAGAGCTCAACTATGATTTCAAACTTGCCGGTGAAAAGAGGTTATTTTACATTAGCTCACTTAATCAATGGAGAACTCAAGCCTATGAGAATGCCAAGTTGCTTAAGGAAATAGTTAAAATATGGCATGCCAAAAGGATACAAAAGCGTGAGTTTAATATAGGTCATCATGTTTTGCTATACAGCTCTTGTTTAAGATTTTTTGTAGGAAAGCTTCTCCCTAAATGGGAAGGTCCTTACATTATCGAGGAGGTTTATCGCTCTGGTGCCATCAAAATCAACAACGCCGAAGGCACAAATCCAAAGGTTGTCAACGGTCAAAGAATTAAACATTATATCTCAGGTACTCCCTTAAATATTGACACAAATATAAATAATACCGTGACACTGGAGGAATACATAAGGGATACTTTCCAGTACGTTTCAGACTCCGAAAAGGAATAGGTATGTGATATGGTAAGTAAACGGACTCCAAAACGTTTCTAATAGCAAATTTTCTCTGTTTTGGAATATTTAGAAAAATAGGAAAATTAAAAGCAGTCCGAAGAGCTTACGAGGCAACCACAAGGGGGGAAGGCGCTCCCTACACCCTGGGCGCGCCCTCCTGTCTTGTGGCCACCTCGTGTGCCCTACGGACTCTGTTTTCTTGCACAATACTTCTTTTGGTCAGTAAAAAATCTTTATATAATCTCCCGAAGGTTTTGACCACCGTACCGCGGCAAAATCCTCTGCTCTTGTTTTGAGCTGTTGTTTCTGATAGATCCAGATTGCCATGACGTCTCCAAGTGCCCCCAAGGAGAAGTTTTTTGAGAAGGTCATCAACCCTTACCTTGCGGAGGTGTTGCAGCACCCTTAAACCATTGAGATGCGTGAGGGGATGCTGCACATCCACAACATTGAGGGGCCGAAGAATACCGGAAGCATGGAGACAAGAGTCGAAGCAATGGAACAACAAGTTTTCAAGTGTCAACGGATGGTGAAACATGGACTTAACGCCAATCACTTGATGATCACAGAGTTCACCAACAATCACAAGCTGGATGCCAAGAACATTGAGGAGGCCATCTACAAGCTTCATGAGAAAATCGAGCATGTCAAGGCCCAGATCTATGACCTGCAAAACCAAAACTGTGAGTATGAATACAAATTCAAGAGAATGAGTTTGGCTGTAGATTTGAGGATCCCGGAGACTCGTTCATCTTGCTATGATGGTGAGCCCGTGCCTTGGAAGATGGATGACAGGCCTACCACATCAACAACTCCCTCATCACCACCTCCGAAGAAAGAATCATAAATACATGGGTATGGGCACTCCCCTTGGCAACTGCCAAGCTTGGGGGAGGTGCCCCGATATCGTATCACCATCACACCTTTATATTTATCATTTTTCTTAGTTAGATCCTTTTGGTTATATCTTGATCCAGTAGAATAAAGTTTTTAGTATGATCTAGCTTTGAGTTTTGTTTTGATCTCTATCTATGTAATCAAGTCCATGAGTTATATAATAAATAGTAGTTTTGAGTTGAGGGTTTTACTTTCTTTCTATGATCTTGAGGGAATAAAATGATAGAAATAATAAATAAAAAGATCATATGTTGATCTTAGTAATGACTTCACATATAAAGAGTATGATGAATAAAAGTTATTGAGAGTTGACAAACATAGTTTTGGTCATTGCTGCAATTAATAGGAAGTAATAAAGAAAGAGAGGTTTCACATATAAATATCCTATCTTGGACATATTTTGTGATTGTGAGCACTCATTAAAATATGACATGCTAAAAAGTTGAGGCTGGACGAGGAAGACAACATAATGGGTTATGTCTTCTTACATCCGAAGAGAAGTTATATTGTCATGCATCCTCCAACATGTTGAGCTTGCTTTTCCCTCTCATGCTAGCCAAATTATTTCTACTAAGTAGAGATAGAACTTGTGCATCCAAAATCCCTGAACCCAGCTTTGCCATGAGAGTCCATCATACTTACCTATGGATTGAGTAAGATCCTTCAAGTAAGTTGTCATCGGTGCAAGCAATAAAAATTGCTCTCTAAATATGTATGATCTATCAGCGTGAAGAAAATAAGCTTTATACGAACTTGTGATATGGAAGAAATAAAAGCGACGGACTGCATAATAAAGTTCTTTATCACAAGCGACAATACAAAGTGATGTTCTTCTGCATTAAGATTTTGTGCATCCAACCATAAAATCGCATGACAACCTCTGCTTCCCTCAATGAAGGGCTTGTCTTTTACTTTTATCTTTTACCATTATACAAGAGTCAAGGTGATCTTCACCTCTAATTTTTTACTTTTATTCTTTGGCAAGCACAATATGTTGGATCTAGATCTATATACATCTGGGCTATTCTGTTTCGTGTAACAGAATAATATTCTGTTACCCCACTTGAACGGACGTAGTTTTACAAATTGGACTGACATGGTTTTCTTCTTTGAATTGATCTTCCTGCATCTACGATGGACGGAAACAGGGGATGCAACGGGGAGCTTCCGGGGGTTCTCCGGTGTGGTGCTGCGGGCCATTCGTTGCTAGAGGAGACATGTATGGGGTTCCGCACTTGCGCGCGCTCACCTAGTCGTGTTTTGTGATGTCAAGTCACTGGAGGTGACAGCGTGGGCATTTGGCGGCAGATGTGTTTTGGGCGTTGGTGTTTACCGTGGTGTTCATAGCCGTTAGTTTTACGTCCGGTTTGTTGTTTTATGTGTTGTTTTGGATTTGAGAATTATCGGTGTGTTAGAGTTTTTGGAGATTTTTTTCATCTGTAATTTATGATTACAAGTTTTGGTGTTCTTTGCCGTTTCCCACGTCCACCATGCAATGTGTTCTTGTTTTTCTGATGTTTTACTTTCGAATTGGCGTTGCAGGGAGAGAGATGAGGTTTGTATGAAAAGATTTGTCTTGTCAATTTTGATTTTTTGAGTTGTTTCTACCCCATATTCCCATGTTATTTGGTCGTTGGAGGAGGTGGCGTATGGTGGCTGACTATAGCCTGCGATTTTCTTGTAATCTGGTCAAAGTGTGTAAATAAAGTTGCGTGTTTTTCAGTGTTGTTTGAATTGCTGCCGTATGTGTAGATGGACTGCTTTGTGTCAAAGTTGTATTACTGTGCGTTGACATCAGAGTAAGTATTTTCTTCTGGCTACCTACCCACACCTCTGCACTTTGAGTATAAATCCTGAGCCCTCTGTCACTTTCATTCCATCAGCTGCGACCAAAGAAAAGCCAGATGGATCCTGAACTGGGAGAGGTCATAGAGGAGGAGGGGGATGCCATCGATGTGAGGGCTGCAGTAGCGGAGCAGAGGAGGAGGCGCAGGCGCAGGGAGAGAGCACGACATGCTGCCGAGGAGGAAGTGGAGGCAGAGTTCAACAGACGTCTTGCGCGCGAGGTGATGGATACTTGCAGCTCCAATGAACTGGAGCTTATTTTCCTAGAGGGCAGGGGAAGGAACCATATTCAGATCATCAGTTGGGCTAGGGCGAGAGCAACCACGGCTCCACATCCATCCACTAGGGCCAAATGGCGTTGTTTCTTTCATCGTTACGACTAAAGTACTGAATTTTTATGTTTTGAAGATTGTGTTGTGAGGGAGTAGATGGTTGAATGACTAAATGCATTCAATTTTCTACATTTAAATGTGTTGTTCTATCTGCATATGTTTGTTATGTGCACTTTTGAACTGTTGTTTTATCTGAAGTTGAGCTGATGATGGTTGTAGGACCCCTTTCGGGGTTTTGGGTTTGCTGAACTTACGTTCTGTTAGTGATAGTACTAAACTATTTAGGATGTCAATGGCCAATCGCGTTCGTTTGTTGTAGAGCATTTTTTCTTACTTTTTTACATGAATTTTAGAGCACAAATTTTATTTTTTAGTTGAATATTGATAGTTCTAGTATTTTTTTACTTGAACCTTATGAATTTTAGCAGTTGTACTTTTTATAAATTTGTTTCTGAAATTTTTGTTACAATCTTCTTTGTTTAATTTTCCAAAAAAGGATTTATTTTTTATTTTTTTAGTTCTTACAATTAACATGTGTTTGAACTTTTTACATTATTTGCTTTGAACTGATTTGTTATGAGGCTGTTTTAAAATTATCTGCATTTTATAATGATCAGTTGGAATTTTGTCATGGGGCGAAATACTGCATTGGGCCATCCGTGGAGTCATTGTTTTCGGCCCAAATAGCTCGTCCGCGCGGCTGTGAAGTGCGCAGTGCGCATGCGCTATATGTTTAGTCCCACCTCGCTACTCAAGGGGGCTCTTGACCAGTTTAAAAGTGCTGTCGAGGTTAACTGGTCGAACTCCTCTGAATACTCTCCTGAGGGCTTATACACGGCGCTCTCTCTCCTTCATGGCCTATGGGCCCTTGTGGGTTGGCCTGCGCAGTCAGGCTTACAATGGATTCACGAGTGGTTTCGTTGTTGGCTTGAGTCCTAGTAAACTACTTGCGTTGGGCCGACCTGTCCCTTGGGGCGGTCAATATTTTTGATTCTTATCATTTTTCCTTCTAGTTATTATGATTTTTTTGCCTAACATAAGCATTTTTTTAGTACTGAATGTTTGTCCTCTACTTGAACTGACATATATTTTTATAGTGTGTTTCCCTCATTTTCTCTTTGTTGTCATTCTTTTTTAGGGTGTGTGGGTGCGTGTGGGGGAACAGAATAACCGCACTGCGCCTGTCAAACGAACGCACCGCCACGTTAGCGCGAGGCCGAGCCGGGGGAGGGGGTGCCCCCCTCCCCCATCCCGGCGAGGCCGCCCCAGGAACGAGCCATAGCAGGCGATGACGCGGCGTGCCGCGGAGTCACATGCGGAGGCGAGTCTGTAACATGACTTGCCCTCATTATCTTATATTTTTAGGGGGAAAACCAGCACCGCACCGAGGGTCATAGTTGTACTTACACATCTTCCTTGTATGGACTTGCCCCCATTATCATATCTTGTTTTGGGGAAAAACCAGCACCGCACCAAGGGGTGTAGTTGTACTGACACATCTTCCTTGTATGGACTTGCCCCCATTATCTTATCTTTTTAGGGGCTTTGTCTAGGGGAAAACCAGCACTGCACTAAGGGGCATAGTTGTTCTGACACATCTTCCTTGTATGGACTTGGCCCCATTATCTTATCTTTTTCAGGGGAAAAACCAGCACCGCACCGAGGGGCATAGTTGTACTGACACATCTTCCTTCTATGGACTTGCCACCATTATCTTATGTTCTTTAGGGGAAAACCAGCACC
>LR738715.1:310476706-310496488 GCA_902687465.1 Secale cereale | reverse complement strand
CCCCCCGGCGCGGCCAGGAGGGGGGTCGTGCCACCAGGGCGCCTGGAGCCCTGGTGGCCCCCCTCCGGCCCTACTTCGGCTGCCGGGAAGCTTCTGGAACGCTGATTTTTATATATTTTTTCCGGGATTTTTCTGGCAGTTTACGTGATGGGAAAACCTGAAATACAAAAACAGCAGAAAACAAAAACTGGCACTGGGGTGCACTGAGTTAATAGGTTAGTCCAAATATGATCAAAAGTGTATGGAAGTGTATAAATATCATAGCAATATCACCCAAAAGAGGCATGGAGCAAGCAGAAATTATAGATACGTTTTGGACGTATCAACATCCGCAAGCTTAATTCCTGCTCGTCCTCGAGTAGGTAAATGATAACAAGAATAATTTTTGTGGTGACATGCTATTAACCATATAGGACTTTTCATAGTCATATGACAAAAGCTTACTGAGACAATGAATCTGTAGTAATTAAGTTGCCTCATGAGAAAATCACAAAGAACTGAAAGTTTTACAATATGATACTGAAACATCAAATAGATTTGTAATGAGCATGGTGTGCAAATATGATAAAGTGATATCTCGCTTGCCCGCTTTAGTGAAGCAAAACATAAATGCAGGGGCACCTCCAAGGTTTAAGTGATGACTAGATACAATGATTTCAGAATAAACGATATCATAATCATGCAAAAGACAATGCTACTTTGGGACAATGCACATTACACTCAGAATGACAATCATGCTCTCAGTAGTTGGTGCTTTAAAAGAAGGTGGAGACTCTCGAACCGTGGCTTTTGTTGGCAAGGTTGAAAACCCATAGTCGGAAACAAAGACAAAACATGTACCAGAGCTCTTGGTTTTAAAAACAGAGGTAATAATATTATTTTTTGATTATGCATGTTCCGTCAACGAATGCTAGCAGATAACTCAATTACTTCTTGAGATGGACAAGTTTCGAGGAACGGCTCCCGAATGAGGACGATCACATCCTCTTAATCTCCTATGTTAATCACTGCCAAAGTTTTCTGATTTCTCATGAACAAAGCGTGAAGGAGGGTTTGTTTGTTATATTAATTTTGAGCCGGGCGCACTCTTTGCCAGTTCCTTCTCGTATTATGGGTTTGCACATTAGACATGCAATCCCGGGGTGAAGCTTGTCCAACTTAAAAAGATCATGAATTAACTACTACTTCCTCATGAACTTAAAACAGAGGCACAAAATAGGAATGCTTTTTTGAATAATTTCGAGATGGTACATGCAAGTCTCCGTTAGGAATGGCAGGTAAATACCATGTAGGAAGGTATGATGGACTCATATGGCATAACTGGTTTAAAAGAATTTGGATGCACAAGCAGTCAGTCCGCTTAGTATAGGTGAAGGTTAGCAAAAGACTGGGAGCGACCAACTAAAAGAGCAATGACAGTCATAATCATGCAGAGCGACAAAGCAACATTGAATCAGGCATGGAAGTTATATCGCTACTCAGAAACAAAAGATCATCAAGGCTTGACAGACTTTCTTTACAGTCTTAAATATGCGTGAGCATACACCAAGTCAATCAAAATAAATTCTTGAAGGAAGATATTACTAAACCATACCACATCATAGGCAAACAAATCATGTTGGCACTCCAATAACACATTGGGAACCCCCCAGCTATTTGAGACTAACCATAAGAAAACATGAACTACTAAGCACCATTATGCACGTAGCATTTTTATCATAGACATATCAACCAATGCAACAGAAGCAAACTCTCTTAATAAGATAAGGATGATAACTAAAGAGAGTTCAAGCAACCAACTAAACAAAAGCTCTTTTAAAAAGATAAGCATGAAAACTAAAAGCTAAACATGATAGTAGCTATTGAAAGACAAAGAACACACACAGCAAAGATAGACATGAAAATTCTATGTTGTGTTCTAGGTAGAAGTGGAGCGTGTTTCTCTCCCACACAAAGAAAGCTGAGTTCCGACTCGTCATGAAAAGCTAAAGGAAACTAAAAAGGAAAACTAAAAGCAAGACGCTCCAAGCATAGCACATAACACATGAAGTGATAAAAATATAGTGGAACGAAAGACGAACTGATAATGTTGATGAAGAAGGGGATGCACGGGGGCATCCCCAAGCTTAGACACTTGAGTCTCCTTGAATATTTCTTGGGGGTGCATGGGGGCATCCCCAAGCTTGAGCGTTTGACACTCCTGAATCTTTTTATCATCTTCCCTCGCACACTTGAAAACTCCCTTCATACATAACTCATCATAATCTGATTAGCGAGGTTAGTACCCATAATAAAATAATTGTTCCTTGCTGGAAATAAGGATATTCTTGAAGGTCTACTGTTTCTCAAGATTGCCAAAAGGTTTTTGCAAAGAAAAAGCAAGCTCAAGGTTTGCAAAATGAAGGAAAGGCAAAACAGGACATAATCTGTGAAAAACAGAACAGCAGGTAGTAAATGATTTTTTCGGGGTACTTCTGCAACTCTAATAAAAAAACTCAGAACATACGCACGAAAGACAATTGTATAGAGCACTCTGTCGAAAAAATTCAGACCAAAAAGATGATCTGGTGATTTTATACGAATTTTTCTATCCAAGGACAGAATCTGTTTCCTGGACAGCACGTCACAACTTTTGAACTTTCTTGCAATCAGAGGCTACACTTGGCACAAAGTTGAAAAGCAAAGATACAATGATGATGCTACTGTAGTAACAACATCAAGACACAACAAAAGCAAAGTAAAATTTTATTCATGTGGGCTGCCTCCCAAAAGCGCTTTCTTTTATGCCTTTAAGCTAGGCATAATGCATAGAGATCAAGTTTTATCAAGAGTAAAAGAATAGCTAGCCCGTATAACGGACTCAAAAGGTAACTTAACCTTCTTCCTAGGGAAGTGTTCCATCCCTTTCTTGAGAGGAAATTGGAATTTTACATTCCCCTCTTTCATGTCAATGATGGCACCAACGGTGCGTAGGAAAGGACGTCCCAAAATAATTGGACAAGAAGGTTCACATTCAATGACCATAATAGTAAAATCAACGGGAACATAATTGTCATTGACAATGATAAGAACATCGTCGATCCTCCACAAAGGTTTCTTTATGGAAGAATCAACAAGACGAACACCAAAAGAACAAGAATCAAAAGGTTTCAATTTAAGCATATCATATAGTCTTTTGGGCATAATGGAGGTACTAGCTACAACATCACATAACGCATAGCGAGAGAAGTTATTCAACTTAATTTTAATCATAGGATCCCAACCATCTTCTAGCTTTCTAGGTATGGAGGCTTCTACTCTAAGTTTCTCCTCCCTAACTTTGATGAGAGCATTAGTGATATGCTCTGTAAAGGCAAGATTAAGCGTGCTAGTGTGGGGATCTCTAGACATCTTGTGAAGGAAATCAATAACTTCGGTAAGAGTGCAATTATCCAAATCAAGATCATTATTATCAAGTAAAGTGGTAGTGGTGTCCTTTAGGTTCACTTGTTTGGTAGTTTCTATAGTCATAGCATCACCATTTGTCGGGGGAAACTGTCCGCCACGAACACCTATGGGACCGGAGCCCCTTGTTTGTGCGGTACGAGGGCGGAGGGAGCACGAAGAGCAGATCGTAGCGAGCACGCGGGCAGTTTTACCCAGGTTCGGGCCGCGGTAGACGCGTAAAACCCTACTCCTGCTTAGTTGTGTATTAAGTTGGAGAGCTCGGGAGCTTGAAGAAGTAGCTACACCGAGCGTATGAGTGATCTAGGTTCCGAACCCCCTCCACGTTGTGCATGTGCCTCCTTTTATAGTGCAAAGGGGTCACCGACAGGTGTCAACGTAGGAGAAAGGGGTAAAAGCGTAAAAGAGGTGGTAGTTGTAACAGTGCGGGAACAGTGGAGCTACAGTGCACGAACAGTGGTAGCTACCTACTTTGACAGTGGGGGACAAGGGCATTTAATGCCCGTCGCCGTCGACCCCAAAAGCTCCCGCCCTTGCGTCTCCGTCCGCCACGGCGATGGATCCACCACCGTGGAGTGCCACCGTGTCCCCCAGGCTGCACAGCTATCCGCCACGCGTCCCTGGATAAGCCCCAGGGCGACGCGTGGGCCGATGAGCTGGAGCGCGGGCACACAGCGCAACCTTCCCGGCAAGCACCTTGCCGGGGTCTTGATCTTGCCGGGCCCGGGAGCTTGCCGGGCTCTGAAGCTTGTCGCTCCCCGGGCCCTCGCCGGGTCTTCTACGATGGAATCTTCTAGTCTTCCTGGCAAGCTCCTCTTGCCAGGGCCTTGTGCTAGTGAGGTAATCTTGAGCCTGGTACGGCCTTCCCGGCAAGCTCCACTTGCCGGGGTCTCGATCTTCTGTCCTGCATACTTTGTTTTTGAATGGTTTGATATGGAGCAGGAAGGTCTCCGGCGAGCGCGTGGCAAACCCTGCCGCGGGAAGCTGCAACTGCCCGTGCACAAGTTGGGGTACTAAGGTACCCCTACCTTAGTACACCGACAGGAGCCCCCGGGCCTGGGCCACACACGGTGCCGAGCGCTGTTGGGCCAGGCCCAAAACAGTGCACGGGCACACGCGGCCCACGGCGCGCCGAATCCACTTCCGTATCCGCCGCATCCCCCCGTAACGGCACGCGTCGATTGCGGCGTCGTGGGATGGGACGTGCCCACGTTCCAACAATGAAAAGGGCGAAACGCCCCCCACTCCCCCATAAAAGCAGAGGAAGCAGGAGCGGTTCCCCTCCTTGCGCTTTCATTGCATCTTCTTCTTCCTCCAGAAACCCTCTTCGCGCTCCGCCTCCACGCCTCCGCCGCCGCCGTCTGCATCTCCGGCGCCGCCGGGCTCTTCATCCCCCTTCCTCCGCCGCGTACGCCATGGCCCCGAAGACCAACAAGGCGAAGGCGGAGAAGGCCAAGAGGGAGAAGTCGGAGCAAGTGGCGAAGCTCGCCGCGTATCGGAAGCAGCACCTCGTCTTCCCGCCGAGGCTCGGCGCGCGGGAGCTCTGGAACAAGTACTACTTGTTCTGGGCCAAGGAAACCAAGGCGCACCCCCGCACTCAAGCTTATCCGGCCGCCGCCAAGGACAACTACCCCGGCGGGTACTACTTCTTCGCAGCCTTCTTTCACTGCGGTCTTTGCCCTCCTTTCTCCAATTTCTTCTGTGACGTCATGCATACCTACGGCCTCCATCTTCTTGACTTCACCCCCAACGCCATCCTCACAATGGCGGTTTTCGCACACATGTGCGAAAACTTCATAGGAATACACCCGAACGTAGCGCTGTTTAGGCACTTCTTCACTCCTAGAGCAGAGGCCGACGCCCCCCTCTCCGGAGGAATTTCTTGGGTTTTCCGTCTGAACAAAAAGGGGTCCTACTTGCCGGGGGAGCTCCGCGGCAAGTGGGAGGAATGGCGTGCGGAGTGGTGCTGGATTGTTGAGGACGAGCCGCAGGCCTTCACCGCGCCGCGCACAACGCCCATCGTGCGCGGCAGGGATTGGAGCGAGCTGGACTTGGACGACATCAAGCTCGACGTCGCCCTCGTCCGGATTCTTCGTCTTCGGACCGCCAAGCTGTCCGTTGCAGAGGTAGGCGCAGATTTCCTCCGGCGCCGCATCGCCCCCCTCCAAGACAGGAAAAGGGCGGCCTGGGAGTACGGCGGCCCGGCGGATATAATGAGGCTGCGCCCCGGGCTCAACTTCAACTTCACGACGCTGGAGCTGAAGGGGATGGTCCGGGAACTCTTCAAGTATGACCCGGCACACCCTGAGTGGTTCAGGCCTCCCCGGGGAGTGGTGCCCCTCTGCAACAGCACAGTCCGGGATCGTCTCTGCGCCATGATGCCCGCGTGCGATTTGCACGGCGTGGACCGCACGTGGATTCCGCCCAAGCCCATAGACGTCCTCAGCTTCTTCGACAACCCCGTGGAGGTGGCGAAGAACAAGAACGACCTCAAGGAGCACACGCGGGACACCACCGAGCAGGAGCTTGCTTACATAGCTTCTCGGGCTGAAGAGGCCGCTGCAGCTGCAGCGGCAGGAGATTTTGGGTACACGCCTGATGAGGCGGAGGCTGCGGATGCGTCCAGCCAGGCGGAGGAGGCGGAGATCCGCAGACTGCTGCAACTTCCTCCCGACGCGCTCGCCGGGGTCCCCTCTCTGAGGCACTCCGGGATCCACGGGATCGTGGCCGAGGCCGCGGCAATGGAGGGTGCCGCCGGAGGGAACAGAGGCGCCGCGAGGAGCGGAGGCGCCGGAGGAAGCGGAGGTGCCAAAGGAAAAGAGGCCGCAGCGCAGGGCGCTGGGCCCAACGAGCCAGCCGAGGAGGAGGAGGAGGAGGCCGAGGACTCCGGCGGATCTACGGAGCTCTACGCCGACGACCTCTCCTCGTCGGAGAGCTCCCCGCCCCCGGCAAGCCCAAGGCAGTCTCCACCGAAGCGTCTCCGCAAGACGGCGACGGGAGAGAGGGCGCAGGCGCCCCGGCAACAACCAGCTCGCCGGGCAGCTCCCCGGGGGAGCCAAGCTGCGCCGGGGGCGACTGGCGCACCAGCCACAGCGGAGACGGCCCGCGCGCGGGCCACGACGGAGGCGTCCCGCAAGCAGGCGTCGAGCCGACAGGGGTCTTCTCGGAGCGGAGCAGCGGCTCCGCCCGCTCCCCGGGCTCCGGCTACCACAGGGGCTGGGTCTTCGCAGCCCCCAGCCCCCGGGATCGCCAAGCGCCCGAGGGAATCTTCATCTTCTACTCCTCGTGCCGACGCGCCCCAGGTGGAGTATGACTTCTCCGCCTTGAGCGAGGACGACGAGGAGGATCAGGAGTAAGAGTCCGAAGTCTTACACCTTCTCAAGTTTCGTCTTGGTCATTGTTGATACTGATTTTGTTTGTTGCTTTGATTTCAGGACCTTGGTTCAGCGCGTGGCGAAGAAAGCCAAGGCGCCTGTGGTCGAGGTCGCGGAAGGCTCGGCCGCCGCGGCAACAGGGGATGTGCCGGAGCCAAGCCTGCCGGACTCAAGCGCTGCTCCGAGGAGCAGCCCCCAGCGCAGCCCCCAGCGTAAGTCTGGGGTCCATCCTTACGCTTGTCGGGATGCGCTTAGGGATTTTGTCCTGTTTCAACATCTTGATGTTTCTTGTCTTTTCTTGTGCAGAGGTGGAGCCACAGCGGCAGGAGCGCCCGGAGACCGTCCTTGAGGAGCCGCAGGCCCCGCCGTCCCCGCCAAGGCCGAACTCTCCGGCAAGGGAGAGCGCTCCGCCAAGGGCGGGTACTCCGCCAAGGCAGAGTACCCCGCCGAGGGCGAGCAGCCCGGTGAGGGCGGCCACTCCGCCAAGGCAGAGCTCCCCGGCGAGGGAGCCCGCCGCTGACGACGCCCGCCAAGGTATGTCTTGTAGTTTGTCTTCTTGGCTTCGTCTCTTTTTGGATATTTGCTTGAACTTCTTTTTCTTCTTCTTCTTTTTAGATCCTCCTCCTCCCGAGCCGATGGAGACGGAAGTCATCAACATCGAGGACGAGGAGGGCACGCAGGGCGGCGGCGGCGATGTCCCTGTCGCCGAGGACACGGCGAGGGCTGCCGAGCCGGCCGCGCAGGAGACCGCTCCGGCTGCGGACGCAGCGGCCGGGGAGGGGGACGGCGACCGCACCGCCGACCCGGAGGCGGCGGGAGCATCAAGTGCTGCGCCGGCCGCCGACCCCTCCGCCGGCAAGGAGCAGGGTTACTACCTTGAGGCCCCCAACGGCGTCTTCATCCAGATGCCTTGGGGGTCTTCGTCGCGAGCTCCCGCGGAGGGCGAGGCATTTGACGGGGAGGTCCTCGCCTCCGCGGGCCTGAAGATTGTCGAGGCGCCCGGCGGGAGTGAAGGGCCCGAGGAGGAGAAGCTACTTCACCAGCTCCTGGCCCTTTACCGGGCCAGGCAGGCGAAGCTTGCTTCCCGGGAAGCCCTTGCCGCCAAGGCCGCCGCGGAGATGGAGAAGCGTGCGGCGGAGCTCAGCGCCGCCAACCAGGCGGCCCTCCGCGAGGTGGCGGAGGAGCGCGAGCGGCTCGTCGGCGAATACCAGGAGTGGGTGCTGGAGAAGGCTGAGGCTGAAGAGCAGCAGCGGCTCGCCGGGGTGGAGCTGTCCCGGCGAGAAGGAGAACTCGCCCAGCGCAAGGTCAACCTCGACTCCCATGAGGAGGACCTTGCCGCTCGGGAGGAGGCCCTTGGCGGGGAACTGAAGGAGGCGAAAGCCGCCGCAGTTGCCGCGGAGACTGCCAAGAAGGAGCTCGCCGCCAAGGTCACGCAGCTGGAGAAAGCGCTGAAGGTGAGCGCGGAGAAGGTCGCCGCGCTCATCACGGAGCGCGAGAAGGACGCCCACACCAATTCAGAACTCCAGGTGCGTCTTTCTAAGAGGGGCGACGAGTTGAAGGCCGCCAAGGACTCCATCGAGGACTTGGAGTTGAAGGTCTCTACATTGAAGGATTCACTTGACGCTGCCCGGGCTCGGGAGGCCAAGCTGAAGGAGGAGCTCCGCAAGGAGCGGACCTTGGTGGACAGCGCCAACCAAGCGGCTGAGCTCTTCCGCAAAACCGTTGAGGTATGGACCGAGGACTTAGTATCTTGCGCGTCTAACATCGACCAGGAGCTGCTGGCGTTGAAGCTGGAGCACCTCATCTACTCCCCGGATCCAAACCTCCCACACAGCGCCAAGCTTAGCCTCTTCTTCAGGGGAATCACGCCGGCCCTTGCTGATCTGCGGAAGAAGATCCCCGCGCAACTGGCCGAGTAGACGCGCCTGCTCTGCACGGGAACTCTGGAGCGTGTGCTGACGAAGATCGTGTACCGCAATCCGGGCATCAACCTCACCAACGTTCTTCGCAGCTTGCCGGCCGATGCGAACATGGAGGCTCTGAAGGAGCAGGTCGCCCACATCATAGCCAAGGTGGCCAAGATCTCCAGGAAGGAGGGCGACCGCGTAGATTAGGCCTCCATTATCTTTGTCTCTTTTTGTTGCTGCATATGATGTCATGAACTCATTAGTCCATTGTGACAAGTTATCCTTTGTAAGATATTTATCTCATTTTGATCAATCAGTGCAATGTTATCTTCCTTGTCTTAATCCTTGACTTTGTATGTTTTTCACCCTACGCTCCCGGGGAGCTTGCCGGCAAGGGACCTTTGCCGCGAGCGCTGAGTGCTGGACTCTGAGCAGCCTGCTGGCCAAGGTCTCGCCGGCAAGCAACCTCGCCGCGGCTAGTCGCAACGCACTTAGCTTGCTGAGCGTACTCGGAAACGAAGCAAGGGCGCGACACTTGTCGCAGCTCACTTAAATCGCTGAGTGAACTCGGAAACAAGATAAGGGTGCGGCAAGCTACGGGTAGGTTCCTCCGCGCACAGGTTTTCCATACAAAGTGTGATTGTTCAAGGGAGACAACTAAAATTTAAAATTTGAACTGGTCAAATTCTAATAACTTAGCTTTCATATATTGTTGCTTCCCGGTAAGGCTTCTCTTTCTTGAACGGCACTTGGTTCCTCCCCCACCTCCTTCCCCCCCGGCAAACTTGTGCGCGAGGAACGTTCCTTCTGCTTAAGAGGCAAGGAAAAAAGAGAGGGGGGCAAGTATATTGCCTTCTGGCGTGCTAATGCTTACCGGATACTTGAGTGTTGCACCAAATGCCAAACAAAACATGCAAATAGCAAAGAAAAGCATGCAAAAGGCAATCAGCGCAAAACACAAAAACTTTACTGATGCACGGGGTCTGCGCCCGGCTTTGTACAAAGGGTTACATGCAACAGCGGCAAAGCTTGTACAAAAGGTGGTTGCCGGAGCGGATCACGGCAACCGCGCCTTATGGGTGAAACTTGCGAAGATGCTCTATGTTCCAGGAGTTGCTCACCGGTAAGCCTTCTTCGGTCTCGAGGCGGACAGCGCCGGGCCTCGTGACTTGTCTCACCCGATAAGGGCCTTCCCACTTCGGCGTCAACTTGTTGGAATTCTTGGCGGACTGAACACGCCCAAGAACAAGGTCGCCTTCCTCGAGACTCCTGGCCTTGACCTTGCGGCTATGGTAGCGACGCAAGGCTTGCTGGTATCGAGCAGCTCGTACAGCAGCCTGGAGACGTCCCTCCTCGAGGAGCAATGCATCATCTTGCCGCAGTTGCTCTTGCTCGAGCTCATCATAAGCGAGCACTCGAGGAGATCCGTATACGAGTTCCGTGGGGAGAACTGCTTCTGCTCCATAGACTAGAGCAAAGGGTGTTTGTCCGGTGGCTCGACTTGGTGTCGTTCTGATTGACCAAAGAGCCGCCGGTAGCTCCTCTATCCAATTTCTTCCGCACTTGCGCAGCCTGTCAAAGGTCCTTGTCTTGAGTCCGCGCAGCACTTCAGCATTGGCCCTCTCCGCTTGACCGTTGCTCCTCGGGTGAGCAACAGAAGCGAAGCAGACCTTGGCGCCAAGGTCTTGGACGTACTGCATGAAGGTGCGACTAGTAAATTGCGTACCGTTGTCGGTGATGATCCTGTTAGGGATTCCGAAACGGCAAACAATGGACCTGAAGAACCTGACCGCTGACTGTGCTGTCACCTTTCTCACTGGCTCCACTTCTGGCCACTTTGTGAACTTGTCGATTGCAACGTACAAGTACTCAAAGCCCCCGACAGCTCGGGGGAAGGGGCCGAGGATATCGAGCCCCCAGACCGAGAAGGGCCAGGACAAAGGGATTGTTTGGAGAGCTTGAGCTGGCTGATGAATCTGCTTTGCATGGAACTGGCACGCTTCACACTTGGTTACTAGTGCAGTTGCATCTTGGAGGGCTTCTTGCCAAAAGAACCCTTGCCGGAAAGCTTTCCCGGCAAGCGCCCTTGCGCCAATGTGGTGGCCGCATATGCCTCCGTGTATTTCCGCCAACAGCTTCTGTCCATCTTCCCTGGAGATGCACTTCAACCTGACACCATTGAGTCTTCTTCTGTACAGCTCGTTGTCCACGAACTGGTACATACTTGACTGCCTGGTTATCTTCTCTATTTCTTCTGGGTCGTCGGGAAGTTCTCCAGTTTGAAGAAAACGGACGATCTGCTGCGCCCATGCCGGAGCCTGAGGCTCAACGGCAAGGACTAAAGGCTCGAGGGCCGCTGCGGGAACCTCAGCTTCTACGGCAAGGACCTCTGGTTCCGCCGGAGCTGAAGGTCCCCCGGCAAGCTCGCCGGGGCGAAGCTTGTCGGGAACGCTTGCTTCAACTGTACAGACCCGAGGATCTGCAGGAGCAAACTGTTCCTCAGCGTTGTGGTTGTTGATCTTGGGGACCTTGGCGGCGGTTTCAGGAAGATCCGCCGGCAAGTAGTCGCCGGAGACCAACTTTCTCTTCTTGGATTGCCCAACTGATGGTGTAACGGATGGTTGAGTCAGCTTGAGTAAGAAGGTCCCTGGTTCCACAGGTAACTTCATCGAAGCACACTTTGATAGGCTATCTGCTATTTCATTTCGAGCTCTCGGGACGTGCTCCATTTGCAAACCTTCAAAGTGCTCCTCAAGCTTCCTCACTTCATCGACATAAGCTTCCATCAAAGGGCTTTGATAGCTCTTGTTAACTTGTCGGACCACCAACTGAGAATCTCCCCGCACAATCAGCTTCCTGATCCCAAGTTCGGCCGCAATCCTGAGGCCGGCAAGCAAGCCTTCATATTCAGCAGTGTTGTTTGTTGCTTGCTCCCTGGGAAAGTGCATCTGGATAACATATTTGAGGTGCTCTCCGGTGGGCGCGATGAGTACCACGCAAGCGCCGGCGCCTTGCAGCGAGAAGGCACCGTCAAAATACATTACCCATTCACTTGTCGCTTCTTGTACGGGTGTACTTGCTTCTTGGACTTCTTCATCGGGCGTTGGGGTCCACTCAGCTATGAATTCTGCCAAAGCTCGGCTCTGTATGGTTGAAGTACTTTCAAACTTGAGTCCAAAGCTTGACAGCTCCAGTGCCCACTCAACGATCCTGCCTGTCGCTTCTGGGTTGTGCAATATCCTTTTCAGCGGCAAGCGAGTGACCACTGTTATCTCATGTGCTTGGAAGTAATGGCGCAGCTTTCTCGAGGCCATGAGGAGGCCGAAAAGCAACTTTTGCACCCCAGAGTATCTTGACCTAGCCCCCTGGAGAAGGGAACTCACAAAATACACTGGGCGCTGCACCATTTTCTTCCGCACTTCATCTTGTTCCTGCGCAGAGTTATCCTTGTCGGGGCCAGAGCTTGCCGGAGCAGCCCCCTGCTTGTCGCTGGATTCGCTTGCCGGTGGTGCTGACTCCTCGTCGGACTCCCTCTCCGCTACTAACGCAGCACTAACCACCTGGTTGGTTGCCGCTAGATATAGCAACAACTTTTCCTGTGGTCTAGGTGCGACAAGTATTGGAGTGGAGGACAGGTACCGTTTCAAATCCTGCAGCGCCGCCTCCGCTTCCGGAGTCCACTTCATGGGACCTGCCTTCTTCAAGATTTTGAAGAAAGGTAAGGCGCGTTCTGCAGACTTCGAAATGAACCTACTGAGGGCAGCCACGCAACCTGCAAGCCTTCTGACATCCTTGACGCGCTTCGGGGCTTCTATCTGCTCGATGGCTTTAATCTTGTCGGGGTTGGCTTCAATCCCCCTCTGTGACACAAAGAATCCGAGAAGCTTGCCGGAGGGGACTCCAAAGACGCACTTCTCGGGGTTCAACTTGAGCTGTATCCTGCGCAGGTTCTGAAATGTCTCTTCCAAATCTTGGATCAGGGTATTCTTGCCCTTGCTCTTCACCACGATATCATCCATGTAGGCCTCTACATTTCTGTGGATCTGTGGCTCGAAAGCAGTGTATACTACCCTTGCAAAGGTTGAGCCTGCATTCTTCAGTCCAAATGGCATGCGTATGAAGCAATAAGTGCCACATGGAGTGATAAATGCAGTCTTCTCTTCATCCTCTTTGGCCATGAAAATCTGATGATAGCCTGAGTATGCATCAAGAAAACAGAGTAGCTCACATCCGGCAGTGGAGTCAACGATCTGGTCAATGCGCGGCAAAGGGAATGGATCCTTGGGACATGCTTTATTCACATCGGTGAAGTCTATACACAGTCTCCATTTCCCATTGGCCTTGCGCACGACGACTGGATTTGCCAACCACGTCGGATGGATCACACCTCTAACTAGGCCTGCTGCTTCTAGCTTCTTGATTTCTTCATTGATGAATTCTTGGCGCTCCACGGCTTGCTTCCTCACTTTTTGCTTGATGGGCCGCGCATGAGGACAAACAGCAAGCTTGTGCTCAATTACCTTCCTGGGAACACCGGGGATGTCAGATGGTTGCCAGGCAAACACATCGACATTCGCCCGCAGGAAGGCAACGAGCGCGCTTTCCTATTTGCTGTCAAGTGTGGCACTGATGGTGAAGGTACCACCAGTGCCGTCCTCCTTGGCGGACACTTTCTTGGTTGCCGGAGGAGCGGCCATCCCTTTCTTACTCTTGCCGGTGGAGCTCGATGGGACGTCCTCGACGGCAGCGCAGCACTCCGAAGAGGTGCGGTTGCCGGAGTGGGCCCCAGAGCACTTGCCGGACTTGGTCTTCGTCTTCTTCCCCCCGGGAGCTTCAGCGGCAAGAGTATTCTTCTCGGCCGCAGCTGCCGCATCCCGGTAGATCTTGTCGGCGCAGACAAGCGCATCTTTCTTGTCGCCGTGGACAGTGATGACGCTTATCGGCCCCGGCATCTTGAGTACGTTGTAAGCATAATGGGAAGCTGCCATGAACTTGGCGAGGGCAGGACGGCCAAGTATTCCATTGTAGGGCAATGGAATATCGGCGACGTCGAAAGTGATGCGCTCAGTTCTGAAGTTGAGCTCCCCGCCAAAGGTCACCGACAAAGTGATCTTTCCCTTGGGCTTGCTCCTTCCCGGGTTGATTCCTTGGAAAGAACCGGTTTCTTCGAGCTCGCCATCTGAAATCTGGAGTTTCTTGATCACAGCAGAGGAGATCAAGTTCAGCCCGGCCCCCCCGTCAACCAACATTTTGGTGACCTTGAGGTTGCGGATGGTGAGCGAGACCAGCATCGGCAAGCACCCGACCGCAGTGGTGCGGTCAGGGTGATCCTCAAGATCAAAAACGATGGGCGTGCTGGACCATTTTAGGAGCCTGCGCGACTCCACGGGCGGCTCCGCTGCATTCACCACACGCACCCACTGCTTTAGTTGGCGGTGGGAGGTGTGCAGGGAGGCGCCACCGTCGACGCACAGGACCTCCGTGGCCTTCTGGAACTCCTGCTCGCTGTTATCCTCGTCCTCCATGTCTTCGTCGTCGTCCTCTTCGTCCTTGTCGCGGCCCCGGGGAGGTCGATCCCCTTGCCGCTGCTTGGCCTTGCCGCGGCGTCCTCCCCGGCCGTTGAACGGCCGCTTCTTGCTTGTCTCTTCCCCGCCACCTTGGGCCTTCTCCTTGTCGCGCCTCTCGTACTCAGCTTTCTGCTGCTCGACGAGGTACTCGACGCGCTTGCAGTTGGAGAGATCGTGACCCTTGGTGCGGTGGATTTTACAGTATTGCTTGTCGGAGCTGCCCGGCTTGTCGGCTGCCGCTACAGGGGCAGGCTCCTTGCCGGAGCCGCCAGCCTGTGTTTGCTTGGCGGGAGCCTCCTTGCCGGACTTCTCGACGGCAAGCACCTCTTTCTTGCCCTTCCTTCTGTTATTCCGCCGCCGGCTCTTCTTTGCCGGGGCGGCGTCGTCGCTGTCGCTTCCTCCTGTGCCAGCATCCTCCCCGGGGAGTCTTCTCCCCTCTTCTGCGCGTGCGCACTTGTCAGCCAGAGCATAGAGCTCGCTGACATCCCGAATCTTTGTCATCGCCATCTCTTCACGCATGCGGCGGTTACGCACGTTCTGATGGAACGCGCTGATAACCGCGGCAGGGTGGACATCAGGGATGTTGTGCTGCACACGGCTGAAGCGTTGGATGTACTTGCGCAGGGTTTCTCCTTCCTTCTGGGCCAGAATGTGGAGATCGCTCTCCTGGCCGTGGGGTTTGTGGCCGCCGGTGAAGGCGCCAACAAACTGGTGGCAAAGGTCGGCCCAAGAAGAGATGGAACCTTCCGGCAAGTGCATAAGCCACGAACGGACGTTCGGCTTAAGCACAAGCGGGAAGTAATTTGCCAACATCTTCTCGTCGCGCCCCCCGGCAGCCTGCACCGCGATGGTGTAGACGCTGAGAAACTCCGAGGGGTGCGTCTTGCCGTCGTACTTCTCCGGTACGTCGGGCTTGAAATTCTTCATGCTGGGCCACTGGACGCGCCGCAGCTCGCGGGTGAACGCAGGGCAGCCTGCCGCGTACGGCAAGTCGCCTGGTTCACCGGGCGCGCGCGCGTCGACAGCGTCCTCAGCCCTCTGGTCTGATTGTCGCCGAGCTTCTCGGCGGCGCTCGATTCTCGTCCGAGCGTCTTCTTGTCGCCGGTCGTCGCGGACCTGGCGCTGGTCCCGACGAGCTCGCGGGTCCGACGAGGCCGTGGAGCCGTCGTCGGCGTTGTTCCGGCGGGGCGGCGTCTTCTGCTTCCGCGGCGGGGAGTGCACGCTTGTCGCACCCCCGGCGGTCTTGTCGCCGTCGGCCTTCGTCTTCTCAGCTTGCCGCGGCCGCGAGGCCGTCGGCTGTTGTGGAGAATCGTTGTTGGCGAAGGCTATCAGGCTCTGGATGGTGGCCCTCCAGTCTTCGGCCTTGTCTGCCGCTGGAGGGAAGTCGAGGAGCAGTTGCGCCCTTGCGAGCACTTCTGCTGGAGTGGAGGGGAACGCGGGCGAGCGGTGCGAGGAGCGGGATACGCTCGGACTTCTAACGGCGTTAGAAGGAGCGGGGTCCCGCGCCGGCGCCTTCGCTTTACTTGTGCCCGGACGGAGGTCCGGGGCGTCCCGCGAGCCTCCGGTTTGGCCTTGGCCCAGCAGACGGATGCCACCTCCTGTGACATGGCGCTGCTGGGTTGTTGTATGCTGAGATGGACGCGGTGCGTCCACGGAGACCGAGGTTCGGTCGTCCGTCCTGTTCTTGGATCTGGTGGCGCCGTGAGTGTCCTCGCCGGCGACCACCCTTCCGACGGCGTCTCCCCCGCCCACCGTTGGCTCCGGTGGCGGCGGGTGAGACGCGGACGGGCCTCCGACCTCCGAAGGCTTCTTCTTCGGGGCCATGGAGTTGCTGCTAGCGAAGTTGACGAATTCGGAGAGGTTGACGAAGAATGCGCCCGCGCGAACGCCGGATCAGGTTCGCACAACCTCGACGCCCCCTACCTGGCGCGCCAAAGATGTCGGGGGAAACTGTCCGCCACGAACACCTATGGGACCGGAGCCCCTTGTCTGTGCGGTACGAGGGCGGAGGGAGCACGAAGAGCAGATCGTAGCGAGCACGCGGGCAGTTTTACCCAGGTTCGGGCCGCGGTAGACGCGTAAAACCCTACTCCTGCTTAGTTGTGTATTAAGTTGGAGAGCTCGGGAGCTTGAAGAAGCAGCTACACCGAGCGTATGAGTGATCTAGGTTCCGAACCCCCTCCACGTTGTGCATGGGCCTCCTTTTATAGTGCAAAGGGGTCACCGACAGGTGTCAACGTAGGAGAAAGGGGTAAAAGCGTAAAAGAGGTGGTAGTTGTAACAGTGCGGGAACAGTGGAGCTACAGTGCACGAACAGTGGTAGCTACCTACTTTGACAGTGGGGGACAAGGGCATTTAATGCCCGTCGCCGTCGACCCCAAAAGCTCCCGCCCTTGCGTCTCCGTCCGCCACGGCGATGGATCCACCACCGTGGAGTGCCACCGTGTCCCCCAGGCTGCACAGCTATCCGCCACGCGTCCCTGGATAAGCCCCAGGGCGACGCGTGGGCCGATGAGCTGGAGCGCGGGCACACAGCGCAACCTTCCCGGCAAGCACCTTGCCGGGGTCTTGATCTTGCCGGGCCCGGGAGCTTGCCGGGCTCTGAAGCTTGTCGCTCCCCGGGCCCTCGCCGGGTCTTCTACGATGGAATCTTCTAGTCTTCCTGGCAAGCTCCTCTTGCCAGGGCCTTGTGCTAGTGAGGTAATCTTGAGCCTGGTACGGCCTTCCCGGCAAGCTCCACTTGCCGGGGTCTCGATCTTCTGTCCTGCATACTTTGTTTTTGAATGGTTTGATATGGAGCAGGAAGGTCTCCGGCGAGCGCGTGGCAAACCCTGCCGCGGGAAGCTGCAACTGCCCGTGCACAAGTTGGGGTACTAAGGTACCCCTACCTTAGTACACCGACACCATTAATAGGTCCAACGGGACCAGGAGTGCATTGGGTGCTAAGAGTTTGGATATCCTCAACAACTTGGATAGTAGCAACAGTGTGGTGGGTAGGAAGGTTCTATATTCTATATTCTTCCTCCCTTTCTCTAGCCTATCTCTCTTTAAGTTTAGCCAACATCCTAATGTTGTCATTAATTTGCACTTGAATGGCATTCATAGGAGTGACCTTCCTCTCCTCAAGAGGAGAAGTTCTAATTTTAAGCAATTCTACCTCATGGGCTAAATTGTCTACCTTCGAAGAGAGATCATCTAGTTTGTTTAGTTTCTCTTCTACACTCTTATTAAAAGCTTTTTGGGTAGTGATGAAATCTTTAGCATAATCTCTAGTTCAGTAGTGGAGTTCTTGGTGCTAGGATAAGCATTGTTGTTCCAATAGGAATTAGAGGGGAACGTTCTAGGATTGCTACCAAAATTACTCCTATAAGCATTGTTATTAAAATTGTTTCTAGAGATAAAGTTCACGTCTACTTGTTCTTGAGCAATCAAAAAATTTAAAGGAACATCACGAGGATCAATAGAAGATTGCTTCGAAAGTAGAGACATGATCAAGTCAACATTTTCATTTAGGGAGGAAATCTCCTCGACAGAGTTTACCTTCCTACCTGTTGGAGCGCGTTCGGTGTGCCATTGAGAATAATTGGTCATCATCTCATCGAGAAGCTTTGTGGCAGCACCAAGTGTAGTTGACATAAAGGTTCCTCCCGCGGACGAATCTAACAAGTTCCGCGAGGTAAAGTTCAAGCCTGCATAAAAAGTTTGGATAACCATCCAAGTAGTCAAACCATGAGTAGGGCAGTTCTTGATAATAGATTTCATACGTTCCCAAGCTTGGGCAACGTGTTCATTATCCAATTGTTTAAAATTCATTATGTTACTTCTTAGTTGGATAATTTTAGCAGGTGGATAGTATTTTCCAATAAAAGCATCTTTGCACTTGTCCCATGAATCTATGCTATTTCTAGGCAAAGATTGAAACCAAATTTTAGCTCCTCCTCTCAAGGAGAAAGGAAAAAGCTTAAGCTTAACAATATTACCATCTATTTCTTGGTACTTTTGCATATCACAAAGTTCAACAAAATTGTTAAAGTGTAAAGCAGCATCATCTCCAGCACCGGAGAATTGATCTTTCATAATTAAGTTCAGTAAAGCAGGTTTAATTTCATAAGAAGGTGCTGAAGTGGCAGGTGTCGTGATAGGCGTGCAAATAAAGTCATCGTTGTTATGACTAGTGAAGTCACACAACTTGGTGTTCTCGGTGGAACCCATAGCAGCAAGCAAGCAAGATAACTATTTTTATGATTTTCGATAAAAGATACTAAAGCAAAAACTGAAAGGTAAACTAACAAGACTAAAAAGCAAAGGTAAAAGATAGCGTGCAACTCCCCTATCTTGAAGAGTGGAGTCCCCGGCAATGGCGCCAGAAAACTTTGCTTGATGGCTTCTCACCCCTCGTTGGTTACCCCAAGTGGAAGGTTTGAGATGCAGTGTAGCGGAAGTTTTCCCTTGGCAATGATACCAAGGATCGATTTCCCCTGAGACTCCCAGTTTCAACAAGAAGGTGTCAACTGCTAACGGTGCCAGATATTAGCAATCAACATGGACCTGCACACAGATACAAATAACTTTGCTCCCGACGAGTACAGAGAGGTTGTCAATCCCTCCGGCCTTGTCGTTTACAAAGGATCAAACGCAAGTGATAATAGTGATAGGTATTGCTGCAAATAGTAAGTAAAAACAGAAAGTAAATAGCGGATGTGATCAGTGATGGTAATATGGACCGGGGTCCCATGATGTTCACTAGTGATGTCTCTCTCCCAAAAGACGATAAAACAGCTATGTGAGGTAAACGAATTACAGCTGGGCAATTGACAGAATTATGTGCGCAAACCAATGCTAACTATGTTGCAAGAAAGGTAGAGGTTCAAAGCATGGGCGGTACGCCAAGGAAAGTAGACCGAAATCCATCTGCATCTACTACTAATCATCCACCTTGAGATATCTATCCAGAACATCTCGCTGGTATTAAGTTGCGAGTCCCACCCATAGTGTAAACTCAAAGCAACAGACAACTGCATTAAAAGAACTTTGCGTAAAGTAAACAATCCTTGCACCCGCGAGTACAAGCACCGTTGTTTTCCCCCTTGTGGCAACAGCACATCCCCTAGACTCATGTTTCTGTCACTCAAGCTAGTCATCGAGGTGCATGAACCCACAATCAAGCATAACGTTCCCTCTTGGAGTCACTACCTACTACTTGGCCAAAGCAATAAATAGCAACGGAGAACATGCACGAATTACTTATGAACATAAATATAAAAGAGGTAAATCAAATATATTACTCAAACACAATCTGAACATAATCTCACAATCCATCGGATCCCAGCAAACTCATCATAGCAACAGCATAAGGATTACATATGTGCCTCGATCATGTAGGGCAGCTCACGAGGACTAATTAGTGAAGCACAAGAAGGGGAGGAGAACATCACATAGCTACTGGTCATGGACCCATTGTCCAAGGGAGACTACTCACAACTCATCCGG
>LR738715.1:310449093-310467866 GCA_902687465.1 Secale cereale | reverse complement strand
TTAGTGATGAAGTACTTGAGAAGTATGCTGAGTGAGTATCTCTCATTATGTTTGCTCTTATTTTCTTCTCTTGTTTCTAACTGCTAGATCAATATGACCTGAACTGTTCATTTTTATACAACTTGAACTACTATGAATGCCTTATCTTGCTTCCCCTGCTTTTTGTTCTTGTGTGTGCTATAGTAATGCATTCTCAATTATACCTCAGGCTGATGGTAACGTAACTAGCTTCACTGGGAAACGCATCTGGGAAGTTTTTACACCTGGGCAAATGATGGAGGGTGATATAATGGACTTCCTCATTGATGATTGGAAGCAAGATCGTGAGAGAAATGATGATTTCGCATCTGGAAAAAGGGTATTGCTAGGTCCATATTTCATCACGGTAATCAACCAGATCGTTTGTTTCTGTTAAACAAGACTGCCTATTGTTTTACGAGTTTTAGTAATACTTTGCTTGTTGATCCTTTCCCCCTGTCTATTTCTTTTCGGCTTTTTGCAGGTTCTGCTTGACTATACATTTTACGGTAATGAAGATAGAGTTTAATGTGGAGAGTGTTGCGAGAGATTTCAAGAGCTATGTTAAAGATGAGGAAGACTTGCTCACTACCGACCTTGTGAGATCTACTAGCTGATTTTTGGTTTTATTTTTTTGCTGTGATGCTGGTTTTTATTTTGAATATTTAATATCTCTTTTTTGGTCATTTTTTTAGATCATGATACCTCTATTCAAACCTATGGTTTTATCAAAGGATAGGAAAGTGAACTACTTTTCCTTATATGTCATGAATCGGTACCGAAGTAGTGTCAACATCCTTGACTCTTTACCTTATAAGAAGAACCATCGTCCTTCAAAGAACGCCTATCATAAAGACTGCGAGAAGATTGTGAGTGACATTTATTGTCTGTACTCGATTAATTTTTCCGCATCTTTGTTTCCGCTTTTCTGAGACATGAAAATGTGTAGTTTCTTTTCTTTTTTTACAGTTCTCTAGATTGGTCCAAGTAATGAAGGCTGTGTATGGTGATGCTCAGTATAATGCGAGCAAGCAGCCCAAATGGGAGGTTTTTGCAAAGAAACCAACGTTTGTCAAGGTTCCACTTCAAGGGCCGAATGAATGTGGCCATTATACTCTGAAGTTTGCGGTAAACTATGATGGTGAAAAGATCGTTGAGAACATTCGAAATAATGACGTGGGTTCTAGTTGAGCTTTTCACTTTCTTTGTTTGGCTTATTGTGTATTCTTTTTTTATGTGTCATGATTTTTGATAATTTGTTTTATTGTTTTGCAGCCTCGTATTGTTGATTGGAACGCTGAGGATCTGTATAAAGTTGTGTTCAACCGGAATAACTAGCTTCTGGTGACGGAGCTTCCCAAGGAGGTTCAGGCTTTGGCTCCTGATGCATAGAAGAAATGGTCATCATTTGCATAGTGAATGGGATAGTTGTGTGATATATCCCTTCGAAGCATTGTAGCCTTTGTCTGCAGTGTTTGGATGTCTTGTCAACTACTATGTAATAACCGGTATATTTTTGTGATGTGTTGAAGTGTGGCACAATGTTTAACAAACTTTTTTTCCATGATGATAGTGTTGTTGAATAGCTGTTTCACTTGTGTATGTTTCATCGGGTATTTGTTTTGGTTAAGTTTTATTTGTTGTATTGAAGTCTTATAAACTAGTTGAACTGAAAACACCTTTTTTCAAGTGCATTACAAGTTATTGCTGAAAAAGTGAGATTTATTTCATTTTCATCTGTCCCTACCTAAGTTGGACCTTTATAGTTTTTGTACGCTCTTTTCTTGTACTTATTGTATAGTTCCGTGAGTACTGAAGTGTAATCTCATTCAGCGTAATTCTTTTAAAATTTGGTGTCACAGTAGCACTTGTGGATCTAGCATGAGTGCAGTGACGCTTCATTGTTATGTAGAACTGATGTCATATAATGTATTAGAACTGAAGTTTTTTTGGGGATTGAAAATATTTACGACAAAGTTGCTACGTGATCTCTAGCCGGATTTTATTTAAGTATAAGAAATTTAGCAAAATTTGAGAGCCAAATTTTTGTTTGAACTTCTTGAATTTTAGTTGTTGAACTTCATAGTAAAAGTTAAAGCACTGGATTAAATTAGCTACATTTAACAGATAGCCCTATTAAGTTCATAATTACTTCACTAGTCAATGTGGACTGATGCTTCTGTTGTTTGTTTTTGTGTATTTTTGTCCTTGGTTGAACTATAATCTATTTGGTTGAGTCTTGGCCTTCTTTCTCAAGGCATTAATTGGTATCATCATAGCACTTACCGAATAAATTAAGTTGTACTGAAATTTCAATTTGTGCTAGTACTTTGATCATTTTTTATTTTTTTGTGTTGCTTGAAACTAGTACCTCACTACTCAATGTGGGCTGATGCTTCTGTTGTCTTTCTTGTGATTTTTCTCCTTGGTCGAACTGATATGTTTTTGATTTAGTTTTGCCCTTCTTTTTTCCAGGCTGTGGTTATTCTCAAGGCATTATTTGGTATCATCCTAGTACTTGTCGTATAAACTTAGTTGTACTGAGATTTCAATTGTACTAGCACTGTTATTCTTAGTGTATCATTGTTATAGGGAATGCGAACTGAGGCTTCGTGTTCCTTTTTATGTTTGTAGAATGGATGTACTATGTGTTCAAGTGCACCAGTAATTTCACTCCTAGTATGCTAGCGACTATGAAGTACGTACTGATGATTCTTGGCTCTTCCTGTTGCTGTTAGTAATTTTTTAACAACCATAAACATGATGCTGTTAGCACTGGATCTTGTCCTCAGATGACACTTTTTAGTGTTCTTCTGAAACTAAAAACTGATTTTTTTAGTGTGATAGTACTACCGTACATGACTAAGCTATACTGAGCATCCAAGGATACTATTTGCTATTGTCCTTTGTCTGCCACTGCTTTTGTGAAAATATCCATGCTGCATAGCAGCCACAAAGTTTCATTCGCAACCTACTTCAACTTCAAATGATTGATAAACAAAATAGGAAGCTAGCAAACCTGTTCAACGACATAATCAAACTTGTTCACCAACATAAGCAAACTTGTTTAACCGTGACACACATGACATAAACAAGCTGGTTCAACCTAACAAAATCAAACTACAATTTTGAAACAACAAGATAAAGGACAAGCATAAGTGCAAGCAGTACGAAGGCAGACTTTGAAATTCTCCTCATTCCACATAGTTTCAGTGGTAGTAGGGGTCAGCCTCATGCTGTTTTGAAATTTCCGAACCTCTTGTGATGTTGTCGATTATCCTCCATGACTTTTAGGTGGTGTATGCATCTATTGTTGCGTACTCGATGAGGTAATTTGGCAGTGAGCTGTCCCCCCACAATTTATGGTCTTCCTTCTTGTTGATCTTCTTCTTCATTTTGTAGTAGAATGGGTGGACGACGCTGGCTGCAACATCAGCCAAGGAGTCGTACTTTTTTTCGTTGCCTGGAACTCGCCACTTGCGCTGAATGTCGATGTGCTTGTCGGGGTTGATCTCCAAACCAGACAACTTCAGCTTGTCCTTGTCACCTTGAATGCTGAAACCGGCAAAGGTGAACAACTTCTCCTCCTATAGGAGCACTTTGAGGCGCTTTGGCCTGCAAGGGGAGAGACATATTGAAGTTTAGTGTTTGTTTTTCAAGATTTAATTCTTCTGTTTTTTATGGTTTACAAGTGATGAATCCATGAAGTACATGCTTATACAGTATAAGCCAATGATGAATGTAGTTCAGAAACTAGTACACAAAGTTCTGAAATTAAAATCAAGTACACCATGTTATTTTTCTTGGAATATACAGTTTGAGTCAATGATCTATTTGCTTCTTAGTGCCAGTTTAGTTTTATTTTTGTTTAATAAAATAAGACATACCTCTGCTTCACCAAGTTCTTAGTTTTTTCGATGGTGAAAATAACACCAGACCAAGTTCAGAAAGATCTTGTAATACATCGAGTTCAGAAACTACAGTATTGAATCAAGATCAGAAACTACACTGGTACATCAAGTTAAGAAATTGATATTTCTGCAACAATTTCAGATAGTAATCCAGTGCATCAAGTTCAAAATATATTCTAGCGCATCTACTTGAGGAGCTGCACTAGTGCATCCATTTTTTCAGAAACTACACTAGTACATCTAGTCAGAAACATGTTTAATGAAATTTTGAGGGAGCAGTATTTATGAATGAAAGAGGGTAAATTAGTAGGATTGTTCACCATTTTGTAGCCGCGACGATGTGGTACACCAGGCAGAGATCCTCCACGCTGAACTGCAGAACTACTGCCGTCTACGGAGGTTCATCTTCTTTGGTGAACTCCACATCAACGCCGATGATTCTAGGATACGAACCGTAGGCCTTCAACCTGGTCCTAGAGATGATCTCGTCGGCCTTGTCTAGTTCGCTGGTGCAGATGACCTCTAGCGTCTCCTTGCCATGGAGGTCAACCCCTTTGAGGGTTCGAGTGTACTCGAGCTTCTTACCGAGAACATGAACGTCGTCGAGGTTGCTGCTCTGGTCGGACGTCTCACCACAGCAACGCTTGGCAGACGGTTCCTCTGCCATTGCACTCCTCCGGTGACTATGGGATTCGAAGAGAGATGTTCGTGGGTTGTTTGTAGTGGAGATGAAGCGGCAATGGAGGTTCTTGGAATGAGTCAGAGATGACGTCGATTGGGGCGTTTTCACGGCTTTGATGGGGACGTGAGGGAGGCGACTCATTGTTGACGTGGGGATAGTGGTCGTGGAGCGCAGTGATAGTTCGTCGTGGCAACCGCCCAGTGGGCGGCATTGGTGGTGGCCTGGAACACCAAATCGTCCAGTACTTTTTTGTAGGGTTATTGACTGGTCGCACTGAGTAGTCTTGTCAAGGTGTACTTATCAACTGCTTATTTCACTTGCACGTCACAGAGTTGTTAATGATGGCATTTTTGTACTGTTTCGAGTGACGAAATACTTTTTGCGATGCTTTTCAGTGCGGGGGTTAAGTTTTGTTTTGCACTAAAGTCTCATACATTACTTGAACTGAACACTTTTTTCAATCACCACACTAAGTTTTTACTCAAAAGTCTGATTTTTATTTATTTTTCATTGTTGCCAGCCTAAGTTTCGCTTTTGTAGTTTTGTACCCTCTTCTTTCCTGTACTTATGGTTTAGTGATGTGTGTACTGTATTGTAATTTCATACAGTGTAAGGTTTTTGAAAATTGGTGTCACAATGGTGTATGGATGTAGCGCGAGTGGCCTGACCCTTTCTATGTGTTGTCATATATATATATTTGAACTGAAGTTTACTTGGGATTTAGATTATTTTCCGATGAAATTCGTAGTTGAATTGAAGTGGCCTAACCCTTTTACTTGACTGCACCAGTAATGAGGACTAATAATTTTGTTGTAGGTCTTCCTGGTATTATTTTTAGTACCATAGTACTTTGCTTGTTAACCAAGTTGGATTGAGGGTTCAATTGTAATATCACTTATGTTCTTAGTCTGACAGTCATCAAGGGAATGCGAACTGATTTTTCTTTTGTCCTTTTTATAGTAGTGTAGTTGTACTTCGCGTTCATGTGCACTAGTACTGTCATCTATATGATCTAAGTCTATATGTCAGATATTTCACAAACACCTGCAGACTAAGAGGAAGAAAAATACTACCCTTGGACGCTCAGTGGAGCTTAGTCATGTACAACAGTACTATCAAACTAAATAGTTTGAGAAGAACACTAACTAAGTTTTTCTATTTCAAATTTTCAAACTACTGTTAAACAGCTCAAATTTGGACTAACTGTTTTCAAGTGCACTCCTCAAGTGTCAGCACTTGGACTGGTGATCACGTGTAGCTAAACTTACAAATACAAGTTAGACTATGTGTGTCATGCTAATAGGAAGCTAGCAAACTTGTCGAACGACATAAGCAAACGATGTACTTCATAGACATAGGCAAACTGGCTCAAACCCTAACACACATAACATAAGGAAGCTGGTTCAACTTAATGAAAGCAAACTATAAATCTGAAACAACAAGATTAAGGACAAGCAGAAGCCTGAGCAACACGAAGGCAGACTTTCATGCCTCTTCATCCCGCGAAGTGGCAGTGGTAGTATGGGTCATCCTCCTGCTCTTTTGAAATTTCCCAACCTATTGTGATGTTGTCGATTATCTTCCATGATTTGTACGTGGTGTATGCATCTATTCTTGCATACTCGATGAGCTTGTCCGGCACTGGGCTGATCCCCCACAGTTTGTGGTCTTGCTCCGTGTCGATCTTCTTCTTCATCTTGTTGTAGAATGGGTGTATGACGCTGGCTGCAATATCGGCCAAGGAGTCGTACCTTTTCATGGTGGTTGGAACTTTCCACTTACGCTGCATGTTGATGAAGCTGTTGGGGTTGATCTCCTAACCAGACTTGTTCAGCATCCGCTTGTCACCTCCAATTCTGAAACCGGCAAATGTGTACAATTTCTCCTCCTGCGGGAACTTTTTGAGGCGCTTGGGCCTGCAAGGGGGATACACATATTGAAGATTAGTGTTCTTTTTTGAAGATTTCATTCTTTTGTTTTTTTGGTTTACAAGTGATAATCCATGAGGTAGATGCTTATATAGTATAAGTCATGGATGAATGTAGTTCAGAAACTAGTACACAAAGTTCTGAAATTAAATTCAACTAAACCATGTCATTTTTATTTTTTGGTATTTTAAGTGCTTCACCAAATGGCTCAGCAAGTTCAAGAACCTATAACCAGAGTAAATGCTCTATGTGCTGCTTACTCCAAGTTTAGTTTTATTTTTGTTGAATAAAAGACAAATACAGGTGCTTCACCAAGTTCTTACTTCATTTTTTGCTGCTGAAAATTACATCAGACCGGGTTTAGAAACTACTTGTGTACATCAATTTTAAAGACATCTTTTAATACATCAATTCTATAAACTATACTAGTGCATCAAGATCAGAATCTATGCTAGTACATCAAGTTCAGAAACATCTTTTAGTACATCAATTCTATAAACTATACTAGTGCGTCAAGATCAGAATCTATGCTAGTACATCAAGTTCAGAAATTAATTTGGTGAAAGAATTTTCAGATGCTAATCTAGTGCATCAGTTTCAGATGCTAATATGGTGAAACAAGCCACTTCACAATTTAAGAGATGCATGTAACTTGAGAAACATGTACTCGTGCATCCACTTCACAAACTATAGTAGTTCATCTAGTTGGGAAACAAGTTTAATGAAATTTTTAGGGAGTAGTACTAGTAGAAGAGATGAATGAACAGTAGTATGGGTTAACATTTTTTGGCCGCTGCGATGTGGTAATCAAGCAGAGTTCCTCCACGCACAACTGCAGGACTGCTGCCATCTGGGGAGGTTCATCTTCGCTGGTGTACTCCACATCAACTCCGATGAAGCTAGGATACAAGCCGCCGCCCTTCATCCTGAGCCTGCTCATCACCTTGTCGGCCTTGTCTGGTTCGCTGGTGCAGACGATCTCCAGTGTCTCCTTGTCGTGGAGCCCAACGCCTTTGAGGGTTTTGGTGTCGCTTCTCGCCGGGGACGTGAACGTCGTCGAGGTTGTTGCTTTTGTCGGACATCTCGTCATGATGACGCTTGGCGGACGGTTCCTCCGCCATCGCCCTCCTTCGACGACTATGGGCTTGGGTGAGAGAAGTTTCTGGTTTGCCTGCAGTGGAGATGGAAGTGGTAATAGTGGTTCTGGGAATGAGGCAGAGATGGAAGACAATGGGTTATTTCCAGTGCGCGGACGGGGATGTGTGGGAGGCGGTTCGTCGGGGACGTGGGTGTAGTGGTTATGGGGTCATTGTTTGCAGTCCCTTGTTGCAACCACCCAGTGGGTGGCGCGGGTGGTGGCCTGGAGAAATCAACCGTCCAATTCAAGGGTTTTTACCGTCGCACTGATCCGTCTTGTCAAGATGTACTTATCAGCTGCTTATCCCACTTACACATTTGAGGGGTGGTGATGATGGCATTTTGCACTGTTTAAGTGGCATATGCTTTGTGATGTTTTTCCGTGTGGAGGTTACGTCTTTTTTTCCACTCAAGTCTTATACACTGGTTGATCTCAAAACATTTTTCAGTGCCCTGGGAGTTGTTTCTCAAAACCGGGACTTATTTTATTTTCATCTGTCCCAACCTAAGTTAGGCCTTTATAGTTTTTGTATTCTCTTTTTAGTGCGCTGATGGTTTAGTGCTGTGTGAACTGAATTGTAATTCATATAGCGTACGATTTTAAAATTTGGTGCCACAGTGGTGTGAGTGGCCTGACTGTTCCTGCTTTTTTAGTACTGATGTCATATGTATGTTTGAACTGAGTTTTTTTTGGGGGGGGGGGGGATTGAGATTATTTACGAAGAAATCGTTCGTTGAGGTGTGGACAAATTTTATATAAATAGGAAATTTCGCAGAATTGACAAACAATATCTATTTGAACTTCTTGCATTTTAGTAGTTGAACTTGTCTGATTTTATATAAATAGGAAATTTAGCAGAATTGACAAACAATATCTATTTGAACTTCTTGCATTTTAGTTGTTGAACTTGAAAGTATATTTAATTCGGTGTTTTAAATTATGTACATTTATAAGATAGGCTATTAAGTTCTCTGCTTTTTAGAGTTTCATTGTTTTTGTATCATATTTTTTCCTTTTTTTATCATCCGTGGTGCAGAGCTAAAATTATTTTTATTTTTATTTTTTGTATTTAAAATTATTGCTTGCGAACTAGTATTTGAACATTTATATTTTCAGTTTTTGAACATTTTTTTGTAGTTTATATTTTCTTTGCCCCGCGCTCTGGTTTGTTTAACTGGCCTTATTGGTGGGGTGTTTGTAGACAATGGAGGCTATTGGGCCATTTTCCGGCCCAAATGGCCCGCGCAGGCGATTTGGGGACTGCTGGATGTGCGTGTGCTCTGGGTTTAGTCCCACCTCGCTAAGGGAGGAGGCTCTCGACCTGTTTATAAGCGCGGACGAGTCCTACTCGTCGAACTCCTCTGAATACTTACCTGAGCGCTTATACACGGCGCTTGCTCTCTCTCATGACCTGTGGGCCCTGGTCGGCTGTCTCGCTCTCTCTCATTCGCTCGAGTTCAAGTATCTAGCAGCGTCAGGGCCTGCATGTCCTTGGGCGGTCAATTTTTACTTTTTTGGTTTGAATCTAGTACTTGACTCCACCAGTAACTTGGACTGATACTTTTTGTTCTAGTTCTTGTGAGTTTTGTGGAAGTGTTATTTTTTTCATTTGAGTTTTTTGCCTTCTTTTTGTGTTTGTTTTTGTGATTATTCTCAAGGGTGTTCTTGTATCATTTTCAGCACTATGGTACTTGCATGTAGACTAAGTTGTACTGATAGTCCATTCATAGTAGCACTTATGTTCTTAGTCTGACATTTGGGGGGGGGATTACGAACTTATGCTTCTTTGTACTTTTTATTGTAGTAAGTATGTACTGACCGATCAAGTGTACTAGTACTGTCATTCTTAGTCTGCAAGTGACCAACATAAGTGTGTGATGATGCTTCTTATGTTGTAGTACTTGTTAATTTTCTAGCAGCTACATATGAAGCTAGAACAATACATGAAGTACTAAGAATTTCTGCTTCAACTTTTAAAGCGTTGTTAAGCAACTCAAATTGTACTGATTGTTTTTCAACATTATTTTTTCTATACAATACTAAATCGAAACTACACATGGAGCATCGTTGTGTGATTAGTTGCTTCATTACTAGTACTGAAGAGCAGCCACAAAGTTCCATTCAAAAGCTACTTTGAATTTGAAATGATGGATTAAAAAATACGAAGCTACCAAACTTATATAACGAGATAAGCAAAACAATGTACGTGTTGACATAAGTAAACTTGTTCAACCATGACAAGCACGGCATAAACATACTGGTTCAACCCAACAAGAGCAAACTACGACTTTGAAACAACAAGATAAAAGGCAAGCACGGCATAATCATACTGGTTCAGCCCAACAAGAGCAAACTACGATTTTGAAACAATAAGATAAAAGGCAAGCACAAGCGGAAGAAAAACGAAGGCAGGCTTTGATGTATCTTCATCCCTAAAAAGGGCAGTCGTAGTGGGGGTCAGCCTCCCGTGCTTTTGAAATCTCCCAACCATTTGTGATGTTGTCGATCATGTTCCATGACTTGTATGTGGCGTAAGCATCCACTCATGCGTACTCGATGAGGTTGTCTGGCAGCGGGATGACCCCCCATAGTTTGTGGTTTTCCTGTGTGTCGATGTTATTCTTCATGCCTTTATAGAATGGGTGGATGACGCTGGCTGCAACATCAGTCAAGGAGTCGTACTCTTTTCCAGTGTACGGAACTCTCCAGATGCGCTGAATGTCGATGAACTTGTTGGGGTTGATATCCAAACCAGACATCTTCAGCTTCTCTTTGAAGCTTTCAATGCTGAAACCGGCAAATGTCAACAACCTCTCATGCTTCAGCATCTCGTTGAGGCGCTTGGGCCTGCCAGGGCAGAGACATTTTGAAGATTAGCATTACTTTGATGTTTGAATTCTTCATTTTTGTTTTGTTTTACAAGCGATGAATCCATGAAGTAGATGTTTATATAGCATAATTAATGGATGAATGTACTTCAGAAACTAGTAAACAAAGTTCTGGAATTAAATTCAAGTATACCATGTTATTTTTCTTTTTGGATTATACATAGTTTGAGTCAATGTTGTATGTGCTGCTTTAGCACTAGTTTAGTTTAATTTTGTTCAATAGGACAACACATACCGGTGCTTCACCAAGTTCTTAGTTTTTCTGCTTATGAAAATAACATTAGACCAAATTCAGAAACTACTTCACTACATCAAGTTGAGAAACATCTTTTTAATACATCGAGTACAGAAACTACACTATCGGATCAAGATCAGAAACTACACTAGTATAGCAACTTTAGAAATTAATCTTCTGCAAGATTTTTCAAATAGTAATCCAGTGCATCAGGTTCAAAAATACATTTATAGTGGTACTTGAGAAAATGTAGTAGTGCATCCACTTTCACAAACCATGCTAGTACATCTAGTTGGGAAACAAGTTTGATGAAAATTTCAGGATACAGTACTAATTAAACAGATGAACAAAACAGGGAAAATGAGTAGGATGGGTCACCATTTTGTGGCCGCTACAATGTCGTACACCAGGCAGAGTTCCTTCACGCACAACTGCAGGACTGATGCCATCTGGGGAGGTTCGTCTTTCCTGGTGTAGTGCACACCAACGCCGACGATCCTACGATACAAGCTGCCAGCCTTCCTCCAGAGCCTGTTGATCATCTCGTCAACCTTGTGTGGTTCGCTGGTGCAGATGATCTCCAGCGTCTCCTTGCCGTGGAGCTCAACCCCTGTGAGGATTTTGGTGTACTCGCGCTTCTCTCTGGGGACGTGAACGTCAACGAGGTTGCTGCTCTGGTCGGATGTCTCACCATGATGATGCTTGGTGGACGGTTCCTCCGCCATCGCCCTCCTCCGACGACTGTGGGCTTGGGAGAGAGAAGTTTCTGGTTTACCTGTAGTGGAGATGGAAGCGGCAATGGTGGTTCTGGAAATGAGGCAGAGTTGGAAGACAATGGGTTATTTCAGTGCGTGGACGGGGATTTTTGGGAGGCCGTTCGTCAGGGACGTGGGTGTAGTGGTCCTGGGGTCGTCGTTTGTAGTTCGTTGTGGCAACCGCCCAGTGGGTGGCGCGGGCGGTAGCCTGGGAGAACCAACCGTCCAAACTAATTTCTTTGCCAGGGTATTAATCTGGTCGCACTGGTAGTCTTGTCAAGCTGTACTTATCAGTTGCTTGTCCCACTTGCTCGTCTCAGGGTCAGTGATGATTGCATTTTACTGTCGCACTGTGTAGTCTTTTCAAGATGTACTTATCAGCTTGCTTAGCCCACTTGCACGTGTCAGGGTTGGTGATGATGGACGTTTTTACTCCTCTACTGTGGGTACTTGGACTGGTGATTGAAGTGTAACTTAACTTACGAAATACCAGTCAGACTGTGTGTGTCATGATAATCTTTTTTTAAACAATTTTGTTTTTTTGAAAAAATTGTTTATATCAACATAATCTTTGAAAGTATTTTTACAGATAAATTAGTTTTTCATCAGTACAGGTGTATTATATTTGCACAACAATCAATTTTTCCTGTTTGCTTGAGGTAATTATTTTTGTGTACTGATGGACTTTCTGAACTAGGACTGGCAGAACCAGACATAGCTTGTTTTTTAAACGATGTTTTTTGAGGTGTTCACGGGTGTGTTTGGTTACCCTGCCTTGTACTGACGAGTGAGAATTATCAGTACTGATGTACTACAAGAGTTTAAATTTTCTTTAACATATTTTTTCTTAGTTACTAGTCGACAGTAGTGTTGGCGTCACATAAATCTAGATAAGTTTTTTCAAATATATTTTGTGACTACATCACATAAATCCAGATAAGTTTTTTTCAAATATATTTGTGACTGCATTCAAAAGGATTATCAAATGGTTTACATAATAATCTCACTTGTCCAGCGGGTACAAATCACAAATTATATATTAACTATAGTACTGATCGAGAAATCGATGATAAAGCTAAATAAGTTTTGGTAACGACAGTGTTTCTGATATGTTTTCTCATTGTGTACCGAGGCAACTGAGAGTATAAGCTTAATTTTCAGTTGACGTAGCAGCATAAACACTATGGATTCTTCAGTCTTCAGCTCCTCCTAACTGGCCTCGAATGTTGTCCCTTGTCAGCGCCCTTTCCTGGTTGAGCCTTGGCAGCTTCATCGTCAGTTTCAGTTTCCTCGTCCCCAATACTGTCATCTTCATTGTCTTCATCTGATTGGTCGCCATTCTCATCAAACTCTTATTCTTCATCCTCTTATTTTGATTTCTTGGAAGTCTGGACCTTGCCCTGTTTCTGTTCAGCGCCACTGACCTCCTTGCCCACTTTGCATGTGCTGGCATTATGTCCATCAGTTCCCCCACACTTGCGACAAGTGTAGCTGTTACGTGTGTTGTCTCCATTGGTAGAAACCTGGGCGGCTCCATTCTGCTTCCGCAGCTTTTGCTTGTTGACAATGGCATCTGTGCAGAGTGGGCATGTGCAGTAATCATGATTCGTCACGATGTTGCAGAATTCGCAAGCCCTTATCCCGAGAGGTTTGCCGTCCGGGCCAAATTCCACGCGCTTGATGGGGCGTGGCGGCTTTTTGGCTGCTGCTTTTGCTGCTTGCATCTTACTCCTCCTCCCCTTTGTGTTTTAGAATATGGGTGGTTTAATTACCCTTTCCTGCTGCTGCTGGTAGGATGTCCTATTGTCATGTCATTCACCTATAGCGCCATCAAGCTCATGATCTTGCATGTGAGCATGTTGCTGCTCTTGAGTGTGTACATGGGCAAGCTCTTGTTGCTGTTGCTCCTCTTCCTTGTTGTCGAATGGGTCAATAGCTCCCACATGGTTCATCTTGGATTAGATTGTAGCAATATCCTGCTTAATGGCTCCATTGTCCGTGAGACCTCCATTTTCAGCAGAATGCATGGTGTCGAGTTCTTGTTCAAGTTTGTCCATGATGACTCGTGACCTCGCCATTTGCTCTTGGCTTCTCAAGCTTTTTTTGTGCACCCTCATGTTCAGCTGCAGCAGTGAGCTTTCAATGCAGTATTGGGAGGCCTTGTTTGACGCTACTGTCCTCAACTCATTTCTGTCGAATGTTGGATTGATGTTCGGGCGTTTGGTGTATCTCCTGAGGATGTATTTCTCTGGAACGTTGGCAGCTTTAATTGTCTGCATCATGCACATGACATGCACGCAGAAAATACCTGTATTTTTTGGAAGAGGTGCCTGTTTTTTGTCATTTCATTCGAACAAAAACTTTGCAAAAATAAGTAGTATAGTATGTAACATCTTTTTTAGTCCTCACATGTGTGGTTCCATAGCTTGCACTCATAGTCATATATTTATCCCACGGGGTCTGCAACCACCTGGAACGCGTGCTAAGACCACGCAAACAGTTTTTGCGGGTTGTTGTAGCGCACGAGGTACTTTGTGGGCTCTTACGTATCTGTCACCGTGAAGAGTGTGCTCAGTTTTAGCCTTTTTCTGATCTCGCTGTACACAGCTCGTGAGTAAAGCTTTGCCATCTGGGTGTCAAACCCATAGATGGTCAGCGTGTTTTGTTCCTTCTGCACATGCAAGAATGATGACCAAATTATTAGTTTTCTCACAGCAAAAACTGGTCTAACTAATAAAGTTTTACTTTAGTAAGGATGTTATTTTTATCTTACGACAGGTGATAGAGCTATACCCGGTTACCCATTGTCTCCTGGTTCTCTGTCTGCCGCCTGGTTTTGATGCAGGAGTTTACCTGGCTGACAAACCGGTGGAGGTTTTGTCTCTCACTAACGAAGTTCTTCTTGAGCACATAGTTCATGCTCTCACTTCGTTGTGTGGATGCCATTGTGGCGCAGCAAATTTCTTTGTAGTAAGCTGATATCCATCTCTCACGCTCATTCCACATGGCCACCATTGTGGCATCATCATGGAGGTTGTAGTTATCCATGAGTCCTTTCCAGACAGCCTCAAACTTAGTTGGCATGAGGGGCCAGCTGAGGATTGATGTGAATTCAGCCTTAAAGTCTTCGTGGAGGTTGTACAGGTATGCAAGGTGTTCCCTGTACTTCTTCATAATGTGCCAGCGGCACAGTGATAACCCTTAACCGTAAGGGATCGAGATAGTCTTCGCGGGTAAGAATAACCCAATTTATTGATTCGACACACGGGGAGCCAAAGAGTATTTATAAGCTTTGACAGTTGAGTTGTCAATTCAACCGCGCCTGAAATATACTTACTTGCAACAAAAGATAAGTGGTAACAGTGATATGATAGTGATGATAGTGATAGTAAAAGTAAACAGCAAAAGTAAATAGCAAAAGTAAATGGCAAAAATAGCAACTAGTAACCAACAGGATTTAAAACACTGTAGGCTAGGGAGACGGATGGTTGGGCGCTGCATGGATGAGATATATCATGATTCCAACTTGGGGCAAGGCACACGGAAAAGTAATGATCATCTAGGCAAATATCAAACATTAGGCATGTATCCCGTAGGTAGTTGTACGTGCTTGCAATAAGAACTTGCACAATATCTTTTGTCCTACCATCCCGCTACGAACGGGGCCAAAAGGAACTTATGGAGATTAAGGTGCTCCTGTCAAAGAGCACCGGAATAAAGCAATGAACTCAATGGATACATGTAATCCTCAAACTACGGACCGTCCCCTTTGGTGTCCCAAACTGTCACTTTTGGGATCGCCGGTTCCGAACCGTAATAGGTGCAAACAACTCATAGATAGGATCAAGAACACAAATATATTCATGCGAACACATATGGTTCAGATCTGAAATCATGGCACTCGGGCCCTAAGTGACAAGCATTAAGAATAACAAGTTGAAGCAAAGATGATAAACACCATAGTAGATGATAGGCAACATGCCCCCAACGATCTGACAAACTATTACATGATCTAACTCATCCAATCCCTACCATCCCCTTCGCCTACAGCAGGGGATTACTCACACATGGAAGGAGAAGTCATGGAGGGATGATGGAGTGGTGATGATGATGACGATGGCGACGATCTCCCCTCTCCGGAGGCCAATTCAGCCTCCAGATTAGCCCTCCCGAAGAAGAACAGAGGGTGGCGGCGGCTCCGCGACGAAAACTGCGAAAAGAACTTCTGATCTGGGATTTCTCCGTCACGAGCTAAAATACGGGTCAAAGTAGGGCACCAGGGGAGGTGGGGCCCACCCAGGCGACCCCCCGGTGCGGCCAGGGGGTGGGCCGCGCCACCAGGGCGCCTGGGCCCCCTCTGGCCCCTCTTCTGGCTCCGGGTTCCTTCGGGTGTGTGGATTTTCTGTGATTTTTCGTGGAATTTTCTGAGATACCTAAAAATCCGTTTTCCTGCACACAATAAAACCATACAGGCAGCTCTCCTGAAAACAGCGTCAGTCCGGGTTAGTTTAGTTCAAATCATGCAAGAATGAGGCCAAAACAATATCAAAAGTGTTTGGAAAAGTAGATACATTTGAGACATATCAACTCCCCCAAGCTTAGCATATTGCTTGTCCTCAAGCAACTCAGTTCAACGAACTGGACGCGACAAAGAAAACTTTGACAAACTCTTTTGTTTCATTAGATGTATATAAGCATGTACTACGAAAAGAGTCTAGCAAGTATTGAAACAGTACTATGAGGACAATGCACGGAGCAATCCTTCTTTCAAGTGACCAATCACAAATACCTAAAAGTAAATAATATACTACTGAAAATCAAGACAAGATTACATTGCACATAGCTTGAGCATATTAGGGTGGTATCTCGCTAGCCTCCATGAGTGAAGCAAAACATAAATGCAGAAACTCCTCCAGAGTTTTAAAAGAGACTAGCACTAAGACTTTCAGAATAAATCATATCACAAGCATGCAGAAGACAATGTAATACTTTGGGACAATGCACATTACACTCAGAATGACAATTATGCTCTCCTAGTTGGTGCTTTGAAGAAAGAAGGTGGAGACTCTCGAACCGTGGCTTTTGTTGGCAAGGTTGAAAACCCGTGATCGGAAACAAAAACTAAACATGTACCAGAGCTCTTGGTTTTAGAAACAGAGGTAAAAATGTTTTTGAGAGGTGTGTATTTCGTCAACGAATGCTAGTAGATAACTCAATCACTTCTTGAGCTGGACAAGTTTCGAGGAATGGCTCCCGCATGAGGACGATCACATCCTCTTAATCTCCTTTGTTTATCACTGCCAAAGTTTTCTGATTTCTCATGAACAAAGCATGAAGGAGGGTTTGTTTGTTGTATTATCTTTTATGAGCCGGGCGCACTCTATGCCAGTTCCTTCTCGTATTATGGGTTTGCACATTAGACATGCAACACCGGGGTGAAACTTGTCCAACTTAAAAAGATCATGAATTAACTACTACTTCCTCATGAGCTAAAACAGAGGCACAAAAAGAGAAATGCTTTTGATTAATTTCGAGATGGTACACGAAAGTCTTCGTTAGGAATGGCAGGTAAATACCATGTATAGGAAGGTATGGTGGACTCATATGGCATAACAGGTTTTAAGAATTTTGGATGCACAAGCAGTCAGTCCGCTTAGTACAGGTGGAGGTTAGCAAAAGACTGGGAAGCGACCAACTAGAGAGCAATAACTGTCATAATCATGCAGAGCGACAAAGCAACATTGAATCGGGCATGAAAGTGATATAACTATTCTGAAACTCAAAGATCATCAAGGCAGAGCAGACTTTTTAGTCTTAAACATGTGTAAACATGTGCCAAGTCAATCCAAAAATTCTCTAAAGGGAAATACCACCTTAGTATACCAGACTATGAACAGTGCAATGCATGTAAATCATTTCAATAACACATTATATACTCTAGCTATTCGAGACTAGCCACAAGGAAAGCATGAACCACTGGAAGAGCATTGTAAACATAGCACTATGTCGCTACAAGCTGGTCTCTAGATCATAAGTACAGGCATATGTACAAAAGTAGAAACAAGAAGAGTTCATACCGGTCTTCCTTGTTGCTTCCCTTCAGTCGATCTTCGTCATTACTGCCTCGTCACTTGCACGATCGAACGTAGGAAATATAATTAAATGCCATCACGGACTTGAGCTGAGCTCTGAAAACAAAGCAAACTAAAAAGAGAAAGGAAATCTTTTTGGATTATTTCAAAGGTTGAACGAAAGCAAAAGAAAGAGAAAATCTTATTGTTGTTTTTGCAAAGAGAGAAATAAAGAAGAACGGGAAAAAACTTCGAAAAGATCAAAGCGAATAAAACGGATAATACAATGAAAAGTGAGAGGGGCACGTACTCCCCCAAGCTTTGGCTTTTGGCCTAAGTTGGTAGCAGCTACTGCCCCCAGGAGCCTCCTGCTCCGGGGGTATGGTAGTGAGTCCAAGGATCGTAGAAGGATGCTGGCGCGTACACCGAACTCCTCGGAGTCTCCCACGAGGAAGGGTCCGTACGCCAAGCAGAGGAAGACCCTTCACCAAACTTGGTGGCGGTTTCTTCCTGAAAAGGTGGTAACTCACCGTGCTCCTCCTTGTCGGGCACAACCCCCTCCACGGGGTTATGAAACTGATGCTGGGCCATGAACTCATCGAACTGGACAACATCAAAGGACCATCCGTTCCTGCGAGAAAAATCAAACAAAAGAGGTGCAGGTAGACAGATCTCTCGTTCCGCAGTAGTTCTGAAACGCAAGATATAAACAAGATTATCAAGCTCAGAAGCCATGGTAACAAACTTATGCCTTTTCATAGCAGCAAGATCAAAGCTTAAATAAGTAAATAAATTATCATCAGGGTGTGGGGTGCCTCCAAGATGTTCTAAGATAAGTGTGGCATAAACGCCACCATATAAGTCTCCCTTGTTACCGTTCATAGCAAGGCGTCGAGCAATTAAGGCACCCAGATTATAATCAGATCTCCCTGAGAGGGCTGCTGCCAGGATAGCAATATCCGGCGCAGAAGTGTTGCTCATGTTGTCACGAGCTAACACCCCTCTAGCAACATAATATGCAAAATACCCGAGGTGAGGGAACAAGATGCTGGAGATCTTCGACCGATGAATATCCCTCTGTCGGTGTACTAAGGTAGGGGTACCTCAGTACCCCAACTTGTGCACGGGCAGTAGCAGCTTCCCGCGG
>LR738715.1:310416337-310433350 GCA_902687465.1 Secale cereale | reverse complement strand
AAGATGATGTCCATGAAAGCAATGATTACCTTGTCCCTTGACTTACCAACAAGAGGGTTTGTGACTCCATGAACTAGTGCATGATGTGGAAGTTGATTGCACAAGTTCTTGCCAAAATGAATATGAGTGAAGTTTGTTGACGGAGTCACCCTCAAGAACCTTCTAGTTCTTCTTCTTTGGGATCCACATCATCTTGATGGGAATCCTTGGTGTTGTAGTTGAGCTTGACGAAGTAGAACTTGATGTGTCCTTGGGAACCCACTTGACCATGGCTTGAGGTGCTTCAATGAATGCATCAATCTCCTCTTGAAGCTTGTCCTTGGCCTTTAGCTTGTGGTCTTGTGGTGGAAGGTCATCTTGAGCTTGTTCCACATTGGAAGAAGTAGGATCATACTTCTCCTTTTGTGAAACAAACTGTGGAGTAGGGTATTGACCTTCTTCCCACTTAACACCTTCGGCGTTGAACTTCCGCTCAAAACCAATCCCTTGATTCTTCCGGTGTCTTCCTTGTTTGCGAACAATCTCCTCAAAGTTCTTGCTTCAGGCAAGACTCTTGTAGACACCTTTCTCTATGATTTCCTTCAATAAGCTATTTTCTTGCTCAAGTGTAACTTGGCTTGAAACATTGTTAGTGGAATCAAGAGAACTACTAGAAGCAACAATATTGGATTTAACATTGTTATTGTTACTACTAGAGGAAGAATTTTTCTTATGCTTGTCATGCTTAGTCTTAATAGGTGGCAAGAAATTAGACAAGAGAACTCGTTTGGCAAGATATGAAGAACTCTTCTTTCGAAGATCGTCATTGATCGCTTTCAGAAACTCATGTTCTTGCTCTAGAGTGAGCTTCTCGAAGCGTAGCTTCTCATGAGATCTTAGGAGCTCTCTATGATCTTCTTGAGTTGTTTCATGAGCTAACTTAAGAGTGTTTAGTTCTTTAGTTAGACGCTCAATCTCCTTCATAGCATTGTCATTCGACTCTTCTCGACTATAAAGACTACTAGCATTTTCATCATTACTAAGCTCACTAGATTTATCATGCAAGAGCTCATCTTCACCAAGCAAGTCATCCTCATCACTATCAAAGTCAATGAATTCAGGGTGTGTTACCTTGGGACCTTTAGCCATGAAGCATCTTCCAATTCCCTCATTTGGTGAATCAAATAAGTCGTAGGAGTTGGAGTTGGAGGATACGAGTGCAAGTCCGGCAACACCTTCATCTTGACTATAGTCGGAGTCGGAGTGATAGCTTCCATCGGATTGATTGTCAGAGTCGGAGCCGGAGACCCATTCACCAACATGAGCTTGATGTCTTCTTCTTGTGTAGCTCCTTGATGACTTGTCTTTTCTCTCCAAATCCTTGCTTCTTCGAGAGGGTCTTCGTTCATAACGATCATCTCTGCTTCTTCTCTCTCTCCGAGGTGACTCATCTCTTGCTCTTCTTCTTGGAGATTCTTCTCTTCTCTTGTGAGGAGCCGTACACTCATTTGAGAAGTGTCCGGGTCTTCCACAATTGTAGCAGTTTCGATCACGACTAGAAGATCTCTTTTCATCATATGATCTAGACTTTGAGCTTCTTTCTTTGCCTCTATTCTTGTAGAACTTGTTGAAGTTCTTGACCATTAGGCTTATCTCTTCATTGGAAATTAGCTTGTCACTTGAGGTAGTAGGAGCATCACTTGTAGCTTTGTAAGCACCACTTGACTTGTTGTGAAGCTCTTCCTTATCCTTAAGTGTCATCTCATGAGCAACAATTCTTCCAATTACTTCAGTTGGCTTGAGAGTCTTGTAGTTTGGCATCATTTGGATCAAAGTGCACACGGTGTCATACTTTCCATCCAAAGCTCTGAGAATCTTCTTAATGATGAATCGGTCGGTCATTTCTTCGCTTCCTAAGCCGGCAATCTCATTTGTGATGAGAGCAAGCCTAGAGTACATTTCAGCGACTCCTTCACCATCTTTAAATCTTGAACTTGTCAAGTTGACCTTGAAGAATATCTAGCTTTGATTCCTTCACAGATTCAGTACCTTCGTGCATTTCAACCAAAGTATCCCAAATCTCTTTAGCATTCTCAAGACGGCTGATTTTGTTGAACTCCTCGAGACACAAAGCATTGAAGAGAATGTCACAAGCTTGAGCATTGTTTTGCAACATCCGCAACTCTTCGGGTGTAGCTTCGCGATCCGGAACTTTTCCTTCTTCGAAGAAATCACCTTGCATACCAACACAGATAATGCCCCATGCGGCTGGGTTATGACCAAGAATATGCATTTTCATTTTATGCTTCCAACTAGCAAAATTTGTACCATCAAAGTAAGGACCTCTACGATAATTACCCTCACTAGACGCCATACTCTCCTAGGTTGTGAAACCAAGCTTATGGAGTCCAAAGCAATGGAAACCAAGGCAATGGAGACCAAAGCTCTGATACCACTTGTAGGATCGAAAGTAGGTCTAGAGGGGGGGTGATTAGACTACTTGACAATATAAAAAATCTGCCTTTAGATCATGCAATGTTTTTGGCAGTTTTACAATAAAGATCAATTCAAGTATCACCCTACACATGCAATTCTAGAGTATAAGCAGCGGAAAGTAAATTGCACATGTAAAAGAGAGGTGGAGAAGATCAAACGCAGTTTGGTGACACGAAGATTTTTGTCGTGGTTCCGATAGGTGGTGCTATCGTACATCCACGTTGATGGAGACTTCAACCCACGGAGGGTAACGGCTGCGCGAGTCCACGGAGGGCTCCACCCACGAAGGGTCCACGAAGAAGCAACCTTGTCTATTCCATCACGGCCTACGCCCACGGAGGACTAGCCTTACTCGGGGTAGATCTTCACGAAGTAGGCGATCTCCTTGCCCTTACAAACTTCTTGGTTCAACTCCACATCTCGAAGACGGAGGCTCCCAAGCGACACCTAACCAATCTAGGAGGCACCACCCCCCAAAAGGTAATAGACGGTGTTGATGGTGATGAACTCCTTGCTCTTGTGCTTCAGATGATAATCTCCCCAACACTCAACTCTCCTCACTGATATGGCTGTGGTGGAAGAAAGATTTGAGTGGAAAGCAACTTGGGAAGGCTAGAGATCAAGTTTCATATGGTAGGAATGGAATGACTTGATCTCAACACAAGGGTAGGTGGTTCACTTCTCAGAAAGTGTATGGTAGAAGTGGTGGTACTTTCTGATGGCTCTCCTCACGAATGAGGAGGGGGTGGAGGGGTATATATAGCCTCCACACAAAATCCAACCGTTACACACACATTTGACCAATCTCGGTCAGACCGAAGTGAAAACTCGGTCAGACCGAAAGTTCAAATATAGTGAACGTTGGGATTTTCGGTGGGACCGAAAATACCATCTCGGTGAGACCGAAGTGAGTCAAAGGTTAGGGTTTGCCATTTCGGTGAGACCAAAAATATAAACTCGGATATTCCGAATTGATGTCAACTGATCACAGAAGGTTGGCAGCCCTTTTTCGGTGAGACCGAAACTCAGAATCGGTTTGACCGAGAAGCTAGGGTTTGGAGAAACAACTGAAGTGGTTCATCTCGGTGGGACTGAGTTGGATAAATCGGTGTGACCGAGATGTTAGGGTTTGTAGAAATAACTTCATCTCGGTGGGACAGAGTTGGTTTGACCGAGATTACTTATGGGTGTGTGTTAAGTAGTGAATAGTGCTGATAGTTGAGGGAGTTAGATCACCAAGCACTTGAGCAACAAGAACATTAACACAACCTCATCCCCTTTTAATAGTATTGGCTTTTCCTATGGACTCAATGTGATCTTTGATCACTAAACCAAAAATGGAGTCTTGAGCTTTTGCCAATGCTTGTCTTAGCATTTTGAGGGGTCCACTTCTTCAGACATTTCCATACCCATATCATCGAACTTCTCTGAAATGATTCTCAAGATAATATTAGTTCAATGATATATATGTTGTTATTAATTACCAAAACCACCCGGGGATTAGTTGCACTTTCAACCTGCACACAGATACAAATAACTTTGCTCCCAACGAGTACAGAGAGGTTGTCAATCTCTCCGGCCTTGTAGTTCACAAAGGGTTAAAAGCAATGATAGTAGTGATAGATAGTTTTTGCAATAGTAAATAATAATGGGAAATAAATAGTGGATGTGATCAATGATGGTAATATGGACCGGAGTCTCATGATGTTCACTAGTGATGTCTCTCTCCCAAAAGACGATAAAACAGCTATGTGAGGTAAACAAATTACAGCTGGGCAATTGACAAGACCACGAACGCAAACCAATGCTGACTACATTGCAAGAAAGGTTGAGGTTCAAAGCATGGGCGGTACGCCAAAGTAAGTAGACCGAAATCCATCAATATCTACTACTAATCATCCACCTTGAGATATCTATCCAGAACATCTCGCTGGTATTAAGTTGCGAGTCCCACCCATAGTGTAAACTCAATGCAACAGACAACTGCATTAAAAGAACTTTGCGTAAAGTAAACAATCCTTGCACCCGCGGGCACAAGCACCGTTGTTTTCCCCCTTGTGGCAACAGCACATCCCCTAGACTCATGTTTCTGTCACTCAAGCTAGTCATCGAGGGGCATGAACCCACAATCGAGCATAACGTTCCCTCTTGGAGTCACTACCTACTACTCGGCCAAAGCAGTAAATAACAACGGAGAACATGCAAGAATTACATATGAACTAAAATATAAAAGAGGTGAATCAAATATATTACTCAAGATCAATCTGAACATAATCTCATAATCCATCGGATCCCAGCAAACTCAACATAGCAACAGCATAAGGATTACATAGGTGCCTCGATCATGTAGGGCAGCTCACGAGGACTAATTAGTGAAGCACAAGAACGGGAGGAGAACATCACATAGCTACTAGTCATGGACTCATGGTCCAAGGGAGACTACTCACGAGTCATCCGGGAGGCGTCCATGGTGGTGGAGAAGCTCCCGGTGGTGATCCTCCCCTCCGGCAGGGTGCCGGGAAGAGTTCTCCTGGTGCTCCCGATCTTGGAAGCGGCGGCGGCGGCGGAACAGAGATGGGATCGCGAAAAGAGTTCCTGTTCTGAGGGTTTCGGAGGGTCCTTTAAATATATGCCAAAGTAGGGCACCGGGGGATCCTCGGGGGGCCCAGGCGCCCGCCTGGAGCCCCTGTGCCCCCCCCCCAGGCTGCCCTTCGGACGCAGTGTTGTTTCCGGAACGCTGATTTTTTATATAATTTTTCTGGATTTTTCTGGGCAGTTCTCGAAACGTGAAAACCTGAAATACAAAAACAGCCGAAAACAGAAACTGGCACTGGGGTGCACTGGATTAGTAAGTTAGTCCAAATATGATCAAAAGTGTATGGAAGTGTATGAATATCATAGCAATATCACCCAAAAGTGGCATGGAGCAAGCAGAAATTATAGATACGTTTTGGACGTATCAACATCCCCAAGCTTAATTCCTGCTCGTCCTCGAGTAGGTAAATGATAACAAGAATAATTTCTGTGGTGACATGCTATTAACCATATAGGACTTTCTCATAGTCATATGACAAAAGCTTACTGAGACAATGATTCTAAAGTAATTAAGTTGCCTCAAGAGAAAATCACAAATGACTGAAAGTTTTACAACATGAAACTGAAACATCAAAAAGATTTGCAACGAACATGATGTGCAAATATGATAAAGTGATATCTAGCTTGCCCCCTTTAGTGATGCAAAACATAAATGCAAGGGCACCTTCAAGGTTTAAGTGATGACTAGATACAATCATTTCAGAATAAACGATATCACAATCATGCAAAAGACAATGCTACTTTGGGACAATGCACATTACACTCAGAATGACAATCATGCTCTCAGTAGTTGGTGCTTCAACATAAAGGTAAAAGAAAGGTTAAGTGCTAAAGCTTTTTATTTTGAAAACATGGAAGCAATTGTGTCAACGGTAGTAGTACTTCATATGTGTCATGTATAAAACATCCTATAAGTTGCAAGCCTCATGCATCGAATACCAATAGTGCTCGCTCCTTGTCCTAATTAGCTCGGATCCCCATGGGTTATCATTGCATTGCATATGTTTTAACCAAGTGTCACAAAGGGGTACCTCTATGCCACCTGTACAAAGGTCCAAGGAGATAAATTGCATTTGATTTCTCGTTTTTGATAGATCTCAACTTGAGGACATCCATACCGGGACAACATAGAAAATAGATGATGGACTCCTCTTTAATGCATAAGCATATTCTCATGAGAGATTGAGGATTAAGGTCCAAGCTAAAACTTCCACCATGATGCATGGCTTTGGTTGGCGGCCCAATGTTCTTCTCTAACAATATGCATAGTTATTCAACCCACGGTAAATCACCCTTACTTCAGACAAGACGAACATGCATAGCAACTCACATGATATTCAACAAGAGTGTGACAGTTGATGGCGTCCCCAGAAACATGGTTACCGCTCAGCAAGCAACTCATAAGAAATAAGATACATAAGCAACATATTCTTTACCACAATAGTTTTTAGGCTACTTTCCCATGAGCTATGTATTGCATGGTTAGTTTGCTTAGAACAGGTGGAGGTTAGCAAAAAGACTGGGAGCGACCAACTAAGAGAGCAATGACGGTCATAATCATGCAGAGCGACAAAGCAATATTGAATCAGGCATGGTAGTTATATCGCTACTTAGAAATAAAAGATCATCAAGGCTTGACAAACTTTCTTTACAGTCTTGAATATGCGTGAGCATACGCCAAGTCAATCAAAATAAATTCTCGAAGGAAGATATTACTAAACCATACCACATCACAGGCAAACAAACCAACTTGGTACTCCAATAACACATTGGGAACCCCCCAGCTATTTGAGATTAACCAAAAGAAAACCTGAACTACTAAGCACCATCATGAAAGTAGCATCTTTATCATAGACACATTAACCCATGCAACGGAAGCAAACTCTCTTAATAAGGTGAGCATGGTAATTAAAGAGAGTTCAAGCAACCAACTAAATAAAAGCTCTTGAAAAGATAAGCATGAATACTAAGAGCAGAGCATGATAGTAGCTATTAAAAGACAAAGAACACACACATCATAGATAGACATGAAAATTCTATGTAATGTTCTAGGTAGAGGTGGAGCGTGTTTCTCTCCCACATAAAGGAATGCTGGGTTCCGACTCGTTATGAAAAACTAAAAGGAAAACTAAAAGCAAGACGCTCCAAGCATAGCACATAACACATGAAGTGATAAAAATATAGCGAAACGAAAGACGAACTGATAATGTTGATGGAGAAGGGGATGCACGGGGGCATCCCCAAGCTTAGACGCTTGAGTCTCCTTGAATATTTCTTGGGGGTGCACGGGGGCATCCCCAAGCTTGAGCGCTTGACACTCCTGAATCTTTTTATCATCTTCCCTCGCACACTTGAAAACTCCCTTCATACACAACTCATCATAATCTGATTAGCGAGGTTAGTACCCTTAATAAAATAATTATACCTTGCTGGAAATAAGGATATTCTTGAAGTTCTACTGTTTCTCAAGATTGCCAAAAGGTTTTTGCAAATAAAAAGCAAGTTCTTAATTTGCAAAGTGAAGGTAAGGCAAAACAGGACAGAATCTGTGAAAAACAGAACAGCAGGCAGTAATTGATCTGTTCGGGATACTTCTGCAACTCAAATAAAAAAACTCAGAACTGACGCACGAAAGAAAATTATATAGAGAACGCTGTCGAAAAAATTCAGACCAAAAAGATGATCTGGTGATTTTATACGAATTTTTCTATCCAAGGACAGAATCTGTTTCCTGGACAGCACCTCACAACTTTTGAACTTTCTAGCAATCGGAGGCTATACTTGGCACAAATATGAAAAGCAAAGATACAATGATGATGCTACAGCAGTAAACAACATCAAGACACAACAAAAGCAAAAAATTTATTCATGTGGGCTGCCTCCCAAAAGCGCTTTCTTTTATGCCTTTAAGCTAGGCATAATGCATAGATCAAGTTTTATCAAGAGTAAAAGAATAGCTAGCCCGTACAACGGACTCAAAAGGCAACTTGACCTTCTTACGAGGGAAGTGTTCCATCCCTTTCTTGAGAGGAAACTGAAATTTTATATTACCCTCTTTCATGTCAATGACAGCACCAATGGTGCGCAAAAAGGGACGTCCCAAAATAATTGGACATGAAGGATCACATTCAATATCCATAATAGTGAAATCAACGGGCACATAATTATCATTGACAACAATAAGAACATCGTCGATCCTCCCCAAAGGTTTGTTTATGGAAGAATCAACGAGACGAACACCAAAAGAACAAGAATCATAAGGTTTCAATTTAAGCATATCATATATCCTTTTGGGCATAACAGAGGTACTAGCACCAACATCACATAATGCATAACAAGAGAAGTCATTCAAATAAATTTTTATCATAGGATCCCAACCATCTTCTAGCTTTCTAGGTATGGAGGCTTCTACTCTAAGTTTCTCCTCCCTAGCTTTGATGAGAGCATTAGTGATATGCTCTGTGAAGGCAAGGTTAAGCGTGCTAGTGCGGGGATCTCTAGACATCTTGTGAAGGAAATCAATAACTTCGGTAAGAGTGCAATTATCAAAATCAAGGTCACGAGCATCAAGTAAAGTGGTAGTGGTGTCCTTAAGGTTCACTTGGTTGGTAGTTTCTATAGTTATAGCATCACCATTAATAGGTCCATTGGGACCAGGAGTACATTGGGTGCCAAGAGTGTGAACATCCTCAATAACTTGGATAGTAGCAACAGTGTGGTGGGTAGGAAGGCTCTTAATTCTTTCCTCTTCCTCCCTTTCTCTAGCCCATCTTTCCTTTAGCTTAGCCATCATCCTAATATTTTCATTAATTTGTACTTGAGTAGCATTAATAGGGATGACTTCCCTCTCCTTAAGAGGAGAAGTTTCAATTTTTAGCAATTTTACCTCATTGGCTAAGTGGTCTACCTTGAAAGAAAGATCATCTAGTTTATGTAGTTTCTCTTCTACATTCTTATTAAAGGCTTTTTGGGTAGTGATGAAATCTCTAAGCATAGTCTCTAGTTCAGTATTGGAGTTCTTGGTACTAGGATAAGCATTGTTGTTCCTATAAGAGTTAGAGGGGAACGGTCTAGAATTGTTACCAAAGTTACTCCTATAAGCATTGTTGTTAAAATTGTTTATAGAGATAAAGTTCACATCTACTTGTTCTTGAGCAATCAAAGAATTTAAAGGAACATCACGAGGATCAACAGTAGATTGCTTCGAAAGTAGAGACATGATCAAGTCAACTTTTTCATTGAGGGAGGAAATCTCCTCGACAGAGTTTACCTTCCTACCTGTTGGAGCGCGTTCGGTGTGCCATTGGGAATAGTTGGTCATCATATCATCGAGAAGCTTCGTAGCAGCACCAAGTGTAGTTGACATAAAAGTTCCTCCCGCGGCCGAATCTAACAAGTTCCGCGAGGTAAAGTTCAAGCCTGCATAAAAAGTTTGGATAACCATCCAAGTAGTCAAACCGTGAGTAGGGCAGTTCTTGATAAGAGACTTCATACGCTCCCAAGCTTGGGCAACGTGTTCATTATCCAATTGTTTAAAATTCATTATGTTACTTCTAAGTTGGATAATTTTAGCAGGTGGATAGTATTTTCGATAAAAGCATCTTTGCACTTGTCCCAAGAATCTATGCTATTTCTAGGCAAAGACTGAAACCAAACATTAGCTCCTCCTCTCAAGGAGAAAGGAAAAAAGCTTAAGCTTAACAATATTACCATCTATTTCTTGGTACTTTTGCATATCACAAAGTTAAACAAAGTTGTTCAAGTGTAAAGCAGCATCATCTCCAGCACCGGAGAATTGTTCTCTCATGACTAAGTTAAGTAAAGCAGGTTTAATTTCATATGAAGGTGCTGAAGTGGCAGGTGTAGTGATAGGTGTGCTGATAAAGTCATCGTTGTTGTTGTTGGGGATCGTAGCAGAAAATCAAAAATTTTCCTACGCATCACCAAGATCTATCTATGGAGTAATCTAGCAACGAGCATAAAGGGGAGTGCATCTACATACCCTTGTAGATCGCGAGCGGAAGCGTTCAAGAGAACGGGGATGATGGAGTCGTACTCGTCGTGATCCAAATCACCGATGATCCTAGCGCCGAACGGACGGCACCTCCGTGTTCAACACACGTACGGAGCGGGGACGTCTCCTCCTTCTTGATCCAGCAAGGGGGGAGGAGAGGTTGATGGAGATCCAGCAGCACGACGGCGTGGTGGTGGAAGTAGCGGGATTCCAGCAGGGCTTCGCCAAGCGCTGCGGGAGGAGGGAGATGTGTCACGGGAGGGAGAGGGAGGCGCCAGGGCTTGGGGTGCTGCTCCCATGCGCCTCCCCACTATATATAGGGGTGGAGGGGGCTGGTTTCTTGCCCTCCAAGTCCATTGGGGCATTGGCAAAGGTGGGGGAAAGAAATCCCATCATTTCCTTTCCCCACCGATTGTTATCCCCCCTTTTTAGGGATCTTGATCTTATCCCTTCGGGATATGATCTTATTCCTTCTAAGGGGAGATCTTGGCGCGCCTTGACCAGGGGTGTGGTGCCTTGCCCCCACTACCGACGTTCATGTGGGTCCCCCCATGCAGGTGGGCCCCACTTCGGAACCTTCTAGAACCTTCCCGGTACAATACCGAAAAATCCCGAACATTTTCCGGTGGCCAAAATAGGACTTCCTATATATAAATCTTTACCTCCGGACCATTCCGGAACTCCTCGTGACGTCCGGGATCTCATCCGGGACTCCGAACAACTTTCGGGTTTCCGCATACTTATATCTCTACAACCCTAGCGTCACCGAACCTTAAGTGTGTAGACCCTACGGGTTCGGGAGACATGCAGACATGACCGAGACGACTCTCCGGTCAATAACCAACAGCGGGATCTGGATACCCATGTTGGCTCCCACATGCTCCACGATGATCTCATCGGATGAACCACGATGTCAAGGATTCAATCAACCCCGTATACAATTCCCTTTGTCTATTGGTACAGTACTTGCCCGAGATTCGATCATCGGTATCCCGATACCTTGTTCAGTCTCGTTACCGGCAAGTCTCTTTACTCGTTCCGTAACACATCATCCCGTGATCAACTCCTTGATCACATTGTGCACATTATGATGATGTCCTACCGAGTGGGCCCAGAGATACCTCTCCGTCACACGGAGTGACAAATCCCAGTCTCGATTCATGCCAACCCAACAGACACTTTCGGAGATACCTGTAGTGCACCTTTATAGCCACCCAGTTACGTTGTGACGTTTGGTACACCCAAAGCATTCCTACAGTATCCGGGAGTTGCACAATCTCATGGTCTAAGGAAAAGATACTTGACATATAGAAAAGCTTTAGCATACGAACTACACGATCTGTGCTAGGCTTAGGATTGGGTCTTGTCCATCACATCATTCTCCTAATGATGTGATCCCGTTATCAATGACATCCAATGTCCATGGTCAGGAAACTGTGACCATCTATTGATCAACGAGCTAGTCAACTAGAGGCTTACTAGGGACATGGTGTTTGTCTATGTATCCACACATGTATCTGAGTTTCCTATCAACACAATTCTAGCATGGATAATAAACAATTATCATGAACAAGGAAATATAATAATAACCAATTTATTATTGCCTCTAGGGCATATTTCCAACAGTCTCCCACTTGCACTAGAGTCAATAATCTAGTTCACATCGCCATGTGATTAACATTCATAGGTCACATCGCCATGTGACCAACATCCAAAGAGTTTACTAGAGTCAGTAATCTAGTTCACATCAATATGTGATTAACACTCAATGAGTTCTGGGTTTGATCATGTTATGCTTGTGAGAGAGGTTGTAGTCAACGGGTCTGCAACATTCAGATCCCTATGTACTTCGCAAAACTTTATGACATATCGTAGATGCTGCTACCACGTTCCACTTGGAGATATTCCAAACTATTGCTCCATTATACGTATCCGGTATCTCTACTCAGAGTTATCCGGATAGGTGTTAAGCTTGCATCGACGTAACTCTTTACGTCGAACTCTTTATCACCTCCATAACCGAGAAACATTTCCTTATTCCTCTAAGGATAATTTTGACCACTATCTAGTGATCCACTCCTGGATCACCTTTGTACCCTCTTGCCAGACATATGGCAAGGCACACATCAGGTGCGGTACTTAGCATGGCATACCGTATAGAGCCTATGACAAAAGCATAGGGGACGACCTTCGTCCTTCCTCTTTCTTCTGCCGCGGTCAAGCGTTGAGTCTTACTCAACTTCACACCTTACAACTCAGTCAAGAACTCCTTCTTTGACTGATCTATTTTGAACTCCTTCAAAATCATGTCAAAGGTGTGTGTTCCTTTTGAAAGTATCATCAGGCGTTTTGATCTATCTGTATAGATCTTGATGCCCAATACGTAAGCATCTTTATCCAGGTCTTCCTTTGAAAAACTCCTTTCAAAACAACCCTTTACGCTTTCCAGAAATTCAACATCATTTCGAATCAACAATATGTCATTCACATATACTTATCAGAAATGTTGTAGTGCTCCCACTCACTTTATTGTAAATACAAGTTTCTAACAAACTTTGTATACCCAAAAACTTTGATCACTCCATCAAAGCATATATTCCGACTCCGAGATGCTTGCTCTAGTCCATAGAAGGATCGCTGGAGCTAGCATATCTTTTAGCATCCTTAGGATCGACAAAACCTTTCTGATTGTATCATATACAACCTTTCCTTACGAAAACTGGTAAGGAAACTTGTTTTGTCATCCATCTGCCAGATTTCATAAATGCAGCTAATGCTAACATGATTCCGACGGACTTAAGCATCGCTACGGGTGAGAAAAATCTCATCGTAGTCAACTCCTTGAACTTGTGGAAAACTCTTCGCCACAAGTCGAGCTTCATAGACGGTGACATTACCGTCCACGTCCGTCTTAGTCTTAAAGATCCATTTGTCTCAATGGCTTGCCGATCATAGGGCAAGTCCACCAAAGTCCATACTTTGTTTTGATACATGGATCCTATCTCGGATTTATCGGCTTCTAACCATTTGTCGGAATATGGGCCCACCAACGCTTCTCCATAGTTCGTAGGTTCATTGTTGTCCAACAACATGACATCTAAGACAGGATCACCGTACCACTCAGGAGTAGTACTTATCCTTGTCGACCTACGAGGTTTGATAGCAACTTGATCCGAAACTTCATGATCACTATCATTAGTTTCCTCTTCAACAGTCGTAGGTTCCACAGAAACATCTTTCTGTGTTGCACTACTCTCCGGTTGAAGTGAGGGTTCGACAACCTCATCAAGTTCTATCTTCCTCCCACTCAAATCTTTCGAGAGAAACTCCTTCTCGAGAAAGGACCCGTTCTTTGCGACAAACATTTTTGTCCTTGGATCTGAGATAGAAGGTATACCCAACCGTTACCAGTGGGTATTCCATGAAGATGTATTTGTCCGCTTTGGGTTCGAGCTTTTCCCGGCTGAAGCCGTAAGCATCGCAGCCCCAAACATTGAGAAACGACAACTTTGGTTTCTTGCCAAACCTTAGTTCGTACGGCGTTGTCTCAACGGACTTAGATGGTGCCCTATATAAAGTGAATGCAGCTGTCTCTAATGCATAACCTCAAAATAATAGCGGTAGATCGGTAAGATACACCATAGATCGCACCATATCTCATAAGGTTCGATTACGATGTCCGGACACACCATTACGCTGTGGTGTTCCAGGGGGCTTCAACTGCGAAACAATTCCACAATGTCTTAAGTGATTGCCAAACTCATAATTCAGATAATATCCCCTTGATTAGATCGTAGGAACATGATCTTCTTGTTATGATGATTCTTAATCTTCACTCTGAAATTTTTGAACCTTTCAAACGTTTCAGACTTTTGCTTCATTAAGTAAATATACCCATATCTACTCAAATCGTCAGTGAAGATGAGAAAATAACGATATCCACTACACGCCTTAATTCTCATTGGATCACACACATCAGCATGTATGATTTCCAACAAGTCACTTGCCCGTTTCATTGTACCTGAAAACGGGATCTCAGTCATCCTGCCGATGAGGCATGGCTCACATGTGTCAAGCGATTCAAAATCAAGTGACTCCAAACATCCATCAGCATGGAGTTTCTTCATGCATTTTATGCCAAAATGACCTAAGCGGCAGTGCCACAAGAAAGTGGTACTATCATAATTAACTCTACATCTTTTTGGCATTAATATTATCATCATGTGTATTACTATGATCGAGATTCAACAAACCATTGGGTGCATGACCATAAAGGTATTATTCATGTAAACAGAATAACCATTATTCTCTGACTTAAATGAATAACCGTATTGCAGTGAACATGATCTAATCATATTCATGCTCAACGTAGACACCCGATAACATTTATCTAGGTTCAACACTAATCTCGAAAATAGAGGGAGTGTGCGATGGTGATCTTATCAACCTTGGAAACACTTCCAACACACATCGTCACCTCACCCTTAGCTAGTCTCCGTTCAGTCCGTAGCTTTTGCTTCAAGTCACTAATAATAGCAACTGAACCGGTATCCAAAACCCAGGTGCTACAAGGAGTACTACTAAGGTACACATCAATAACACGTATATCAAATATACTTTGTTGAAGTTGCCAGCTATCTTATCTACCATGTATTTGGGGTGGTTCCGCTACCATGTGACCGTTCCCCTTACAATAGAAGCACTTAGTCTCGAGGTTTGGGTTCAACCATAGGTTCCTTCATCAGAGCGACAACAGGTTTGCCATTCATGAAGTTTCCCTTCTAGCCCTTACCCCTTTTGAAACCAGTGGTCTTGTTAAACCATCAACACTTGATGCTCCTTCTTGATTTCTACTTTTGCGGTACTAAGAACCGCTAACAGCACCGGGATCATCTCCATCCTTTGCATGTCATATTTCATCACGAAGTTCTAGTAGCTTGGTGATAGTGTCTAGAGAATTCCGTCAACCACTATCTCATCTGGAAGATTAACTCCCACTTGGTTCAAGTGATTTTAGCACCCAGACATTCTGAGCACACGCTCACTAGTTGAGCTATTCTCCTCCATCTTTTTGGCAAAGGTACTTGTCAGAGGTATCATACCTCTCAACACGGGCATGAGCCTGAAATTCCAATTTCAGCTCTTAGAACATCTCATATGTTCCATGGCGTTCAAAACGTCATTGGAATCCCGATTCTAAGCCGTAAAGCATGGTGCACTAAACTATCAAGTAGTCATCAGGACGTGTCTCTCAGGTGTTCACAACATCCACAGACAACGTTGTAGGGGTTTGCACATCGAGCGGTGCATAAAAGACGTAAGCTTTCTGTGTAGCAGTGAGGACACTCCTCGGACTACGGACCCAGTCTGCATCATTGCTTACAATATCTTTCAACTTAGTCTTTCTCTAGGATCGTATTAAACAGGGAGCTACAACGTAGTTATTGGTCTACTACATAATTTGCGAAGACAACTTAGACTATTGTTCATGACAATGAAGTTCATCTAATGAACTCCCACTCAGATAGACATCTCTCTAGTCATCTAAGTGACACACGATCCGAATCGACTAGGCCGTGTCCGATCATCACGTGAGACGGACTAGTCATCAACGGTGAACATCTTCATGTTGATCGTATCTTCTATACGACTCATGTTCGACCTTTCGGTCTTCCGTGTTCCGAGGCCATGTCTGTACATGCTAGGCTCGTCAAGTCAACCCTAAGTGTATCGCGTGTGTAAATCTGGCTTACACCCGTTGTATGCAAACGTTAGAACTTATCACACCCGATCATCACGTGGTGCTTCGGAACAACGAACCTTAGCAACGGTGCACAGTTAGGGGGAACACAATTCTTGAAATTTTAGTGAGAGATCATCTTATTCACTACCGTCGTTCTAAGCAAATAAGATGTAAAACATGATAAACATCACATGCAATCAAATAGTGACATGATATGGCCAATATCATCTTGCTCCTTTGATCTTCATCTTCGGGGCTCCATGATCATCATTGTCACCGGCATGACACCATGATCTCCATCATCATGATCTCCATCATCGTGTCTCCATGAAGTCGTCTCGCCAAACATTACTTCTACTACTATGGCTAACGTTTAGCAATAAAGTAAAGTAATTACATGGCGTTATTCAGTGACACGCAGGTCATACAATAAATAAGACAACTCCTATGGCTCCTGCCGGTTGTCATTCTCATCGACATGCAAGTCGTGATTCCTATTACAAGAACATGATCAATCTCATACATCACAGATATATCATTCATCACATCCTTTTGGCCATATCACATCACACGGCACATGCTGCAAGAACAAGTTAGACGTCCTCTAATTGTTGTTGCAAGTTTTTACGTGGCTGCTATAGGTTTCTAGCAAGAACGTTTCTTACCTATGTCAAAACCACAACATGATATGCCAATTTCTATTTACCCTTCATAAGGACCCTTTTCATCGAATCCGATCCGACTAAAGTGGGAGAGACAGACACCCGCTAGCCACCTTATGCAACTAGTGCATGTCAGTCGGTGGAACCTGTCTCACGTAAGAGTACGTGTAAGGTCGGTCCGGGCCGCTTCATCCCACGATGCCGCCGAATCAAGATAAGACTAGTAACGGCAAGAGAATTGACATGATCTACGCCCACAACTACTTTGTGTTCTACTCGTGCAAGATACTACGCATAGACCTAGCTCATGATGCCACTGTTGGGGATCGTAGCAGAAAATCAAAAATTTTCCTACGCATCACCAAGATCTATCTATGGAGTAATCTAGCAACGAGCATAAAGGGGAGTGCATCTACATACCCTTGTAGATCGCGAGCGGAAGCGTTCAAGAGAACGGGGATGATGGAGTCGTACTCGTCGTGATCCAAATCACCGATGATCCTAGCGCCGAACGGACGGCACCT
>LR738715.1:310400315-310416318 GCA_902687465.1 Secale cereale | reverse complement strand
GTACATCCACGTTGATGGAGACTTCAACCCACGGAGGGTAACGGCTGCGCGAGTCCACGGAGGGCTCCACCCACGAAGGGTCCACGAAGAAGCAACCTTGTCTATTCCATCACGGCCTACGCCCACGGAGGACTAGCCTTACTCGGGGTAGATCTTCACGAAGTAGGCGATCTCCTTGCCCTTACAAACTTCTTGGTTCAACTCCACATCTCGAAGACGGAGGCTCCCAAGCGACACCTAACCAATCTAGGAGGCACCACCCTCCAAAAGGTAATAGACGGTGTTGATGATGATGAACTCCTTGCTCTTGTGCTTCAGATGATAATCTCCCCAACACTCAACTCTCCTCACTGATATGGCTGTGGTGGAAGAAAGATTTGAGTGGAAAGCAACTTGGGAAGGCTAGAAATCAAGTTTCATATGGTAGGAATGGAATGGCTTGATCTCAACACAAGGGTAGGTGGTTCACTTCTCAAAAAGTGTATGGTAGAAGTGGTGGTACTTTCTGATGGCTCTCCTCACGAATGAAGAGGGGGTGGAGGGGTATATATAGCCTCCACACAAAATCCAACCGTTACACACACATTTGACCAATCTCGGTGAGACCGAAGTGAAAACTCGGTCAGACCGAAAGTTCAAATATAGTGAACGTTGGGATTTTCGGTGGGACCGAAAATACCATCTCGGCGTGTCCGAATTGAGTCAAAGGTTGGAGCTTGCCATCTCGGTGGGACCGAAAACAACAACTCGGATATTCCGAAGTGATGTCAACTGGTTACAGAAGGTTGGCAGTCCATTTTTGGTGAGACCGAAACTCAGAATCGGATGGACCGAGAAATTAGGGTTTGGAGGAATAACTGAGGTGGTTCATCTCGGTGAGACTGAGTTTGCAGAATCGGTTTAACCGAGATTACTTATGGGTGTGTTGAGTAGTGAAGAGTGCTGATAGTTGAGGGAGCTAGATCACCAAGCACTTGAGCAACTAGATCATTAACACAACCTCATCCCCTTTTAATAGTATTGGCTTTTCCTATGGACTCAATGTGATCTTTGATCACTAAACCAAAAATAGAGTCTTGAGCTTTTGCCAATGCTTGTCTTAGCATTTTGAGGGGTCCACTTCTTCAGACATTTCCATACCCATATCATCGAACTTTTCTGAAATGATTCTCAAGTAAATATTAGTTCAATGATATATATGTTGTTATTAATTACCAAAACCACCCGGGGATTATTTGCACTTTCAGTGGGGCCCACCCAGGCGACCCCCCGACGCGGCCAGGGGGTGGGACGCGCCACCAGGGCACATGGGCCCCCCTTGGCCCCCCTCTGGCCCCTCTTCTGGCTCCGGGTTCCTTCGGGTGCGTGGATTTTCTGTGATTTTTTGTGGAATTTTCTGAGATACCTAAAAATCCGTTTTCCTGCACACAATAAAACCATATAGGCAGCTCTGCTGAAAACAGCGTCAGTCCGGGTTAGTTTAGTTCAAATCATGCAAGAATGAGGCCAAAACAATATCAAAAGTGTTTGGAAAAGTAGATACGTTTGAGACGTATCACACAACTTGTGTACTGTGTTCCTGAAAGCATCTGGGATCACCAAAGCCATTGCCGAGCACTGGTCTGGTAATGAGAAAAGAGACGTGGAGTGGTGATGGGCCTCGAACCCCTCGTTGGTTACCCCAAGTGGAAGGTGTAAGATGCAGTACGTAGAAGTGTTTTCCCCTAGCAAAGATGCCAAGGATCGAATCCCCAGAGACTCCTAGGTTCAACAAGTAGGTGTCAACTGCTACAGCGCCAGATTAGTAGCAACCAATGTGGACCTGCACACAGATACAAATAACTTTGCTCCCAACGAGTATAGAGAGGTTGTCAATCTCTCCGGCCTTGTAGTTCACAAAGGATTAAAAGCAATGATAGTAGTGATAGATAGTTTTTGCAATAGTAGGTAAATAACGGAAAGTAAATAGTGGATGTGATCCATGATGGTAATATGGACCGGAGTCTCATGATGTTCACTAGTGATGTCTCTCTCCCAAAAGACGATAAAATAGCTATGTGAGGTAAACAAATTACAGCTGGGCAATTGACAGGACCACGAACGCAAACCAATGCTGACTACATTGCAAGAAAGGTTGAGGTTCAAAGCATGGGCGGTACGCCAAAGTAAGTAGACCGAAATCCATCTATATCTACTACTAATCATCCACCTTGAGATATCTATCCAGAACATCTCGCTGGTATTAAGTTGCGAGTCCCACCCATAGTGTAAACTCAATGCAACAGACAACTGCATTAAAAGAACTTTGTGTAAAGTAAACAATCCTTGCACCCGCGGGCACAAGCACCATTGTTTTCCCCCTTGTGGCAACAGCACATCCCCTAGACTCATGTTTCTGTCACTCAAGCTAGTCATCGAGGGGCATGAACCCACAATCGAGCATAACGTTCCCTCTTGGAGTCACTACCTATTACTCGGCCAAAGCAATAAATAACAACGGAGAACATGCAAGAATTACTTATGAACTAAAATATAAAAGAGGTGAATCAAATATATTACTCAAGATCAATCTGAACATAATCTCATAATCCATCGGATCACAGCAAACTCAACATAGCAACAGCATAAGGATTACATAGGTGCCTCGATCATGAAGGGCAACTCACGAGGACTAATTAGTGAAGCACAAGAACGGGAGGAGAACATCACATAGCTACTGGTCATGGACTCATGGTCCAAGGGAGACTACTCACAAGTCATCCGGGAGGCGTCCATGGTGGTGGAGAAGCTCCCGGTGGTGATCCTCCCCTCCGGCAGGGTGCCGGGAAGAGTTCTCCTGGTGCTCCCGATCTTGGAAGCGGCGGCGGCGGCGGAACAGAGATGGGATCGCGAAAAGAGTTCCTGTTCTGAGGGTTACGGAGGACCCTTTAAATATATGCCAAAGTAGGGCACCGGGGGAGCCCCGGGGGGCCCAGGCGCCCCCCCGGCGCGGCCCAGGGGGGGCGCGCCCACAGGGCGCCTGGAGCCCTTGTGCCCCCCCCCCCCCCAGGCTGCCCTTCGGACGCAGTGTTGTTTCCAGATCGCTGATTTTTTATATAATTTTTCTGGATTTTTCTGGGCAGTTCTCGAAACGTGAAAACCTGAAATACAAAAACAACCGAAAACAGAAACTAGCACTGGGGTGCACTGGATTAGTAAGTTAGTCCAAATATGATCAAAAGTGTATGGAAGTGTATGAATATCATAGCAATATCACCCAAAAGTGGCATGGAGCAAGCAGAAATTATAGATATGTTTTGGACGTATCAACATCCCCAAGCTTAATTCCTGCTCGTCCTCGAGTAGGTAAATGATAACAAGAATAATTTCTGTGGTGACATGCTATTAACCATATAGGACTTTCTCATAGTCATATGACAAAAGCTTACTGAGACAATGATTCTAAAGTAATTAAGTTGCCTCAAGAGAAAATCACAAATGACTGAAAGTTTTACAACATGAAACTGAAACATCAAAAAGATTTGCAATGAACATGATGTGCAAATATGATAAAGTGATATCTAGCTTGCCCCCTTTAGTGATGCAAAACATAAATGCAGGGGCACCTTCAAGGTTTAAGTGATGACTAGATACAATCATTTCAGAATAAACGATATCACAATCATACAAAAGACAATGCTACTTTGGGACAATGCACATTACACTCAGAATGACAATCATGCTCTCAGTAGTTGGTGCTTCAACATAAAGGTAAAAGAAAGGTTAAGTCCTAAAGCTTTTTATTTTGAAAACATGGAAGCAATTGTGTCAACGGTAGTAGTACTTCATATGTGTCATGCATAAAACATCCTATAAGTTGCAAGCCTCATGCATCGAATACTAATAGTGCTCGCTCCTTGTCCTAATTAGCTCGGATCCCCATGGGTTATCATTGCATTGCATATGTTTTAACCAAGTGTCACAAAGGGGTACCTCTATGCCACCTGTACATAGGTCCAAGGAGATAGATCGCATTTGATTTCTCATTTTTGATAGATCTCAACTTGAGGACATCCATACCGGGACAACATAGAAAATAGATGATGGACTCCTCTTTAATGCATAAGCATCTTCTCATGAGAGATTGAGGATTAAGGTCCAAGCTAAAACTTCCACCATGATGCATGGCTTTGGTTGGCGGCCCAATGTTCTTCTCTAACAATATGCATATTAATTCAACCCACGGTAAATCACCCTTACTTCAGACAAGACGAACATGCATAGCAACTCACATGATATTCAACAAAAGTGTGACAGCTGATGGCTTCCCCAGAAACATGGTTACCGCTCAGCAAGCAACTTATAAGAAATAAGATACATAAGCAACATATTCTTTACCACAATAGTTTTTAGGCTACTTTCCCATGAGCTATGTATTGCATGGTTAGTTTGCTTAGTGCAGGTGGAGGTTAGCAAAAGACTGGGAGCGACCAACTAAGAGAGCAATGACGGTCATAATCATGCAGAGCGACAAAGCAATATTGAATCAGGCATGGAAGTTATATCGCTACTCAGAAATAAAAGATCATCAAGGCTTGACAGATTTTCTTTACAGTCTTGAATATGCGTGAGCATACGCCAAGTCAATCAAAATAAATTCTCGAAGGAATATATTACTAAACCATACCATATCATAGGCAAACAAACCAAGTTGGTACTCCAATAACACATTGGGAACCCCCCAGCTATTTGAGATTAACCATAAGAAAACCTGAACTACTAAGCACCATCATGAAAGTAGCATCTTTATCATAGACACATTAACCCATGCAACGGAAGCAAACTCTCTTAATAATGTGAGCATGGTAATTAAAGAGAGTTCAAGCAACCAACTAAATAAAAGCTCTTGGAAAGATAAGCATGAATACTAAGAGCAGTGTATGATAGTAGCTATTAAAAGACAAAGAACACACACAGCATAGATAGACATGAAAATTCTATGTAACGTTCTAGGTAGAGGTGGAGCGTGTTTCTCTCCCACATAAAGGAATGCTGGGTTCCGACTCGTTATGAAAAACTAAAAAGAAAACTAAAAGCAAGACGCTCCAAGCATAGCACATAACACATGAAGTGATACAAATATAGCGAAACGAAAGACGAACTGATAATGTTGATGGAGAAGGGGATGCACGGGGGCATCCCCAAGCTTAGACGCTTGAGTCTCCTTGAATATTTCTTGGGGGTGCACGGGGGCATCCCCAAGCTTGAGCGCTTGACACTCCTGAATCTTTTTATCATCTTCCCTCGCACACTTGAAAACTCCCTTCATACATAACTCATCATAATCTGATTAGCGAGGTTAGTACCCTTAATAAAATAATTATACCTTGCTGGAAATAAGGATATTCTTGAAGTTCTACTGTTTCTCAAGATTGCCAAAAGGTTTTTGCAAAGAAAAAGCAAGTTCTCAATTTGCAAAGTGAAGGTAAGGCAAAACAGGACAGAATCTGTGAAAAACATAACAGCAGGCAGTAATTTACCTGTTCGGGATACTTCTGCAACTCAAATCAAAAAACTCAGAACTGACGCACGAAAGACAATTATATAGAGAACGTTGTCGAAAAAATTAAGACCAAAAAGATGATCTGGTGATTTTATACAAATTTTTCTATCCAAGGACAGAATCTGTTTCCTGGACAGCACCTCACAACTTTTGAACTTTCTAGCAATCGGAGGCTATACTTGGCACAAATATGAAAAGCAAAGATACAATGATGATGCTACAGCAGTAAACAACATCAAGGCGCAACAAAAGCAAATATTTTATTAATGTGGGCTGCCTCCCAAAAGCGCTTTCTTTTATGCCTTTAAGCTAGGCATAATGCATAGATCAAGTTTTATCAAGAGTAAAAGAATAACTAGCCCGTACAACGGACTCAAAAGGTAACTTGATCTTCTTTAGAGGGAAGTGTTCCATCCCTTTCTTGAGAGGAAACTGAAATTTTATATTACCCTCTTTCATGTCAATGACAGCACCAACGGTGCGCAAAAAGGGACGTCCCAAAATAATTGGACATGAAGGATCACATTCAATATCCATAATAGTAAAATCAACGGGCACATAATTATCATTGACAACGATAAGAACATCATCGATCCGCCCCAAAGGTTTCTTTATGGAAGAATCAACAAGACGAACACCAAAAGAACAAGTATCATAAGGTTTCAATTTAAGCATATCATATATCCTTTTGGGCATAACAGAGGTACTAGCACCAACATCACATAATGCATAACAAGAGAAGTCATTCAAATAAATTTTTATCATAGGATCCCAACCATCTTCTAGCTTTCTAGGTATGGAGGCTTCTACTCTAAGTTTCTCCTCCCTAGCTTTGATGAGAGCATTAGTGATATGCTCTGTGAAGGCAAGGTTAAGCGTGCTAGTGCGGGGATCTCTAGACATTTTGTGAAGGAAATCAATAACTTCGGTAAGAGTGCAATTATCAAAATCAAGGTCACGAGCATCAAGTAAAGTAGTAGTGGTGTCCTTAAAGTTCACTTGGTTGGTAGTTTCTATAGCATCACCATTAATAGGTCCATTGGGACCAGGAGTACATTGGGTGCTAAGAGTGTGAACATCCTCAATAACTTGGATAGTAGCAACAGTGTGGTGGGTAGGAAGGCTCTTAATTTCATATGAAGGTGCTGAAGTGGCAGGTGTAGTGATAGGTGTGCTGATAAAGTCATCGTTGTTGTGACTAGTGAAGTCACACAACTTGGTGTTCTCGGTGGAACCCATAGTAGCAAGCAAGCAAGATAACTATTTTTGTGATTTTCGATAAAAAGGAACTAAAGCAAAAATGAAAGGTAAACTAACAAGACTAAAAAGCAAAGGTAAAAGATAGCATGCAACTCACCTATCCTGAAGAGTGGAGTCCCCGGCAACGACACCAGAAAATACTCCTTGATGGGCCTCGAACCCCTCGTTGGTTACCCCAAGTGGAAGGTGTAAGATGCAGTAAGTAGAAGTGTTTTCCCCTAGCAAAGATGCCAAGGATCGATTCCCCAGAGACTCCTAGGTTCAACAAGTAGGTGTCAATTGCTACGGCGCCAGATTAGTAGCAATCAACGTGGACCTGCACACAGATACAAATAACTTTGCTCCCAACGAGTACAGAGAGGTTGTCAATCTCTCCGGCCTTGTAGTTCACAAAGGGTTAAAAGCAATGATAGTAGTGATAGATAGTTTTTGCAATAGTAAGTAAATAGCGAAAAGTAAATAGTGGATGTGATCAATGATGGTAATATGGACCGGAGTCTCATGATGTTCACTAGTGATGTCTCTCTCCCAAAAGACGATAAAACAGCTATGTGAGGTAAACAAATTACAGCTGGGCAATTGACAGGACCCACGAGCGCATACAAATGCTGATTACATTGCAAGAAAGGTTGAGGTTCAAAGCATGGGCGGTACGCCAAAGTAAGTAGACCGAAATCCATCAATATCTACTACTAATCATCCACCTTGAGATATCTATCCAGAACATCTCGCTGGTATTAAGTTGCGAGTCCCACCCATAGTGTAAACTCAATGCAACAGACAACTGCATTAAAAGAACTTTGCGTAAAGTAAACAATCCTTGCACCCGCGGGCACAAGCACCGTTGTTTTCCCCCTTGTGGCAACAGCACATCCCCTAGACTCATGTTTCTGTCACTCAAGCTAGTCATCGAGGGGCATGAACCCACAACCGAGCATAACGTTCCCTCTTGGAGTCACTACCTATTACTCGGCCAAAGCAATAAATAACAACGGAGAACATGCAAGAATTACTTATGAACTAAAATATAAAAGAGGTGAATCAAATATATTACTCAAGATCAATCTGAACATAATCTCATAATCCATCGGATCCCAGCAAACTCAACATAGCAACAGCATAAGGATTACATAGGTGCCTCGATCATGTAGGGCAGCTCACGAGGACTAATTAGTGAAGCACAAGAACGGGAGGAGAACATCACATAGCTACTGGTCATGGACTCATGGTCCAAGGGAGACTACTCACGAGTAATCCGGGAGGCGTCCATGGTGGTGGAGAAGCTCCCGGTGGTGATCCTCCCCTCCGGCAGGGTGCCGGGAAGAGTTCTCCTGGTGCTCCCGATCTTGGAAGCGGCGGCGGAGGCGGAACAGAGATGGGATCGCGAAAAGAAGTCCTTTTCTGAGGGTTACGGGGAACCCTTTAAATATATGCCAAAGTAGGGCACCGGGGGAGCCTCGGGGGGCCGAGGCGCCCCCCCCCCGGCGCGGCCCAGGGGGGGCGCGCCCACAGGGCGCCTGGAGCCCCTGTGGCCCCCCCAGGCTGCCCTTCGGACGCAGTGTTGTTTCCGGTTCGCTGATTTTTTATATAATTTTTCTGGATTTTTCTGGGCAGTTCTCGATACGTGAAGACCTAAAATACAAAAACAGCCGAAAACAGAAACTAGCACTGGGGTGTGTTGGGGAACGTTGCATGGGAAACAAAAATTTTCCTACGCTCACCAAGATCAATCTAGGAGATGCATCTACGAGAGGAGAGTTGGATCCACATACCCTTGTAGATCGCTAAGCGGAAGCGTTCAAGAACGCGGTTGATGGAGTCGTACTCGCCGCGATTCAGATCGCCGAAGATCCTAGCACCGAAGCAACGGTGCCTCCGCGTTCTTCACACGTGCAGCCCGGTGACGTCTCCCACGCCTTGATCCAGCAAGGAGAGAGGGAGAGGTTGGGGAAGACTCCATCCAACAGCAGCACGCCGGCGTGGTGGTGGTGGAGGAGCGCGGGACTCCAGCAGGGCTTCGCCAAGCGCTGCGGGAGACGAGGAGGGAGAGAGGTAGGGCTGCGCCAATCGACCGAGGTCAAAACTTGTTCTGGGCAGCCCTAAACTTCACATATATATAGGGGGGAGGTAGGGGCTGCGCCCCCATCTAGGGTTTCCTCCCTAGGGGTGGCGGCAGCCCCCCAGAACCCATCTAGGGTGCGGCCAAGGGGGGGGAGAGAGAGGGGGCGCCCTAGGGTGGGCCTTAAGGCCCATCTGGACCTAGGGTTTGCCCCCCTCCACTCTCCATGCGCCTAGGGACTTGGTGGGGGGGCGCACCAGCCCCCTTGGGGCTGGTCCCCTCCCACACTTAGCCCACGCAGCCTTCTGGGGCTGGTGGCCCCACCTGGTGGACCCCCGGGACCCTCCCGGTGGTCCCGGTACATTACCGATATCGCCCGAAACTTTTCCGGTGACCAAAACAGGACTTCCCATATATGAATCTTTACCTCCGGACCATTCCGGAACTCCTCGTGACGTCCGGGATCTCATCCGGGACTCCGAACAACATTCGGTAACCGCGTACATACTTTCCCTATAACCCTAGCGTCATCGAACCTTAAGTGTGTAGACCCTACGGGCTCGGGAACCATGTAGACATGACCGAGACAACTCTCCGGTCAATAACCAACAGCGGGATCTGGATACCCATGTTGGCTCCCACATGTTCCACGATGATCTCATCGGATGAACCACGATGTCAAGGAATCAATCCCGTATACGTTTCCCTTTGTCTATCGGTATAGCACTTGCCCGAGATTCGATCGTCGGTATACCGATACCTTGCTCAATCTCGTTACCGGCAAGTCTCTTTACTCGTTCCGTAACACATCATCCCGTGATCAACTCCTTGATCACATATTGTGCACATTATGATGATGTCCTACCGAGTGGGCCCAGAGATACCTCTCCGTCATACGGAGTGACAAATCCCAGTCTCGATTCGTGCCAACCCAACAGACACTTTCGGAGATACCTGTAGTGCACCTTTATAGTCACCCAGTTACGTTGTGACGTTTGGTACACCCAAAGCATTCCTACGGTATCCGGGAGTTGCACAATCTCATGGTCTAAGGAAAAGATACTTGACATATAGAAAAGCTTTAGCATACGAACTACACGATCTGTGCTAGGCTTAGGATTGGGTCTTGTCCATCACATCATTCTCCTAATGATGTGATCCCGTTATCAATGACATCCAATGTCCATGGTCAGGAAACTGTGACCATCTATTGATCAACGAGCTAGTCAACTAGAGGCTTACTAGGGACATGGTGTTTGTCTATGTATCCACACATGTATCTGAGTTTCCTATCAACACAATTCTAGCATGGATAATAAACAATTATCATGAACAAGGAAATATAATAATAACCAATTTATTATTGCCTCTAGGGCATATTTCCAACAGTTGTGACTAGTGAAGTCACACAACTTGGTGTTCTCGGTGGAACCCATAGTAGCAAGCAAGCAAGATAACTATTTTTTGTGATTTTTGATAAGAGGAACTAAAGCAAAAATGAAAAGTAAACTAACAAGACTAAAAAGCAAAGGTAAAAGATAGCATGCAACTCCCCTATCCTGAAGAGTGGAGTCCCCGGCAACGGCGCCAGAAAATACTCCTTGATGGGCCTCGAACCCCTCGTTGGTTACCCCAAGTGGAAGGTGTAAGATGCAGTAAGTAGAAGTGTTTTCCCCTAGCAAAGATGCCAAGGATCGAATCCCCAGAGACTCCTAGGTTCAACAAGTAGGTGTCAACTGCTACGGCGCCAGATTAGTAGCAACCAACGTGGACCTGCACACAGATACAAATAACTTTGCTCCCAACGAGTACAGAGAGGTTGTCAATCTCTCCGGCCTTGTAGTTCACAAAGGATTAAAAGCAATGATAGTAGTGATAGATAGTTTTTGCAATAGTAGGTAAATAACGGAAAGTAAATAGTGGATGTGATCAATGATGGTAATATGGACCGGAGTCTCATGATGTTCACTAGTGATGTCTCTCTCCCAAAAGACGATAAAACAGCTATGTGAGGTAAACAAATTACAGCTGGGCAATTGACAGGACCACGAACGCAAACCAATGCTGACTACATTGCAAGAAAGGTTGAGGTTCAAAGCATGGGCGGTACGCCAAAGTAAGTAGACCGAAATCCATCAATATCTACTACTAATCATCCACCTTGAGATATCTATCCAGAACATCTCGCTGGTATTAAGTTGCGAGTCCCACCCATAGTGTAAACTCAATGCAACAGACAACTGCATTAAAAGTACTTTGCGTAAAGTAAACAATCCTTGCACCCGCGGGCACAAGCACCATTGTTTTCCCCCTTGTGGCAACAGCACATCCCCTAGACTCATGTTTCTATCACTCAAGCTAGTCATCGAGGGGCATGAACCCACAATCGAGCATAACGTTCCCTCTTGGAGTCACTACCTATTACTCGGCCAAAGCAATAAATAACAACGGAGAACATGCAAGAATTACTTATGAACTAAAATATAAAAGAGGTGAATCAAATATATTACTCAAGATCAATCTGAACATAATCTCATAATCCATCGGATCCCAGCAAACTCAACATAGCAACAGCATAAGGATTATATAGGTGCCTTGATCATGTAGGGCAGCTCACGAGGACTAATTAGTGAAGCACAAGAATGGGAGGAGAACATCACATAGCTATTGGTCATGGACTCATGGTCCAAGGGAGACTACTCACGAGTCATCCGGGAGGCGTCCATGGTGGTGGAGAAGCTACCGGTGTTGATCCTCCCCTCCGGCAGGGTGCCGGGAAGAGTTCTCCTGGTGCTCCCGATCTTGGAAGCGGCGGCGGCGGAACAGAGATGGGATCGCGAAAAGAGTTCCTGTTTTGAGGGTTACGGAGGACCCTTTAAATATATGCCAAAGTAGGGCACCGGGGGAGCCTCGGGGGGCCCAGGCGCCCCCCCGGCGCGGCCCAGGGGGGGCGTGCCCACAGGGCGCCTGGAGCCCCTGTGCCCCCCCCCTCCCCCAGGCTGCCCTTCGGACGCAGTGTTGTTTCCGGATCGCTGATTTTTTATATAATTTTTCTGGATTTTTCTGGGCAGTTCTCGAAACGTGAAAACCTAAAATACAAAAACAGCCGAAAACAGAAATTGGCACTGGGGTGCACTGGATTAGTAAGTTAGTCCAAATATGATCAAAAGTGTATGGAAGTGTATGAATATCATAGCAATATCACCCAAAAGTGGCATGGAGCAAGCAGAAATTATAGATACGTTTTGGACGTATCAAGTGGTCAGCGGATGGTAGTGCATATATACAAATAGAACTGACACAACATTTTACTGTGTTATTTTCCTTTTGGGGGGTGGTTGGGGGTGGTTTTTAACGGTTGTACCTGTGAGGATGCATGTAGGAGCCTTCCCTCTGATGCACCTTAAAAATGTCTTGAACAACCGTCTGAATGAATCTGCATCCTCATCTCTTATCAGGGCGAAAGAAAAGATTGCAGTCTGTAAGTAGTTGTTAGTACCCACAAACACCCCAAGTGGCATATGGTACTTGTTGGTCTTATATGTGGTGCCAAACGTTATGCAATCACCAAAGTCTTGATACGCTCCTCGGCAGCTTGCGTTCGCCCAGAATATGATCTTAACTCTGTCGGACTCATCAAGTTGCATGTCACGGAAGAATTCCCTGTTTATAGCTTTCATCTCCCTAAAGAAGTTGACAGTCTTTAGGACATCGTCCACATCATCCATCCTTGAATTCTTTGCTTTGCTGCATATTAAAAGTGAACAGTCATTCAAAAATGCATGTTGAACTCGCGTCAGGTCATGCGTTGTGTAATATGTTTATACTGACAGAGGAAAAAAGACGGAGGGGGTTTATGGGAGGAGAACAAGTTTGTACTTACATGTTAATCAAGTCTTTGGCATTCATTTCGAGGAAGTAGCTACCGGGGTCATCGCCGCCCAGTATGCTCATGATTTGCGCGTGTTCAATGCCTTTGAACTGCAGGTACTTGACGTACTCCAAGATTGTTTTGTCAAAGTTTTTGTGGGAGTGCAAGAAGACAAGCATTTGGGGGGAGAGATGTAGCCTGTGGTTGTGTTCCCATACTATCTCTTTTACGACAAGTGTTCCACCCTTTTCCCTCTTCAGCCTCATTTTAGCCCCGCAGATAGACCTGGCCGTCGTCTTGTTCCGCTATCTATTTGCTTCTGACACCTTCGATTCATAGACTCCATGCCACGTGTAATAAAGGTAGACTCTGGTCTCAACATTGGAGCCTTCCCTAACAGCAAAACCCGCGTGCTTTGCATAGACGTTGTAGAAGTCCTTTCCTTCTTTGAAAGTTTCAAAGCGCATCTCTAGCCTTGGCAGAATGTAAGCTTCAATGTTAGGTGGCCGCACGCAACAGTGAGCAAACAAAAATGCAGTTATGAAAATGTTAGATGGGGTGGTCACAGTACCAGGGTACGGACTGTGCTTTGTATGTTTTTTCTGAATGGATACTTACATGTGTATAGCTCTGTGCTGCCTCCGGTGTTTGTTGTTCACCCTGGTGTATGGGCGCGGGTGGTGTCACCCTTGGCACATGCAGCAACGCATCTCTTGGAGGGAGAAATGTTGATGAAGCTCTCCGTCTCTCATTGTACGGCCGTCTCCCGAGGTTGCTCCTGTCTATATGGCTCATATCTTCTACTTTGCACGCTTCTAGAGTGACCAAAATTTCTGTCTCTTTGGGCTGGTCTTCCCGTCGCAACCGCTTCTGCAGCACGGATGATTGATGTTGACGGAGCGACTGGTGGAAGCCTATGTGTCCTCGCATTTCTGCATGCGCTAGGGAAGGAAAACATTTGTTGTTGGGGAAATTGTTGACCTTGTTGCAACGCAGCAGTGGAAAAGCTTGTATTCCCAGATATCGGTGTTTGCTGCATAGAAGAACCTGTCCGTGCTTCTGATGATTCTGGTGTAGCTTGAAATATGCATGTATTGTTGAAGTATCAATGTGCTATTTCTGGTCTTACCCAACCAGGCGATGCCCCATATCTGCTTGGATCATCAAACCCTCTCTGCGTGTGCCGCCTTCCATGTTTCTGCAATGACATTCAACAGTTTTGGGATTAATCTTTTCTGCATTTTATCGTATACATGCTATGGGTAACATGTCATGCACTGAAGGCAATGTACCAGTTGAACTTGCATCGCTGGGCGTTATTAAACTTTGTTATCTATTTTGTATCTGGTTTAGTTTCAGTCGAACTGATGAATGTACATGTTCAACATTGATGTACTGATGTACTGATTTTAAGCACTGCTTGTAAACTGAACATTGAACTTCATTTGTTATGGAAAGTTTTTTTTTATCTTTTTCCCTATGTCTGATGCATAAACAGTTGGTGCACTACTTGCATTTTGAACATAGAACTTCAGAGATGTATGGATATGCATATATATAAAACTGACGCATGTCCTTTCTTTTTTTCATCTATAACTTATGCAACTACATTAGAAGTACTCACAGTTTATGTATCATTGAACTTAGTGTGTAACAAGTGTATACTTTTTTCAACAACATTCTTTTACTAGTTCAAATTGACGCAACTACACGACATGTACTATTAGAAATAACATCATACAACTTGCAGTGGTAGCTAAACGTTATATAAAGCCTAGCAACTACTTGGACTGATGCATAATTTTATGTTTTTTGGCTTGAACTGAAGCTAGCATATTAGAGGTACCGCAGTGTGTAATGAACTGATGCAGGGGTGTAATGAACTGATGAACTGATGCAGCACACATGTAACCTCAATATCCAAATTGTGCATCAAGTGGTAGGGGTGTAATGAACTGATGCAGCACACATGTAGTACTGATGAATCTGATAGTGTAACATGTAGGCAGAGCATAGTGTGTGCAATTTTTAAACTGAATCTTCTTCATAGCAGGACTGATGAACTGATAAACTGATAAACTGACACAAAATTAGTGTGGGAAGCAGACATCACCTCCAGTGGTAGGTTCTTGGATCTGACTTCTTCTTCTTCTTCCTCTCGTGGACGGCGTACTAGCATGTTCTTGAGAGGCGGCACCATTGATGCAGGCGAGGAGCTTGCGGAGACAACCACGCTCCTGCTTGCGGTGGACGTCTGGCGACGAGGTCCGGGGAGGCAGTGGCTGGCGGGTATCATGGGCCCGGCGAAGGAGCCCCGATGAGGGAGGGAGGCAGCAGGCGGGTATCAAGGCCCCGGCGAAGGAGCCCCGACTAGGGAGGGAAGTAGGAGGCGGGGATCACTGTAACACCCCGAGAATCATGCTACAATAAAACTCCTGCTAATGACTGCCAAGTCATCACAATTATTTTGCTAATTATCACTTTGTTCCAAATCAAAGTCAAATTCAAATTTAAATTGAAAGTCAAATTTCTATTTCTTCAAACTATCCAACAAAAATGCTAGTTGGGTTGCAAACTCCTCGCACGCCTCACCTCGTCTTCCTCACGCACCGGGCCGCGCCCTGGCGGCATGCTCGCGTGCCCCGCCGTCCTCTGGATGCGCCCGCTGCTGCCTGCGCGTGGTCGCGTCCGCTGTCGCCTCGACACGCCCCGACGTGCCGCAGCACGCACCTGGTCCTCCCGGCCTCGCCGCCTCCGCCAGAGCCACTGTTGTCGGTAGCTGCCTCTGCCCAGCTGCGCACTCCCAGCCGCGTCCCCGAATGCCTGCTGCTGCGATGTCACCGGTGTAGCATCAGCTTGCTGCTGCGGCTGCACTGCGCGCTGTTGTGCTGCGGCTGCTTCACTAGCTGCTACCAGCGCCGTTGCTAGCTCTGCCTGCTGGCGCCGCTTCGCTCGAAGCCCGCCGCACACTCCCGCCGTGGCTCGCTCGCCTGCAGCATAGCCGCCATCACCTCGTGCGCTCGTCCTCGCAGCAGCCGGCGCCCCGCCCCCTCACCCGCTCTGCGCCCTGGCCGTGCCGGCTCCGCCCGGCCATGCCCGCGCTAGGCCAGCGCGCGTCCCAGCTGCCCAGCCCCGGCGTCGCCCCGCCGGTGCCATCTCCGGCGCCCAGCGCCCCTCTGCTCCCGCTGGCCCTCGCCGGGTCGGGCGCTCACGAGCCTCTGCGCCCGTAACCATCCAGCGCCCGTTTGGCCCCCCTTGGGCCATTGACAAC
>LR738715.1:310386194-310400142 GCA_902687465.1 Secale cereale | reverse complement strand
AAAGTAGTTAAAAATGAATTTTAAAAATAATTATATATATAATAAATAAATTATTATTAATTAATTAATTAGTGAATTAATTAATTTAATTAATTATGTTAACTAAATTAATTGAATTTAACTAACCTAATCTTTTTGTTAAGCTAATTAACTCTGATTAGTTAAACTCTGTCAATGACGTGCGGGACCCACGCGTCAGTTTGACTCGTCAACGGTCAACTTTGACCGCTGACGTCATGATGACACAATATTTATTTTTGAATTAAATAAATAATAACAATTCCAGAAAATGATTAAATCTTCATAAATTAATATAAAATAAACTGTAGCTCGGATCGAAAAACTGTAGCTCGGATCAGTGGCCCTACATTCTTGTCCGTCTGCCATGCTATACTATCGGGCCGTGATCACTTCGGGTGGTGATCACTGGTATTTATATACATATTATACTTGGTACATGATGTGACTAAAGTTGGGTCGGCTCATTGAGTACCCGCAAGCGATTCCAATGTGGGGGCTGAAAAGGCAGGTGGCTCCATCCAGGTAGCGGTGGGACTGGGTTCCTGACGGCCTCCGAGTAGATCTTTGTGGCGAAGTGACAGGGTAGGTTGAGACACCGAGTCGAGAGGTGGCCTGCCCCTGGTCGTTGTCCGTGGTTATTTCATGATAACACACTTAACGAGTTTGGATATTTGACCTGAGTCTGGCCGCTGGCCTATACGCACTAACCAACTACGTGGGATTAGATATGGGCTCTCGACGTCGTGGTATCAGTCAAAGCCCTCTTGACGTCAGCGACTTAGCGGCGCGTGCCGGGTTGGATCGCGTAACGTAACTTCCTTAGTAATGGAGGTTGCTAGGTCTGCTCACCGGCCGCGTACGCAACGTGCAGGTGTGCAATGGGCGATGGGCCCGGACCCCTGCGCGCTTAGGACTTAGACTGGCGTGCTGACCTCTCTGTTGTGCTTAGGTAGGGCTGCGATGTATTGATCTTCTGAGGCTGGGCATGACCTAGGAAGTGTGTCCTACCAAATGGGATCGAGCGTGCTGGGTTATGTGGTGCATCCGTGTAGGCAAGTTAATCAATTCAAATAACTGTGTCCCTCGGTAAAAGGACGACCCGGATTTGTATTTCAACCTCATGACAACTAAAATCGGATACTTAATAAAACACACCAAATGAGTTCCAGAGATATCTCGGTGATCGCTTTCCCACAGGGTGACGAGGGGAGGACCGCCGGGTAGGATTATGCTATACAATGTTACTTGGTGAACTTACCATCTATCCTCTTCTACTGATGCAAGATGGAGGCTGCCAGAAGCATAGTCTTCGATAAGATTAGCTATCCCCCTCTTATTCTCGCTTTCTGGAATTCCTTCCACAGATACTACCCATATCTTTGTTACCATTGCATATGTAGTATAGATCCTTGCTTGCGAGTACTTTGGATGAGTACTCACGGTTGCTTTGCTCCCCCTTTTCCCCCTTCTGTTCCTTCTTCTCGGATGATGCAACCAGATGGTGGAGCCCAGGAGACAGACGCCACCTATGACGACTCCTACTACACCGGAGGCACCTACTACAACGTATAGTCTGCCGATGACGACCAAGAGTAGTTTAGGAGGATCCCAGGTAGGAAGCCTGCTCCTCTTTCGATCTGTATCCCATCTTGTGCCAACCATCTTATGGAAACTTGTTTAACGTTATGTCTGTACTCAGATATATTTGCTTCCGCTGACTCATCTATGATCGAGCACTTGTATTCGAGCCCTCGAGGCCCCTGGCTTGTAATATGAAGCTTGTATGACTTATTTTACATTTAGAGTTGTGTTGTGATATCTTCCAGTGTGTCCCTGATCTTGGTCGTACATATTTGCGTGCATGATTAGTGTACAGACAAATCGAGGGCGTCACAACTTGGTATCAGATCCGACTGCCTGTAGGAATCCCCTTTCCAACTCATTGGTCGAAGTCGAATCTAGTCATTTAAAACTTTTACTAACATGGCTGTGTGGCTTACGGACCCACCTTGCCATTTGAGTGATATTAGGATCTTTTATTTCTGGGACTCTGATGTCTCTTCTACTCGGGTTAAATGATTTTAAAAAAATCTAACTTTAGGTTCTCGAAAATACTTTCGCCCGGAAAGCCCCTCACTCGAGATCGTCGCTTGCCGCACCAGAAGATTTCGAAGATACTCTCTGAAGTTCCCTCGAGACTTTGTGCCCATTGCTTTTGCAATTCCCTACCACCAAAATATCCCTATGGTTAAATACTTACACCTGTTGCTCTTACAATCATTCCCAATTGCTCTTGTTATTACAAGATACACAGAAATACTTTCTGATATTTCCAGAATCTTTTGTGCCTACTGCCTTGGAACTCTTTTTCGCGTTAGAACACCTACGAGTAATATCTCACACTTATCAAGGATTCATTGATCCCTAGTTGTTCATGTGTTCCACACAATTCTTCGTTATGCTATTCAATCTTCCGAAATCCTCGGTAGCCTATTGCTCATGAATTCCTTGCCTTCCTGCATTATGGTTAATTCCATAGTCTAGTAATCTTATTGACAACCTTTGTCATTATCATTTTGTGTCCGCTGGTTCGTTATGATTGCGAATGCTCAAAATCCTCCATCGGGTCCTAGAATTCATCCTTCCCGCTCAGATGTCATTTTGAAGATGAGTTGGATCTCGAGCTATCGAATTGCCACAGGTTGTACCCCTAAGCCTACTCAACTTATCCATCCTTAATCAGAGCGTTTGCTTCTGATCCCTTGAATTGGAAATCATAATTCCTTTGCATTTGAGCTTTGAATTAGTCGGTTGTTTCTATGATCCAATACCTTTGCATTGTTTCTTCCTCTTGTTGTGTGTCGATGCTCACATCAGCTCCATTATGGACTATCCGATCCTTTGTTGAATTATTATCCAACATTGTCCTTCATATTCTTTAACTTTGTGAGCCTTTCCTTAGATACATAAATACCTTTAGTAAATTGTATCCTCTGCTTTCTCAACCATGCGCTGCTTTCGAGCTGGTATAATTTACCCCTGAAGTTTGTGGTATAGGATTCTACGATGCCCTGATGGGTTGAACATATGCCTTCTTTAATATATGTAAACTCGAAAGTTTTCACAAGTCATACTCTTCTGGAATTTTGCAATATAAAATTTCAACAATACAACTTCGTCGAACGCGAGAAGTGAATGAAAGGTTATGCATTGGAGAAGTGGGAGTCGACCTTGAACTTTGTGTTCATGCCCACGGACAAGATGTAGACCTTATCATGGAAGCTAGTCTTAAATTAATTATTCCCTTGGTATAAGTTCGCCTTATATCTACGATCTAGTTTTTTGCAATCGTGGTTCCGGCCATATTGATATTCTTTGATTCCTTTTCTCGAACAAGTTGAAGTACTTGTCTTCTGCAGACCATTGCACATGTCCAACCTTTACTTTGATCTACCGTCGAGTATTACACTCTGGTATCTCGAGAATATCATGAAACTGGATAAATTCTTATGGGTTCTTCATCATCTATTATTTCTCACCGATCCCAATTTTCCTGGGTTCTGGGTTGTCGTCAACCGAGAACACCGATAAGTGAATCAATTCCACACTCAGATTCAATAACTCTATGTAATTCTCATTTCTTATGAGTTTAATAATCCTTCAATTCATTCCTAGCCTAATCGGCTATATCCTTATCGTGCAAAAAAATTTAACTGTGCTACCTGGTCCTTCCCGGAGCACAATTTTCGATGAGGAGCTAAGTTTATGTTGACTTTCCTTGTCATATCATTTCATCTTGAACAATAATATTGATTCCGAGTTTGTGATGTACACGTAGGTTCCAATAACCTTTTTCTTCCTCATTCCTTGGACTTGATGTCATCGCCGATCGATTACACCTTCTTGAAAACTCTCGACAATTGTGTCGTGATCATCATCAACATTCTGAGCTCTTCCAGGATATCAATCGAATTCATGATGAGAAATACCATCCTTGCCCCTCGATGACCTGTGTTATCATCGGCAACATTCTTGCCTTCCCCCAACACAAAATTGTTCATGTTTTGTGTTGTACCTTGAGTTCCTTGCTATCCAACTCATATTATGTTCTACATTTGAGTATTACCATTTTTTATGTCAAGGATGTCATGAGAATTGCTCCACCTGTTAATTCTGGATATAGTAATACTTATCAATATCCTCGTTCATATCTTGGTCCCTATGTTGCTTCTAACCGGAGTACCGACCATTGAACTGTGATGTGTGAATTCCAAAACTTCTGGCAACTCTATTGCTTTGAAGGGAATGGTCAATAGCCTCATTCTCGGTCCTTTGGTTATTGAATCACCATTATAACATTGATCGTGCTACTTAGTCCATTTTCCAGGTGCACGTTCCATTCAATGTTTACTTATGGATGTTCTCCTCTAACATACTTCGGTACGTCCAATGTTATCATATTGTTCACTTAAATTTAGAAATCCATGCTTATGAAAATCTCGATGAATTGTTGTTGAGCCCGTCGGCCACATCCTCATCTTTTCCTTGCTGAAATTGTAAGACTTATTCTATAAGTTGTTCCTGATGGATCCTTTATGTATCCAAAGTCTGATCTTTACCCAATGACCATGTCGATGCTATCTCAAAGCATGTCAGTGGTACTCCGAATATCCACAAGAACATTGTAAGTGCAATGCTAAATGTTGCTTGATCAACTATCCAAAGATCGTTGTATGGGTAGCTATCATAATTCTTATTACCCCTTTTATCTATATGGTCATGACTTTGATCTCCTGGCAGTATATGCTACTTCTCGAGCTTGCGTTTTATTCCCTCGAAGAGGAAAGGGTGATGCAGCACAGTAGCGTAAGTACTTCCCTCCGTTTTTGAGAACCAAGGTATCAATCCAGTAGGAGACCACCGCGAGTCCCTCGAACCTGCACAAACAAATAAGAACTTCGCAACCAACGCGATAAGGGGTTGTCAATCCCTTTACGGTCACTTACGAAAGTGAGATCTGATAGATAGGATAGTTTGCTATTTTTGGTATTTTTAGATATAAGAACAAAAAGTAAAAATAGCAAACTAAAGTAGATTGTAGATTGATATGTTGAGAATAGACCCGGGGGCCATAGGTTTCACTAGTGGCTTCTCTCATGATAGCAGAATTCTATGGTGGGTGAACAAATTACTATCGAGCAATTGATAGAAAAGCGAATAATTTTGAGAATATCTAGGCATGATCATTAAATATAGGCATCACGTCCATGACAAGTAGACCGAAACGATTCCTGCATCTACTACTATTACTCCACACATCGACCGCTATCCAACATGCATCTAGAGTATTAAGTTCATAAGAACAGAGTAATGCTTTAAGCAAGATGACATGATGTAGAGGGATAAACTCAAGCAATATGATATAAACCCCATCTTTTTATCCTCCATGGCAACAATACAATACGTGCCTTGCTGCCCCTGCTGTCACTGGGAAAGGACACTGCAAGACTGAATCCAAAGCCAAGCACATCTCCCATTGCAAGAACTATAGATCTAGTAGGCCAAACCAAACCAATAATTCAAAGAGACTTGCAAGGATATTATAATCGTACATAAAAGAATTCAGAAAAGAACCAAATATTTCTCATAGATAATCTTGATCATAAACCCACAATTCATCGGATCTTGACAAACACACCGCAAAAAAGATTCCATCAAATAGATCTCCTCGGAGACCGAGGAGAACTTGGTATTGAGATCCAAAAAGAGAGAAGAAGCCATCTAGGTACTAACTATGGACCCGAAGGTCTGTGGTAAACTACTCACAACTCATGGTGAGGCGATGGTGTTGATGTAGAAGCACTCCGTGGAAGTTCCCCCCCTCCGGCGGAGCTCCGGAACAGGCCCCAAGATGGGATCTCACGGGAACAGAAGGTTGCGGCGATGGAATTGGGGTTTTCTCTATTGCTTCGATGTTTTCAGGGTACATGGGTATATATAGGAGGAAGGAGTACGTCGGCGGAGCAACATGGGGCCCACGAGGGTGGGGGCGCGCCCAAGGGGAGGGGGCTCGCCCTGGACCCTCGTGGGCACAACGTGTCTCCTCTGCCTTGGTTCTCAAGTGTCTCGTGAAGATATCGTTCCAAAAATAACTCTCCCAAGGTTTCATTCCGTTTGGACTCCATTTGATATTCCTTTTCTGCGAAACCCTGAAATAGGCAAAAAACAGCAATTTGCATTGGGCCTTTGGGTTAATAGGTTAGTCCCAAAAATAATATAAAAGTGTATGATAAATCCCATTAAACATCCAAAACATCATATATAATAGCATGGAACAATCAAAAATTATAGATACGTTGGAGACATATCAGTATATCATGCCCTTCTTAATCTTGGGAAGGATATACTCCTATTCATGGTGTTTAAACACATTTTCCTTTCCATTGGTTTGTTTAAACTGATAATCACATTTTCCTTTCCTTTGGTTTGTTTACCCTTTCTTGTGATCTACACATAATCTAAGCAGTAATAATTCCCTGCTTATGTAACATCCCAGTTGTACAACTCTGCCAGTAAAACCCTATTACTATGGTTGATGACATTCCGGTAACCACCGATGGACTAGAACTTTGCCTATTGGTCCGCCTCGTTCAATGAGTAGGAAAATGGTTCTCTTCGTCCCTCGCCCTTGGTACCAACGTTGTTGCCGAAATAACTGATGGGTTATTCTCTGACATTCATTGCTTTCATGACCACGCCAGATGTCAGTGCCCTTCCTACTTTTATCCCACATGATGGGCCCATAACCCATAGATCCACAGGATCAAAACCGGACTCTCCTGTACAACCCGTAGTTCCAAGGTTATTCCTCACGCTTGGCATCGTGTGCAATTCGCGAGCCACCATCCTAATGACCTATTCTGGTATCAAACGCAATACTGTTGCTCTGGACCCCTTTCCCACCTTGTTTCACACATCGAATGATTGTCTATCCGTTTGAAACTTCTTATTGTGTCATATTACTTTGCTCTCAGCGTGTTTTATTCGTTCAACTCGAGAGATACTCATGTGTTCATTCGTGGGATAACCCTCGATGATTACCCCTTGTAGCATTCTATCATTGACAAGCTGTCCCTTTCCTATTCGTAAGTACGATGGAAACGCTGAAGAAAGGACGACGACTTCATCATGATGACCTGAAGCAGAGGACAGAAGACATCAACGTAATGGATTGACCTCTTCGAGAAGAGCAACCAAGACGAAGAAGATTCATTATAATTTCGTAACCAGATCTTTCCCCTTACTCCACCTCCTAAATCTCGGGACGAGATTTCTTGTTGTGGAGGAGATTTGTAACACCCCGAGAATCATGCTACAGTAAAACTCCTGCTAATGACTGCCAAGTCATCACAATTATTTCGCTAATCATCACTTTGTTCCAAATCAAAGTCAAATTCAAATTTAAATTGAAAGTCAAATTTCTATTTCTTCAAACTGTCCAACAAAAATGATAGTTGGGTTGCAAATAATCACAAAGTATTTGTCATGTAGAAACCGGTATTATTTGAAATATTAAATTATCCCTAACCTCTTTAAATCAGTGCCCAAAACAGCCACTTTAATCCATTTGCATTTAATCAGAAAACAAATGTTTTCAAATATTACCCCAACCATTTTATAGCAGTGCCAAATATTGCATGGTCATTATTGAGCCAAATCCCATATTTTTTAAAGGTAAATTTTCACCAAAACAATTAACAACTAAGAGAGAATAAAAAAAATAACAAAAAATAAATAGAAAAGGCCAGAGATGCACTACACTGCTGGGCTTCAAGTGAAACAGGACCGGCCCAGCCCACCACCGGCACTCTCTTCTACCTCTGTTCATCAAGGGCTCGGTGGCCGTCCTGCAGCCGCCCACGGCCATGGATGGCCACGCGGCGGCCATCCGCACCCCTGCCCCGCCTACAAGTCGACCCCGCACCCCTCCCAAATCCTAGCCCGCCTCCCCTCGCGCCCCCATCTCCCTCCCCCTCTGGATCGACCTCTGCGAGTTCGACCGCCACCATTGGCCTCGACGTTCTCGCGGTCACGAAGCTCCCCACGGGCTAGATCCATGCCCAGGAGCTCCTTTTACCTCGCCTACGTCGACTACATCGACTAGTTCGAGCTCAACGCCTCCGCAATGCCAAGATCGAGACCGTCTTCCTCCTTCGGCTATCATCGCCCATCCTCGATTTGTCGCCGCTCCGGTGCCTCCCCCACTCCACCGACCACCACAACGAATCCTCTGTGAGCTCCTCCCGCAAATCCCCTTGTTCCCCATCTCGTTCCATCATCGTACACCATCGCCCCTCAAGCTCCGTCCACCATGGCCGCTAGTCGCGCCCCTGGTCGGTCCCGCTACACCTAGGCCACGACCTGACAGCCCGGTCGCGTGCCCTCGCGCGCCTCACCTCGTCTTCCTCACGCCCCGGGCCGCGCCCTGGCTGCATGCTCGCGTGCCCCACCGTCCTCTGGATGCGCCCGCTGCTGCCTGCGTGTGGCCGCGCCCGCCGTCGCCTCGACGCGCCTGGCCATCCCGGCCTCCCGCCTCTGCCAGAGCCACTGCTGCCCGCAGCTGCCTCTGCTTGCCCGCGCACTCCCAGCCGCGTCGCCGAATGCCTGCTGTTGCGCTATCACCGGTGTCGCGTCAGCTTGCTGCTGCGGCTGCACTGCGCTCTGCTTCACTAGCTGCTACCGACGTCCTTGCTAGCTGTAATGCCCCGGATGTAATACTTTCCCTTTTGGGCATATAATATATCTCCGGCTTCATCTATTTCCATTCCGGGTTCTTTATCTTTCGGGTTTTTCGTCGTTTTGTTGTGTGAGTGTGTGGCATTCATTCATATCATGTAGACATGTGCATCGCATTGCATTTGTGTTGTCGGTTGCATCCGGTTCCACGCGTTTCTTCCAGTTGTCCGTTTCGCGTTCCGGAGCTCCCTCACGTGTCTGTGGCGTCCCGTAGGCCTACTTTGTTGTTTGGGCGTGTAACGTTACCGGTGTGCCGCGAGGTTGTTGTGTGTGTTGTTGTTTTGTTGTGTGCAACCCGCCTCTCAAATCTCGTCGCGTTTGGACTCCGTTTGCTATCCCATCAGTTTTCGTGTGGGTCCAAAGTGCCTTCACTTGTGGCCCGGAAACACCCTCACTGCAGCCAACTACTCTCTCCTAGGCCCATCTAAACTACCCCCGCGATCGGATCCGTCGGATCGCGATCGGAGGGCTCCTAACACCCCCCCCCACAAACCTAACCCTAGCAGATCTGAGATATATAGACCCCTAGGTCTAATTTTTGGGCATCTCTAGCTTTCTTCCTCCTCCTTCCCCACAAATTTTGGATCCAACCACTCTTCCCTGCCACTTGGCAGTTCCTTCCTCCGCCCGGCCGATCGACCAGATCGACCAGATCCCTCGACCGGCGGGTCAACGGCCGCATCGAGCCCCCCCAGCCTCGCGTGTCGCCAGGCGATCGGCCCCTCCGCCCGATCGAATTCTTCCACCGCAGGCCGATCGACCGCCCGATCCAGGAGTCGGTCCTGGACCACTTCGCCGCCGAAGCCGCCTGGGCCGCCCCACGGGCCAGCGTCGAGGGCCTCTCCATCCAGCCCACCCCAGATCGGGGCCGTTATTTTGTTTTTTCCAGATCTGCCTGAGGTTGACTCCCCAATCCTTCTAAGTCCCAGTAATTTTAATGTCTGATGCATTCTTATAACTGCTGTAACTTTGTGTGTGTTTGTCCGATTCGCGCATATAGCATGTCCAGACGTTCATGGTGATTAGCACTACGTTTTATCTTTTTGTGTCATGCATGTTAGAGATCATCTAGGTGCTTGTTTTGCTGTTGCAAGAGTGCATCGTGATATAAACTGCTGTTATGTGATGTTTTTATGCCATCTTTGCCATCTGATATCTTTTAGCTCGTTTGTCCGAATGATGCAAATGACATGTCCACGTGTTCGTCTTGCCATGATCTACATGTTGTATATGCTAGGTAGCATGATAGATTTATTCTTGACATGTTTATCATCGTTGCAAAGTGCCGTGTGGCTGTGATGATGTTTCACTTGTTATGAAATGCCATCTTGTTGAGCTCGTTGCTATCATTGTGTTTATCTCCATGAAGCATGCTTGTGTGTTTCGGAATCACCTTCATGTGTACTTTGATGAGGTGCTTACCAATTGCCACGTTTAGTTTCGAGGTGACTTAAACTTGCTCTTTTAGATGCCATGATGAAATTGCTGTTTTAGGACTTAGTGGATTTTCATTTTCACTAAGTCTGAAATCTGTAACGTTCCGATGCCATGTTCGTGTGATGTTTTAGGACAAAGCATGTTAGTTTTGGAGTGGATCTTGTTTGTTCCTTGTAGTATATATTGTTGTCTTTCCATTCATGTGCTCACATGTTTATTTGAGTGGCTGTAGCATGTTTATCGTTTGCTCCAAAGTTTCAATAAAATTCTGCTGCCAGAATTTTATTGTCAAGTTCAATATGTCCAAGCTCATTGATATTGAACCGTGACTCCTTTGGGGGTGCACCTTTGGACTTAGTTGCTGTAGTATATGTCTAGTTTGTGTTCATGTCCTTTGCCATGTTGTTTGAGTGCTGTAGCTTAAATATTTTGTGCTCCGAAGTTGCTATGTTGCTGTAATTTTCAGCTTTCGCTCATTTCTTGTTTCGGGCATAACTTTTAGCCCGTAACTCCGATTTCAGCGAATCTTATATGAAACTTGATTGATTTTCTGTGTAGATTCATAATATCATATTGTTATCATGTTTTGAGGTGTTTTTTTAGTGCTATTTTTTCGTGCTCCGTGTGCATCCTTAGTGCATCCATCATGCATCCATCATTTTCGAGTGTGCATTGCATCTTGTTGATTTGTGCTTGGCGTGATTGTATTGTTTAGAGCCGGAAGCCGAGGCTGAGTACGAGTACGAGCACGAGGTTTCCAACGAGGTTGAGCACGAGGACCCTTCTTACGATCCGAACGACTTCTCTTCAGGCAAGATGACTGAACCCCGATAACATTACTATCTTTGCCTATTGCTAGTAGATCCGCTCTATAGTTTTGCCTCGATGCCCATGATTCTTCTTGTCAGCCTCCTACTTGTAACCATTGCCATGTTTAACCAACCTACCTATGCAAACCGTAGCTTGGCTAAGTACGCTTCGCTCAGCCCTTCTTATAGTGTTGCTAGTTGCAGGTGAAGATCGAAGATGCTTGCTTCATGTTGAAGTTTTGTTGGGTTATATCACACTATATAATTGCTTAAATGAAATCATCTATATATTGGCAAGGGTGGAAGGCTAAGCCTTTTGCTTGGTGATTTGTTCCACTCATGCCGTTAGGAACCGTATAAACCGGTGTTATGTTCCTTGATTATGCGTTCCTAACACGGTTGGGGTGTATGGGACCCCCTCGATAAACCTCTAAGTGCTAAGTCGTTTCCAGCAAGTCCCAACATTGGTACTATTCGCCTAATAACAAACTAAACTTGCATAGGGAGTAATTAACCCTCTTTCTTAATCAACAACCCCGGGCCAGTGCTCCACATGAGTGTTGGTCCGAAACGGGGGTCCTGCAGGGCCGCCTTGGGGCAACCCGAGGTATCTGGCATACACCTGTAGCATCGCCCATCCGGTCGTGTCCTGAGACTTAGATACGCGCGGCTACTATCAGGGTGTCGACACGCCGGGAGGATTTGCTGGATTAGCCTTACCTTAGCTCGGTATATCTTGAGCATGGGATTCCGAGAATACTCGGGTCTTCCCACTTTGGAGTTGTGACTCCGCGGATCGTGGGCTTGTAATGGGTCAAGTTGGAACACCCCTGCAGGGTTATGAACTTTTGAAAGCCGTGCCCGCGGTTATGTGGCAGATGGGAGCTTGTTAATATCCGGTTGTAGATAACTTGACACAATGTTTCTAATACACTACCAGCGTGTGTTCCGTAACCGTCAATTTCCGAATAGGGATTCGGGAGTTGAACACGGAGGGGTTATGTTTGTTGAACTTGTAGCTAGGATCACTTCTTGATCACTTCTCGTCCGAGGCTTTCTCTTCTCGCTCTCACTCACGTAAGCTAGTTGCTAGTTGCTGTTGCAGACACTTATTCTTTTCTTCAGCCTTATCCTCTCCCAAGGCTTAAATAGTCTTGTTACCCGGGAACGGGATTGCTGAGTCCTCTGTGGCTCACAGTTACTTCACCACACCAGATGCAGGTCCAGTTGTGAGCTATCCAGGTGATGGCACCGAGCTGGATTGGGAGTACGACGAGGAGCGTAGTCGGTACTATGTTCGTTATCCGGATGATTAGTAGTGGAGACTTCTACTAGGATTCGATCCGCCTGTGGATGTTATTTAAGTTTGGTATCTTGACATTTGGTTTTGCCCTTAGAGGGTTGTGATATTCTTAATGTATGATGTTTGAGACATGTATTGTATTTGTGTGACGTGGCGAGTGTAAGCCAACTATTTATGTTTACAATCCCCTCTTTTACATGAGATGTGCAAAGATTACCAAACTTGAGATCATTCTAGGATGGACTTATGCCTTTAAGTCGTGCCTCGACACGTAGGAGGTATAACTCCATCCTGGGCATTATAAGTTGGTATTCAGAGCCTTCTCCGACCTAGGAGCCCCCACTGTTTGATCGAATCGTTGACGGTCGAGTCTAGGCACACACTGAAAATATTTTGAGTCCTATATTATATCGGAGAGTAGGATTTCTTTGCTTCTCATCCCCTTTCTCTCTGGTAAGGACTCCTGACGACTACTCTTGTCTCTCCTATTTTCAAAAATTGCACAAATTTTTTTTAGGAATCCCGCGAGTATTCTGGGATTGTTTCGATGTTCTTGTGACGAGAATATTGTTCTCGATGCCTCCTGACATTAGGGGTTGTGGCAGTGTCCCGGGGTGTTGAGCTTCGGGGTATTGTCGTCACAAGCATATCGCGGCAGTACTAAATACTTAAGACGGCCGACATCGAAAATCTCTCCTATACGGCCAGTGGCAAGATAACCCCGACATCACCCAGTACTGGGGAGGTAGTTCGGGAGTATTGCCATAGCTTCTTATAGTGGATGCTTTTCGAAGGTCCGAGGTAAACAGTTTCCGAGAAAGACTGGTTATGTGTTGAAGGATGGATACACCTGGATGTAGGTTTAGAGTTGATTGCGCGGTGCTTCCCTTGTATCCCCAACACCTGATTGCATAACTGGAATCTTTCGGAAATTTATAGGTGGGTTATCCAGTAGATCGTAGGCATTCTTCCAACGGATGCAGGTTAGTGAGTTCGGGGTTCTACATTGAGTGAAGTGGTTTATGACCGATGTTACTATCAGGAGTTGCATCTTAAAGGGTCCTTGGCTATGCTGATCTGGGGATTGCAAAACCTTTTCGTAACGCGTTCATATGCTTTCAGCACAAAGATGTTAGAACGAAGCTCCTATCTTGTGTTTGTTCCCGTCTGTACCTTGTTGTTTTTCTTATTTTACCTTTTGTCCCCTATGTGGCTTCTCGTGAAGATTGATGTTATCATTAAACTGAGAATTTCATTCGTTCCTCTTGTTCGAATGATTTCATTCATTCTTATTGTTCGAATGACTATTGTGAAGACTTGTTGCAATTCATTCCATTGATTCAGCTTATACCTTAAGTCAATCAATTGCTGATTCGTGGTCATCTCTTTCAGGATGGCTCCGAAAAAGGTTCCCAACGCTAACCCAGAGGGTGAAGAGGTCCCAGATCGTCCTCCTTCCCCTCCTCCTCCGCCTGAGGCTTGGAGAGCGATTATGCAGACTACAGCTCAGAACACCCAGTTGTTGATGCAGATGATGCAACAGATGCAAGCTAATCAAGCTAATCAGGGTGTTCCAGGGAAT
>LR738715.1:310352387-310386184 GCA_902687465.1 Secale cereale | reverse complement strand
AGCATATCGCGGCAGTACTAAATACTTAAGACGGCCGACATCGAAAATCTCTCCTATACGGCCAGTGGCAAGATAACCCCGACATCACCCAGTACTGGGGAGGTAGTTCGGGAGTATTGCCATAGCTTGTTATAGTGGATGCTTTTCGAAGGTCCGAGGTAAACAGTTTCCGAGAAAGACTGGTTATGTGTTGAAGGATGGATACACCTGGATGTAGGTTTAGAGTTGATTGCGCGGTGCTTCCCGTGTATCCCCAACACCTGATTGCATAACTGGAATCTTTCGGAAATTTATAGGTGGGTTATCCAGTAGATCGTAGGCATTCTTCCAACGGATGCAGGTTAGTGAGTTCGGGGTTCTACATTGAGTGAAGTGGTTTATGACCGATGTTACTATCAGGAGTTGCATCTTAAAGGGTCCTTGGCTATGCTGATCCGGGGATTGCAAAACCTTTTCGTAACGCGTTCATATGCTTTCAGCACAAAGATGTTAGAACGAAGCTCCTATCTTGTGTTTGTTCCCGTATGTACCTTGTTGTTTTTCTTATTTTACCTTTTGTCCCCTATGTGGCTTCTCGTGAAGATTGATGTTATCATTAAACTGAGAATTTCATTCGTTCCTCTTGTTCGAATGATTTCATTCATTCTTATTGTTCGAATGACTATTGTGAAGACTTGTTGCAATTCATTCCATTGATTCAGCTTATACCTTAAGTCAATCAATTGCTGATTCGTGGTCATCTCTTTCAGGATGGCTCCGAAAAAGGTTCCCAACGCTAACCCAGAGGGTGAAGAGGTCCCAGATCGTCCTCCTTCCCCTCCTCCTCCGCCTGAGGCTTGGAGAGCGATTATGCAGACTACAGCTCAGAACACCCAGTTGTTGATGCAGATGATGCAACAGATGCAAGCTAATCAAGCTAATCAGGGTGTTCCAGGGAATTCAGGCAACTTCTTCAACCAGCAGCACCATGCTACTCTCAACCAGTTCTTGGCCAACAATCCTAAAGCTTTCAGTTACTGCGACGACCCTCTTGATGCTGAAGATTGGTTAACCGACATAAAGAAGCATTTTGAGTGCAGTAACGTGAAGGAAGATGATTATGTGAAGTTTGCAGCCTTCCAACTCAAAGATCAAGCAGCTGATTGGTGGCAGCAGTACAAAGACTCCAGGCCAGGTCAAGTGATCTCTTGGGAGAATTTCTGCAAGGATTTTCGCTCGCACCATATTCCTACAAGTGTCATCGAGGGTATGCGTGAGCAATTCCGCAACCTGAAGCAGGGCTCCATGACAGTCTATCAGTATAATGTCAAGTTCCAAAACCTCGCTCGTTATGCTAAGCAAGACATTCCTGATGCCAAGAGTAAAATCTACCAGTTCCGTGGAGGTCTCAAAGATGAACTTCAACTTGCTCTCACCTTGTTCGAGCCGGATGAATTCGACAAGTTCTATAACATGGCTTTGAAACAAGAGGCAGCTCAGCTTAAGATGGAGGCTTCTAAGAAGAGAATTCGAGATGCCGTTCACTCTTCCTCATCGTCTCAGATGGTCTCGAAGCATCAGAAATTCTGGCTTCCTCCTCCTCCAGTGATTCGAGCTCCATACAACTACTCCAACAACAAGAACTCTAGTGGACGTGGTTTCTCCCACCCACCCAACTCCAACAAGCAGTCCAAGCAACAGTTCCAAGCTCCAAGACTAAGTGCTCCTCCTACTCGTCCACTTTCTGAGGTGACTTGCTACAAGTGTGGCCAGAAGGGTCATTATTCCAACAAGTGCAACAACCCAAGGCGCCTTCCGCCTCCTCCTCCTGTCGGTACCGCTATGGTCAAGCATGATCCAAAGGCAGCAAGGGTCAATCTGATGAATGCAGCACAAGCGGAGAATTCTTCTGATGTCATTTTGGGTAACCTTCCAGTTAACTCTTTTCCAGCTAAAGTGTTATTTGATTCGTGTGCTTCTTGCTCTTTCATGTCATATCCATTTGCATCCAAGCACGATATTGTCACCAAAAATCTGCCAAGGGAGTTAACAGTTATTTCTCTGGGGAGACGAATGCACTCCAGTGTATATGCTCCGAATGTGTCTATTCGCATGGGTGATTATCGATTTCTGGCTAATCCGGTGGTTCTTGGTAATTCTGACATCGACCTCATCCTCGGAATGGATTGGCTTTCTCAGCACGACGCTCACATTGATTGTGCTCAAAAGGAAGTCAAGATGACTCATTCTGATGAAGATGTGATTATCTTCGCCTCCAGGGATAACACTATCAGGCTTTTCTCTCTCAATGATAAGGGCGAAATTAATGCCATATCTCAAATTCCGGTGGTGAACGAATATCAAGACGTCTTTACTGAAGAACTTCCAGGCATGCCTCCACACCGTCAGGTGGAATTCGTAATTGAACTCGAGCCGGGTACTGAGCCAGCATGCCGGCGTCCGTACAAGCTCTCTCCGGATGAATTGAAGGAATTGAAGAAGCAGCTTGATAAACAGGAGAGTATGGGTCTCATCAGGCCTAGTACGTCTCCTTGGGGTTGTGGTGTCTTATTTGTCAAGAAGAAAGATGGCACGGAGCGTCTCTGTGTTGATTACCGGCCATTGAACAAGAAGACAATAAAGAACAAGTATCCGCTCCCCAACATCAACGAACTCTTCGAGCAGCTCAAAGGAGCTAAAGTGTTCTCTAAGCTTGACCTTCGAATGGGCTATCATCAAATTCGCATTCGTGAGGAAGACATTCCCAAGACGGCCTTCAGAACGAGCTACGGCTCATACGAGTATACCGTCATGTCCTTCGGTCTCGCCAATGCTCCTCCTACCTTTTCGAGGATGATGCATTACATCTTCAACCCCTATACTGGCGAGTTTGTGCTTGTGTATCTGGATGATATTCTGGTGTTTTCCAAGAATGAAGAAGATCACGAAAAGCACTTACGTCTGGTTCTTGATCGACTCCGAGAGCATAAATTCTATGCCAAGTTCTCAAAGTGCGAGTTTTGGCTCGATAAGGTTTTGTACCTGGGCCACATCATCTCAGCTGACGGTATTGCGGTAAATCCCGAGAAAGTTGAAGCAATTGTCAACTGGGAAGCTCCTTAGAACGTCAAGCAGCTCCGCAGTTTTCTGGGTCTTGCCAGCTATTGCAGAAGGTTCGTTGAGAACTTCTCCAAGATTGCCAAGCCTCTTTCCAACTTGCTTCAGAAGAATGTCAAATACTTTTGGTCTCCAGAGTGTGAAGTGGAATTCAAAACTCTCAAAGAGAAACTCGTCTCTGCTCCAGTTCTGACTCCTCCAGATGAATCCAAGCCCTATGAAGTATTCTGTGATGCTTCTCTTCAAGGTCTTGGTGGTGTGCTTATGCAAGATAAGAGAATTGTGGCATACACTTCTCGTCAGCTCAAGCCAAGTGAGAAGAACTATCCCACACATGATCTAGAGCTAGCAGCTGTGGTACATGCTCTGATTATGTGGAGACATCTGTTGTTGGGCAGAAAGGTCGACATCTTCACTGATCACAAGAGCTTGAAGTACATCTTCACACAGCCGCATCTGAACCTCCGCCAGACTCCTTGGGTTGAAATGATCCAAGAGTATAATCCCAGCATTGAATACACTCCTGGCAAGGCGAATGTGATTGCAGATGCTTTGAGCAGAAAGGCATATTGCAACAGCCTTCTTATCAAGCCGTGCCAGCCTGAGCTTTGTGAAGCCTTCAGGAAGCTCAACCTCCAAGTTGTTCCGCAGGGTTTTCTTGCAAATCTTCAAGTTGCTCCTACCTTGGAAGATCAAGTCCGTGAGGCCCAACTCAGTGATACCATGGTGAAGAAGGTGAAACATGCTATTGCAAAGGGCATTCCAAAATACAAGTGCTTCCGTGTTGATGAGAGAGATACCTTGTTCTTCGAGGACAGACTCGTTGTTCCCAAAGGTGATCTCAGGAAGCTCATAATGGAAGAAGCACATGATTCTCTCCTTTCCATTCATCCTGGCAGTTCCAAGATGTACCAAGACCTCAAGCAGTCTTACTGGTGGACACGCATGAAAAGGGAGATTGCCCAATTCGTGAACGAATGTGATGTGTGCAGAAGAGTGAAAGCAGAACATCAACGTCCAGCCGGTCTTCTCCAACCTCTTCCTATTCCCGAGTGGAAGTTCGACCACATTGAAATGGACTTCGACACTGGCTTTCCTAAATCCAAGAAAGGGAATGATGCTATCTTTGTGGTGATTGACAAGCTTACCAAAGTCGCTCACTTCCTGCCAGTCAAAGAATCAATCAATGCAGCTCAATTGGCAGAGTTGTACACTTCCAGAATTGTGTCCCTACATGGCATTCCTCAAGTTATATCCTCAGACCGTGGAAGCTTGTTCACATCAAGGTTCTGGGACTCCTTTCAGTCCGCCATGGGCACTAAGATCAGGTTCAGCACTGCATTTCACCCTCAGACTAGTGGTCAAGTCGAGCGCGTGAATCAGATTCTAGAAGACATGCTCAGAGCCTGTCTCATCTCCTTTGGCATGAAATGGGAAGACTGCCTTCCATTTGCCGAGTTCTCTTACAACAACAGCTTTCAAGCAAGTGCAGGCAAAGCACCGTTTGAAATCCTCTATGGCAGAAAGTGCCGTACCCCTCTCAACTGGTCTGAAACAGGCGAACGTCAACTTCTTGGCAATGACTTGATCTCAGAAGCCGAAGAAATGTGCAAAGTCATACGTGAGAATCTCAAGGCCGCTCAGTCGCGCCAGAAGAGCTACTATGACGGCAAGCATCGTGATTTGGCCTTCAACATTGGGGATCATGTCTATCTCCGTGTTTCTCCGATGAAAGGCACCCAAAGATTCGGTATCAAAGGAAAGCTTGCTCCTAGATACGTCGGGCCTTTCAAGATTCTTGGCAAAAGAGGCGACCTAGCCTATCAACTTGAGCTCTCTCCCAACTTCGCCAATGTTCATGATGTCTTCCATGTGTCTCAACTTCGCAAATGCTTCAAGGCACCTGAGCGCATGATTCCGTATGAAGAGATTGATCTTCAACAAGACCTGTCCTACCAAGAGCACCCAGTTGCCATTCTCGAAGAAACCGAACGCAAGACCCGCAACAAGTCCATCAAATTTCTGAAAGTCAAGTGGTCACATCACACCGACCGAGAAGCTACCTGGCAACGAGAAGATCATCTTCGTTCCGAGTACCCTTCCTTTTTCCAGTCCTAGATCTCGGGACGAGATCTTTTTGTAGTAGAGGAGAATTTGTAATGCCCCGGATGTAATACTTTCCCTTTTGGGCATATAATATATCTCCGGCTTCATCTATTTCCATTCCGGGTTCTTTGTCTTTCGGGTTTTTCGTCGTTTTGTTGTGTGAGTGTGTGGCATTCATTCATATCATGTAGACATGTCCATCGCATTGCATTTGTGTTGTCGGTTGCATCCGGTTCCACGTGTTTCTCCCCGTTGTCCGTTTCGCGTTCCGGAGCTCCCTCACGTGTCCGTGGCGTCCCGTAGGCCTACTTTGTTGTTTGGGCGTGTAACGTTACCGGTGTGCCGCGAGGTTGTTGTGTGTGTTGTTGTTTTGTTGTGTGCAACCCGCCTCTCAAATCTCGTCGCGTTTGGACTCCGTTTGCTATCCCATCAGTTTTCGTGTGGGTCCAAAGTGCCTTCACTTGTGGCCCGGAAACACCCTCACTGCAGTCCACTACTCTCTCCTAGGCCCATCTAATATACCCCCGCGATCGGATCCGTCGGATCGCGATCGGAGGGCTCCTAACACCCCCCCACAAACCTAACCCTAGCAGATCTGAGATATATAGACCCCTAGGTCTAATTTTTGGGCATCTCTAGCTTTCTTCCTCCTCCTTCCCCTCAAATTTTGGACCCAACCACTCTTCCCTGCCACTTGGCAGTTCCTTCCTCCGCCCGGCCGATCGACCAGATCGACCAGATCCCTTGACCGGCGGGTCAACGGCCGCATCGAGCCCCCCCCAGCCTCGCGTGTCGCCAAGCGATCGGCCCCTCCGCCCGATCGAATTCTTCCACCGCAGGCCGATCGACCGCCCGATCCAGGAGTCGGTCCTGGACCACTTCGCCGCCGAAGCCGCCTGGGCCGCCCCGCGGGCCAGCGTCGAGGGCCTCTCCATCCAGCCCGCGCCAGATCCGGGCCGTTATTTTGTTTTTTCCAGATCTGCCTGAGGTTGACTCCCCAATCCTTCTAAGTCCCAGTAATTTTAATGTCTGATGCATTCTTATAACTGCTGTAACTTTGTGTGTGTTTGTCCGATTCGCGCATATAGCATGTCCAGACGTTCGTGGTGATTAGCACTACGTTTTATCTTTTTGTGTCATGCATGTTAGAGATCATCTAGGTGCTTGTTTTGCTGTTGCAAGAGTGCATCGTGATATAAACTGCTGTTATGTGATGTTTTTATGCCATCTTTGCCATCTGATATCTTTTAGCTCGTTTGTCCGAATAATGCAAATGACATGTCCACGTGTTCGTCTTGCCATGATCTACATGTTGTATGTGCTAGGTAGCATGATAGATTTATTCTTGACATGTTTATCATCGTTGCAAAGTGCCATGTGGCTGTGATGATATTTCACTTGTTATGAAATGCCATCTTGTTGAGCTCGTTACTATCATTGTGTTTATCTCCATGAAGCATGCTTGTGTGTTTCGGAATCACCTTCATGTGTACTTTGATGAGGTGCTTACCAATTGCCATGTTTAGTTCCGAGGTGACTTAAACTTGCTCTTTTAGATGCCATGATGAAATTGCTGTTTTAGGACTTAGTGGATTTTCACTAAGTCTGAAATCTGTAACGTTCTGATGCCATGTTCGTGTGATGTTTTAGGACAAAGGATGTTAGTTTTGGAGTGGATCTTGTTTGTTCCTTGTAGTATATATTGTTGTATTTCCATTCATGTGCTCACATGTTTATTTGAGTGGCTGTAGCATGTTTATCTTTTGCTCCAAAGTTTCAATAAAATTCTGCTGTGAGAATTTTATTGTCAAGTTCAATATGTCCAAGCTCATTGCTATTGAACCGTGACTCCTTTGGGGGTGCACCTTTGGACTTAGTTGCTGTAGTATATGTCTAGTTTGTGTTCATGTGCTTTGCCATGTTGTTTGAGTGCTGTAGCTTAATTATTTTGTGCTCCGAAGTTGCTATGTTGCTGTAATTTTCAGCTTTCGCTCATTTCTTGTTTCGGGCATAACTTTTAGCCCGTAACTCCGATTTCAGCGAATCTTATATGAAACTTGATTGATTTTCTGTGTAGATTCATAATATCATATTGTTATCATGTTTTGAGGTGTTTTGCTTGAGTGCTATTTTTCCGTGCTCCGTGTGCATCCTTAGTGCATCCATCATGCATCCATCATTTTCGAGTGCGCATTGCATCTTGTTGATTTGTGCTTGGCGTGTTTGTATTGTTTAGAGCCGGAAGCCGAGGCTGAGTACGAGTACGAGCACGAGGTTTCCAACGAGGTTGAGCACGAGGACCCTTCTTACGATCCGAACGACTTCTCTTCAGGCAAGATGACCGAACTCCGATAACATTACTATCTTTGCCTATTGCTAGTAGATCCGCTCTATAGTTTTGCCTCGATGCCCATGATTCTTCTTGTCAGCCTCCTACTTGTAACCATTGCCATGTTTAACCAACCTACCTATGCAAACCGTTGCTTGGCTAAGTACGCTTCGCTCAGCCCTTCTTATAGTGTTGCTAGTTGCAGGTGAAGATCGAAGATGCTTGCTTCATGTTAAAGTTTTGTTGGGTTATATCACACTATATAATTGCTTAAATGAAATCATCTATATATTGGCAAGGGTGGAAGGCTAAGCCTTTTGTTTGGTGATTTGTTCCACTCATGCCGTTAGGAACCGTATAAGCCGGTGTTATGTTCCTTGATTATGCGTTCCTAACACGGTTGGGGTGTATGGGACCCCCTCGATAAACCGCTAAGTGCTAAGTCTTTTCCAGCAAGTCCCAACATTGGTACTATTCGCCTAATAACAAACTAAACTTGCATAGGGAGTAATTAACCCTCTTTCTTAATCAACAACCCCGGGCCAGTGCTCCACATGAGTGTTGGTCCGAAACGGGGGTCCTGCAGGGCCGCCTTGGGGCAACCCGAGGTATCTGGCATACTGTAGGATCGAAGAAGTATGTCTAGAGGGGGGGTGATTAGACTACTTGACAATATAAAAATCTGCCTTTTGATTATGCAAAGTTTTAGGCAGTTTTACAATTAAGATCAAATCAAGTAACACACTACACATGCAATTCTAGAGTATGGGCAGCGGAAAGTAAATTGCATATATAGTAAAGAGTGGTGGAGAAGATCAAACGCAGTTTGGTGACATGGAGATTTTTGTCGTGGTTCCGATAGGTGGTGCTATCGTACATCCACGTTGATGGAGACTTCAACCCACGGAGGGTAACGGCTGCGCGAGTCCACAGAGGGCTCCACCCATGAAGGGTCCACGAAGAAGCAACCTTGTCTATTCCATCATGGCCTACGCCCACGGAGGACTAGCCTTACTCGGGGTAGATCTTCACGAAGTAGGCGATCTCCTTGCCCTTACAAACTTCTTGGTTCAACTCCACATCTCAAGACGGAGGCTCCCAAGCAACACCTAACCAATCTAGGAGGCACCACCCTCCAAAAGGTAATAGATGGTGTAGATGAAGATGAACTCCTTGCTCTTGTGCTTCAAATGATAATCTCCCCAACACTCAACTCTCCTCACTGATATGGCTGTGGTGGAAGAAAGGTTTGAGTGGAAAGCAACTTGGGAAGGCTAGAAATCAAGTTTCATATGGTAGGAATGGAATGGCTTGATCTCAACACAAGGGTAGGTGGTTCACTTCTCAGAAAGTGTATGGTAGGAATGGTAGACTTTCTGATGGCTCTCCTCACGAATGAAGAGGGGGTGGAGGGGTATATATAGCCTCCACACAAAATCCAACCGTTACACACACATTTGACCAATCTCGGTGAGACCGAAGTGAAAACTCGGTCAGACCGAAAGTTCAAATATAGTGAACGTTGGGATTTTCGGTGGGACCGAAAATACCATCTCGGTGTGTCCGAAGGTGCAAAAGATATGAACGTTGGAGTTTTCGGTGGGACCGAGAAAGAAAACTCGGTTAGACCGATTTGAGAAAAGACAGGAACATGCCAGAATCGGTGTGACCGAAAATGCAATATCGGTGAGACCGATTTGAGCCAAGACAGAAGCTTGCCCATTTCGGTGAGACCGATAATACAAACTCGGTTATTCCGAAATGATGTGAAATGGTTACAGAAGGTTGGCAGTTCAGTTTCGGTGAGACCAATCTCAAACTCGGTATGACCGATTTTTCTAGGGTTTGGAATATGGCAGAAGTGGTTCATCTCGGTGGGACTGAGTTGGAAGAATCGGTTTGTCCGAGGTTACTTATGAGTGTGTATAGTAGTGAAAGGTGCTGATAGTTGAAGGAGCTAAAATCACTAAGCACTTGAGCAACCAGATCATCAACACAACCTCATCCCCTTTTAATAGTATTGGCTTTTCCTATGGACTCAATGTGATCTTTGAGCACTAAACCAAAAATGGAGTCTTGAGCTTTTGCCAATGCTTGCCTTATCATTTGAGGGGTCCACTTCCTCAGTCATCTTGCCATACCAATGTGATTGGATTTCCTGAAACATACTTGATAAAAGCATTAGTCCAACCACAAAGTATGTTGTCATTAATTACCAAAACCACCCAGGGAGCAAATGTGCTTTCAATCTCCCCCTTTTTGGTAATTGATGGCAACACACTGAAAATTATATTAAACAAAACATCAAAGCTTATTGAAAGAAAGATAGAATTATCATGAAAGCTTTGACAAGCATGTAGTACACAGGCTCCCCCTATAAGTGTGCAAGATTTTCATAGATTATGGTTTTGGACTACCACAAGCACACAAGAGAGATAAGCAAGATGTGCTACATGCAGCTTGGCTATATGCATCAGAGCAGAAGAAAAGGAAGTGAGTGATAATGCATATGTGCATGGTGATTTCTTGCAAACAAGTATTTACAAGCAAGTCACCATCATGCACATTCTGCAAGATGCATATACTTACCTTGAGGTTCCTTGGCATTGTACCTGAAAGAATAAACTTGGGAAAACAAGGTTAGATAACACAAGAGTATTCCTTCAACCAACTGCAAGAACATCAAGAGTACCAAGCCAGGGAGAACATGTACAAAGAGTGTCTCATATTGAGCACAAGCTTGAATCAGCAAACATGTCTCCGAAACTAAAAGATTTTCAATGAACTCTGAGAGATTTTGTTATGGAAAGCAAAATCAAAAGAATGATGCCAATTGTAATGTCCAGTGTAAAACACGACAAAGCTTTGATGTGATTCTCTCCCCCTTAAGATAAGATTGCTTTTCTTCTTCCCCTAAGTCTTCTCTTCTCCCCTACTCCCCCTACTCCCCCTAAGTCCTCTCCCCCTTTTACATCAAGTGCCGAAAAGGACAGCAAACTAGGTAGGACAGGAAAATGGAAAGAGAGAAAGAAAGAAAGAAGTGGGATCCTTAAGAATCACAACAGGGCAAATAAGAACATGCATAGAGAAACATTGAGAATTTAAATTTGAGTCTTCTCCTCCTTAAGATTTAAAATTTGAGTGGAGCTGCAGAAGTAGATGTCCTGGAAGATAAATCGGTGACATCGAATTAGATGGATCGATGGATCCGAATCCTTTTCGGTTAAACCGAAAGTTTCAAATCGGTGACGCCGAGTTTATTCCAAGGAAATACAGAAATAATTCAGCTCACTTTGTGAGGAGTATTCCAAAAGATTTGCAATGAATTTGTAAAAGATTTTCGGGGAATTGATCAGAGCCAGAAGGATATTCACAAAGAAACATAAGAAAAGAAATAAAAATATTCCTAGATGAAGTTTTTTTTTAAAGAAAACTCAGTGAGAGAACATAAGAGAAAACAGAAAGACTCCAAAAGCATATGTACTTCATCTAGATAAAGGTCGGCGACAAAATCACCTATGTTTGAGTATATTGACTTAGGAGTCAAATGAAGACATTTGATCATAGGTCATACTCATCGTTTAAGCTCAAAATGGGGTTGCCATTTTTCGATTAAGCATTTGATGTGATCACATCTTATGAAGCTGCTTGTACTCATGACTTTGAGCAAAGCTCCTCAAAGATGTGAAGAACATACCTTGGGCTTGTTGTTGCTTTACTCATGTAGGTAAGCTTGATGTAGGTGCTCATTGAATGTGAAGTTGGAGCGCCATTTCTACTTGTGTAGTTTATCTTCCTACATGGGTTAGGCAAGCAAGGAAATACTCAAGAATATCCAAGATGACAAGAGTGAAATACTAGATGTATAAGGTGTCAAAAAGGATATGTGGAATTTTGTTCCTTGAACTCAACATCCCAAAGAACTAGATACTTGGTCAATGACAAGATTACTCATGATTTGAGTGTGTGGTAATCTTGTGGAATGTAGATCATCCAAGTACCTGCAAAGAGTTAGAAGCAATACAAGGAGGCAAATGTGTCCAAGACATATGATCATCATCATAAGAGAAATATCAAGGATTAGTCAAGAGGCTCATGCCTTGCATGCATCAAATGGAGTTATCACTCCAAGTTTGAAGCATCAATGATGTTCAACTCACTCCTTAAGCGACAAAACACTTTCTCATCAAGAGGTTTTGTAAAGATATCAGCAAGTTGTTTGTTAGTACGAACATGCTTAAGATTAATGTCACCCTTAGCAATATGATCACGAATAAAATGGTGACGAACTTCAATATGCTTTGTTCGAGAGTGTTGCACAGGATTGTGTCCAATCTTGATTGCACTCTCATTGTCACAAAGCAAGGGAACACGTCTCACATGTATCCCATAATCTTTAAGTGTTTGTGTCATCCATAGCAATTGAGCACAACACGAACCAGCAGCAATATATTCCGCTTCGGCAGTGGATAATGATACCGAATTTTGTTTCTTGGAGGACCAAGATACAAGGGATCGACCAAGGAATTGACATGTACCCGAAGTTGACTTTCTATCAACCTTGTCACCGGCATAGTCCGAGTCGGAATAGCCAACAAGGTCGAAAGAGGCCCTCTTAGGATACCAAATGCCAAAGTTTGGTGTGTGTATCAAGTATCTCACTATCCTTTTAACAGCTTTAAGATGACATTCTTTACGGGCTGCTTGATATCGCGCACACATGCATACACTCAACATTATGTCAGGACGAGAAGCACAAAGATATAGTAGAGAACCAATCATAGATCGGTAAACCCTTTGATCAACGGGTTCTCCATCTTTTGTCAAGTCATTATGTCCACTAGTAGGCATGGGGGTACTCATACCTTTGCTTTCTTGCATGTTGAACTTCTTGAAGAGATCCTTGGTGTACTTTGTTTGTGATACAAAGGTACCCTCCTTAGATTGCTTGATTTGCAACCCAAGGAAGAATTTGAGTTCACACATCATGGACATCTCATACTTCTCCGACATAAGCTGTCCAAACTTCTTGCTAAAATGGGGGTTAGTTGAACCAAAGATAATATCATCAACATATATTTGGCACACAAATAGTTTACCATTAACCCTTTTTGTGAACAGCGTTGAGTCTATCTTTCCAATTTCAAAGCCTTTTTTCAAGAAGAAAGCTATTTAAGCATTTGTACCAAGCTCTAGGAGCTTGTTTAAGACCATAAAGAGCTTTGTGTAACTTGTAAACATGATTAGGCTTTTTAGGATTCACAAATCCGGGAGGTTGTTTAACAAATACTTCCTCCTCAATTTCACCATTTAGGAAAGCACTTTTGATATCCATTTGATAGAGAGTAATATCATGGTGATTGGCATAAGCAAGAAGAATGCGAATGGACTCAAGTCTAGCAACGGGGGCATAGGTCTCACCATAGTCCATACCTTCGACTTGTGTGTAACCTTGAGCTACGAGACGAGCCTTGTTGCGGATGACTTGGCCATCTTCATCTTGCTTGTTCCGAAACACCCATTTGGTTCCAATGATGTTTTGATCATCGTTGGGCTTCTCTACCAAAGTCCATACCTTGTTCCTCTCGAAGTTGTGTAGTTCTTCGTGCATAGCGTTCACCCAATCCGGGTCTTCAAGTGCTTCTTCTACCTTCATAGGTTCAATATTAGAGATAAATGAGTAATGCTCACAAAAGTTAGCTAAGCGAGTTTTAGAGCGAGTAATTCTCCCGGAGTTGATGTCGTTCATCATTTGTTCCACGGGATGATTCTTCTTGACTCTTGCTCGAACTTGGGATAGCTTTTGTTGATGTTGTTGCTCAGCTTCCTCATCATCTTCATCTTCCTATTCTTCTTCTTCATTGTTGTTGGTGTTGTCTTGAGGTGGTGGAGAAGGAGGTTTTGGTGGATCTTCTTGTTGCATTTCATCATCTTGGTGAGTTCCACTTGTGGAGGCCTCCATGTTGCCTTGAGGTTCATCTCGACGTGAGGTAGGGGGCTCCACATATGTAGATGAGGTACTCTCCTTCACTTTCATGGGACGGATCTTTCCAATAGATAAATCTTGGATAGCTTCCGATGGGTCCTTGTCTCCTAGATCAATAGGCATTTTCTCTACTTGCGAGCCATTAGATTCATCAAACTTCACGTCTACCATCTCTTCAACCTTTCGGGTGAAATTATTGTAGACACGGTAGGTGTGGGAGTTTGATCCATAACCAAGAAGAAAGCCTTCATGAGATTTAGGAGCAAATTTAGATCGACGATGCTTGTCAAGGATATAGCATTTTGAACCAAAGACACGAAAGTATCCCACTTGGGGTTTGTTACCGGTGAGAAGCTCGTATGATGTCTTGCCGAGAAGCTTATGAAGATAAAGCCTGTTGATAGCATGACAAGCTGTCTCGACTGCTTCTCCCCAAAAGTGTTTCGGTGTCTTGTATTCATCAAGCATCGTTCTTGCCATCTCTATGAGCGTTCGGTTCTTCCTCTCAACAACTCCATTTTGTTGAGGAGTGTACGTAGCCGAGAACTCATGTAGAATCCCTTCCTCATCGAGAAAAGAGTCTACATTGGCGTTCTTGCACTCCGTTCCATTGTCACTCCGAACTTTCTTGATCTTCACCTCAAATTGATTTTGGGCCTTTTTGGCAAAGGTCTTGAAGATCCTCTGAACCTGCGATTTATCATCAAGGAAAAATACCCACGTAAATCTGGAATAATCATCAACTATAACTAGACCAAAGGAGTTACCACCAAGGCTTTTGTAAGCATTGGGACCGAAGAGATCCATATGAAGAAGCTCAAGCGGTCTCCTAGTGGTCATGATGTTTTTCACGGGATGACTTCCACCAACTTGTTTTCCTGCTTGACAAGCACTACAAAGTCTATCTTTGTCAAAGAAAACATCTTTAACACCAAGAATATGATCACCTTTGATTAGCTTGTCTAGATTACGCATACCAACATGTCCTAGCCTTCTATGCCATAACCAACCTTTAGAGGATTTGGCAATGAAACAAGCTCTAGGTTGGGCTTTCTTAGTGAAATCAACAATATATAGATCACCTCTGCGGATACCAGTAAAAGCCATGTTTTGATTATCACGATGAAAGACTTGGCAATCTACTTTGGTGAATAGCACATTGAATCCAAAGTCAGCTAATCTAGACACGGAAAGTAAATTGTATCCAAGAGATTCTACAAGCATGACATTTTGAATAGAGCTATCATGAGATATGGCCACCTTACCAAGGCCAAGTACCTTACCCTTGGAGTTGTCTCCAAAAGTCACATACTTGCGTGGGCCATCGTTCTTTGCAAGCTCTCGAAACATGTCTTTGTCTCCGGTCATGTGATCGGTGCATCCACTATCAAGAATCCACTCTTTTCCGCCGGACATGTAGTCTCTCATATTTGCCATAAGATTGAGACTCTTCATGACCTTGTCTAGCTCGGTGTCCGAATCGGAGTAATCATCATCATGCTCATGCTCATCATCATATTGACCCATATATTGTTTATCATCAACACCTAGGTCAATTTGATAAGTACTTGCATTAGTTTGGTCAATGGAACAATAATCTTCGGAATGCAATGCAAGAGCATTTCTAATGATAATATTGATAAGACTGGGATCACCCTTCTTTTTCATAAGATCACGAAGCTCAAAGAAGCATTTATCAAAGTTAGGATCATTGGGGTGCAACTTATCAAATTCAATAGTCTTGTGTAGAATTTCATCAAGACTTCTCAACGAGTAGTCCGGATAAAGTTCTTCCAAGAATTTCCACATAGCATAGGCACACTCAAAGTTTGTAACAAGATTAAGCAAGTCATCAGGTAACCCTCTAATGATAAGATTTACAGTTCTAAGGTTACGAAGCAAATCAAGCTCTTCATCCATGGTAGGGTGCAAGGGATCAACAGGAGGCACATAAGGGGTTTCAACATATTTGCACAAATTGTACATTTTAAAGATACTAAGCATTTCAACCCTCCAAGAGTTATAGAACCTTCCATCAAGAACAGGCACTCTATGGCTAACACTCCCATCCGTAGACACGTCCATCTTCCTCCAATGGTGTGTAAACCAAAGCAATGGAGACCAAAGCTCTGATACCAATTGTAGGATCGAAGAAGTATGTCTAGAGGGGGGGTGATTAGACTACTTGACAATATAAAAATCTGCCTTTTGATTATGCAAAGTTTTAGGCAGTTTTACAATTAAGATCAAATCAAGTAACACACTACACATGCAATTCTAGAGTATGGGCAGCGGAAAGTAAATTGCATATATAGTAAAGAGAGGTGGAGAAGATCAAACGCAGTTTGGTGACACGGAGATTTTTGTCGTGGTTCCGATAGGTGGTGCTATCGTACATCCACGTTGATGGAGACTTCAACCCACGGAGGGTAACGGCTGCGCGAGTCCACGGAGGGCTCCACCCACGAAGGGTCCACGAAGAAGCAACCTTGTCTATTCCATCATGGCCTACGCCCACGGAGGACTAGCCTTACTCGGGGTAGATCTTCACGAAGTAGGCAATCTCCTTGCCCTTACAAACTTCTTGGTTCAACTCCACATCTCAAGACGGAGGCTCCCAAGCGACACCTAACCAATCTAGGAGGCACCACCCTCCAAAACGTAATAGATGGTGTAGATGAAGATGAACTCCTTGCTCTTGTGCTTCAAATGATAATCTCCCCAACACTCAACTCTCCTCACTGATATGGCTGTGGTGGAAGAAAGTTTTGAGTGGAAAGCAACTTGGGAAGGCTAGAAATCAAGTTTCATATGGTAGGAATGGAATGGCTTGATCTCAACACAAGGGTAGGTGGTTCACTTCTCAGAAAGTGTATGGTAGGAATGGTAGACTTTCTGATGGCTCTCCTCACGAATGAAGAGGGGGTGGAGGGGTATATATAGCCTCCACACAAAATCCAACCGTTACACACACATTTGACCAATCTCGGTGAGACCGAAGTGAAAACTCGGTCAGACCGAAAGTTCAAATATAGTGAATGTTGGGATTTTCGGTGGGACCGAAAATACCATGTCGGTGTGTCCGAAGGTGCAAAAGATATGAACGTTGGAGTTTTCGGTGGGACCGAGAAAGAAAACTCGGTTAGACCGATTTGAGAAAAGACAGGAACATGCCAGAATCGGTGTGACCGAAAATGCAATATCGGTGAGACCGATTTGAGCCAAGACAGAAGCTTGCCCATTTCGGTGAGACCGATAATACAAACTCGGTTATTCCGAAATGATGTGAAATGGTTACAGAAGGTTGGCAGTTCAGTTTCGGTGAGACCGATCTCAAACTCGGTATGACCGATTTTTCTAGGGTTTGGAATATGGCAGAAGTGGTTCATCTCGGTGGGACTGAGTTGGAAGAATCGGTTTGTCTGAGATTACTTATGAGTGTGTATAGTAGTGAAAGGTGTTGATAGTTGAAGGAGCTAAAATCACTAAGCACTTGAGCAACCAGATCATCAACACAACCTCATCCCCTTTTAATAGTATTGGCTTTTCCTATGGACTCAATGTGATCTTTGATCACTAAACCAAAAATGGAGTCTTGAGCTTTTGCCAATGCTTGCCTTAGCATTTGAGGGGTCCACTTCCTCAGTCATCTTGCCATACCAATGTGATTGGATTTCCTGAAACATACTTGATAAAAGCATTAGTCCAACCACAAAGTATGTTGTCATTAATTACCAAAACCACCCAAGGAGCAAATGTGCTTTCACATACACCTGTAGCATCGCCCATCCGGTCGTGTCCTGAGACTTAGATACGCGCGGCTACTATCAGGGTGTCGACACGCCGGGAGGATTTGCTGGATTAGCCTTACCTTAGCTCGGTATATCTTGAGCATGGGATTCCGAGAATACTCGGGTCTTCCCACTTTGGAGTTGCGACTCCGCGGATCGTGGGCTTGTAATGGGTCAAGTTGGAACACCCCTGCAGGGTTATGAACTTTCAAAAGCCGTGCCCACGGTTATGTGGCAGATGGGAGCTTGTTAATATCCGGTTGTAGATAACTTGACACAATGTTTCTAATACACTACCAGCGTGTGTTCCGTGACCGTCAATTTCCGAATAGTGATTCGGGAGTTGAACACGGAGGGGTTATGTTTGTTGAGCTTGTAGCTAGGATCACTTCTTGATCACTTCTCGTCCGAGGCTTTCTCTTCTCGCTCTCACTCACGTAAGCTAGTTGCTAGTTGCTGCTGCAGACACTTATTCTTTTCTTCAGCCTTATCCTCTCCCAAGGCTTAAATAGTCTTGTTACCCGGGAACGGGATTGCTGAGTCCTCTGTGGCTCACAGTTACTTCACCACACCAGATGCAGGTCCAGTTGTGAGCTATCCAGGTGATGGCACCGAGCTGGATTAGGAGTACGACGAGGAGCGTAGTCGGTACTATGTTCGTTATCCGGATGATCAGTAGTGGAGACTTCTACTAGGATTCGATCCACCTGTGGATGTTATTTAAGTTTGGTATCTTGACATTTGGTTTTGCCCTTAGAGGGTTGTGATATTCTTAATGTATGATGTTTGAGACATGTATTGTATTTGTGTGACGTGGCGAGTGTAAGCCAACTATTTATGTTTACAATCCCCTCTTTTACATGAGATGTGCAAAGATTACCAAACTTGAGATCATTCTAGGATGGACTTATGCCTTTAAGTCATGCCTCGACACGTAGGAGGTATAACTCCATCCTGGGCATTACACTAGCTCTGCTTTCTACCGCCGCTTCGCTCGAAGCCCACTGCACGCTCCTACCGTGGCTTGCCCGCCTGCAGCGCCGCCGCCATCACCTCGCGCGCTCGTCCTCGCAGCAGCCGGCTCCCCGCCCCCTCACCCTCTCTGCGCCCTGGCCGTGCCGGCTCCGCCCGACCGTGCCCGTGCTAGGCCAGCGCGCGTCCCAGCCCGTGCGCCGCCCCACTGGTGCCATCTCCGGCGCCCAGCACCCCTCTACTCCCGCTGCCCCTCGCTGGGTCGGGCGCCCACGAGCCTCTGCGCCCGTAACCACCCAGCGCCCGTTTGGCCCCCCTTGGGCCATTGACAACGAGGCCCCACGCCCCCAAAAAAAAGAAGTTAAAAAATGAATTTTAAAAATAATTATATATATAATAGATAAATTATTATTATTTAATTAATTAGATAATTAACTAAGTTAATTAATTTTGTTAACTAAATTAATTGAATCTAATTAACCTAATCTTTTAGTTAAGCTAATTAACTCTCATTAGTTAAACTCTGTCAATGACGTGCGGGACCCACGTGTCAGTTTGACTGGTCAACGGTCAACTTTGACCGCTGACGTCATGATGACGCAATATTTCTTTTTGAATTAAATAAATAATAACAATTCTAGAAAATGATTAAATCTTCATAAATTAATATAAAATAATATAAAATAAACCGTAGCTCGGATCGAAAAACTTTATACGTGAAAGTTGCTCAGAACGACGAGACGAATATGAATACGCAGTCCGCTTGTTCACCACACGTCCCTAGCATATTGAACCTACAACCATCCCCCTCAGGACGTCTGTCCGAAAACGCAAAACACCGGGAATACCTTCTCGGATGTTTTCCATCCTCCCCAGTATCACTTAGTACCGTGTTAGGTCACACGTAGTACCACGTATTGCCATGTTATGCTTTGTGGTGCGATGTTTGCTTTATATTTATTGTTTCTTCCCCCTCTTCTCTTCGATAGACAACGGAAATGAGACCGCTGACAATGCCACGGTGATCGACTGTGTCGACGACGACCCCTCCTTGCCAGAGCAACCAGGCAAGCCCCCCCCCCTTGACCACCAGATATCGTCCATTCTCTTCTCTTTTATTCTTGGTTTAGAATTGCTACTGTTGATGATTCGATAGTTCCTATTCTGTTGCATAGCCTGTCATTGTTGCTACAACTGTTGATACATGTACCTGCTATCCTAATGCTTAGTATAGGATGCTAGTATTTCATAAATGGCCCTACATTCTTGTATGTCTGCCATGCTATACTATCGGGCCGTGATCACTTCGGGTGGTGATCACGGGTATTTATATACATATTATACTTGATACATGATGTCACTAAAGTCGGGTCGGCTCATTGAGTACCCGCAAGCGATTCCAATGTGGTGGCTGAAAGGACAGGTGGATCCATCCAGGTAGCAGTGGGCCTGGATTCCTAACGGCCCCCGAGTGGATCTTTGTGGCGGAGCGACAGGGCAGGTTGAGACACCCAGTCGAGAGGTCGCTTGGCCCTTGTCTTTGTCCGTGGTTATTTCATAATAACACGCTTAACGAGTTTGGATATTTGATCTGAGTCTGGCCACTGGCCTATACGCACTAACCAGCTACGTGGGATTAGATATGGGCTCTCGGCGTCGTGGTATCAGCCCAAGCCTTCTTGACGTCAGCGACTTAGCGGCGCGCGCCTGATTGGACCGCGTAACGTAACTTCCTTAGTAATGCAGGTTGCTAGGTCTGCGCACCGGCCGCATATGCAACATGCAGGTGTGCAATAGGCGATGGGCCCGGACCCCTGTGGTCTTAGGACTTAGACCGGTGTGCTGACCTCTCTGTTGTGCTTAGGTAGGGCTGCGACATGTTTATCTTCCGAGGTCGGGCATGACCCAGGAAGTGTGTCCGGCCAAATGGGATTGAGCGTGCTGGGTTATGTGGTGCACCCCTGCAGGGAAGTTAATCTATTCGAATAGTCGTGTCCCTTGGTAAAAGGATGACCCGGAGTTGTATTCCGACCTCATGACAACTAGAACCGGATACTTAATAAAACACCCCCAGATGAGTTCCAGAGATATCCCGGTGATCGCTTTCCCACAGGGTGACGAGGGTAGGATTATGCTATACGATGTTACTTGGTGAACTTACCATCTGTCCTCTTCTACTGCTGCAAGACGGAGGCTGCGAGAAGCGTAGTCTTCGATAAGATTAGCTATCCCCCTCTTATTCTCGCTTTCTGCAGTTCAGTCCATAGATACTACCCATATCTTTGTTACCATTGCATATGTAGTATAGATCCTTGCTTGCGAGTACTTTGGATGAGTACTCACGGTTGCTTTGCTCCCCCTTTTCCCCCTTCTGTTCCTTCTTCTCGGATGCAACCAGATGGGGGAGCCCAGGAGCCAGACGCCACATACGACGACGCCTACTACACCGGAGGCGCCTACTACTACGTGGAGTCCGCCGACGATGACTAGGAGTAGTTTAGGAGGATCCCAGGCAGGAGGCCTGCTCCTCTTTCGATCTGTATCCCAGTTTGTGCTAGCCATCTTATGGCAACTTGTTTAACATTATGTATGTACTCAGATATTGTTGCTTCCGCTGACTCATCTATGATCGAGCACTTGTATTCGAGCCCTCGAGGCCCCTGGCTTGTAATATGAAGTTTGTATGACTTATTTTACTTTTAGAGTTGTGTTGTGATATCTTCCAGTGAGTCCCTGATCTTGGCCGTGCACATTTGTGTGCATGATTAGTGTACGGACAAATCGGGAGTATCACAATCACGGCCCCAGCGAAGGAGCCCCGACGAAGAAGGGGGGCAGGAGGCGGGGATCACGCCCCCCGCGAAGGAGGGAGGTAGGAGGCGGGGATAACAACCCCGTCGTTGCTTTGCCACCAAGGAAGGGGATGAAGGCGGTGGATCCGTCGCAGGCCAGTCACGGCGTCGCGGGCTCCCTCGCTCTGGCTTCTGCCATCGCTCGCTCGCCCACGACAGCTGCCTCCAGCGGAAAAAGGTGGGTTAGATTCGGACTGGGTCGGGCAGATTCTACGGTGTAGGCGCGTCACGCCCTATATAGGGCTGGGGATTTGAACTCATGTGAATGTAGAGGACCATGAACCATTATTGTTGAGATTACCCTTGAGGTAAACCGTTGGGAGGCGAAACTATGAGCCCCATATGTTTCTCTGTGTCCGATTGAAGCTTTGAACTCATAAGTATTGCGTGAGTGTTAGCAATTGTGAAATATTAAATAATAGTTGAGTATGTGCACTTGCTGAAAAGCTCTTATATTGACTCTTTCCGATGTTATGATAAATTGCAATTGCTTCAATGACTGAGATAATAGTTCGTTAGTTTTCAATGAAGTTTCTGATTCATACTTTACCTTGTGAATGAATTGTTACTTTGGCATAAGAATCTATATGGCAATATGTGGTGTTGTTCTAAAGATGATCATGATGCCCTCATGTCCGTATTTTATTTTTATCTACACCTCTATCTCTAAACATGTGGGCATATTTTTTTATTTCGGCTTTCGCTTGGGGACAAGTGAGGTCTAAGTTTGGGGGAGTTGATACGTCCATTTTGCATCATGCTTTTATATCATTATTTATTGCATTATGGGTTGTTATTACACATTATGGCATTAATACTTATGCCTTCTCTCTCTTATTTTACAAGGTTTACATGAAGAGGGAGAATGCTGGCAGTTGGAATTCTTGACTGGATAAGGAGCAAATATTAGAGACCTATTTTGCACAACTTCAAAAGTCCTGAAACTTCACGAGGAGCCATTTTGGAAAATATAAAAAATATTAGGCGAAGAAAGTACTAGAGGGGGGCCACCTGCCATCCACAAGGGTGGGGGCGCGCCCTACCCCTCTAGGCCCGCCCCCTGCCTTGTGGGCCACCTGGCAGGCCCCCGACGCCCATCTTCTGCGATATGGTGTGTTTTGACCTGGAAAAAATCATAAGGAGGCATTCGGGACAAAGCGCTGCCATGTCGAGGTGGAACCTAGGCGAAACCAATCTCGGGCTCCGGTGGAGCTGTTCTGCTGGGGAAACTTCCCTCCAGGAGGGGGAAATCGAATCCATCGTCATCACAAACGATCCTCTCATCGAGAGGGGGTCAATATCCATCAACATCTTCACCAGCACCATCTCCTCTCAAACCCTAGTTCATCTCTTGTATTCGATCTTTGTCTCAAAACCTCAGATTGGTACCTGTGGGTTGCTAGTAGTGTTGATTACTCCTTGTAGTTGATGCTAGTTGGTTTATCCGATGGAAGGTCATCTGTTCAGATCCTTAATGCTATTCAATACCCCTCTGATTATGAACATGAATATGCTTTGTTAGTAGTTACGTTTGTTCCTGAGGACATGGGAGAAGTCTTGTTATAAGTAATCATGTGAATTTGGTATGCGTTCGATATTCTGATGGATGTATGTTGTCTTTCCTCTAGTGGTGTTATGTGAACATCGACTACATGGCACTTCACCATTATTTGGGCCTAGGGGAAGGCATTGGGAAGTAATAAGTAGATGATGGGTTGCTAAAGTGACAGAAGTTTAAACCCTAGTTTATGTGTTGCTTCGTAATGGGCTGATCTAGATCCATATGTTCCATGCTATGGTTAGATTTATCTTAATTCTTCTTTCGTAGTTGCGGATGTTTGCGATAAGGGTTAATCATAAGTGGGAGGCTTGTCCAAGGAAGGGAAGCACCCAAGCACCGGTCCACCCACATATCAAATTATCAAAGTAATGAATATGAATCATATGAGCATGATGAAAACTAACTTGACAATAATCTCCATGTGTCCTCCGGAGCACTTTGCTTCATATAAGAGTTCGCCCAGGCTTGTCCATTGCTACAAAAAGGATTGGGCCATCTTGCTACACCTTATTTACTTTTGATACTTGTTACCCATTACAAATTGTCTTATCACACAACCATCTGTTACCGATAATTCCAGTGCTTGCAGAAAATACCTTGCTGAAAACCGCTTGTCATTTCCTTCTGCTCCTCGTTCGGTTCGACACTCTTACTTATCGAAAGGACTACGATAGATCCCGTATACTTGTGGGTCATCAGCCCGCCATCCGAGGCTGCCACCCTAGCAAAATATGTCGAACCGCTCACTAGCGCCATAGCGCGCTAACGCCATCCACCAAAAAGGGAAGCAAGCACCTCCCACCCAACCCACAAGTCTCCACCACAGTAGAAGGACGACAGGGAGGCTGAAGCCACCGACACGTCTGCCAACCAAAGAAGCACCTAGCCACACACGATGACATTCAACCCTAAAAAGAAGGCAACTCATTGCCTCCAAGCCGACCAGAAGCAACCACACCCATGAAGAGAAGCACCACGCCACCCGCCCGCCAATGACCGGACCACAGCCGAGACACCCTCCACCCCAAGTGCGAGGAGAGGTCGGCCAACATGAGCTCGATGAGGCGCCGCCAGCCGCACCACCCAGATCTGTTGCAAGCCAAGACATGCGCGCGGACCGCACTACCTGCGTCCCTGCAACACTACTGCACCCACCACGCTCGCCAGTACCACGTCGCCGCATCGATGCCACCATCACCCGAGTGTGCCATGCTAGTATGTGCCGCCCACCATCGTTGCCCGAGTACGACCAAAAAACGTCCCGCGAGCCGCGATCAAGCGAGGCGCCATTCCGCCACCTTCAGTAGTGTCTGCTCGGGATTTGCTGACGCCCCTCGGGTGGTGGCACGATGACGAGAGAGGAGTGGGGGGGGTCATCCGGCCTACGATGGCAAGGGTTCCTTGTTACGCTAGGGAAGATGGGGGGTATGCTAGGGCTCTTCTTCGAAATATATATTACACCAATAGTTTAACAAGTTAGCCTATAAATTCCATGTGTCACCAACATGTTGGCATGAATTACACCCACGCCAAAGTTATCAGGATTGAGGTACATAAATTATCAGGTCTGTGATGTGTGAGTTATCAGGGTGTTTGTATGTAACTTATCATGTAACTTATCAGGTCCGCAGTGCGTTAATGACCATGTTATTCACACAACATTACTGGGGGATGTTTAAAAAAATCAAGTCAAAAGAATCACATTAGTGGGGGAATCATTGACCTGACCACTAATTTTTAATGTTCAAACTCGTATTAACCAAGAACAAGTATCATGTAAACTTGTTTCAAAAACAGCAAGTCTGAAGCCTGGCTAGTGGTTTGTGTCATAGGAATTACTACTTGAGGTACAGGGTTCGATTCTTATCCAACACAGGATGCTATCAATTTTTTTTTGGAACATGGGCAAGGATGCGACAGGTAAATGGTCCTCTTAATTTAGTAACATGGCTGATGGGATGTGATCATGTAAGGAAAAAAGTAAAGGGAACGGGCCTGCGTCGGGGAAAAAGGAAGAGGGAACGGGCCAGCGCCGGGAGAGACGTGGGTTGTGCGGGCTCGTGGTCGTGGAATCCACAACGAGCAATGATCAGGTCGTAAGGATCTGTCGCTAACTTCCAGTCGAGCTTTAGAAATTGACGGAAGTACTACACCACGCAACAATTTATCACAACAAGCAGCTTAATCCATGTGGTTCATGTCCCTCATCACAATTCTTGAGTCTGGAGTTTGACTCCGGCTCCCAGCAAAAAAAATCAGGAATTAGCACGGTTTTTATTTTGATGATACGAGGTTTAAAAGGTTAAGTTCTTATGTTTTCCAACATAGATGACTAACATTTTTGTAGCTCATTGGTCGAAGGGAGCGTGCGGAGGCTGTGCGTCCTGGGTTCGATCCTCATCGGGCGCTTTATTTTTCTTCCTCGGCTCTAACAATTAGCCAACAGAAGAAGAAAGAAAGTATCTAGTGATCCATCCAGTGCGGGAGGTCGAACATGGATCGTTCGATGCAGATCGTGCATCTGACGAATCGTTCGTGCCTGTTGCAGAAATCCGGACAGCGGGAAGATAGCTTTCTCGTATATATATCAAAAAATCGTTAACTGGTAGTTGCTCGGTCGGCTTAGGAGTAACGATTAATCGGTGAATCGGCCGCTTAACTGGATTAATCGGTAGATTGCATAGGAACCTGCCAATATATATCTAGTTTTTTATGTAATATACCATACTCTCATGCTCTCATCTATGCAATATACCAAAATATGTTGTCATACACATATAAAGAGCATAGAGAGGACGTATAATTATTAATCCTAGCTATTAAGGAGCGGTATAGGGTTGGAAGAGGTTACGGGCCAAAAATTTGAGCTTTGTTTGCCCACCGGTTAAAGGGCCACCATGGATTAATCGGCCTGACAACAAATTAATTGGTCTAACTAGTCAAATAATCGACCTGACAAGTTAACGCGATGAATAGGTGATATTCGTTTCCGACACACTATGAGTAGCGATTAGCTAACCCGTTAATTAATTAATCGGGTGAATTCTTGAATAGTGCATATATAAATATATAAAAATACATGCAAGGAATATAGAAAGAACACCATTTACTTATCTCTTCCCATTTTGTAAAACTAAACAAGTTTTCAGTCCAGTCCATCATAAAGCTTTGTCAATCAACATTTTTAAAAGAATCATCTGAAGGCATGAGGATTTATCTCTGATCTAAAGTGAGCAATAAACACATATTAGAAAAAGCTACTTATACAATTGGTCAGTTGCTAAATGCGAGGATGTGACTGTTTTTAGTCGGGAGTGAGCGGCATTGTATTTTTTTAGTAAAGTGATTCGCATCGCAAATCCGTTGGTGCTCCTGAGAGCGCGCGCTCCTGCACCAAAAAATATATTTGGAAGTGTGAAAAAATCCCAAACAAAAATCCGGCGGAGTTGAGTCCTACGGGTCGGCCTCTAGTTATGCAAATAAAATAAAATAACATGTATAGTAAATACACACGAAAAGGCTATGTGAGGTTATCCAAAAATCAGATAAAAAAGTTGCATGGAGCAGCCGAATCACGCAATTTCCGTTCATGAAAGAAGAAAGTAACTCCCCGGACAAGCAATTTGGACTATGAACAAGCATATCAGTTCATTTTAGAGCATGAATTCCAAAACCAAGTATGAAGACACATCAACATGATTCCAGGTGCTAATCAAACCAGATACATACAAATAGATAAAATGCACTTTCCCTTAAGCTGAACATTTTGTTATTGTTAAATTATGATCCAAAATTATACCGTGTTGGACTAGACGTAGTACAACAGGTGTGGGCCTTTCCGTTGACGTCGACGTGTACGAGTACAACTCGTTTACTTGTCCTCCAAGGACTCTTATGTATTGCCCTTAATATATACCCCATGTAGTCGCACCTAAGACGGCCTGTCGTCTCGTGCTTGTAATACTCCTCCTCATAGTGATTGTGCCTTCGTGCGTCCGTGGTTTTCTCCCGCAAGGGTTTCCACGTTAAATCCGTGTCTCTCGTGTCTCGTTTATCTCGTTATTATCTAACAAGTGGTATCAGAGCTGAGGTTCTAGATACGAGATTTGAGACGGGAGATTAGGGTTGCGGCTGTGCGCGCCGCCGCCGTCCTGCGATTTGTCGATCGGTTCAAGTTGGAGATTCCTCTGCGTATCCGACATTGATTGCTGCTAGCTGTACGAGCTGCAGCCGCGCGTCACCGAGACCGACCGGATTTCCCATCGCGCAGCGCTTCGGAAGTGCGGCCACGTCTTCCACAGCAGCCTTGCTTCAAGTCCAGAGTACTACTTGGAGTCCCGACGTGAGTACTACTTCAAGCATCGATCGGCTCCAAGTTCAACTGTTCATCACGTGAAGACAAAGCAAATAATTGACATTACTACTTCAACTAGTACTGTCATAGCTGAATCACGTTCAGTTTTTTTTTCTATTCCGTTGCTACATACACATCCGTGATCTATCAGGTGCTATCTGTTTTATTCCGATTCTTTGCTCGCATATTAAATTCTGTCAAGAATTATTCTACTTCGAATTGTACTACTTTGTGCACAGATTTGTTCGACTCATGGCATCCATGAAGTACGATCTTCCGCTGCTGGACCGTGACACAAGGTTTACCCTATGGCAAGTCAAGATGCGGGCGTTGTTGGCACAGGCCGACTATGATGATGCACTGGATAGTTTTGGGAAGGATCAAATTCAGGACTGGACTGCTGATGAGAAAAGAAGGGATCGTAAGGCTTTGTCACAAATTCAACTCCATTTGCATAATAATATTTTGCAGGAAGTTTTGAGCGAGAAAACTGCCGCCGCTCTATGGTTAAAGCTGGAAAGCATTTGCATGACAAAAGATCTTACCAGCAAGATGCATCTGAAGCAAAAATTATTCCTGCACAGGTTATCCGAGGGAGGTAATGTTTTGAATCATATTTCAGAATTTAAAGAGATCATATCTGATCTAGCTGCAATGGAGGTTAAATATGAAGAGGAAGATACTGCTTTAATGTTACTTTGTTCACTGCCAAGTTCTTATACCAATTTTAGAGACACCATATTATATAGTCGTGATACTCTCACACTTAATGAAGTTTATGAAGCTTTGAACTCTAAGGAGAAGATGAAATTAATGGTGCCTCATGATGGTTCGAGTTCATCCCAAGCCGAGGGATTATCTGTTCGTGGCAGGACAAAGGAGAAGAACTCCAATAATGGAAACAGAGGCAAAAGTAAGAACGGCCACAGGGGCCGGTCACAATCCAGAGACAAGAAGTATTGCAGATATTGCAAGAGAGACGGGCATGACATCTCCGAGTGTTTCAAGTTGCAGAACAAGGAAAAGAGAAAAGGTAATAAACAAGGTGAAAATTCTGCTAACGTTGCTCGTGATGATAGTTCCGATGATGCTCTTGTCGTTACTGCTGGATGTGCTGAGACCAATGATGAGTGGGTACTTGACACTGCATGTACTTTTCATATGTGCCCCCATAGAGATTGGTTTACTACTTTTGATTCCACTACTGCTGCTGGTTCCGTTTTGGGTTTTGATAATTCACCATGCAAGATTGAAGGCATAGGTTCCGTTCGAATCAAGATGTTTGATGGCACAATCAGAACTTTGACAGATGTTCGGTATATTCCGAAGATGAAGAGAAATCTTATCTCTGTGAGTGCCCTTGATGCAAAGGGCTACAAGTATTCAGGTGGAGATAGTGTTTTGAAGGTCACCAGAGGTTCCCTTATTGTGATGAAAGGTGACTTAAGTTCGACCAATGGTCTTTATTACCTTCGAGGTTCTACCGTTTCAGGTAATGCTACTCCAGTTATTTCAAAGAATTCTGATTGTGATGCTGCTAACCTTTGGCATATGCGTCTTGGACATATGAGTGAACTTGGTTTAGCAGAGTTAAATAAGAGAGGTCTTCTGAAAGGATACGAAACTGGTAAATTGAAATTTTGTGAGCATTGTATCTTCGGCAAGCACAAAAGGGTGAAGTTCAATACTTCGACTCATACAACTGAAGGCATTCTTGATTATGTGCATTCTGATTTATGGGGACCGTCTCGCAAGAAGTCATTAGGTGGTGCTAGTTACATGCTGACTATAATTGATGATTATTCAAGAAAAGTTTGGCCTTATTTCTTGAAGCATAAATGGCAAGCATTCTCAGCATTTAAGGACTGGAAGATTATGATTGAAAGACAAACTGAAAGGAAGGTAAAAATACTTCGCACTGATAATGGTATGGAATTCTGTTCTAAGCAATTTAAGAATTATTGCAAGTCTGAAGGCATTGTCAGACACTACACCGTTCCTTATACTCCTCAACAAAACGGTGTTGCTGAGCGTATGAACAGGACCATTATTTCGAGAGCCCGTTGCATGTTGTCTAATGCAGGTTTGCATAAGCGTTTTTGGACTGATGCCGCTTCCACTGCTTGTTATCTCATTAACCGTTCACCATCTATTGCTCTTAATAAGCAAACTCCAATTGAGGTATGGTCTGGTTCACCTGCTGATTATTCACAGTTGAGAGTATTTGGTTGCACTGCTTATGCTCATGTTGATAATGGAAAATTGGAGCCTAGGGCTGTTAAGTGCATCTTTCTTGGTTATAAGTCTGGTGTTAAAGGTTTTAAATTGTGGAATCCTGAAACCCAGAAGGTTGTTATTAGCAGAAACGTTATCTTTAATGAATCTGCTATGTTACATGATGTTCCATCTACTAATGTTCCTATTGAGAGTGAACAGCAGGCTACTCTTCAGCATCCTACTGTTCAGGTGGAGCATGTTATTGATTCAGATGATACATCCGGTAATGAAAATGTTGATGCACATGATGATCCCGTCATTGATGATGAACATGTCACTCCCACTCCAAATCAGCCTATTGTTCCACCCGGTTGGAATCTTGCACGTGACAGAGTTAGGCGGGGTATTGATAAACCTAAAAGGTTAATTGAAGAGTGCAATATTGTTTCTTTTGCTTTATCTGTTGCAGAGGAAATTGAAGGTAATGCTGAGCCTTCTTCATATTCCGAGGCTATTATTTCTGGTGATAGTAACAAGTGGATGACCGCTATGCATGATGAGATGGAATCACTTGAAAAGAATGGCACTTGGGATTTAGTAAAATTACCGAGAGAGAATAAACCTATTCGTTGCAAGTGGGTTTTCAAGAGAAAAGAAGGTGTTTCTCCTAATGATGAGACAAGATATAAAGCAAGGTTAGTTGCTAAAGGTTACAGTCAGATTCCAGGTATTGACTATAATGAAGTCTTTTCTCCTGTTGTGAAGCATAGCTCTATTCGCACTTTACTTAGTATTGTTGCCATGAATGATTTTGAGCTTGAACAATTGGATGTTAAAACTGCATTCTTACATGGAGAATTAGAAGAGGATATTTATATGGAACAACCTGAAGGTTTTGTTATTCCTGGAAAAGAAAAGCTTGTCTGCAAGTTAAAGAAATCTCTTTATGGATTGAAGCAATCCCCTAGACAGTGGTACAAGAGATTTGACACCTTTATGCTCTCTCAAGGTTTCAAAAGGTCTAATTATGATAGTTGCGTTTATTTGAAAACTGTCAAAGGTTCAACTATTTATTTGCTCCTTTATGTTGATGATATGTTAATTGCTGCAAAGAGTATGTCAGATATTAATGAACTAAAGAAGCAATTGAGTAATGAATTTGAGATGAAGGATTTGGGTGCAGCAAAGAAAATTCTTGGCATGGAAATATCCAGAGATAGGCCGTCTGGAAAGATATATCTAAGTCAGAAGGGATATATTGATAAATTTCTTCGTCGTTTTAATATGCATAATGCCAAGCCAGTAAGTACTCCGTTAGCTGCACACTTCAAATTATCATCAGCTTTATGTCCTAAGTCAGATGCAGATATTGAGTACATGTCTAGAGTTCCCTATTCGAGTGCAGTTGGTTCACTTATGTATGCCATGGTTTGTTCCCGTCCGGATTTATCATATGCATTGAGTGTTGTCAGTAGATACATGGCTAATCCTGGAAAAGAGCATTGGAGAGCAGTTCAGTGGATTTTCAGATACCTGCGAGGTACTTCTAATGCTTGTTTACAGTTTGGGAAAACTAGAGATGGACTTGTTGGTTTTGTTGATTCTGATTTTGCTGGTGATTTGGATAAGAGAAGATCACTCACAGGTTATGTTTTCACCATTGGTGGTTGTGCTGTGAGTTGGAGAGCAACTTTGCAGTCTATTGTGGCTTGTTCCACTACTGATGCCGAGTATATGGCTATTTCTGAGGCATGCAAAGAAGCTATCTGGTTGAAAGGTTTGTACGCTGAGCTTTGTGGAGATTTATCTTGCCCTACCGTATTTAGTGACAGTCAAAGTGCTATATATCTTACAAAGAATCCAATGTATCATGAGAGAACGAAGCACATTGATGTCAGATTTCACTATATTCGAGATGTTGTTGCTGAAGGTGATTTGAAGGTATGCAAGATAAGTACTCATGATAATCCTGCTGATATGATGACAAAGCCAGTTCCGACCAATAAGTTTGAGCTTTGCTCAGGCTTAGTTGGTATTTCTCACTAGTCCTATGGACTTTGACGCACAAGGTGTTTATGCTGATTTGGATGGAGTTATTTACTTTTCTTCGACTACTGGAGGTAATTTGGATCAAGGTGGAGATTGTTAAATTATGATCCAAAATTATACCGTGTTGGACTAGACGTAGTACAACAGGTGTGGGCCTTTCCGTTGACGTCGACGTGTACGAGTACAACTCGTTTACTTGTCCTCCAAGGACTCTTATGTATTGCCCTCAATATATACCCCATGTAGTCGCACCTAAGACGGCCTGTCGTCTCGTGCTTGTAATACTCCTCCTCATAGTGATTGCGCCTTCGTGCGTCCGTGGTTTTCTCCCGCAAGGGTTTCCACGTTAAATCCGTGTCTCTCGTGTCTCGTTTATCTCGTTATTATCTAACAGTTACAAATTCTCGGATCGAAACATTAATCAGGATGTACATTCAATCGACCGAAATCATAAACAAGAAAGTACATATTTTTTACCAGAAGAATATCAAACTACAAATTACTGTTTGTGGTTGACGGGGTATCGTTCAACAAATTAAAATTGATTCAAAATCCAGAACCAACACTATAAACACAACATTAAGTTTACCGGTTCAAAACAGCAGGTGCTTCCAAAAGTATGTACAAATGGCTTTAACTTCAAACAAGAGATTGAGATGCATGCCCTGTGCAGTATCTAAGTTCCAGCAAGTGTGCGCAAACACTATCATAATTAAGTTCATTTCTGTTTTTAGATTAGTGAGCTGCTCAAGCATTTGTTATGTTTGCAAGATTGAAATTGATCAACATTTTTATGTTGGAACATATGCTAGCTAGCATAACCGGAAAATCAACATCCTAGCTTCCAGGGAAATTATATCTAGTTTATAGGACGTGTGATGCGTTGTATTACAAAATTAAAATTTCTTAAATGTATCATTTTCCCTTCCTACAATAAAGATAACAAATCAGAGAGGTCCAGCTGAAAATTGCATATAGTTTAATAAATATGAACGGTAGGAAGCAGCTCACAAATCTGAGATGTGTTTTATCCATTCTAAAAAAAATGAGAAAATTTTGAGCTATATTTTGCAGCATGAGGAAACATTGCTCTTCTTTATTCTTTTAACAGGACGCACACCCTGCTCAGTTTTACTTTGACATGAAGAAGAAAAAAGTTGTGATCTAAAGGCCAAAAGGCAATTTCAAACATTGCGTCTTAGTAGCATAATATCGATTATGCTAACAGAATAAAAAAAGCAGTACGAAGGAACAATCTGATTTGAAATTGTTCAAACCAAAACTTATTTAAGTTCGAATATTGAAAATCAATGTTTTTACAATTCTTGGAAGATTAATAATTCAAAAGCAAATTATTTATTCATCGTAGACATGCATGTTAAAAAACTGATGACATGGTCATAACACCCTTGCAATAATCCTCGGGGTTATACTCCATCTGGGGTACATCGTTTGCTTGAGTTCTGCTTCAGGCTTGTAACGTGCACTTAAACATTAAGAATCTGAAAAATCATAATTTAGCCATCACAACACAATGCTAAGTTTTACAAACCTATATGCACACTGTGCATATATATAGACAAACACATCGCTCAGAGGCTTGCTTAACAATTTCATTAGGGCCTCGTTCGCTCGTGAATCAAACGTATACGTATGACGTGCCGCTGGGTCAGAGGTACGAGCTTGTGAATCAAATCGAAGCTTACCTTCAAAGGACCATATTCCGTTATCCCAACAAAGCCGTCCACATCCTTGCTGAAGTGCTGCTACTCGTGACAAGGCAAAGCGCCAACGCTCTGAAGACGTCGCTGAAGTGTCTGTTCGTTGGTGGAGAAAATTGTGATAGGGTAGCCTTCCTCTGCCCGGGGCCCCTGGGTCAAGGGGGGCTACCGGGATCAGCACCAGGGTAGCGGTTCAGCACCCTCGACCATGACGGCGTCAAGCTCCGGTGACCGGTATTGGAAAGGCACTTTGATAACAATAACTTCGGAAACATGAGTGAAATATGAGTTATAGAAAGAAGAACCGCCAAAACATGTCTGCACCTGCTTCCGCTGATCAACAAGCTCTCGTGCAAGCTCGCCACCTGGAAGGCCGCCCTTCTAAACCGCGGCGAGCGCCTGGCTCTGGTCCGGCAAGTTTTGAGCGCCTTGCCGGTGCATTTGCTTCTCGCCATGGCCCTCTCTCCCGTCATCCTCACGCAGGTGAACCGACTCCTTCGCGACTTCCTCTGGCATGGCTGCAAGGATGCGCGCTCCGGCTCCTGTCTGGTTAGCTGGGCACGGGTGTGTCGCCCAATCGAGCTGGGTGGCTTAGGCATTCGTGACCTCCACCGCACTGGTGTTTCTCTCCGCATTCGCTGGCTTTGGCTCAAGGCCACGGACTCCTCGAGGCCCTGGTCGCATCTGCAGCTACCCCACGACCCCGAGGTGCTCCAATTCTTCTGTGCCTCTACCTCCTGGGAGCTTGGAGATGGCACCACCT
>LR738715.1:310337226-310349626 GCA_902687465.1 Secale cereale | reverse complement strand
TCTTTTTTCGTGAATCAACATAGGTCTTCTATTTCTTCATTTGCAATTGGATGCTTGAATGACTCAAAAGTACGTTATTTTATCTCCTCTAGGTCTCTAATCCAACAAACGGAGCAGAGCAATGTTGAAGGAAGGAAGAGGCAAGGTTACCATGGCTATCTTTTCCGATGCATAGCACAATAAAATAAAGGAATAATTATATTTTCCATCCTTAAATTCTTTTGAAAGTATAGAAATCGTCCCTCAATTACGAAACCTGTAAAACTCAGTCCTGAACTAATCAAACTGGATAATTTTCGTCCATGTTAACACTTCCGGTGGTTTGAGTATGATGCGGACCTGAGTATGATGCGGACCTGGTTTTGACCAGCACTGGCCATGTGGCCCGGTTTGACCGTCACGCCACTGTAGCAAACGGGCGATAAGGTGTTCCACGTCGGCGCGTGCCTGCTCGTCCGCAGCCAGCCACACCACGCCGGCTGTACGTGAGCGCCGCGACCCCGTTCAGCATGCCCGTTCCGTGAGGCGATGGCGGCCAGGGATGCCAGCCGCCGTACCCGGAGATGTCAAGCTGTCGTGATGCAGCCGAGCCTTCGCGTCGTTCCAGGTGCCTCGCCGGCAGCCGACCTCGGCGCCGCTCGTTGACTAGTGCGTGCCCATCCACGCGTGTCACTCCATGCCACCTCCGCCGCCGTATCGTTCGAGCTCAAGGTGGCCGTGGCCGAGCTCGAGGTAACGCACACGGGGCGAGGTCGAGGTAGCAGGCGGGCGATGTTGCGTTGGCTGAGGTTGTCGAGCACCTCCAGCTCGGCAAGAAACTCACGGGGCCACGTCCGAATTCATTAGCCGCCATCGCCGTTCTTGCAGTCGCCGACGCCCAGCCATGCACATGGAAACCGAACGCACGAACACAGCAAGCACGCCGGCAGCACCGCTAGCCAGCTACACGAACACAAGCAAGCTGGAAGCTCTGCTAGTCAACCACACGCACATGCTCGGCCAACCTTAGCAAGCCAATGCCATGGCCCGAGGGAACGCGCATGCGGCACCAGGCTAGCAACGCCGCCGCGCGCCCTGGTCGGCCCCGCCGCCGCACGTTTTGGCTTGCCCCGCCACCGCCGTCTGGTCAAAAATTTGCACAGCCTTGACGCCGTTCAGCGCCATGCTGGACTCTGCTCGTTTAGTCAAGGATTTGTGCTGGCGCCGTCGCGCACGATTTGTGTCGCCACACCAGGTCAGGGGAAGATATGACGTTGGGTAGGGCGAGGACGGCCTGAGTGTTTGGTGTGTTGGGCGCCTCCGCCATCATCCGGCACGCGAACAGCGCCGTCACGAGGAACCCGCCGGCGCCGGCGTGCGCTTTTTCTTGGTGCACTCAATAGTTCGGCCATGGCAGCCCGCCAACTCGACTGCTTCCAAGCGCTGAGCTTCGTGCGATGAAGGAGCAGCTACCGGCGTCCATCAGCTCCCGAAACCTAAGCTTGAGAGACGTGGCGGTCAAACCAGGCCACGTGGCCAGTGCGAGTCAAAACCAGGTCCACATCATAATCAAACCGCCGGAAGTGTTATCAGGGACGAAAATTATCTGGTTCGATTAGTTCAGGGACTGAGTTTTACTGGTTTCGTAATTGAGGGATGATTTCTATAATTTCGAGATAATTCAAGGATGAAAAATATATTTATCCCTAAAATAAATGATGAAGTAACTAATGTCTTGGTGATCATATGCAATAAACTGCACCAAAAATCCCAAAATTTCACCAGGGGTGTGGCAGATTCGGGACACATAAATTATATATATAGCGATTTTACCTCATAATAGATACTCCCTCCGTTTGGAATTACTTGTCGTAGAAATGAATGTATCTAGATGTATTTTAATTCTAGATACATCCATTTCCAAGACAAGTAATTCCGAACGAAGGGAGTAATTTTGTAGGTCCACTACAATAGTATAAAATTCCCCATGCTCAAAAGCAAAAATAAAAAGGGACATGGATGTCTTTCAGAAATATCAACCAAAGAGAATAGGTTACTTGGCCACGAATTGGAATCCTTGAAAGTTCATTTCACCAATCCAGCAACAAGTATGTACCCACAAAGTAATTCTTTCTCTGAGTCAGCTCCTAGCTAGTGGTTCCATGGGGTTCTTTGTTACATTTGTGTCAGGTGTAAGTAAACAATCAGAGTAGAGAACCATGGTGTGTGTGTGGGAGATGGCACTATTAGAATCAGGGGGAAATGCATCATGAAGGCTTTTGAATTGTATATACAAAAGGCATCGAGGGCACACGAGGTGAATCAATTTTTGATACTATTCTCAACAGAAACATATCATGTGCACGAGCCATTATCTGAGGTGTGTACGGGGCTACAAATTGATTGAAACATGAGTACTTCACAATTTGCATGGTACATACTGGATGCATGTCCGGCCCCACTCTACCTCAACACGGCGAACGCTGGCAAGTACAGCGCCGCCGCGGCACCTGACTATGGCCGTCATGGATGCGCTCGCAAGCCAGAGCGGCCGAACCACGGCATCATTGGAGGAAAGCTGGAGGTGTTCATGGACCCGCCGCCGCCCTCGTCGAGGCCGATTTCCCTAAGGCTGGTGCCAACGCGGGCGGTAGTGGGGGCGGTACCGCCCGCGGTCGGGCGGTAGCGGGGCGAGAGAGGGGCGAGACGAGAGGGGCGGGCGGTGGATCCGTCGCCGGGCGAGAGCGGGCGCTATCGCCCCGCTCTCGCCCGCGTTGGCGGCGGCAGGCGGGCGGCAGTGGGGCGGCAGTGGGGCGGGAGGCGGGGCGGCGCGATGGCGTGGCGGGGCGGTAGTGAGGCGGTAGTGGGGGCGGCAACGGCTAGCTGACGTGGCGCGCTCTGATTCGTCCATTACAGCCCGTGAAATAACTAAATCTGAGGAGAGAGAAGATGACGTGGCGGTAGTCTGCCACTACAGCCCGTGCACTGGCACCGTGATGTGAGAGTGGGGTGAGAGTGGGATGAGAGTGGGGGTAAAAGCTGACGTGGCGGGGCGGTAGTAGGGCGGTGCGTTGGCACCAGCCTAAGACCTTCCGGCCCTCCTACTCACCACCGTCATGCACCATGGGAGAAGAGGGAGCAATGATGGGGCCGAGGTAAGAGGGGAGATCGCACGGAGGAGCGGGAGGGGAAGGAACTCTTGCTCCCTCGCATCGTGCGCTTCTGAGGAAGATGCCGCCCTGATTTGATCTTAGAGAGATGGAGGTAGGGATAGGAGGTGAAGAGAATGAAAGATTTTTAGGATTGAAAGAGATTTCAGGGAAACAAATTAAGTAGAGACGCCTAAAAAAACCGGGATCGGAGGTGGGACCTCGGTTTGGCAACAACAAAAAAACAGGTGGGAGAGAGGCGATCGTACGATGGGGTGGAAACGAGCGAACGAAACGACCTAAGTACTGAGACATTAGGAGTAGAGATACACATTGCTTTCTGCAGCTAGTGACCGTAATCTTATACCGCTTGGAACACAAACCAAAATCCCAGTGCAACCTTAGGGGTGGTAGATCGCTCACATTTCCAAATCTTTAAGACTGAAAACATGTGTTCCGCGGTAGAATCTACTAGTAGTAGTTAGTTAGACAAAATTTACAAGGATTCTAGTACCTCTCATTCCAATGCCATGTGCCACAAGTTCAGAGAATGGCAAGAGTTACACCTTATGCATTGCTCTCTCACACCTTGCACAGCAATGTGGAACTAGACTTGGAATGGGTAGCCAGTGGGTCACCTCATGGGCCAGTTTTAAACCCAGTTCATCTACTCTTTCTCTTCTGAGGGCTCATTCTTCATCTTCTCTTCCGACTCCTCTGCTTCCTTCTCTATTGACGACTGCCTTGATGATTTCTGCAAGTAAACAGAGTAACAGACACACACCAAGTTCATCCATTGCATTAATTTGAATATCAACCCAAATACCAATCAGTAAATAAATCATCAGCAATGGCAGGATACTATTTTAGTGTTGCATTTATCCATAGGGCAGGGGAACTTCAGCGCATCGATACCTGCATTTTGCAATTTCGAATAGGACATCGAGCTGGCGTGTTTTAACTTGCTAACATGATACTTCCCATTTCACAAAGCGAACAATCAGTCAAGAATGTGAGGATGCAATGAGGAACTGAGCGAATTCCCCTGTACCCCTCTCTTGTCAGCTTGAGTAGCACACCTTCTGCAGTTTCTAACCAACTCTTTTAATTAATTGGCTTACTAACAATCAAATCAGAATTTCAATTTGGTTGGCTACCATCCACATGGCAATATGGCATATACTCACACAGACCAACGATTCCAAAATAGTTACTGGTTTTAGCAGACTGCATTTAATAGTAGACATACCATGGGAGCAAGAATTGACTGAAGCATGCATATTAGCCAAATGTATCTAAGAGAACAGGGAGTTGATTGATTAACTGAGGGGAAATCAAAACTCATCGATTATTTTAGAGGCTGAGGGCTTGTTTACTTACCCAGGTATTATACAGCTTCCAGCCATCGATTACAACCTTTGCGATCCTCATGGTGCTGCAGCAGAGTTATCATCATGAGAAATCACATTTCAGATACTAGACGATATCGCCGGAATTAGAACGGGTGGTCATGCTACAAGAAACAAAAGCTTTGAGGCAGATTTAGCAGCCAAATTTGTGCTTACCAGCAGAGCAAGGGGTACCAATTGGCTCTCATCCAAACGCCCAGACTTTCGCCTTCCCTCGGAGATGGCCAGTCCTGAAAATCGCCGCCGCGTCCGTGTGGGTACCCGTAGCGACCCGAAGGCGATGAGGAGGCCCCGCCATGCCCGTAGCCACCCGAGGCCGAGGAGGAGCGGGACTTGGCGCCGCCGTGACCGAAGCCGCTCCAAGCCGAGGAGGTGCGGAGGTCATACTCGGCGCGGCGGTGGTCATCGTAGAGGACGTGGTAGGCGTTGTACACCTGGCGGAAGCGATGGGTGGCGTCAGCGCGGGTGGCGGCGTCGGCCTGGGCGTGGCGGTCGGGATGGTGGAGGAGGGCGAGGCGGGAGAACGCGGCCTTGACCTCGGCTTTGCTGGCATCTCGCCGGAGCCCCAGCGTCTTGTAGTGGTCGTCCTCGCCCATCACGGCCGCGGTAGCGAACTCGCTTTTCCTTCTCTCCAAGATCGAGACGGAGGGTTTGTGACGACGGTTCTGTCAGGGTTCGTCTTGTTGTCATTTTAAGTTCGATTACTGTATTATTTTTTTCTTTGTGAGGAGTCTCGAAGCAGGAAAGGATACGGATTGCATGTAATTGTGTGATTCGACGATGAAATTACATAGAGTTGTGACAGGCAATTCTCACCTTTCCCCTTAAAGCAACTTCAATGGGGCGACCCAAACAGACACGGACTATACCTGTTTTTTGTCCGTTTAGGATAGGATATGAATTTCATAGGAATAGGAAAAATATAGGAAATGAGGTGGCATGCATCTGAAATCCTACGAATGCTCAGACTATAGGAATAGGAAATTAACTGTCATTTGGTTCACGGGATAGGAACACACATACATAAAGATATAATGTCATTTGGTTCATGGTTAATAATGTGAACAATAATATATACAAAGTGCAAATATAGACTCTGGCAGCATAGTATATTGTCATGTAACTAGAGTATCCGAGTATGAACTGAGCAACTAGTGCAGGCAATCATCAACTCATCACACGGGCTAGTGCAGGCAAATAAAATACAAATTGGCTGCTTGCATGGAGTCTGAATACAGAATAGCATACTATGATGGATCCAGGGAGAGAAAGGCAAGATGGAGTCAAAACTGAAGAGATTTGCGGCAGACGGAGGGCGCTGCTGGAGCCTGTAGGCTTGCCGGTCGACTGTAGATGCTCTCCAACTTGCGCGTGGTCGTTGCCCGTCTACTGGATGTGTTTTCTGTGCGAGGAGGGATGACTGGACACATTTGATTCAACTTTTTTATTTCTTTTCCCATCATTGTCTGTACGCGAGTGAGCTAAAAAGCAGGGAACCGTTATCCGCGCGCATGTCGTTCGCCATAGGAAATTTTCCATCAGCTCGGACCTAATGTTTCTGATCCTGCGAAATCTGAAGGAAAGGAACAAATCCCATACGGGAATAGGATTCAATTCCTGTAAACCAAAGGCCTTCGAAGGATTTTTTTTCCTACAACAATCCTATCCTACAAGATTCCTATGAAATTCATGTAAACCAAAGGCAGCCTTAGGTCTTCTGTCCGCCTGGCAGATACAAGGCGGACACACTTAGCCTGTGGATGTACCCAACGCACGAAAATCCATCCTGTCCGGCTCGTCCGTCCCGCGCGAGCAGCCCCGCTCGGCGGCCAACGCTCCGGCCACGCTCGCGTGCCTGCGCGTGCCCGTCCCCGCGCGCATGCCGCAGCTAGCTAGCTTGCCCGCCCGCCGCTCGTACGTGTCAAGCGCTCGCGCTCGTGCTCGCCATGCTGCCGCACCCGCTTGCAAGCCCGTCCGCCGTCAAAGCAGAGCTCGAGCTCGCTCTTGCCTCGCCGTGCGCACCCGTTCTGCCCACGCCGTCGCCCGTTCCGGCGCAACCGCTGCCTTCTCCAAATGCGGTGAGCACCGCCGGCCGGCCGCCCCGCCGCAGCCGCTGCCTTCTCCAGATGCGGCGAGCACCACCGGCCGCCCGTCCCGCCGCAGCCGCTGCCTTCTTCAGATGCGGCGAGCACCTCCGGCCGCCCGCCCTGCCGCAACCGCTGCCTCCTCCAGACGTGCAAGCACCATCGGCGGCCCGCCCCGCCGCAGCCGCTGCCTTCCTCCCCCGACGCAGCCGCAGCCTGCGGCGGTGTGCTAGTCGCGGTAGTTGTGGCCTTGTGGGTCGCTGAAAGGTGGGACCAGACCGGACACGAGAGGATGGGAGCGGACGAGAGCGAGCGACGGCTGCGTCTGCTTTTGTCCGTCGCGGACCCATTTGTGACTCAAATTTGGGCACAATTTAGGTCGGGACGGACAACGGACAGCCGACGGACGCTTTGTCCGTTTGGGTCGCCCCGTTGGGCCAACTTTTATGTCCGGATGATCCAAACAAACAAAATGGGTCGCCCCTTTGGAGTTGCTCTTAATGTTGCTCCCTCGTCCAATAATATAAGTCGCTCCTATATTATGAGGCAGGGAGTACTAATTAAATATAAAAAGAATGTAGTATGAATAAACGTCTTATATTAAATTACAGAGGAAGTCTAAAATTGATATCAGGTAACAAGGGATTTCAAGCAGACGCAACTTTCACTGTTTGATTATTGGGACGAATTTCCGTGCATGGATGACATGACAATCTGAGGGTAAATGACTCCGACAGCTGACTAGTTGAAGCTTGGGCCGGTGGCGCCTCTCGCTTGCTCCATGATGGCCCACCGTTGTTCTTTTTTTTCAATCTTATCCCGAGTGCAAATGGTGCGAGCCACTCAAATGTTATCCCCATGATGATGACTTCTTCCTCCTCCCATCTGGGTGCCTGGGTGATGCGGCCTCCACATCCATCACTCATTGCCGTCTCTTCGTCTCTGACACTGTGCCTCCATGGTCTCCCCCTTCCCCTAACTCAAGCCGGCTATCGCTTCCACCCGACCACGAGCGAACCACTCCCCTTCCCTGTCTCCATTTCATAGCTCCACGAAATCAGCCAGCATCACCCATGACACGACGACGAACCGTGGTTGATGATGCCTGAGTTGCAACTGACACGGTGGCAAGCATGTGCGAGAGGTGCTGGAATGGGCGAGCTGGATTTGCTGGAACCGGCGAGCTGGTTCGTTGGAACCAGTGTTTTGGGATGCTACATCCATGCTGGCGAGCAGTCGCGAGGAGGTGTTGGAACCGACATTTCCCTTCTGGAACCTGGGACCCAGGATGCTGCAACCGGAAATTTCCGATGCTGGAAGACGGCGGTGGGGTGATCGGTGCTAGAAACGAACAACAATCTAGTCGTTTTTGCTCGAACCATTTGTAAGTTTTCTACAACCGACTTATCTTTTGTTGGAACAAGAGAGATGGCGGTGACGCATTTTTTCTTGAATGGGTAATTTATTTTGCTGAAACTGACTTTTTTTGCTGCTATCGGCCTTTTTGGATTTGGTGATTTTGTTTTTGCTGGTACATGGTGATGCAAGTCGAAGATGGCGACGATCCGGACGTGGTGATGATGGGATGTTGCAACCATGATCACCGTGCACTAGAAGCAGCCGTTTGAGAGTGAGGACCCACAAGTATACGGGATCAATCATAGTCCTTTCGATAAGTAAGAGTGTCGAAACCGATGAGGAGCGGAATGAATTGACAAAACGATCGCGGATCGCTGGCCGCCCTACACCTTCTCCACCATCGCGCCAAGCCACCGTGCTGTTCGAGCACGAGCCCTCCCTCGAGGCGCAGGCTCCTCGCTCCGCTCCTCTCGCCCGCGCACCCGCCTCCACAGCTGCCGCGCCGCAACGCGAGCTTGTCACTGCTGCCAGGTCCGCGTGTGCCAGCCGACTGCCTGCTCCGGCTCCGCTCGTCCTCGCGCCGGCTCCGTCCACCGGGCGACCTGGCCGTGCACCGGCTCCTCCTACCTGGCTACCCGGCCGTGCGGCCCCGCGCTGCTCCGCCGGCGCCGACTGCTCCGCTCCGCCTCCGCCCGTGGCCAAACGCCGGGTTCACCCCGATTGGCCGCCTGCTCCGCGCCCGTGGCCCTCACAGCGCCTCACACCCCCTCCTCCTGCTACCGGCTCCGCCTCCGCCGGGCCACGCCGTCCGCCTGCGCCCGAGCCCCTCCTCTGTGCTCGCGCCACAGCTGCTCAAGTTGCCCTGCTTCAGGCCGCGCCCGGCTCCCCTCGTCCACTCCCGCCTCGCCGCCGCGTTCGTTCGCTGGCTCGCCACTCCGGCCGACCAGGTCACCTTCGACCTCGTTCGCCCCTGGCACGGCCGTGCCCGGCCTCCTCCGCCTTCCGCGTGCGCCGCCGAGCCGCCCGTGGCCTCCCTCCCTGGCCGAGCTTTCGGGCCCGCCCGTGCGGCCTGTGCGCCCGCGCTCCGCCGCGTCCCGGCGCCCCCGACGCGGCGGTGCCGCCCCGACCGACTCCCGGACCCCGGACGTCGCGTGCCTGCTCTCCGCTCGAGCCGCGTCTGCGCCCCGCACCTAGCCGGTTCTGGCTCCCGCAACCCGGCCGCGCTCCTCCGTGCCACAACCCGGCTGCCTGCCGGCTCGCCCGCCACCCGGATGGCCGGGTCGTGCCCGCTACCCGGTCATGCCGGGTCCTCACACCCGCTACCCGGCTAGCTGCAAATAAATGAAGCCGGCTGGAGATATAAAAACGAGATGCCCAAGCCGGCTGAGAAAAACACGCTGTCGGATAGAAGAAGAAAAAGACTGCGAGCTACGCCCACTCAGCCGGCTGGCCTACCCGTCTACTTTGACACCGGGCTGGGTGGAGAGCCCGCCCGACGATCCCGCCCGCCTCGACGGCTCGCCGGCTGCGCCAAGCCGGCTCGGCTGCGTCCCGCCTCGCCACCTGGCCGATCGGGCCTGACCGGTCGGGACCCCTTTCGAGCACCCGGAGACTCGAAGACTACACCCAGTGGGTGTGCCGGCGTGCTCCGCGAGCGCCAAGCTGCGCCGGCTTTCTTCGGCGCCCTCTGTCTCGTCTACACGAAAACCAATGTGAGCTCCTCACTCGTATACTTTTGCATCACGTGCAAACACGGATAACCCCGAGCGACACTCGGGGAACACCTCCGTCTTTATTATAGTTGCATCACTGTTCGCCCCGGTGCCGGCTAGTCTCGGCCCAGAGGCTGGCCGCTCGGCCCGATACATTTGTTCCCGCAGACGACTTAGTAGCGCATACGGTACGGAAGGTCCACTCTCAGCCACAGACCGCAGCGTGGCTGTCCGGCAAGCGAGAGCAAAAACTGGAGGTCACCTCACGCGAAAAACGTCTGGGAGAAGACGGCTTGGAAAACCCGGTCGTTTCCTTATGAGTATCTACTTGGTCAAATCTGCTCCTATAGTCCGAGTATTGTATGCTCCACTCCGCGTCCACTCTTCGTAACAGCTACAGACCGGCTCCGGGCTGTCTAGCTAACAGGAGGCAAAGCCAAAGGATGGGGGGGGGGGACACGAAAAATACTGAAGGAAGCTCAGATGAAACTGAGTCGGCACCCTCCGCATAAAACTTACAATGCTAAAAGCAAATATTTAATATATCTGCGCAGACTAACCTTGTCTTTTACATGATCACCTATGTGGGGAGCTCCCTCCTCGCCCGGAGGCTCGGAGGCTACACGCCGGCTGATGCACGCAGCCGGCCGCCATCATCATCAACAGCAAGACCCTCCGCCAATCTTTTCCAAGTTGCCCGGTGATAACCCACAAGTGTAGGGGATCGCAACAGTTTTCGAGGGTAAAGTATTCAACCCAAATTTGTTGATTCGACACAAGGGGAGCTGATACGTCCAAAACGTATCTATAATTTCTGCTTGCTCCATGCCTCTTTTGGGTGATATTGCTATGATATTTATACACTTCCATACACTTTTGATCATATTTGGACTAACCTATTAACTCAGTGCACCCCCAGTGCCAGTTTCTGTTTTCTGCTGTTTTTGTATTTCAGGTTTTCCCATCACGTAAACTGCCAGAAAAATCCCGGAAAAATTATATAAAAATCAGCGTTCCAGAAGCTTCCCGGCAGCCGAAGTAGGGCAGGAGGGGGGCCACCAGGGCTCCAGGCGCCCTGGTGGCGCGGCCCCCCTCCTGGCCGCGCCGGGGGGGCACCTGGGCCCCCCCAGGACTCCGCTGATGCCCCCCTTTGGCATATATTTATATCGTGTCCCAAAACCCTCGAGACGGGAACCCTTTTTCACGATCTCATCTCTGTTCCGCCGCCGCCGCACTTCCAAGATCGGGAGCGCCAGGAGAACTCTTCCCGGCACCCTGTCGGAGGGGAGGATCACCACCGGGAGCCTCTCCACCACCATGGACGCCTCCCGGATGAGTTGTGAGTAGTCTCCCTTTGACCATGGGTCCATGACCAGTAGCTATGTGATGTTCTCCTCCCCTTCTTGTGCTTCACTAATTAGTCCTCGTGAGCTGCCCTACATGATCGAGGCACATATGTAATCCTTATGCTGTTGCTATGATGAGTTTGCTGGGATCCGATGGATTGTGAGATTATGTTCAGATTGTGTTTGAGTAATATATTTGATTTACCTCTTTTATATTTATGTTCGTAAGTAATTCTTGCATGTTCTCCGTTGCTATTTATTGCTTTGGCCGAGTAGTAGGTAGTGACTCCAAGAGGGAACGTTATGCTTGATTGTGGGTTCATGCCCCTCGATGACTAGCTTGAGTGACAGAAACATGAGTCTAGGGGATGTGCTATTGCCACAAGGGGGAAAACAACGGTGCTTGTGCCCACGGGTGCAAGGATTGTTTACTTTACGCAAAGTTCTTTTAATGCAGTTGTCTGTTGCTTTGAGTTTACACTATGGGTGGGACCCGCAACTTAATACCAGCGAGATGTTCTGGATAGATATCTCAAGGTGGATGATTAGTAGTAGATGCAGATGGATTTCGGTCTACTTGCCTTGGCGTACCGCCCATGCTTTGAACCTCTACCTTTCTTGCAACATAGTTAGCATTGGTTTGCGCACATAATTCTGTCAATTGCCCAGCTGTAATTCGTTTACCTCACATAGTTGTTTTATCGTCTTTTGGGAGAGAGACATCACTAGTGAACATCATGGGACCCCGTTCCATATTACCATCACTGATCACATCCGCTATTTACTTTCTGCTTTTACTTACTATTTGCAGCAATACCTATCACTATTATCACTTGCGTTTGATCCTTTGTAAACGACAAGGCCGGAGGGATTGACAACCTCTCTGTACTCGTTGGGAGCAAAGTTACTTGTATGTGTGTTCAGGTCCACATTGATTGCTAATATCTGGCGCCGTTAGCAGTTGACACCTTCTTGTTGAAACTGGGAGTCTCAGGGAAAATTGATCCTTGGTATCTTTGCCAAGTGAAAACTTCCGCTACACTGCATCTCAAACCTTCCACTTGGGGTAACCAACGAGGGGCGAGAAGCCATCAAGCAAAGTTTTCTGGCGCCGTCGCCGGGGACTCCACTCTTCAGGATAGGGGAGTTGCATGCTATCTTTTACCTTTGCTTTTTAGTCTTGTAAGTTTACCTTTCAGTTTTTGCTTTAGTATCTTTTATCAAAAATCACAAAAATAGTTATTTCATTCTTTAGTTGTCATTATGTCGGGTCCTTTTGTCTTTGGCGAGGCAGAAGTTCTCACCTTTAAACAAAGAGGTGGGGAAAGTCTAAAAGATGCTTGGTATAGAATTAATGATTCT
>LR738715.1:310318406-310337216 GCA_902687465.1 Secale cereale | reverse complement strand
AGTTGTCTGTTGCTTTGAGTTTACACTATGGGTGGGACCCGCAACTTAATACCAGCGAGATGTTCTGGATAGATATCTCAAGGTGGATGATTAGTAGTAGATGCAGATGGATTTCGGTCTACTTGCCTTGGCGTACCGCCCATGCTTTGAACCTCTACCTTTCTTGCAACATAGTTAGCATTGGTTTGCGCACATAATTCTGTCAATTGCCCAGCTGTAATTCGTTTACCTCACATAGTTGTTTTATCGTCTTTTGGGAGAGAGACATCACTAGTGAACATCATGGGACCCCGTTCCATATTACCATCACTGATCACATCCGCTATTTACTTTCTGCTTTTACTTACTATTTGCAGCAATACCTATCACTATTATCACTTGCGTTTGATCCTTTGTAAACGACAAGGCCGGAGGGATTGACAACCTCTCTGTACTCGTTGGGAGCAAAGTTACTTGTATGTGTGTTCAGGTCCACATTGATTGCTAATATCTGGCGCCGTTAGCAGTTGGCACCTTCTTGTTGAAACTGGGAGTCTCAGAGAAAATTGATCCTTGGTATCTTTGCCAAGGGAAAACTTCCGCTACACTGCATCTCAAACCTTCCACTTGGGGTAACCAACGAGGGGCGAGAAGCCATCAAGCAAAGTTTTCTGGCGCCGTCGCCGGGGACTCCACTCTTCAGGATAGGGGAGTTGCATGCTATCTTTTACCTTTGCTTTTTAGTCTTGTAAGTTTACCTTTCAGTTTTTGCTTTAGTATCTTTTATCAAAAATCACAAAAATAGTTATTTCATTCTTTAGTTGTCATTATGTCGGGTCCTTTTGTCTTTGGCGAGGCAGAAGTTCTCACCTTTAAACAAAGAGGTGGGGAAAGTCTAAAAGATGCTTGGTATAGAATTAATGATTCTCAAAAAAAGAGCCACCAAGAAGCAATCTACTACTATCCTGCTTAGAAATTTTTATGTTGGAATTACTTCTTGGAATAGGTTTATTCTAGATACTGCTATCAATGGAAATTTCCTAGAGGCCCCAGTTTGGGAGTCTCTTAGTATTATTGAAAATCTTGTTGGGAATCCCCCTGTTGTTAGCATTCAAGAGGACATCACCCTAGCTCACATTATGAAAAAACTTGAAAAGATAGAGCTAGAGATGCCAAGCATTAATGAGATAAACGAGTTGGATCGTAAGATCCAAGGGAATATGAATAGGCTTGATAGCTCCATGCATAAAATTTTCAAAACTTTGGAGACCATCAAATCCCATGACTTGGACTCTTCTAGGATAGACAAAATTGAGGAAATCTTTGATACTCTAGGAACTACTTTCTCCTCAATCAAAACCAAAAAGGTAGAAACTCCGGCAAGGAAGGAGCCTAAGTTCGTTCACGTTCCAAAGGCTCCCCGTTCTAAAAGTAATCCATCTATTGCCAAAGGGGTTGAAACTGTAAAGACTTTGGAAGAAACACCTCTCTTTAATAAATTTATAAATGAATCTTCCCTTGACTTTATCCTTTTGGTCTTCTCCCTAGAAGTATCTCTATGAGGCCTTTATTTGAAAGTCCTCTTAAGACTAGTTGTACTATTGAAGAGCTTTTTGATGATCTTGATGATGGTTCAATTGATACAACTTGATCTCTATGCATTATGCCTAGCTTAAAGGCATAAAAGAAAGCGCTTTTGGGAGGCAGCCCACATGAATAAAATTTTACTTTGCTTTTGTTGTGTCTTGATGTTGTTACTACAGTAGCATCATCACTGTATCTTTTCTTTTCAACTTTGTGCCAAGTGTAGCCTCTGATTGCAAGAAAGTTCAAAAGTTGTGACGTGCTGTCCAGGAAACAGATTCTGTCCTTGGATAGAAAAATTCGTATAAAATCACCAGATCATTTTTTGGTCTGAATTTTTTCGACAGCGTGCTCTATACAATTGTCTTTCGTGCGTCTGTTCTGAGTTTTTTGATTAGAGTTGCAGAAGTACCCCGAAAAAATAATTTACTACCTGCTGTTCTGTTTTTCACAGATTCTGTCCTGTTTTGCCTTTCCTTCATTTTGCAAACCTTGAGCTTGCTTTTTCTTTGCAAAAACCTTTTGGCAATCTTGAGAAACAGTAGACCTTCAAGAATATCCTTATTTCCAGCAAGGAACAATTATTTTATTATGGGTACTAACCTCGCTAATCAGATTATGATGAGTTATGTATGAAGGGAGTTTTCAAGTGTGCGAGGGAAGATGATAAAAAGATTCAGGAGTGTCAAACGCTCAAGCTTGGGGATGCCCCCATGCACCCCCAAGAAATATTCAAGGAGACTCAAGCGTCTAAGCTTGGGGATGCCCCCGTGCATCCCCTTCTCCATCAACATTATCAGTTCGTCTTTCGTTCCACTATATTTTTATCACTTCATGTGTTATGTGCTATGCTTGGAGCGTCTTGCTCTTAGTTTCCTTTTTAGTTTCCTTTAGCTTTTCATAACGAGTCGGAACTCAGCTTTCTTTGTGTGGGAGAGAAACACGCTCCACTTCTACCTAGAACATAACATAGAATTTTCATGTCTATCTTTGATGTGTGTGTTCTTTGTCTTTTAATAGCTACTATCATGCTTAGCTTTTAGTTTTCATGCTTATCTTTTTAAAGAGCTTTTTGTTTAGTTGGTTGCTTGAACTCTCTTTAGTGATCATGCTTATCTTATTAAGAGAGTTTGCTTCTGTTGCATTGGTTGATATGTCTATGATAAAAATGCTACGTGCATAATGGCGCTTAGTAGTTCATGTTTTCTTATGGTTAGTCTCAAATAGCTGGGGGGTTTCCAATGTGTTATTGGAGTACCAACATGATTTGTTTGCCTATGATGTGGTATGGTTTAGTAATATCTTCCTTCAAGAATTTATTTTGATTGACTTGGCGTATGCTCACGCATATTTAAGACTGTAAAGAAAGTCTGTCAAGCCTTGATGATCTTTTGTTTCTGAGTAGCGATATAACTTCCATGCCTGATTCAATGTTGCTTTGTCGCTCTGCATGATTATGACCGTCATTGCTCTCTTAGTTGGTCGCTCCCAGTCTTTTGCTAACCTCCACCTGTACTAAGCGGACTGACTGCTTGTGCATCCAAATTCTTTTAAACCAGTTATGCCATATGAGTCCACCATACCTTCCTATACATGGTGTTTACCTGCCATTCCTAACGAAGACTTTCATGTACCATCTCGAAATTATTCAAAAAATGCATTTCTGTTTTGTGCCTCTGTTTTAAGTTCATGAGGAAGTAGTAGTTAATTCATGATCTTTTTAAGTTGGACAAGCTTCACCCCGGGATTGCATGTCTAATGTGCAAACCCATAATACGAGAAGGAACTGGCAAAGAGTGCGCCCGGCTCAAAATTAATATAACAAACAAACCCTCCTTCACGCTTTGTTCATAAGAAATCAGAAATCTTTGGCGGTGATAAACAAAGGAGATTAAGAGGATGTGATCGTCCTCATTCGGGAGCCGTTCCTCGAAACTTGTCCATCTCAAGAAGTGATTGAGTTGTCTGCTAGCATTCGTTGACGGAACATGCATAATCAAAAAAATAATTATTACCTCTGTTTTTAAAACCAAGAGCTCTGGTACATGTTTTGTCTTTGTTTCCGACTACGGGTTTTCAACCTTGCCAACAAAAGCCACGGTTTGAGAGTCTCCACCTTCTTTTAAAGCACCAACTACTGAGAGCATGATTGTCATTCTGAGTGTAATGTGCATTGTCCCAAAGTAGCATTGTCTTTTGCATGATTATGATATCGTTTATTCTGAAATCATTGTATCTAGTCATCACTTAAACCTTGGAGGTGCCCCTGCATTTATGTTTTGCTTCACTAAAGGGGGCAAGCGAGATATCACTTTATCATATTTGCACACCATGCTCATTACAAATCTATTTGATGTTTCAGTATCATATTGTAAAACTTTCAGTTCTTTGTGATTTTCTCATGAGGCAACTTAATTACTACAGATTCATTGTCTCAGTAAGCTTTTGTCATATGACTATGAAAAGTCCTATATGGTTAATAGCATGTCACCACAGAAATTATTCTTGTTATCATTTACCTACTCGAGGACGAGCAGGAATTAAGCTTGGGGATGTTGATACGTCCAAAACGTATCTATAATTTCTGCTTGCTCCATGCCTCTTTTGGGTGATATTGCTATGATATTTATACACTTCCCTACACTTTTGATCATATTTGGACTAATCTATTAACTCAGTGCACCCCAGTGCCAGTTTCTGTTTTCTGCTGTTTTTGTATTTCAGGTTTTCCCATCACATAAACTGCCAGAAAAATCCCGGAAAAATTATATAAAAAATCAGCGTTCCAAAAGCTTCCCGACAGCCGAAGTAGGGCCGGAGGGGGGCCACCAGGGCTCCAGGCGCCCTGGTGGCGCGGCCCCCCTCCTGGCCACGCCGGGGGGGCGCCTAGGCCCCCCAGGCCTCCGCTGATGCCCCCCTTTGGCATATATTTATATCGTGTCCCGAAACCCTCGAGACGGGAACCCTTTTTCGCGATCTCATCTCTGTTCCGCCGCCGCCGCGCTTCCAAGATCGGGAGCGCCAGGAGAACTCTTCCCGGCACCCTGCCGGAGGGGAGGATCACCACCGGGAGCCTCTCCACTACCATGGACGCCTCCCGGATGAGTTGTGAGTAGTCTCCCTTGGACCATGGGTCCATGACCAGTAGCTATGTGATGTTCTCCTCCCCTTCTTGTGCTTCACTAATTAGTCCTCGTGAGCTGCCCTACATGATCGAGGCACATATGTAATCCTTATGCTGTTGCTATGATGAGTTTGCTGGGATCCGATGGATTGTGAGATTATGTTCAGATTGTGTTTGAGTAATATATTTGATTTACCTCTTTTATATTTATGTTCGTAAGTAATTCTTGCATGTTCTCCATTGCTATTTATTGCTTTGGCCGAGTAGTAGGTAGTGACTCCAAGAGGAAACGTTATGCTTGATTGTGGGTTCATGCCCCTCGATGACTAGTTTGAGTGACAGAAACATGAGTCTAGGGGATGTGCTGTTGCCACAAGGGGGAAAACAACAGTGCTTGTGCCCGCGGGTGCAATGATTGTTTACTTTACGCAAAGTTCTTTTAATGCAGTTGTCTGTTGCTTTGAGTTTACACTATGGGTGGGACTCGCAACTTAATACCAGCGAGATGTTCTGGATAGATATCTCAAGGTGGATGATTAGTAGTAGATGCAGATGGATTTCGGTCTACTTGCCTTGGCGTACCGCCCATGCTTTGAACCTCTACCTTTCTTGCAACATAGTTAGCATTGGTTTGCGCACATAATTCTGTCAATTGCCCAGCTGTAATTCGTTTACCTCACATAGCTGTTTTATCGTCTTTTGGGAGAGAGACATCACTAGTGAACATCATGGGACCCCGGTCCATATTACCATCACTGATCACATCCGCTATTTACTTTCTGCTTTTACTTACTATTTGCAGCAATACCTATCACTATTATCACTTGCGTTTGATCCTTTGTAAACGACAAGGCCGGAGGGATTGACAACCTCTCTGTACTCGTTGGGAGAAAAGTTACTTGTATGTGTGTGCAGGTCCACGTTGATTGCTAATATCTGGCGCCGTTAGCAGTTGACACCTTCTTGTTGAAACTGGGAGTCTCTGGGGAAATCGATCCTTGGTATCTTTGCCAAGGGAAAACTTCCGCTACACTGCATCTAAAACCTTCCACTTGGGGTAACCAACGAGGGGCGAGAAGCCATTAGGAGCCAAATAATACTCTTAAGTATTGGCAGCTGAGTTGTCAATTCAACCACACCTGGAAACTTAGTATCTACAGCAAGATAGTTTAGTAGCAAGGTAATATGATAGTGGCGGTAGCAGCAATAAAAGTAATGATAGTGTTTTTGTAGTTTTTGTGGTAATGGCAATGGAAAAGTAAATAATCAACAAGAAATATAGGAAAATCTCGTCGGCATTGGATCGGTGATGGGAAATTACGTTGGATGCAATTCATCATGTAGAAGTTATAACCTAGGGTGACACATAACTAGCTCCAGTTCATCAATGCAATGTAGGCACGTATTCCGAATATAGTCATACGTCCTTATGGAAAAGAACTTGCATGGCATCTTTTGTCCTACCCTCCCGTGGCAGCGGGGTCCTATTGGAAACCAAGGGATATTAAGGCCTCCTTTTAATAGAGTACCGGACCAAAGCATTAACACATAGTGAATACATGAACTCCTCAAACTATGGTCATCACCGGGAGTGGTCCCGATTATTGTCACTTCGGGGTTGCCGGATCATAACACATAGTAGGTGACTATAGAATTGCAAAATAGGATCAAGAACACACATATATTCATGAAAACATAATAGGTTCAGATCTGAAATCATGGCACTCGGGCCCTAGTGACAAGCATTAAGCATAGCAAAGTCATAGCAACATCAATCTCAGAACATAGTGGATACTAGGGGTCAAACCCTAACAAAACTAACTCGATTACATGATAGATCACATCCAACCCATCACCATCCAGCAAGCCTACAATGGAATTACTCACACACGGCGGTGAGCCTCATGGAATTGGTGATGGAGGAAGGTTGATGATGACGATGGCGACGATCTCCACTCTCCGGAGCCCGGAACGGACTCTAGGTCAGCCCTCCCGAGAGAGATTAGGTCTTGGCGGCGGCTCCATCTCGTGAAACGTGATAATTCCTTCTCCTGATTTTTTCTCCCCGAAAGTGAAGATATATGATCTGGGGGTACGTCGGTGGAGCACCAGGGAGCCCACGAGGCAGGGGGCGCGCCCCCACCCTCGTGGACCCTGGCCCCCCTGGTGTGGATCTTCTCGCGGATATTTTTTTTATTTTCCAAAATAATTCTCTGTTGATTTTCAGGCAATTCCGAGAACTTTTTATTCTGCACAAAAACAACACCATGGCAGTTCTGCTGAAAACAGCGTCAGTCCGGGTTAGTTCCATTCAAATCATGCAAGTTAGAGTCCAAAACAAGGGCAAAAGGGTTTGGAAAAGTAGATACATTGGAGACGTATCACCCGGAGACTCGGAGGCTACTCCCAGTGGGTGCGCTCGCGCGCCCCCATTCAGCCGGCGGACTCCGCGTCCGCGTCCGGTAGGGCTCCGCCCCCACTCAGCCGGCGGACTTCGCATCCGTGTCCGGCACGACCCGCGCCCTCCAGCCAGTGGACACCGTGTCCGCGCCTGGCGCCCTCGACGTCACTGTCAGCTTCATCATCAACAACAAGACCCTTCGCCCAACTTTTCCAAGTTGCCCGGAGGCTCAGAGGCTACACCCAGTGGGTGCACTCGCGCACCCCCACTTGAAACACACCGCGCCTGTTGCACGCCCACCGCCGGCTGCAACCGGCATCTTCGACACCATCTACTACATCGACGCCCGCTAAAAACCCTCCGCGCAACTTTTCCAAGTTTCACGGAGGCTATTGTCGGGGGGGTGACCCCCGGGTAGACCCAAGACGGCAAACGACGCTTCAAAAACATCGGGGCCAGCAACGCTCCTCAATTCGTCTCGCACTTGGCCGGGTCGCTCAACCCGTCGAAGTCCCTCGACCCGGCCGAACTCGCCATCCCGGCCACCCGGCCGGGTCCCTGTCCGGCTGCTCCAGCCGGCATGCCGCTCACTCGTCACGCACGACATCATCTACAGTGTACTTTGTCCCCTGGGTATTGATTTATAAAATTCCCCAAGGACAAAACTTAGCCTAGCTCTCAAGCAAGTATTGCTTGAGATGTAAGCTACACACTGTAGCTTACATCCCAAGCACACACCCATGCCCACCTAGCTTTAGGTGTAAGCTAGCTACACATATATTAGCTAGCACAAAGCCATACATCCACCCCTCTCTCCACGCATGCATACATGCCCATGACCACAAGGACACTCACAGGGGTGCCAAGTGCACCACGCCACACACTAGCTCATACACACATATATACATACGGCCGGCGATCCGCAGCTGCCTTATGTAATATAGCTCCAGGAGCAACTCTGTACCGCCAAGCATGTACACTACATATATATTCAAACATGCAGGAGTAGGTGTATTATCTCTCCGGAGAGCTCCGAACCTGGGTAAATCACCGCGTGCTGTTTACCCAATCCCGTCCCTTGATCTCCAAAGCAGTCTTGCCCTCACCTCAAGACACCACGTGGCATCTGTCGTCTCACAAACCCGCCCGCGAGATCACCATGACAGAGGAGTTTGGAGAATGCAAACACAAGTGAAGACACGGATGTTTTTGTCTTGGTTCCGATAGGTGGTGCTATCGTACATCCAAGTTGATGGAGACTTCAACCCACGAAGGGTAACGGCTGCGCGAGTCCATGGAGGGCTCCACCCACGAAGGGTCCATGAAGAGGCAACCTTGTCTATCCCACCATGGCCATCGCCCGCGAAGGACTTGCCTCACTAGGGTAGATCTTCATGAAGTAGGCGATCTCCTTGCCCGTTAAAACTCCTTGGTTCAACTCCACAATCTCGTCGGAGGCTCCCAAGTGACACCTAACCAATCTAGGAGACACCACTCTCCAAAAGGTAATAGACGGTGTGTTGATGATGAACTCCTTGCTCAAATGCTTCAAATGATAGTCTCCCCAACACTCAAACAGCTCCTCGCAGATTTGGATATGGTGGAAGAAAGATTTGAGTGGAAAGCAACTTGGGGAAGGCTAGAGAACAAGATTCATATGGTAGGAATGGAATATCTTTATCTCAACACTTGAGTAGGTAGTTCTCTTCTCAGAACATGTATGATGAAGTGTAGGTATGTTCTGATGGCTCTCTCCATGAATGAAGAGTGGGTGGAGGGGTATATATAGCCTCCACAAAAAATCTAACCGTGACACACAATTTACCAAACTCGGTGGGACCGATTCAGAGAACTCGGTCAGACCGATTTAGTTCATAATGTGACCATTAGGCATTTCGGTGGGACCGATATGATCAACTCGGTGGGACCGATTTCATTAGGGTTAGGGCATAGCGTAATCTCGGTGAGACCGATTACATAGACTCGGTGGGACCGATTTTGGTAATAAGCACACCAGAGAGTTGGTCAGGCAAACTTGGTGGGACCGAAACGTTACAAAGAGGAAACAGAGAGTTTGCATTGTGAACTCGGTGGGACCGATCGCTCATCTCGGTGAGACCAAAATGTTATGAAGGGAAACACATGGTTTGCAATCCCATCTCGGTGAGGCCGAGATCCCTTTCGGTGAGACCGAAATGATTAGGGTTTAGTGGCAGTGGCTATGCCAAATGAACTCGGTGGTGCCGAATAGTACTTTTCGGTGGGGCCGAGTTTGACTTTCGTTTTGGGACTTATGTGGATGTGAGAAAGTGGTTGAGGGTTTTGGAGCAAATCACTAAGCATTTTGAGCAAGAAACCCATTAAGCAACACCTCATCCCCTTTTAATAGTATTGGCTTTCCTATGGACTCAATGTGATCTTGGATCACTAAAATGGAAAATGGAGAGTCTTGAGCTTGAGCCAATCCTTTGTCCTTTGCATTTTGAGGGGTCCACATTCCTAGTCCATGCCATGCCAATCATTGAACTTTCCTGAAATATTTATCTTGTAATAGCATTAGTTCAATGAGCTATATGTTGTTAGGAATTACCAAACCACCCAGGGATAGTTGCATTTTCAATCTCCCCCTTTTTGGTAATTGATGACAAGATATATATCAAAGCTTTGACAAATGATAATAAGATTTAAATACATTGTCGCTTTGAGAAGTATGTGATAAACAAGAGCTCCCCCTTAATTTGTGCATTATTTAAAATTTGCGTTGTAATGCAAATGCACAATCGATTAGGATCATGGGTTACTCTTCCATGTCACATACTTCTTGGTGGAGCGCTCAAAATGATACAAACTGAAAACATGCACTCGTCACCAAGCAAAGTAAATGATCATATAAGGATATAAAATATAGTATCATCCAAGCAAGCATTAAGGTAGCATATGATCATTCACATGATCAAACAAGTATCTCACACAAGGACATAGAGTATAAAGCAAACGCACAATAAAGTTCAACAAAAAGCAAGAGAGACCAAAGAGGCAAAACACTCTCTCTCGAAGGCTATGATCTATACATATTTCTCCCCCTTTGGCAACAAGTTGCCAAAAAGTTTGAAAATGCATAGTGTTATACGTCTCTCAGGCCTTGTCTTTGGGAGGTGGTGTAGAGAGAACTCCAAGGACGAAGGCTTTAGATGACGTAGTTGGAGCCGGTGGAGTGGATGCTGGAGGTGGCACTGAAGCTGTGGCTGCTGGTGCTGATGTAGTAGCTCTCGTATCAGTCACTGGCACTACAGTAGATCTCTGACCTCGAGGCACTCGCTGAAATGCATCTGTGGTAGCATGTCCTCTCCTGTCCTCTGCTTCCGCCTGGAGCTTCTCAACTGCAGACTGGATCTCTGTCACTTTCAGATCAAGACCATAGAACTTAGTTTCGATGATCCTCTCCAAGCTCTCCTGATTCGGAGTCAGGGTGGCCAAGGACTTCTCAATCCTCATAGTTGCTTGAATCAGATATGCCATTTGGTCTTGTTTGGACTTGAGGGTCATTTGAGATGCTTCTGCAGCACTTGGCATCTTGGCAGCTTTCTCAGCTCTGGCTTTCTCTCTCCTTTCATGTGCCTGCACTGATGATGGCTCATTTTCATCCATGACAACCGTGTTGTCCTCAAAGTCAGGCACCAAGGGAAGATATTATCTGTCCAATAAGTATGTGCATGTGCCCATCTTGGAGTTGATGAGCATCTGGATGTGTGGAGCATGCCCACATGATCTCTTTTGGTCTGCAACAGTCCCCTTGATTGTCTCTACAATCAGGCTCATAACTTTGAACTTCTGAGGCACATCAAATATGTGAGCAAGTTGATTGAATGTCCTCTGATCATCTTTTGATCTCCAGATTTGGGCAACAATGTATGCCTCAAGATTGTGTTGATCGTGGCTAGACCAGACAGCAAGTGATGTACAGATCCAAGCTTATGTGTCTCCAAGTCATCATCAGGGATCTCCTTGTACATATTGGCCATAGAGTTGCGGTCTTGCTTCTTCTTGGCATACACATCCAAATCATCTTCATGCTCTTCACGGGCATTAATCAGCTTGGCCCACCCATCAGCAGTCGACTGGTACCATGTACCTTCAGATATCCATATAATTCTACCATTAGCATAAAAGTGAGTTGTGGAGTAGAATTGCATGATGAGTTCATCATTCCACTTTGTCAACTTCTGAGCCACAAATTTGTCAACACCACATGCTTTGAAGCTTTCATGCACATTGGGAAAATAATCTGCATTCTCATCAATGAAGTCCCAATCCACCCTCTTCATATCACACACTATGGGCTTCTTGTCGAGCAGAACTGTCTCATAGAAGTCTTGATGTTCTTTGGTATGAAACTTGTAGTCCACATCAGTCCTTCTCCTCACAGCATATGGATCACTTTATCTCCATGTTCTGAGACCTGCATCTTTCCTCAACTTCATGTCTTCTGCTACTAGATGAGCATCATTGTGATCAGGGATCTTGGGCTTCAACTTTCTGAGCACTTGGGCCTCAGCTTCTTCAGCAACCTCAGGCATTGGGACCTTATTCTTCTCTGAAGCTGGAATGTTTCTAGTGCTTCTCTTGGGTGCAGACTTGGTGGCTTGAGCAGCTTTGGGAGCAGTCTTGGGCTTTGAAGGGGCAGCCCCAGACTTGATAGCATCTCGCATAAGCTTCTGAGCTTTAGGAGCTGGTGCAGCAACTTCTTCTTCTTCTCTTGCAGCTTCATCATCATCCCTCATGGATGGCTTGCCAATCACCATGGCTGTTATCTTTCTAGCTCTCTTATTTGTACCTGCTGGCTCATCATCTCTGGATTCAAGTGTGAACACCATGGTCTCTTGAGTAGATGATCTGGCCATTGACATAGGAACTCTCTTGGCAGGGACCTTCTTTTTCTAACCTAGCTTAGTTGTAGTAGCTGTGCCATACTCCTTCCTGAGCACCTTCTTCTTTGAAGTGGCCTCATCAGCCACAAAGTCCTCATCATCACTGTCAGAGGCTTTCTTCTTCCTGGTCTTGGTAGCTGCCTTGGGAAAGTTTCTAGGTGTGCTCCTGCTACCCTCATCAGAGCTGCTAGAGGGACTGGTGCCCTCACTCAAGTTGACTTGCTCCACAGACAAATTCTGGCTATCACTCTGGTCAGACATCTTGGCACTGCAAACTGAAAAACTAACCCTCTGAATAGATGTAGATGAGGTAGAGTGGATGAGCATCACAAAGCGCATAATTTTTGCAAAATAGAAGACAAGAAAAACTTAGTTTTAGTTCTCTACAGAAAGCATTTCGGAGGTACTGATTTGTTAAACTTGGTGATACCAAAGCAATTCTGGAGCCTGAACTAGTGAACTTGGTCTGACCGACTCACAGTTCGGTGTCATCGATATTGCTAGGATTTCACAGAGAGTTGAACTCGGTCGCACCGATTTGCAATTTTCGGTCAGATCGAAAATCACTTGTGCAATGGCATAAGCCAAATCGATGATACCGATTTCTACAACTCGGTTGGTCCAAGATGAGTTCGGCGGAGACCTAACCCTAAATTTTTCGAATCAAAACTACTTTCTACGGAGTTTCTGCTGGGTAGGAAGATTTCAAACGTGGCAGGAATCACGGCAAAGCAATGTGCTATGAATCGGAGTTAAATAATAGCACAAAGTGTCAAGTTCATACCCTAACTCGGCGGCGAACTTCCTACGGCGGCAACGGCGGCGGAGATTGCCGTTGACGGTGGCGGAGACCAGCGGCGTGAGGTCACTGGCGACGAGGAGACGATCCGAGGACCTGATGATGCAGAGCAGGTTATGCACGGGCGAAGAGTTTCAGAAAGTTTTCCAAAATTCAACCTGTCGGTATATATAACCTAACGCTATCGGTGTGACCGAGTGGAACAACTCGATGGCGCCGAGATGCAAAACTCCTAGCAGTTACTGCAACTCGGTGTGACCGAAAATTTCAAATCAGTTGCACCGAGATTGAAAACCTAGATCAACTTAGTGAACTAGGTGTGACCGAAATGCATGACTCGGTCATACCGAAATGCACAAAGAGGTTTTGGAAGTTTAAGTCTATGACGAATCGGGGACTCTGAGTGCTCCTCACACAGAGTGGTTCGAATCTGACTTGATCAAACTTTGTGATGTAGCATGAATATAGTTTGAGACGAGAAAATCATAGATAGCTAGAGGGTGTTCTTAGGCATTCTTGTCCATCCATTTGGCAAAAGAAAAGAGCCAAACAATCAAAGCAACAAATGGATGTCCTCGAATGAGAAAAATATGCAGTCAACATGCTCACACAATAAGATAGCAAATGAAACATGTGGCAAAGCATGCATAACCAATCTAGCATCTATCAAACAATTGGTGATGACTAGGTCATCTATATACGAGTATATTGACTTAGGAGTCAAATGAGAACATTTGATCATATGTCATACTCATTGTTTAAGCACAAGTGGGGTTACCACTTTTACATAAAGCATTGTTGTGTTCACATTGTTAGAGTTGCTTTAGCTCAATTGATTAGAGTAAATCTCCCCCTAGATGTGATATCCCCCCTAAGAGGGTTGAACTAACCTTGGATTTTGTCGATGATGACTTCATGTAGGTGTTGAAGATGTAGATGCTCAATGTTGATTTAGATCATTTGGAGCAATCCATTGGAGTGAGTTACACTTTCAATACCTACACGGGATAGTCCCACAAGGAACAAACAAGGATATCCATAGACATAGAGTGAATAGCACACATGATGATGTCCATGAAAGCATTAGGTTAACTTGTCCTTTGTCTTACCAACAAGAGGGGTTGTGACTCCTTGAACTAGTGCAAGATAAGGAAGTTGTTTGCACTTGTCCTCGCCAAAATGATATGAGTGAAATATGTTGGCGGAGTCACCCTCAAGAACTTTCTAGTTCTTCTTCTTCGGGATCCACACCATCTTGATGGGAATCCTTGGAGTTGTAGTCATACTTGATGAAGTAGAACTTGAAGTAGTCTTGGGAACCCACTTGACCAAGGCCTTAGGAACTTCTTCAAATGCATCAATCTCTTCTTGAAGCTTGTCCTTGCCCTTTAGCTTGTGGTGGAAGATCATCTTGTGCTTGTGTCCCTTGAAAAGAAGTAGGATCATACTTCCCTTGTTGAGGAACAAAATTCGTCTTGGGGTATTGATCTTCTTCCCACTTAACTCCATTGGCATTGAACTTTCGTTCAAAACCAACACCTCGATTCTTCCGGTGCCTTCCTTGCGTGCGTACAATCTCCTCAAATTACTTACTTCCGGCAAGGCTCTTGTAAACACCTTTATCTATAATTCCCTTCAATAAGCTATTTTCTTGCTCAAGTGTATCTTGGCTAAGAGAATCATTAGTGGAATCAAGAGAGCTACTAGAAGCAACATCATTGGATTTAGCATGATTATTGTTACTACTAGAGGAAGAATCTTTCTTGTTCTTGTTGCTTAATTTTACTTGTGACATGTAGGTAGACAAGAGTAAACACTTGGCAATGTAAGATGAAATTTTCTTGCGAAGATCATCATTGATTGCTTTTAAGAACTCATGCTCTTGCTCAAGGTTGATCTTTTCAAAGCGTAACTTCTCATGAGTCCTTAAAAGTTCTCGATGATTTTCCAAGGTAGTTTCATGAGCTAACTTAAGATAGTTTAATTCTTTAGTTAGATGCTCAATCGTCTCCTTATCATTGTCATTCATTTTATCTTGATTAGCATGATTAATAACAATTTCATCACAATTTTCATCAAAAGTTACATCACTATTGCTACCAATAAGTAAATCATCATCTCCTAGCAAGTCATCTTCATCACTACTGAAATCAAGATACTCGGGGTGTGATACCTTAAGGCCTTTAGCCATGAAGCATCTTCCAATTCCTTAATTTGGTGAGTCAAATATGTCGTAGGAGTTGGTTACACAAGAGCAATTCCGGCAACACCTTCATCTTGAGTATCTTCGAAGTCGGAGTAGTAGCTTCTCGCGGAGTGGTCATTGGAGTCGGAACCGGATACTCATTCACCAACATGATCTTGATGTCTTCGTCTTGTATAGCTCCTTGAGGATTTGTCCTTCCTTTTTGAATCTTTGCTTCTCCGAGAAGGTCTTCGTTCATAACGATCATCTCAACTCCTTCTCTCTCTTGGTGGTGATTCTTCTCTTCTACTTCTCCTTTTAGGTGAGTCTTCTTTTCTCTTATGGGGAGCCATACACTCATTGGAGTAGTGTCCGGGTCTTCCACAATTGTAGCAATTCCGCTCACAACTTGAAGATCTCTTGTCTTTGTAGGACCTTGGCTTGGAACTTATCTCTTTGCTTCTATTCTTGTAGAACTTGTTGAAGTTCTTCACCATTAAGCTCAATTCTTCATTGAGGACTTGTTTCTCACTTGATGATGTAGGTGTTGGGGAACGTAGCAGAATTCAACAAATTTCTACGCTTTCACCAAGATCCATCTAAGGAGACATCTAGCAACGAGCAAATAAGAGTGTATCTACATACCGTTTTGTAGATCGCGAGCGGAAGCTTTCGAAGAAGCGTGGATGAAGTAGTCGTACTCTTCACGTTCTTCGTCACCGATGATCTAGCGCCGAACGACGGCACCTTCGCGTTCAACACACGTCCGGTACAGCAACATCACCTCCTTCTTGATCCAGCAAGGGGGGAGGAGAGGTCGTCGGAGATCCAGCAGCACGACGGCGTGGTGGTGGATGCAGCGGGAAATCCTGCAGGGCTTCGCCGGTGCCCTGCGTAAGGAGATGGAGGTGTGACGGGAGGGGGAGAGGCGCTAGAGGATTGGGTGCGGCTGCCCTCTCCCCCCCACATATATATAGGGGGCCAGGGTGGTGCGCCAGCCCCTGCAGATCCCATCTGCAGGGTGGGGCGGCGGCCAGGGAGGCAATCTTGCCCCCCAAGGCAAGGGGGCGCCCCCCTCCCCTAGGGTTTCAACCCTAGGCGCATGAGGGGGGGGCAGTTGGGTGCGCCAGCCCACCAGGGGCTGGCCCCCTTCCCCTTGCGGCCTAGGGGCCCCACCCGGAGGACCCCAGGGACCCCTCCGGTGGTCCCGGGACACTCCCGGTGACCCCCGGAGTTCACCCGATGGTCGAAACTGGACTTCCTATATATCATTCTTTACCTTCGGACCATTCCGGAACTCCTCGTCATGTCCGAGATCTCATCCGGGACTCCGAACAACTTTCGGGTTTCCACGTGCATGTATCTCTATGACCCTAGCGTCACCGAACCTTAAGTGTGTAGACCCTACGGGTTCGGGAGACACGCAGACATGACCGAGACCACTCTCCGGTCAATAACCAACAACGGGATCTGGATACCCATGTTGGTTCCCACGTGTTCCTCGATGATCTTCATCGGATGAAACACTGTGTCAAAGATTCACTCAATCCCGTAGTTATTCCCTTTGTCCATCGGTACGATACTTGCCCGATATTCGATCGTCGGTATTCCCGATACCTTGTTCAATCTCGTCATGGAAAGTCTCGTTACTCGACCCGTAATCCATCATCCCGTGACTAACTCCTTAGTCACCTTGAGCTCATTTTGAAGATGTCTTACCGAGTGGGCCCAGAGGTACCTCTCCGTCATACGGAGTGACAACATCCCAGTCTCGGTTCGTACCAACTCAACATACACTTTCGGAGATACCCGATGCGTACCTTTATAGCCACCCAGTTACGTTGTGACGTTTGGCACACCCAAAGTATTCCTACGGCATCCGGGAGTTGTACAACCTCATGGTCTAAGGAATAAATACTTGACACCGAAAAGCTTATGCATTACGAACTATGCGATCTCGTGCTATGCTCAGGATTGGGTCTTGTCCATCACATCATTCTCCTAATGATGTGATCCCGTTATCACTGACATCTTATGTCCATGGTCAGGAAACCATGACCATCTGTTGATCAACGAGCTGGTAACTAGAGGCCTACCAGGGACTCATTGTAGTCTATATATCCACACATGTATCGCTGTTTACGTACAATACAATTCAAGCATGAATAACAGACAATTATCACGAACAAGGAAATATAATAATAATACTTTTATTATTGCCTCTAGGGCATATTTCCAACAGTCTCCCACTTGCACTAGAGTCAATAATCTAGTTACATTGTGATGAATCGAACACCCATAGAGTTCTGGTGTTGATCATGTTTTGCCCGTGGAAGAGGTTTAGTCAACGGGTCTGCAACATTCAGATCCGTATGCACTTTAGAAATATCTATGTCGCGCTTGATGTGTTTGGTCTTCTTGTGAAACCTGGGCTCTTTGGTAATGGCAATGGCACCAGAGTTGTCACAGAAGAGAGTCATTGGGCTTGACACGCTTGGAATGACTCCTAGGTCGGTGATGAACTTCTTCATCCAGACTCCTTCTTGTGCCGCTTCGCAAGCAGCTATGTACTCCGCTTCACATGTAGAATGCGCCACGACGCTCTGCTTGCAACTGCACCAGCTGACTGCTCCACCATTCAAAATATACACGTATCCGGTTTGTGACTTCGAGTCATCCAGATCTGTGTCGAAGCTAGCATCGACGTATCCCTTTACGACGAGCTCTTCGTCACCTCCATAAACGAGAAACATATCCTTAGTCCTCTTCAGGTACTTTAGGATGTTCTTGACCGCTGTCCAGTGTTCCATACCGGGATCACTTTGGTACCTCCCTACCAAACTTATGGCAAGGTTCACATCACGTCTGGTACACAGCATGTCATACATGATAGAACCTATGGCCGAGGCATAGGGTATGACACTCATCTTTTCTCTATCTTCTGCCGTGGTCGGCGACTGAGCCTTGCTCAATCTCATACCTTGCAAAACAGGCAAGAACCCCTTCTTGGACTGATCCATATTGAACTTCTTCAATATCTTGTCAAAGTATGTACTTTGTGAAAGACCAATGAGGCGTCTTGATCTATCTCTATAGATTTTGATGCCTAATATGTAAGCTGCTTCTCCAAGGTCCTTCATTGAAAAACTCTTATTCAAGTAGGCCTTTACAGTTTCCAAGAATTCTACATCATTTCCCATCAGCAATATGTCATCCACATATAATATGAGAAATGCTACAGAGCTCCCACTCACTTTCTTGTAGATACAAGCTTCTCCATAAGTCTGTATAAAGCCAAACGCTTTGATCACATCATTAAAGCGAATGTTCCAACTCTGAGATGCTTGCACCAGCTCGTAAATCGAGCGCTGGAGCTTGCATACATTGTTAGCATTCTCTGGATCGACAAAACCCTTCGGTTGCATCATATACAACTCTTCCTTGAGGAAGCCATTAAGGAATGCCGTTTTGACGTCCATTTGCCATATTTCATAATCATAGAATGCGGCAATAGCTAACATGATTCTGACTGACTTCAGCATCGCTACGGGAGAGAAAGTCTCATCATAGTCAATCCCTTGAACTTGTCGATAACCCTTAGCGACAAGCCGAGCCTTATAGATGGTCACATTACCATCCGCGTCTGTCTTCTTCTTAAATATCCATTTATTTTCTATGGCGTGCCTATCATCAGGCAAGTCCACCAAAGTCCATACTTTGTTTTCATACATGGACTCTATCTCGGATTTCATGGCTCCAAGCCATTTATTGGAATCCGGGCCCGCCATTGCTTCTTCATAGTTCGAAGGT
>LR738715.1:310276050-310315593 GCA_902687465.1 Secale cereale | reverse complement strand
TCAAATACCTAGGAGCTACTACGAGCGCTGGTAAGGTACACATCAATAACATGTATATCACATATACCTTTGACGTTGCCGGCCTTCTTGTCCGCTAAGTATTTGGGGAAGTTCCGCTTCCAGTGACCCGTTCCCTTGCAATAAAAGCACTCTGTCTCAGGCTTGGGTCCATACTTTGGCTTCTTCCCGATTACTGGCTTACCGGGCGTGGCAACTCCCTTGCCGTCCTTCTTGAAGTTCTGCTTACCCTTGCCCTTCTTGAACTTAGTGGTTTTATTGACCATCAACACTTGATGTTCTTTCTTGATATCCACCTCCGCTGATTTCAGCATCGAATACACCTCGGGAATGGACTTCTCCATCCCCTGCATATTGAAGTTCAACACGAAGCTCTTGTAGCTTGGTGGGAGCGACTGGAGGATTCTGTCAACGACCGCTTCGTCTGGGAGATTCATTCCCAACTGAGACAAGCGGTTGTGCAACCCAGAAATCTTGAGGATGTGCTCACTGACAGAACTGTTTTCCTCCATCTTACAACTGTAGAATGCGTCGGAGACGTCATATCTCTCGACTCGGGCATGAGCTTGGAAAACCATTTTCAGCTCTTGGAACATCTCAAATGCCCCGTGGTGCTCAAAACACTTTTGGAGCCCTGATTCTAAGCTGTAAATCATGCCGCACTGAACCAGGGAGTAATCATCACAATGCGACTGCCAAGTGTTCATAACATCTTGGTTTGCCGGGGCGGGAGCGTCACCTAGCGGTGCATCTAGGACATAAGTTTTCTTGGCAGCTATGAGGATGATCCTCAGGTTACGGACCCAGTCCGTGTAGTTGCTACCATCGTCTTTCAGCTTGGATTTCTCTAGGAAAGCGTTGAAGTTGAGGGTGACATGAGCGTGGGCCATTTGATCTACAAGAGATATGAAGGAAATATGCCCTAGAGGCAATAATAAAGTTGTTATTTTATATTTCCTTATATCATGATAAATGTTTATTATTCATGCTAGAATTGTATTAACCGGAAACTTAGTACATGTGTGAATACATAGACAAAACAGAGTGTCCCTAGTATGCCTCTACTAGACTAGCTCATTGATCAAAGATGGTTATGTTTCCTAACCATAGACATGAGTTGTCATTTGATCAATGGGGTCACATCATTAGGAGAATGATGTGATGGACAAGACCCATCCGTTAGCTTAGCAACTTGATCGTTTAGTTTTATTGCTATTGCTTTCTTCATGACTTATACATGTTCCTATGACTATGAGATTATGCAACTCCCGAATACCGTAGGAACACCTTGTGTGCTATCAAACGTCACAACGTAACTGGGTGATCATAAAGATGCTCTACAGGTGTATCCGAAAGTATTCGTGGTGTTGGCATAGATCAAGATTAGGATTTGTCACTCCGTGTGTCGGAGAGGTATCTCTGGGCCCTCTCGATAACACACATCATAATAAGCCTTGCAAGCAAAAGACTAATGAGTTAGTCACGAGATGATGTGTTACGGAACGAGTAAAGAGACTTGCCGGTAACGAGATTGAACTAGGTATAGAGATACCGACGATCGAATCTCGGGCAAGTAACATACCGATGACAAAAGGAACAACGTATGTTGTTATGCGGTTTGACTGATAAAGATCTTCGTAGAATATGTAGGAGCCAATATGAGCATCCAGGTTCCGCTATTGGTTATTGACCGGAGATGAGTCTCGGTCATGTCTACATAGTTCTCGAACCCGTAGGGTCCGCACGCTTAACGTTTGATGACGATCAGTATTATGAGTTTATGAGTTTTGATGTACCGAAGGTAGTTCGGAGTCCCGGATGAGATCACGGACATGACGAGGAGTCTCGGAATGTCCGAGACATAAAGATTGATATATTGGACGACTATATTCGGACACCGGAAGTGTTCTGGAAAGTTTCGGAATTTACCGAAGTGCCGGAGGGGTTACCGGAACCCCCCGGGGGAATGGTGGGCCCTGGTGGGCCATAGGGGAGAGAGAGGGCAGCAGCCAGGAGGTGGCGCGCCCCCTCCCTAGGAGGAGTCCGAATAGGACAAGGGGAAGGGGGCGCGGCCCCTCTTTCCCTCTCCCTCTCCCTTTCTTTCCTTCCCCCTTCTTCCTTCTTTGGTTGTTCCTACTAGGAATATGATTGCAATCCTATTCCTAGTAGGATTTCAGTCCTAGCCGCACCATAGGAGGCCGGCCGGCCCTCCCCCTTTGCTCCTTTATATACGGGGGCAGGGGGGCACCCAAAGACACACAAGTTGAATTTTTCTAGCCGTGTGCAGTGCCCCCCTCCACAGAAACACACCTCAGTCATACCGTCGCAGTGCTTAGGCGAAGCCCTGCACCGGTAGATACATCATATCCGTCACCACGCCGTCGTGCTGACGAAACTCTCCCGTGAAGCTCAGCTGGATCAAGAGCTCATGGGACGTCATCAAGCTGAACGTGTGCTGAACGCGGAGGTGCCGTATGTTCGGTGCTTGATCGGTTGGATCGCGAAGAAGTTCGACTACATCAACCGCGTCACTTGACGCTTCCGCTTCCGGTCTACGAGGGTACGTAGACACACTCTTCCCTCTCGTTGCTATGCATCTGGTAGATAGATCTTGCGTGATCGTAGGAAAATTTCAAAATACTACGTTCCCCAACAGTGGCATCATGAGCCAGGTCTATGCGTAGATGATATGCACGAGTAGAACACAATGAGTTGTGGGTGATACTAGTCATACTGCTTACCAGCATGTCATACTTTGCTTCGGCGGTATTGTGAGATGAAGCGGCCCGGACCGACATTACGCGTACGCTTACGCGAGACTGGTTTCACCGTTACGAGCACTCGTTGCTTAAAGATGACTGGCGGGTGTCTGTCTCTCTCAATTTAGCTGAATCAAGTGTGGCTACGCCCGGTCCTTGTGAAGGTTAAAACAGCACATACTTGACGAAACATCGTTGTGGTTTTGTATGCGTAGGTAAGAACGTAGCAGCCACGTAAAAACTTGCAACAACAAAGTAGAGGACGTCTAACTTGTTTTTGCAGGGCATGTTGTGATGTGATATGGTCAAGACATGATGAGTTATACGGTTTTGTATGAGATGATCATGTTTTGTAATGTTATCGGCAACTGGCAGGAGCCATATGGTTGTCGCTTTATTGTATGAAATGCAATCGCCATGTAATTCCTTTACTTTATCACTAAGCGGTAGCGATAGTCGTAGAAGCAATAGTTGGCGAGACGACAACGATGCTACGATGGAGATCAAGGTGTCGCGTCGGTGACGAAGGTGATCATGACGGTGCTTTGGAGATGGAGATCAAAAGCACAAGATGATGATGGCCATATCATGTCACATATTTTGATTGCATGTGATGTTTATCTTATTATGCTTCTTATTTTGCTTAGAACGACGGTAGCATTATAAGATGATCCCTCACTAAATTTCAAGGTATAAGTGTTCTCCCTGAGTATGCACCGTTGCGAAAGTTCGTCGTGCCGAGACACCACGTGATGATCGGGTGTGATAAGCTCTACGTTCAAATACAACGGGTGTAATCCAGTTTTGCACACGCGGAATACTCGGGTTAAACTTGACGAGCCTAGCATATGCAGATATGGCCTCGGAACACTGGAGACCGAAAGGTCGAGCGTGAATCATATAGTAGATATAATCAACATAAGATGTTCACCATTGAAACTACTCCATCTCACGTGATGATCGGACATGGTTTAGTTGATTTGGATCACGTGATCATTTAGATGACTAGAGGTATGTCTATCTAAGTGGGAGTTCTTAAGTAATATGATTAAATTGAACTTTAATTTATCATGAACTTAGTCCTCGTAGTATTAGCATATCTATGTTGTAGATCAATAGCTCGCGATGTTGCTCCCCGTTTATTTTATATGTTCCAAGAGAAAACTAAGTTGAAAGATGTTAGTAGCAGTGATGCGGAATTGTTCCGTGATCTGAGGATTATCCTCATTGCTGCAGAGAAGAATTATGTCCTTGATGCACCGCTAAGTGACAGACCTATTGCAGGAGCAGATGCAGACGTTATGAACGTTTTGACAAAAGCTCGGTATGATGACTACTTGATAGTTTAAGTGCACCATGCTTTACGGCTTAGAACCGGGACTTCAAAAAGGTTTTGAACGCCATAGAGCATATAAGATGTTCCAAGAGTTGAAATTAGTATTTCATACACATGCCCGTGTCGAGAGGTATGAGACCTCTGACAGTACTTTGCCTACAAGATGGAGGAGAATAGCTCAACCAGTGAGCATGTGCTCAGATTGTCTGGGTACTACAATTGCTTGAATCAAGTGGGAGTTAATCTTCCAGATAAGATAGTAATTGACAAAGTTCTCTAGTCACTATCACCAAGTTAGTAGAACTTCGTGATGAACTATAATATGCAAGGGATGACGAAAGTAATTCCCGAGCTCTTCGCGATGCTGAAATCGGCGAAGGTAGAAATCAAGAAAGAGCATCAAGTGTTGATGGTTAACAAGACCACTTGTTTCAAGTAAAGGGCAAAGGGATAGAAGGGGAACTTCAAGAAGAATGACAAGCAAGTTGTCACTCCCATGAAGAAACCCAAAGCTAAACTCAAGCCTGAAACTAAGTGCTTCTACTTCAAAGGAAATGGTCACTGGAAGTGGAACTGCCCTAGATACTTGGCGGATAAGAAGGATGGCAAAGTGAACAAAGGTATATTTGATATACAGATTATTGATGTGTATTTTACTAGTGTTCATAGCAACCCCTCGGTATTTGATACTGGTTTAGTTGCTAACCAGTAGTAACTCAAAAAGGGAGTTGCATAATGAACAGAAACTAGTTAAAGGATGAAGTGACGATGTGTATTGGAAGTAGTTCCAAGATTGATATGATCATCATCGCACACTCCCTATACTTTCGGGATTAGTGTTGAACCTAAATAAGTGTTATTTGGTGTTTGTGTTGAACATGAATATGATTTAATCATGTTTATTGCAATACGGTTATTCATGTAAGTTAGAGAATAATTGTTGTTCTGTTTACATGAATAAAACCTTCTATGGTCATACACCCAATGAAAATGGTTTGTTGGATCTCGATCGTGTGATACACATATTTATAATATTGAAGCCAAAAGATGCAAGGTTAATAATGATAGTGCAACTTATTTGTGGCACTGCCATTTAGGTCATATTGGTGTAAAGCGCATGAAGAAACTCCATAGTGATGGACTTTTGGAGTCACTTGATTATGAATCACTTGGTGCTTGCGAACCGTGCCTCATGGGCAAGATGACTAAAACTCCGTTCTCCGGAACTGTGGAGCGAGCAACAGAGTTGTTGACAATCATACATGCTGATGTATGTGGACCAATAAGTGTTGAAGCTCGCGACGGGTATCGTTATTTTCTGACTTTCACTGATGATTTGAGCAGATATGGGTATATCTACTTAATGAAGAACAAGTCTGAAACATTTGAAAAGTTCAAAGAATTTCAGAGTGAAGTGGAGAATCATCGTAACAGAAAATAAGAGTTTCTACGATATGATCGTAGAGGTAAAATATTTGAGTTAGCGAGTTTGGCCTTCAGTAAAAACAATGTGAAATAGTTTCACAACTCACGCCACCCGAAACACCACAGCGTAATGGTGTGTCCGAACGTCATAACCGTACTTTATTAGATATAGTGCGATCAATGATGTCTCTTACCGATCTACCACTATCGCTTTTGGGGTTATGCATTAGAGACAGCTACATTCACGTTAAATAGGGCACCATCTAAATCCGTGGAGATGACACCGTATGAACTGTGGTTTGACGAGAAACCTAAGCTGTCATTTCTTTAAGTTTCGGACTATGATGCTTATGTGAAAAAGTTTCAACATGATAAGCTCGAACCCAAATCGGAGAAGTAAATCTTCATAGGATACCCAAAAGAAACTATTGGGTACACCTTCTATCACAGATCCGAAGGCAAGGTCTTTGTTGCTAAGAGTGGATCCTTTCTAGAGAAGGAGTTTCTCTCGAAAGAAGTGAGTGGGAGAAAAGTGGAACTTGATGAGGTAATTGTACCTTCTCCCGAATTGGATAGTAGTACATCACATAAACTGGTTCAAGTGATTCCTACACCAATTAGTGAGGAAGCTAATGATGATGATCATGAAACTTCGGATCAAGTTACTACTGAACTTCGTAGATCAACCAGAGTACGTTCCGCACCAGAGTGGTACGGCAACCCGGTTCTGGAAGTCATGTTACTGGACCATGATGAACCTACGAACTATGAGGAAGCGATGATGAGCCCAGATTCCACAAAATGGCTTGAGACCATGAAATCTGAGATGGGATCCATGTATGAGAACAAAGTGTGGACTTTGGTTGACTTGCCCGATGGTCGGCAAGCCATCGAAAATAAATGGATCTTCAAGAGGAAGACTAACGCTGACAGTAATGTTACTGTTTACAAAGCTCGACTTGTTGCGAAAGGTTTTTCGACAAGTTCAAGGAGTTGACTACGATGAGACTTTCTCACCCGTAGCGATGCTTAAGTCTGTCCGAATCATGTTAGCAATTGCCGCATTTTATGAAATCTGGCAAATGGACAATAAAACTGCATTCTTTAATGGATTTATTAAAGAAGAATTGTATATGATGCAACCAGAAGGTTTTGTCAATCCTAAAGGCCCTAACAAAAATGTGCAAGCTCCAGCGATCCATCTATGGACTGGTGCAAGCATCTCGGAGTTGGAATATACGCTTTGATAAGTTGATCAAAGCATATAGATTTATACAGACTTGCGGTGAAGCCCGTATTTACAAGAAAGTGAGTGGGAGCACTACAACCTTTCTGATAAGTATATGTGAATTACATATTGTCGATCAGAAATGATGTAGAATTTTCTGGAAAGCATAAAGGAGTGTTTGAAAGGAGTTTTTCAAAGAAAGACCTTGGTGAAGCTGCTTACATATTGGGCATCAAGATCTATAGAGATAGATCAAGACGCTTGATAAGACTTTCGATGAGTACATACCTTGATAAGATTTTGAAGTAGTTCAAAATGGATTAGTCAAAGAAGAAGTTCTTGCCTGACTTGTAAGGTGTGAAGTTGAGTAAGACTCAAAGCCAGACTACGGCAGAAAAATATAGAGAGAATGAAAGTCATTCCCTATGCCTCAGCCATAGGTTCTATAAAGTATGCCATGCTATGTACCAAACATGTTGTGTACCTTGCCATGAGTTTGACAAGGAGGTATAATAGTGATCCAGGAGTAGATCACTATACAGCGGTCAAAATTATCCTTAGTAACTGGATGACTAAGGAAATGTTTCTCGATTATGGAGGTGATAAAGAGTTCGTCGTAAAGGGTTACGCCGATGCAAGCTTTGACACTAAATCCAGATGACTCTAAGTATCAATCTGGATGCGTATTGAAAGTGGGAGCAATTAGCTAGAGTAGCTCCATGCAGAGCATTGTAGACACATAGAAATTTGCGAAATACATACGGATCTGGATGTGACAGACCCGTTGACTAAACTTCTCTCACGAAGCAAAACATGATCACACCTTAGTATTCTTTGGGTGTTAATCACATAGCGATGTGAACTAGATTATTGACTCTAGTAAACCCTTTGGGTGTTGGTCACATGGAGATGTGAACTATGGGTGTTAATCACATGATGATGTGAACTATCGGTGTTAAATCACATGGCGATGTGAACTGGATTATTGACTCTAGTGCAAGTGGGAGACTGAAGGAAATATGCCCTAGAGGCAATAATAAAGTTGTTATTTTATATTTCCTTATATCATGATAAATGTTTATTATTCATGCTAGAATTGTATTAACCGGAAACTTAGTACATGTGTGAATACATAGACAAAACAGAGTGTCCCTAGTATGCCTCTACTAGACTAGCCCATTGATCAAAGATGGTTATGTTTCCTAACCATAGACATGAGTTGTCATTTGATCAATGGGGTCACATCATTAGGAGAATGATGTGATGGACAAGACCCATCCGTTAGCTTAGCAACTTGATCGTTTAGTTTTATTGCTATTGCTTTCTTCATGACTTATACATGTTCCTATGACTATGAGATTATGCAACTCCCGAATACCGTAGGAACACCTTGTGTGCTATCAAACATCACAACGTAATTGGGTGATCATAAAGATGCTCTACAGGTGTATCCGAAAGTATTCGTGGTGTTGGCATAGATCAAGATTAGGATTTGTCACTCCGAGTGTCGGAGAGGTATCTCTGGGCCCTCTCGGTAACACACATCATAATAAGCCTTGCAAGCAAAAGACTAATGAGTTAGTCATGAGATGATGTGTTACGGAACGAGTAAAGAGACTTTCCGGTAACGAGATTGAACTAGGTATAGAGATACCGACGATCGAATCTCGGGCAAGTAACATACCAATGACAAAAGGAACAACGTATGTTGTTATGCAGTTTGACCGATAAAGATCTTCGTAGAATATGTAGGAGCCAATATGAGCATCCAGGTTCCGCTATTGGTTATTGACCGGAGATGAGTCTCGGTCATGTCTACATAGTTCTCGAACCCGTAGGGTCCGCACGCTTAACGTTTGATGACGATCGGTATTATGAGTTTATGAGTTTTGATGTACCGAAGGTAGTTCGGAGTCCCAGATGAGATCACGAACATGACGAGGAGTCTCGGAATGTCCGAGACATAAAGATTGATATATTGGACGACTATATTCGGACACCGGAAGTGTTCTGGAAAGTTTCGGGATTTACCGGAGTGCCGGAGGGGTTACCGGAACCCCCCGGGGGAATGGTGGGCCCTGGTGGGCCATAGGGGAGAGAGGGGGCAGCAGCCAGGAGGTGGCGCGCCCCCTCCCTAGGAGGAGTCCGAATAGGACAAGGGGAAGGGGGCGCGACCCCTCTTTCCCTCTCCCTCTCCCTTTCTTTCCTTCCCCCTTCTTCCTTCTTTGGTAGTTCCTACTAGGAATAGGATTGCAATCCTATTCCTAGTAGGATTGCAGCCCTAGCCGCACCATAGGAGGCCGGACGGCCCTCCCCCCTTGCTCCTTTATATACGGGGGCAGGGGGGCACCCAAAGACACACAAGTTGAATTGTTCTAGCCGTGTGGGGTGCCCCCCTCCACAGAAACACACCTCGGTCATACCGTCGCAGTGCTTAGGCGAAGCCCTGCTCCGGTAGATACATCATATCCGTCACCACGCCGTCGTGCTGACGATACTCTCCCGTGAAGCTCAGCTAGATCAAGAGCTCATGGGACGTCATCAAGCTGAACGTGTGCTGAACGCGGAGGTGCCGTACGTTCGGTGCTTGATCGGTTGGATCGCGAAGAAGTTCGACTACATCAACCGCGTCACTTGACGCTTCCGCTTCCGGTCTACGAGGGTACGTAGACACACTCTTCCCTCTCGTTGCTATGCATCTGGTAGATAGATCTTGCGTGATCGTAGGAAAATTTTAAAATACTACGTTCCCCAACAAGATATTGTAAAGAATTTAGACTAAGTTCATGATAATTAAGTTCATCTTAATCAAATTTTAATGAACTCCCACTCAGATTGACATCTCTCTAGTCATCTAAGTGATACACGATCCGAATCGACTAGCCTGTGTCCGATCATCACGTGAGACGGCCTAGTCATCAACGGTGAACATCTTCATGTTGATCGTATCTTCTATACGACTCGTGTTCGACCTTTCGGTCTTCCGTGTTCCGAGGCCATGTCTGTACATGCTAGGCTCGTCAAGTGAACCCTAAGTGTATTGCTTGTGTAAATCTGGCTTACACCCGTTGTATGCGAACGTTAGAACCTATCATACCCGATCATCACGTCGTGCTTCAGAACAACGATCCTTAGCAACGGTGCGTAGTTAGGGGGAACACAATTCTTGAAATTTTAGTGAGAGATCATCTTATTTACTACCGTCGTTCTAAGTAAACAAGATGCATAAACATGATAAACATCACATGCAATCAATTCAAGGGGCATGATATGGCCAATATCATCTTGCTCCTTCGATCTCCATCTTCGGGGCACCATGATCATCTTTGTCACCGGCTCGACACCATGATCTCCATCATCATGATCTCCATCATCGTGTCTTGAAGAAGTCGTCACGCCAACTATTACTTCTACTACTATGGCTAACGTTTAGCAATAAAGTAAAGTAATTACATGGCGTTATTCAGTGACACGCAGGTCATACAATAATAAAGACAACTCCTATGGCTCCTGCCGGTTGTCAAATTCATCGACATGCAAGTCATGATTCCCTATTACAAGAACATGATCAATCTCATACATCACATATATCATTCATCACATCTTCTTGGCCATACCATATCACATAGCACATGCTGCAAGAACAAGTTAGACGACCTCTAATTGTTGTTGCAAGTTTTACGTGGCTTCTATAGGTTTTCTAGCAAGAACCTTTCTTACCTACGCCAAAACCACAACGTGATTTGTCAATTTCTAGTTACCCTTCATAAGGCCCCTGTTCATCGAATCCGATCCGACTAAAGTGGGAGAGACAGACACTCGCCAGCCACCTTATGCATCTAGTGCATGTTTGTCGGTGGAACCAGTCTCACGTAAGCGTACGTGTAAAGTCAGTCCGGGCCGCTTCATCCCACAATACCGCCGAATCAAGATTAGACTAGTAACGGCAAGAAAATTGAGCAAAGTCAACGCCCACAACTGCTTTGTGTTCTACTCGTGCAAGATGCTACGCAAAAGACCTAGCTCAGATGCCACTGTTGGGGAACGTAGCAGAATTCAAAAAATTTCTACGCTTTCACCAAGATCCATCTAAGGAGACATCTAGCAATGAGCAAATAAGAATGCATCTACATACCGTTTTGTAGATCGCGAGCGGAAGCTTTCGAAGAAGCTTGGATGAAGTAGTCGTACTCTTCGCGTTCTTCGTCACCGATGATCTAGCGCCGAACGGACGGCACCTCCGCGTTCAACACACATCCGGTACAGCTACGTCACCTCCTTCTTGATCCAACAAGGGGGGAGGAGAGGTCGTCGGAGATCCAGCAGCACGACGGCGTGGTGGTGGATGCAGCGGGAAATCCTGCAGGGCTTCGCCGGTGCCCTGCGTAAGGAGATGGAGGTGTGACGGGAGGGGGAGAGGCGCCAGAGGATTGGGTGCGGCTGCCCTCTCCCCCCACATATATATAGGGGGCCAGGGGGGTGCACCAGCCCCTGCAGATCCCATCTGTAGGGTGGGGCGGCGGCCAGGGAGGCAATCTTGCCCCCCAAGGCAAGGGGGCGCCCCCCTCCCCTAGGGTTTCAATCCTGGGCGCATGAGGGGGGGGGGGCCCAGTTGGGTGCGCCAGCCCACCAGGGGCTGGCCCCTTCCCCTTGCGGCCTAGGGGCCCCACCGGGATGGGTGGCCCCACCCGGTGGACCCCCGGGACCCCTCCGGTGGTCCCGGGACACTCCCGGTGACCCCCGGAGTTCACCCGATGGCCGAAATTGGACTTCCTATCTATCATTCTTTACCTCCAGACCATTCCGGAACTCCTCGTCATGTCCGGGATCTCATCCGGGACTCCGAATAACTTTCGGTTTTCCACGTGCATGTATCTCTATGACCCTAGCGTCACCGAACCTTAAGTATGTAGACCCTACGGGTTCGGGAGACAAGCAGACCTGACCGAGACCACTCTCCGGTCAATAACCAACAGCGGGATCTAGATACCCATGTTGGTTCCCACATGTTCCTCGATGGTCTTCATCGGATGAACCACTGTGTCAAAGATTCACTCAATCCCGTAGTTATTCCCTTTGTCCATCGGTACGATACTTGCCCGAGATTCGATCGTCGGTATTCCCAATACCTTGTTCAATCTTGTCATGGCAAGTCTCTTTACTCGATCCGTAATCCATCATCCCGTGACTAACTCCTTAGTCACCTTGAGCTCATTTTGATGATGTCTTACCGAGTGGGCCCAGAGGTACCTCTCCGTCATACGGAGTGACAACATCCCAGTCTCGGTTCGTACCAACTCAACAGACACTTTCGGAGATACCCGATGCGTACCTTTATAGCCACCCAGTTACGTTGTGACGTTTGGCACACCCAAAGTATTCCTACGGCATCCGGGAGTTGTACAACCTCATGGTCTAAGGAATAAATAGTTGACACCGAAAAGCTTATGCATTACGAACTATACGATCTCGTGCTATGCTCAGGATTGGGTCTTGTCCATCACATCATTCTCCTAATGATGTGATCCCGTTATCACTGACATCTTATGTCCATGGTCAGGAAACCGTGACCATCTGTTGATCAACGAGCTGGTAACTAGAGGCCTACCAGGGACTCATTGTAGTCTATATATCCACACATGTATCGATGTTTCCGTACAATACAATTCAAGCATGAATAACAGACAATTATCACGAACAAGGAAATATAATAATAATACTTTTATTATTGCCTCTAGGGCATATTTCCAACAGTAGGAGCGTCACATGAGGCTTTGTAAGCACCACTAGACTTGTTGTGAAGCTCTTCTTTATCTTTGAGTGACATCTCATGAGCAACAATTCTTCCAATGACTTCCGTTGGCTTGAGATCTTTGTAATTGGGCATCATTTGGATCAATGTGCACACGGTGTCATATTTTCCATCCAAGGCTCTTCGGATCTTCTTGATGATGAATCTGTCGGTCATCTCTTCACTTCCTAAGCCGACAATCTCATTTGTGATGAGAGCAAGCCTAGAGTACATTTCAGAGACACCTTCACCATCCTTCATTTTGAACTTGTCAAATTGACTTTGAAGCACATCAAACTTGGATTCCTTGACGGAGTCGGTACCTTCGTGCATATCAATCAAAGTATCCCAAATTTCCTTTGCATTCTCAAGACGGCTGATTTTGTTGAATTCTTCCGGGCACAATCCGTTGAAGAGGATATCGCAAGCTTGAGCATTGTATTGCAGCATCTTCAACTCTTCCGCAGATGCTTCACGATTCGGTTCCTTTACATCGAAGAATTCACCTTCCAAACCAATACACACAATAGCCCAAACGGCGGGGTTATGTCCAAGAATATACATTTTCATCTTATGCTTCCAACTAGCAAAATTAGTACCATCAAAGTAAGGACCTCTACGATGGTAACTTCCCTCGCTAGACGCCATATTCTCCTAGGTTGTGAAACCAAGGCTATGATCAACAAAGCTATGGAAATCATGGTAAATGGAGACCGAAGCTCTGATACCACTTGTAGGATCGAAATTATGTCTAGAGGGGGGTGATTAGACTACTTGACCAAATAAAAATCTAGCCTTTTCCCAATTTTAGTTCTTGGCAGATTTTAGTAACTTAGCACAAGTCAAGCAATCAACCTACACATGCAATTCTAAGAGTATAGAGCGAAAAGTAAAACAATTGCATATGATGGTAAAGGGAGGAGTTTGGAGAATGCAAATGCAAGTGAAGACACGAATGTTTCTTGTCTTGGTTTCGATAGGTGGTGCTATCGTACATCGAAGTTGATGGAGACTTAAACCCACGAAGGGTAACGGCTGCGCGAGTCCAAGGAGGGCTCCACCCACGAAGGGTCCACGAAGAAGCAACCTTGTCTATCCCACCATGGCCATCGCCCACGAAGGACTTGCCTCGCTAGGGTAGATCTTCATGAAGTAGGCAATCTCCTTGCCCGTACAAACTCCTTGGTTCAACTCCACAATCTCGTCGGAGGCTCCCAAGTGACACCTAACCAATCTAGAATACACCACTCTCCAAAAGGTAATAGACAGTGTGTTGATGATGAACTCCTTGCTCAAATGCTTCAAATGATAGTCTCCCCAACACTCAAACAACTCCTCACAGATTTGGATATGGTGGAAGAAAGATTTGGGTGGAAATCAACTTGGGGAAGGCTAGAGAACAAGATTCATATGGTAGGAATGGAATATCTTTATCTCAACACTTGAGTAGGTGGTTTTCTTCTCAGAACATGTATGATGGAAGTGTAGGTATGTTCTGATGGCTCTCTCCACGAATGAAGAATAGGTGAAGGGGTATATATAGCCTCCACACAAAATCTAAATGTTACACACAATTTACCAAACTCGGTGGGACCGATTCAAAGAACTCGGTCACACCGATTTAGTTCATAATGTGACCGTTAGGCATTTCGGTGGGACCGATATGATCAACTCGGTGGGACCGATTTCCTTAGGGTTAGGGTATAACGTAATCTCGCCGAGACCGATCACACAAACTCGGTGGGACCAATTTTGGTAATAAGCACACCAGAGAGTTGTTCAGGCAAACTCGGTGGGACTGATTCACTCGTTTCGGTGGGACCGAAACGTTACGAAGAGGAAATAGAGAGTTTGCATTGCGAACTCGGTGGTACCGATCGCTCATCTCGGTGAGACCAAAATGTTACGAAGAGAAACAGAGAGTTTGCAATCCCATCTCGGTGAGGCCGAGATCCCTTTCGTTGAGACCGAAATGATTAGGGTTTAGTGGTAGTGGCTATGTCAAATGAACTCGGTGGCGCCGGATAGATCTTTTCGGTGGGGCCGAGTTTAACTTTTGGTTTGGGACATATGTGTAACGACCCATATTTTTTTCACATATTAATTCCACCCTTAACTAGATAATTAAGTAGAATATATTAAGCAAATACATTTCAGATTTCTTCAACAAGCATACCAATTCAAATATATATATTTATATTCACACACCTCAAACAGTACAGCTGTATAGGTGTATTCCAAATCTGTGAAAAAAATATAGGGAGAGCAGACTATGCTAAGTGATACAACAATGCCACACCAAACTTAGACCAACACAAAATATCTCTGGGTCAACTAGGAAAACATGACACATTTGAGACACACACTGACCACCACTCTCACGTGCACAATAGATTAATAGTCCATTGGTCACAGTATAGTCTATGTATGGGCTTCAACCTTCAGCTAATTAGAAGCTAGCACCTATGAGAACAATGGAGAAGGGGATGGGCAGCCGTACCAGCCAAGGGGGATGGATTTCTGATATTAAGAGGGAAGAGAGCAAAGCATGCCACTCCCAAGACATCACACGTCTCCATTTTTCCCCAAATAGCCAAACCAGCAGCTTGAATTCCCCGGTATCTTCATCTCTCTACCTGCAACCAACAAAGATCCAAGTGCAATAAGTAAGGATGGTGACATGAGAAATCATCAGTAGACTGAAGGGGACATGCTAGACCAAGGAGCTAGCCTACTGGACTGAGGTCTGGAGGTAGGAGCAGCACTAGTAGGGCAAGCAGAGAGAGCAAAAGAAGAAAGGTGAGTTCTTCTTATTCTGCCAATATTGTATTTCTCACATACACAAAGAAGCCAGCCTAGATACACACACAAAAGCATCCTAGATATTCATATGTGCACACAAATCACAGCAAGAACATCCATCTCTGTTCTCGAAAGCAACAATATATGAAAGAAAGGGGATACAACCTCAAATAAGTAAAATAAAATGGAGCAAGATAATGTACAACATGAGTACACCAACATCCTACACTGGGATGGACTTGCTCGGTACACACCCACATACACCTGACACCAATTTAATTTACTAAATCCGAGAACTTGAGCAAAAAAAAAAGAGGATCAGCGAGAGGAACAAGGGCATCACTAACCTGCACATATGTTCGATCTGCTCCATGGCCACGCACAAGAGCTCTGACCTGCACCATCCAGCATCACGGGAGTGCCCAACACCGATGGCTTCGATCTGGAGCAGCGGAATCACAACCAAACGAGAGCCTCACCTGCAAGCCAAAATCAGAGGAGGATTTGAGGGTTAGGGCTGAATCCATGGGGAAGATATGGGGATTTACATCAGGAGGGAGAGAGAGAGAGGGGGGAGAGAGAGGGAGAGTTGAGGATCTGGCAACGGCGGAGCAGCAACCTTCCCCATCACTGGTGGCGTGCTGGAGTGGATCGATCTAGGCATAGAGCAGAGGAATTTTTGTTAAAAAAATAGAGCAGAGGACATTAGCGACCTGTGTTATGGCTGGACTAGTACTACTTGTGTGCTTGTTCGGTTCAAAAGTACTAGAACAAGACTAGTACAAGAAAGAGAGAGAGGGGCTTAGAAAATGAGAAGGGATGAGGGCACGTGTAGGATTATGGTATAGTAAACACTCGGTGCACATCTAGTAGTTATCTATTCTAAACCCATCTACTAATGCAAGCTTAGTAAAAATAATTCTAGATAATAAAACAAATAATAATGTTTGACTGTAGGATGACCACACTGCACTGACGTATATATTTATTTCCCTAGTATTCACTCGACTTAGTCCTGAAATAAATATATGCTGAACTGGAGGAAGCGAATACAGTCAGGAGAAGGAGGCACTACAGAAGCAAACTGAGTTCGGGTCTGATTACGAGAGCTCTGGCAAGCTCTCCTTGATCATGCTGAGTAGAACTATTTTTAGAAGAACAATATTCGCTGCTATCTCTTATTATCAACTTGCAAAAAAAGTTTTTAAATAAAATTGTGTGGTTGGCAAATAATTGGGTTAGCTGATGGAGCAGCTAAACCTGTTTTGTTTTGAATTATTTGGTGGATAGAGGGTGCCAGGAATGGACATACTGGAAGGTGGGTCCCTCTACATATGGATGTGATATTAAGATTAAATAACTTTCACTCGTTTTATGCGTCGTACTATAACTGTATCAACCATGGTCTCGTCTAAGACGGGTTGAGCCCATTACCCATCAAGTTATTATACTCTCCATATGGGTAAGTAGTAGTAGGATGGGTGATGAGTTCCCAAGCTAATGCTGGATGGGTGCATTAGCAAGCGCTATATATTAAGCGTTGGTGGAGTGCGGGTTTCGAAACCCGACACAACGTCTAGTGACACTAGCCGAGTGGAGATATAATATACATAAACAGGGGAAAGCTTTATGTTCTGAACCATGTCTCGCATCTAAGGAAATGCAGATGACAGTTATGGTTTTCGAGCTCTATGGGTAAAGTGATACAAACTTTGCAGAGTTAAAGAAAAAACATGAATTCATGCCAGTCTCTTGGATTGGAGACTACGGGGACCTATTGGTGGTCTATCTCGCAATACGAGTGCTTGATATCTTTTATAAATTAAAATGAACTTTCTGCAACAAATGTTTATTTTGAGCAGTGTTGAGTTGAGGTAGGACTTGTTGATTTATATTGATTTAACATGAGTGTTCCATTCTGCTATTTGAGCTTGCTGAGTACTTCGTACTCACTCTTGCTATTAATCATCTTTTTCTTAGAGCAAAGCTTATATGAGAGTCCTAATGGACCAAGTAAGGAGAGCAATGGTGATGGCTATAACTACACAGGGAACCTAGATGTGGATCCATCTAGTGCTATATATGATCTGGATGCCACATATGGGGGTTGGGATGAATAAGTAACTATGATCTAGCTTTGTAATCCAGGAACTATTTATCACCATCTATCTAGTACTACTAGTTGTAACTTCAGTGTTAGGAGATGTAATAATATGGTAAATATGTGAGAAGCCTACTTGAGACTTCTAGCCCTGTCTGGCATGGTATTGTAATATAATGACCATCTCTAGCTATTTCCCTGTTGTAAATCTCTAACATGGATTATTATTTGACAAGACAAGATTTTGTCAAGAAATAATCCAAGGACTAGTGTCATTATCTATATTAATAATGACACGGGTCGTCACAGGTGGTATCAGAGCAATAGTTTCGAGGGCCACACAGATAGTTAGAGACGGTTGGAATACTTTAGTTGGAGCCCATACTTGCTATATTGCACAAGTACTATTGTTCTGTCCAGTAACTTTAGATGACTACCATGCTAATTAGAATCCTGTTGCAGGATGGTTCGAATTAGAATTCCACCATCAAGGGTTCGTGGCCAGCATGTCCTTCTACTTTGGCAAATGATGCAGGAGCTTGGAGCACCATGTCCACAATTCTTTGAAGAGATGCCAGATGATGGAACACACTCCTACAAACGTGTAGTTGTGGTGCTCAGCGGTGTTCCATCAGACATGGCCTTCTATGTTGAGGTCTCCACAATGCAGCGGTCATCCGATGACACCCTACCCATGCAGGAGGTTGCCAAGGAAGCTATGCATGGACTGCGAGCACGCTTTGGAGAGAAATTGCGCACCACTGGATACCGTTACTTGCCAGCACTTGATTCTGGAAGTTTTGGGCAAAACCATCAGCAAGGACCTAGCGTAGCAAGCTTTATCTGGCCTTCATCAGCCTAGCCTGCACCTGCCGCTAAAATAGTTAGCACCACCTCTAGTATGGCAATGATTGATGATACAATGATATACCATACAATGAAGGAAGAACTTATTAGACACCAGGAAGCAACCCAATTCTGGTATCAATGCTATCAGATGAGCGAACATGATAGGATTATGCTTCAGGGAGCACTGAATGCTATGCCTGGAGGTCCTCTAAATCCTATAATAGTACCAGGTGACCTTGAAGAGGAAGAAGAGGAGGATCCAAAGGAAGTAGAAATAGAGGAACCAAAAGAAGTTGAGGGAGTAGAGAACCCAGATGAGCCACTAGTTCCACCCTCACCGAATGTACCACCTACACCACCCCAGCTGCTACCTGAACATATAGTTGAACCAGAACCAGCCTTACAGTCAGATATAGAGCTGCAACAGCTACCTCACTTGCCTATTCCACGACCTCACCAATCTGACTTTATCCACCTACACATGAGTGTCAGCTCGAGGGAGTACAGGGAGGCTGCTACCTATGCAAGGGTACTTGGGCTTGGTGCGAGTGGCGGCGGCGGAAGCAATGGTAGTGGCAGCGGTAGCAACGATGGCGGTGGCAGCGGCATCGCCTAAGCAAGTTCCAATCTGCCAGACTCTTAGGCGTGGGACGCCTTGGCCATAGACTAGTCTTTTGGGATCAACAGTAGTTATTGTAGTGGCAGCCTGAACATGTGGGTTTATGTAAGATATGTGTGAACTGCAAGGCAGCGTTTGTCCCCTATGGACTAGTAGGATCTGAACCCTATGTGGTGCGCGCTATAGTTGTAATGCTGTTATGCCCTAATTAAGACTTATGTGAGGTACTGGTTGTAATATAAGTACTTGTTCTATAGTATATAACTTTTGTGCATTAGGAGGCTCATAATAACTTACTATTGTGTGCTTTAGTGAGTAATTATAGTGGTATCATTCTGGTTAGTAAGAGACATTTGCCACCATGATTTCACTTCATGTTTGGTTACTGCAAATTTATGGACAACATGCTATTTATTGGTATCACTTGCACTTTTTCTTGCCGATTTGAATCAATAATCATGCAAAGAAGCAACCATCTAACTAGAAGAAAAAAATGCAAGATGGATACTGACTTGATTGAGCAAGACATTGTCTTTCGGTTGGGATCAAGCACCCATGATCAACATGGGGGTACTCTAGCTTCAGAAAATCAAAGTGTTCTACCTAGACCGGCACAACTTCCAAGCAACCCAGAAGTTGGCAATGCTGGAACTTCGGGACTTACGAGTGGGGAACGCAATTTGGGGGAAGTCCTTAAGTTCATGGAGAATTCTCGAAGGGAGCCCCAAGTGAACTAGAACTGCTTTCTCGAAGCGATACTGACAAGAATAGTTCCTCGAGGAGCAAACCTACCCGGTGCAGGAGTTAGCTTGGGAGAATTTCTGAAAACTCAGCCACACACATTCTCCAAGGTAGTGGATCCACTAGAGGCAGATGATTGGCTGTTAGAAGTAGAACATAATTTGGAAACTGTAGGGTGCTCAGATAAAGAGAAGGTGAGATATGCATCGCACCTACTAACCGGACCAGCAGCAGCTTGGTGGAGAAATTTCAGCCTTAATCAAGCAAATAATCAGCATATCACTTGGGAGGAGTTCAAGGAGAATTTCCGTCAGACCCATATTCCAAAAGGAAAGATGGATATCAAAAGGAGGGAGTTTCGCAATCTGACTCAAGGTAGTAAGAGGATAAATGACTACCTAAACCACCTTAATGATTTGGCAAGGTATGCTCCGGATGATGTGAATAAAGAAGCCACGAAGGTGGAAATGTTTATGGAGGGATTGCATCCATTCCTGAAAATGCACCTCTCGATTCACGGGATCACCCAGTTTTAAGACCTTGTCAACATGGCCTTCATACTTGAGAATGAGCATGCCAACCTAAGTGAAGAGAGAAGAAAGAAAGCAAGGGTAGATCCACGCCCCATGATGCAACACCCACGTCCTATGATGCCTGGACCAGTGCGTCCTCATATGCCACCACCACGGCCTAGATTTCCTACTCGACCAACCTTTGTTCCTAAATGTGGGAAGTGTGGAAAAGGTCATGCCACTTGAGATTGTATGACAGGCACATGACTTTGCTTCAATTGTGGAAGACCAGGACGCCACAAGCTCAATTGCACCTCTCCTCCCGCAAATCCTACAAGGCCACCTATGCATCAAACTCAAGTGCATCGTCCACGGCGAGGAAAGGCTGACCTATGAACTATGCAGCAAGAGGAGCTGGGCATGCATGACAAGTAGCAGGACAGCCAAGGCTGAATTATGTGGTTGCAGAGCAACTAGGAGAAGCTACAGATGTTGTCATCGGTAAACTACTCATTCCTCCTTCAGTTGGTATAGTTCTTTTTATACCGGTGCCACACACTCATTTATTTCCCAATATTTTGTGAATAAGAATGGATTAACATGCACACCATTGGAAAAGGCTTTAGGAGTTAACTCACCAGGAGGGAAGATTACAGTAGAGGAAATGCGCAGAAAATCAACCAATAATAATCCACAACACCAAATTTTCAGCAAACCTGCATGTTATAGAGATGGCAGGGTTATAAATAAACCTTGGGATGGATTGGTTAGCTGCTAATGGAGTGAAAGTAGATTGTGAACTTAAAAGTGTATCCATAAGGAAGTCTGATGGTTCTAGGCTGATATACTTTGGAACTAGAACCAGAACCAACAATCCCTTAGTAATGGCAGCAGGTGAACAAAAGAAAGAAATAAAGGATATACTTGTAGTTTGTGAGTTTCCTGATGTATTTCCGGAGGAACTTCCGGGTATGCCGCCTGATAGGGAGTTAGAGTTCAGCATTGTTTTAATGTCTGGGGCATCACCTATCTCAAAAAGACCCTATAAGATGTCACAACCAAAGTTAGTAAAGCTAAAGAAGCAATTGGCTGAGATGAAGGAAAAATGATTCATTAGGGAAAGCATGTCACCATGGGGAGCACCTGTATTATTTTGCAGAGAAAAAAGATGGAGGGTTGAGGCTATGTACATATTTTCGGGACCTTAACAAGGTAACTATAAAGAATAAGTATCCACTAAATGCGAGTGAGTCAATAGACGTTGTGTATTTTGTATTGCATCGATCAGTTTAAGTACATGAGAAGTATTACACGAGGAGTCACACACTTATTACAAACAGGAGATGAGTGGTCTAGAAGCTGAATATGAGAGGTCCTTCCATTGACATCCAGGAAACTGCTAACACCCCCCCCCCCCCGCAGTTGGCGCAGGAGCAGAGCGGATATTCAAACTGGAGCAAAAATCACGAAAGAGCGGGGCCGGTAAGCCCTTGGTGAAGACGTTGGCATACTGGTAAGCTATTGGAACATGTAGAACACGTGCTTCACCCAAAGCAACACGCTCACGAACAAAGTGAAGATCGATCTCAACATGCTTCGTGCGTTGGTGTTGTACCGGATTGGTCGATAGGTAAACCGCACTGATGTTTTTGCAGAAGACCATGATTGCCTGGTGAAGAGGTCTATGAAGCTCGATCAACAACTGACGAAGCCAACACGACTCTGCCACATCATTGGCAACAACACAATACTCGACCTCGGTACTGGAACGAGAAACCATCATCTGCCACTTTGAAGACCAGGAGACGAGGTTGTCATCGAGGAAGACAACATAGCCAGAGGTGGAGCGACGTGTGCCAGGGCACCCTGCCCAGTCTGCGTCAGTATACACTATGAGTGTTGAAGGAGAGGTGCGGTGATGCTGAAGACCATGGTCAATGGTGCCCTTCAGGTACCGGAGGATCCTTTTCAGCATGTTGGAATGAGGCTCATGTGGGTCATGCATATGCAAGCACACCTGCTGCACAACATAGGCGATGTCTGGCCTTGTGAAGGTTAGGTGCTGAAGGGCATCTGCAATGCTCCGATAATCTGTGGCATTGTCGACTAGCTTCCCAGAGGCAGGAAGCTTCGATTTTGTGTCAACAGGAGTGTTGCAGGGATTGCAGTGAGTCATGCCAGCACGAGCAATAATGTCATTAATGTATTGTCGCTCGGACCAAAACATGCCATCACGTGAGCGTGTGACGGAGACACCCAAGAAGTAATGTAGAGGACCGAGATCCTTGAGAGAGAACTCTCGACGCAAAGAGTCGATCGTCGATCGAAGTAGGACCATAAGGAGGCACTGAGGACGATGTCATCGACGTAGAGGAGAAGGTACACCAAGTCGTTGCCGCTCTTTTGAACGAACAATGACGGGTCCACGTGAGAGGTAGAAAAACCGAGAGTTGGGAGATAAGTGGCAAATCGACTAAACCAGGCCCGGGGAGCCTGCTTTAGTCCGTATAGGGATCTATTAAGATGACAAACATGGTCAGGGTGAGTGTTGTCGATGAAGCCGGACGGTTGTTGGCAATAGACCGTTTCGGAGAGAGAGCCATTGAGAAAGGCATTGTCGATGTCGAGCTGGTGTACGAGCGAGTCACTGGACACGGCAAGTGTGAGCACCGTTCAAACAGTGGCCGGTTTGACGACCGGGCTAAAAGTCTCGTCAAAGTGGACTCCAGGTTGCTGAGAGAATCCCCGGAGGACCCAACGAGCCTTGTACCTCTCTAAGGTACTATCAGACTTGAACTTATGACGAAAGACCCACTTGCCAGAGATGACATTAGCACCAGCAGGGCACGGGACTAAATCCCAAGTGTGGTTGGTGCGCAGGGCGTCGTACTCACGCTGCATGGCCGCTCGCCAATTTTCGTCACAGAGAGCCGCCCGATAAGATTTGGGCAGCGGGGAAAGAATGTCGGCGGCGAGGTTGAGACGATCAACTGGTGGACGAAAGCCGTGCTTGCCACAACTAGCCATAGAGTGTGCATTGATGACCGGCGGCATTGGCACCGCCGATGATGGAATGACGATGGCTGGTGATGTTGGTGGCACTGACGGTGGTGAAGGTCGTGTCGACGTTGGAGTGGGGGGCTCTGGAGGATCTGGCGGAGCAGCAGTGAAAGGACGCACGACCGAGCGAGGCACCAAGAGCGGCGTATGGAGATCGTCCAAGAAATCGAAGTCGCTTTTAGCAAGAGGAGGAGCACGACTTGCGAAAGGGAAAGAGGTCTCATCGAATGTGACATGACGGGAGAGGATGATTTTGTTGGAAGGAAGAACAAGACAACGATAGCCAAAATGATTATCGGGGTATCCAAGAAAAACATAAGCTATGGAACGTGGAGAGTTTATGGGGAGCAGTGGCAGAAAGGTTGGGGTAACAAAGACACCCAAACACCCAAACACTCCGTTAAGTACATGAGAAGTATTACACGAGGAGTCACACACTTATTACAAACAGGAGATGAGTGGTCTAGAAACTGAATATGAGAGGTCCTTGCATTGACGTCCAGGAAACTGCTAACATCCACTATCGAGAATAAATGATTTATTTGACCAACTCAAGGGTGCATGTGCCTTTTCAAAGATTGATTTGAGATCTGGATATCACCAAATGAAAGTGAAGGAAGAGGACATTGAGAAGACGTCATTTGTATCTCGGTATGGACACCATGAGTACACCATGGTTCCGTTCGGTCTAACTAATTCCCCAACTATGTTCATGAACTTGATGAACAAGATTTTATGCAATATCTGGACAAGTTTGTAGTGGTCTTTATTGATGACATATTAATATATTTAAGAAGTAAGGAAGAGCATGCTGAACAGTTGAGGATAGCACTTCAAATCTTAAGAGAGAATCAGTGGTGTGCAAAATTTAGTAAGTGTGAGTTTTGGCTGGACCAAGTAGCTTTCTTGGGGCACGTAATTTCAGGAAGATGAGTTGAGGTTGACCCGTCAAAAATTGAGACAGTTGTGTCTTGGGCTCGTCCGACCAATCCAAGTGAAATAAGGAGTTTCTTGGGCTTTGCTGGATACTACCACAGATTTATAAAAGGGTTTTCGCAGATTACAGCACCAATCACCAAATTGCTTAGGAAAGAAGCCAAGTTTATTTGGACTGAAGAGTGTGAGAGAAGTTTTCAGGAACTAAAGAAAAGGTTAACTACCGCGCCAGTGTTGGCATTACCTGAAAGTGGAAAAGATTATGTGGTGTATTGTGATGCTTCAAAATCTGGACTAGGATGTGTTCCGATGCAAAATGATAGAGTGATAGCCTATGCTTCTAGGCAATTAAAGACACATGAAGTAAACTATCCTACCCATGACTTGGAGCTGGGGGCTGTTGTGTTTGCACTGAAAAGCTGGAGGCACTACCTATATGGTTCTAAGTGCACATTGTACAACGACCACAAGAGTCTCAAATACATATTTACACAAAAAGAGTTGAACATGAGGCAGAGGAGGTGGCTGGAACTAATCAAGGATTATGATCTGACAATTAACTACCTCCTGGTAAGGCAAATGTAGTGGCAGATGCACTTAGTAGAAAGAAGCAATGCAACCACATATCAATTGAAGGGTATGGCAAAGAGCTACTGCAGGATCTTGCAAAGATGGGAATAGAGCTGAGAGAGGCCACTTCTAGTGCTAATATAGCAGCCATGACATTTCACCCCACGTTGCTAGATCAGATTAAGGAAAAGCAAGCAATGGATGCATTCATCAAGGAGGAAACGAGAAGAATTCAAGCAGGACAACCTTCACAATTCAGGTTGGACCAGGAAGGAGTTCATTGGAATCACTCCCCCTCTCTCTCGGCGGTGCCGGAACGCCGCCAGGGCCATCATCGTGTGACGACGATCTACACCAACACCTCCAGCATCTTCACCAACATCTCCATCACCTTCCCCCATCTATCTACATCGGTCCACTCTCCCGCAACCCGTTGTACCCTCTACTTGAACATGGTGCTTTATGCTTCATATTATTATCCAATGATGTGTTGCCATCCTATGATGTCTGAGTAGATTATCATTGTCCTATCGGTGATTGGTGAATTGCTATGATTGATTTAATTTGCTTGTGGTTATGTTGATGTCCTTTGGTGCCCATCATATGAGCGCGTGCATGGATCACATCATATGGTTAGTTGTATGTTGATAGGACTACATATTGGAGGGCAAGAGTGATAGAAGCTTCAACCTAGCGTAGAAATTGATGCATACGGGATTGAAGGGGGACCAATATATCTGAATGCTATGGTTGGGTTTTACCTTAATGAACGTTAGTAGTTGCAAATGCTTGCTAATAGTTCCAATCATAAGTGCATAGAATTCCAAGTCAGGGATGACATGCTAGCAGTGACCTCTCCCACATAAAACTTGCCATCGTTCTACTAACGTAGTCAATTGCTTAGGGAAAATTTCGCAACTCCTACCACCACTTTTCCACACTTGCTATCACTAACTTTATTGCTTCTTTATCTTAACAGCACCTAATCTTTATTTACGTGCTCTTTATATTCTTGCAAACCTATCCCATAAAAACTACAAAGTACTTCTAGTTTCATATTTGTTCTAGGTAAAGTAAATGTGAAGGGTGTGTAGAGTTGTATCGGTGGTCGATAGAACTTGAGGGAATATTTGTTCTACCTTTAGCTCCTCATTGGGTTCGACATTCTTACTTATCTAAAGAGGGTACAACTGACCCCCTACACTTGTGGGTTATCAAGACCTTTTTCTGGCGCCGTTGCCAGGGAGTTATAGTGTGGGGTGAATATTCTTCTGTGTGCTTGTTTGCTTTATCACTATGTAGATTTTATTTGCTGTTCTAAGTTGTTTTCCATCTCTAGTTATGGGTAGGAAACGCAAAATACCAAAAAATAGTGCTATCTACTGAACCAATGGTTGAAGAACCACAAAATCTATCATAGTCCTGAAGCTTTTACTTGGATCATCTTTGATCCCTATGTGCTCGTGCTGAAACCCCAACTAGCTTAGTTGAGGGCAAATCTTTAGATGAGCATGCTTGTTATGTGCGACACCGCTTATCTCAAGAAGGGAAACTTTTACTGGATCAAATTCATCGTTTGCAATGCTATGCTTGGAATTTATGTGAAATATATGATTTTAGTTGTTGTTCTGAAGACCCGAAGAAACACCTTCCCTATCAATGTGAGTTTAGTGATAATGGAATTGTATCTTCGTATGCTAATGGTGTTTATAGTTACTATGATGCTCAACAAATTGAAGAATTTGTTGCTTTTAAGGGTGCTTTTGAAATTGCTTCTTTGATTGAAAAGTATGATGCTACTCTTTACAAATCTGATTTTTTTTTGCCATATTTAAATATTGTTATGATAATTATGCTTCTAATGCCTGTGTTAAACCATATATTGAGGACTCCTCCGCTGTCCAAGAAGAGACTAATATTTTGCAAGAGTCTATGGAAGAAGAAATTAATGACATTGTGAGCTCATTGGATGAAAAAGATGACTAGGAGAGTGAAGAACAAAAGGAGGAAGAGCGGATTGATCACTCGTGCCCACCTTCTAATGAGAGTAACTATTTATCTCATACATTGTTTAATTTCCCTTTGTGCTTACCGAAGGATGAATTCTATGATGATTTTTATGATTCCCTTGATTCTTTTGAAATATCCCTTTTTGATGATGCTTGCTATGCTTGTGGCCAAGATGCCAATATGAATTATGCATATGGAGATGAACTTGCTATAGTTCCTTATGTTAAACATGAGATAGTTGCTTTTGCACCCGCACATGATAGTCCTATTATCTTTTTGAATTCTCCAAACTACATTATATCGGAGAAGTTTGCACTTATTAAGGATTATATTGATGGGTTGTGTCTCACTACTACACATGATGATTTAGATAGATATAATATGCATGTGCTTGCTGCTCCTACTTTCAATTATTATGAGAGAGGAACTACATATCCGCCTCTCTATGTTTCCAACACAATAAAAATGCAAGAAACTGCTTATACTATGCATTGGCCTTTACTTGATGCGCATGAATTGCTCTTGTATGACATGCCTATGCATAGGAAGAGAGCTAGACTTCATTTTTGCATGACACATATCACTTTGTGCTCACTACTAAATGCCAAATCATTGCTAATTAAAATTGTCTTTGATATACCTCGGGATCCGGGTGGATCCATTACTTGAGCACTATATGTCTAGCTTAATGGCTTTAAAGAAAGCGCTGCCAGGGAGACAACCCGAAGTTTAGAGAGTCATTTATTTCTATTGTGTGCTTTTATACAGTTTAAAAACAAAAAAATAAATATGGGAACCTAAAACTTTTTCAAAAAGAAAAGTGAAAGTAAGAAGGACGACCACCGTTGAAATGGAGGAGCTCCTTGAACTTTGTTCATGCCCATGGAAACTTTGCAAATCTTGAATTACAGAAACTTTTCAACAAAAATAATTATCCTCTTGTACAATTCCATTTTATTATAAAAATAAGGTGCCAAGAGTTTCCTTTAGGATGATTAAACTTCTTGTTGGTTTGTGCGGTGCAAAAACAGAAACTTTGGCTGTAGTGCGCGATTTTACATTTTTTTCTGGAGTGTCGAAAGGATCTGAAACTTTTTGCAAAGTCTTGCTATACAAAATTTTAATTTTTCCATAATTTTTAGAGTTACATAAGTATGGTTAATGTTCAGATTAGTACAGACTGACCTGTTTTCATAGATTGCTGTTATAGCTTCATTATTTGCATATGTTTGAATTCTTGTTGAAGCCTCCTTGACTTGGGGCCATAGAATTGTGATAGCATACAGTGGGTAATGTTTGTTCATAATAATACAATAATGTTAGAGCAGTACATGATGGGATTTCATTGATCATATGCACTAACCCCGCCACTAAAAGTTCGGTTAAGTTTTGTGTGGATGAAGTGTTCGAAGATCGAGGAGGTCTCGATGTGAGAAGGAGGAGAGGCAAGAGCTCAAGCTTGGGGATACCCAAGGCACCCCAAGTAAATATTCAAGGAGACTCAAGCGTCTAAGCTTGGGGATGCCCCAGAAGGCATCCCATTTTTCTTCAACAAGTATCGGTATGTTTTCGGATTTGTTTCATTCACATGATATGCGTAAACTCTTGGAGCGTCGTGTGCTTTTTATTTTTCTTTTAATAAATGCACCATGATGGTATGAGATGTTCCTTGGTTGATTTATAGAATGCTCTTTGCACTTCACTTATATCTTTTGAGTATGGCTTTATAGAATGCTTCATGTGCTTCACTTATATCATTTGAAGTTTGGATTGCCTGTTTCTCTTCACATAGAAAACTGCCATTTGTAGAATGCTCTTTTGCTTCACTTATATTTGTTAGAGCATGGGCATATCTTTTGTAGAAAGAATTAAAACTCTCTTGCACTTATATCTATTTAGAGAGTTGACAGGAATTGGTCATTCACATGGTTAGTCATAGAATCCTACATACACTTGTAGATCGCTGAATATGATATGTTTGATTCCTTGCAATAGTTTTGCGATATAGAGATGCTAATATGTGGGAGGTACTAGTGAATGATTGTGGTTTAGTAAGAATATTGGTGTTAAGGTTTGTGATTCCCGAAGCATGCACGTATGGTCTTCTAACTATGTAACCAAATTGGCGCGCATTGTATTTTGATTATTTATCTTTGCGTGAAGGTCGGGGGAGCGCGATGGTTAACTCCTACCAACCTCCCCACTAGGAGCATGTGTTGTAGTATTTTGCTTCGAGGGCTAATAGATTTTTCGCAATAAGTATGTGAGTTCTTTGTGACTAATGTTGAGTCCATAGATTATACGCACTCTCACCCTTCCACCTTGCTAGCCACTCTAGTACCGTGCAATTTTCGCTAGTGCATCAAACCACCTTATACCCTTCCTCAAAACAGCTACCATACCTACCTATTATGGCATTTCCATAGCCACTCCGAGATATATTGCCATGTAACTCCACCGTTCTGTTTATTATGACACGCACCATCATTGTCATATTGCCTTGCATGATCGTAAGATAGCTAGCATGATGTTTTCATGGCTTGTCCGTTTTTTGATGTCATTGCTATGCTAGATCATTGCATCCGGTACACCACCGGAGGCATTCATATAGAGTCATTTTTTTGTTCTAGTATCGAGTTGTAATATCGAGTTGTATGTAAATAAAAGTGTGATGACCATCCTTATTAGAGCATTGTCCCCTGAAAAAAAAATTCCAAAAAAAGGAAAGGCCAAATAAAAAAGAAGAAATGCCAAAAAAAGGAAGGCCCAAAAAAAGAAAAAAAAGAAAAAAGGGGACAATTCTACTATCTTTTTTCCACACTTGTGCTTCAAAGTAGCACCATGATCTTCATGATAGAGAGTCTCCTATGTTGCCACTTCCATATACTAGTGGGAATTTTCATTAGAAAACTTGGCTTGTATATTCCAACGATGGGCTTCCTCAAATGCCCTAGGTCTTCATGAGAAAGCAAGTTGATGCACACCCACTAGTTTTCTTTTGAGCTTTCATACTGTTGGGGAACGTAGTATTTTAAAATTTTCCTACGATCACGCAATATCTATCTACCAGATGCATAGCAACGAGAGGGAAGAGTGTGTCTACGTACCCTCGTAGACCGGAAGCGGAAGCGTCAAGTGACGCAGTTGATGTAGTCGAACTTCTTCGCGATCCAACCGATCAAGCACCGAACGTACGTCACCTCCGCGTTCAGCACACGTTCAGCTTGATGACGTCCCACGAGCTCTCGATCCAGTTGAGCTTCATGGGAGAGTTTCGTCAGCACGACGGCGTGGTGACGGATATGATGTATCTACCGGCGCAGGGCTTCGCCTAAGCACTGCGACGGTATGACCGAGGTGTGTTTCTGTGGAGGGGGGCACCGCACACGGCTAGAACAATTCAACTTGTGTGTCCTTGGGTGCCCCCTGCCCCCGTATATAAAGGAGCAAGGGGGGGAGGCCGGTCGGCCCTCTATGGTGCGGCTAGGGCTGCAATCCTACTAGGAATAGGATTGCAATCCTATTCCTAGTAGGAACCTACCAAAGAAGGAAGAAGGGGGAAGGAAAGAGAGGGAGAGGGAGAGGGAAAGAGGGGCCGCGCTCCCTTCCCCTAGTCCTATTCGGACTCCTCCTAGGGAGGGGGCGCGCCACCTCCTGGATGCTGCCCTCTCTCTCCCCTATGGCCCACCAGGGCCCACCATTCCCCCGGGGGGTTCCGGTAACCCCCCCGGCACTCCGGTAAATTCCGAAGCTTTCCAGAACACTTCCGGTGTCCGAATATAGTCGTCCAATATATCAATCTTTATGTCTCGGACATTCCGAGACTCCTCGTCATGTACGTGATCCCATCCGGGACTCTGAACTACCTTCGGTACATCAAAACTCATAAACTCATAATACCGATCGTCATCAAACGTTAAGCGTGCGGACCCTACGGGTTCGAGAACTATGTAGACATGACCGAGACTCATCTCCGGTCAATAACAAATAGCGGAACCTGGATGCTCATATTGGCTCCTACATATTCTACGAAGATCTTTATCGGTCAAACCGCATAACAACATACGTTGTTCCTTTTGTCATCGGTATGTTACTTGCCCGAGATTCGATCGTCGGTATCCCTATACCTAGTTCAATCTCGTTACCTGCAAGTCTCTTTACTCGTTCCGTAATACATCATCTCGTGACTAACTCATTAGTCATTTGCTTGCAAGGCTTATTATGATGTGCATTACCGAGAGGGCCCAGAGATACCTCTCCGACACTCGGAGTGACAAATCCTAGTCTTGATTTATGCCAACACCACGAATACTTTCGGAGACACCTGTAGAGCATCTTTATGATCACCCAGTTACGTTGTGACGTTTGATAGCACACAAGGTGTTCCTACGGTATTCGGGGGTTGCATAATCTCATAGTCATAGGAACATGTATAAGTCATGGAGAAAGCAATAGCAGTAAAACTAAACGATCATAGTGCTAAGCTAACGGATGGGTCTTGTCCATCACATCATTCTCCTAATGATGTGATCCCGTTGATCAAATGACAACTCATGTCTATGATTAGGAGACACAACCATCTATGACCAGTGAGCTAGTCTAGTAGAGGCATACTAGGGACACTCTGTTTTGTCTATGTATTCACACATGTATTAAGTTTCCGGTTAATACAATTCTAGCATGAATAATAAACATTTATCATGATATAAGGAAATATAAAATAACAACTTTATTATTGCCTCTAGGGCATATTTCCTTCAGTCTCCCACTTGCACTAGAGTCAATAATCTAGCTCACATCGCCATGTGATTTAATACCGATAGTTCACATCGTTATGTGAATAACACCCATAGTTAACATCGCCATGTGACCAACACCCAAAGGGTTTACTAGAGTCAATAATCTAGTTCACATTGCTATGTGATTAATACCCAAGAGTAATAAGGTGTGATCATGTTTTGCTTGTGAGAGAAGTTTAGTCAACGGTTCTGTCACATTCAGATCCGTATGTATTTCGCAAATTTCTATGTCTACAATGCTCTGCATGGAGCTACTCTAGCTAATTGCTCCCACTTTCAATACGCATCCAGATTGATACTTAGAGTCATCTGGATTTAGTGTCAAAGCTTGCATCGGCGTAACCCTTTACGACGAACTCTTTATCACCTCCATAATCGAGAAACATTTCCTTAGTCATCCCGTTACTAAGGATAATTTTGACCGCTGTCCAGTGATCTACTCCTAGATCACTATTGTACCTCCTTGCTAGACTTATAGCAAGGCACACATCAGGTCTGGTACACAGCATTGCATACATGATAGATCCTATGGCTGAGGCATAGGGAATGACTTTCATTTTCTCTCTATCTTCTGTAGTGGTCGGGCATTGAGTCTTACTCAACTTCATACCTTACAAGTCAGGAAAGAACTCCTTCTTTGACTGATCCATTTTGAACTACTTCAAAATCTTATCAAGGTATGTACTCATTGAAAGTCTTATCAAGCGTCTTGATCTATCTCTATAGATCTTGATGCCCAATAAGTAAGCAGCTTCACCAAGGTCTTTCTTTGAAAAACTCCTTTCAAACACTCCTTTATGATTTCCATAAATTTCTACATCTTTTCCGATCGACAATATGTCATTCACATATACTTATCAGAAAGGTTGTAGTGCTCCCACTCACTTTCTTGTAAATACAGGCTTCACCGCAAGTCTGTATAAATCTATATGCTTTGATCAACTTATCAAAGCGTATATTCCAACTCCGAGATGCTTGCACCAGTCCATAGAAGGATCGCTGGAGCTTGCACATTTTGTTAGCACCTTTAGGATTGACAAAAGCTTCTGGTTGCATCATATACAATTCTTCTTTAATAAATCCATTAAAGAACGTAGTTTCGTTATCCATTTGCCAGATTTCATAAAATGTGGCAATTGCTAACATGATTCGGACAGACTTAAGCATCGCTACGGGTGAGAAAGTCTCATCGTAGTCAACTCCTTGAACTTGTCGAAAACCTTTCGCAACAAGTCGAGCTTTGTAAACAGTAACATTACTGTCAGCGTCAGTCTTCCTCTTAAAAATCCATTTATTTTCAATGGCTTGCCGACCATCGGGCAAGTCAACCAAAGTCCATACTTTGTTCTCATACATGGATCCCATCTCAGATTTCATGGCCTCAAGCCATTTTGCGGAATCTAGGATCATCATCGCTTCCTCATAGTTCGTAGGTTCATCATGTTCCAGTAACATGACTTCCAGAACCGGGTTGCCGTACCACTCTGGTGTGGAACAAACTCTGGTTGATCTACGAAGTTCAGCAGAAACTTGATCTGAAGTTTCATGATCATCATCATTAGCTTCCTCACTAATTGGTGTAGGAATCACTGGAACTAGTTTCTGTGATGTTCCACTTTCCAATTCGAGAGAAGGTACAATTACCTCATCAAGTTCTACTTTCCTCCCACTCACTTCTTTCGAGAGAAACTCCCTCTCTAGAAAGGATCCACTCTCAGCAACAAAGACCTTGCCATCCCATCTGTGATAGAAGGTGTACCCAACAGTTTCTTTTGGGTATCCTATGAAGATTTACTTCTCCAATTTGGGTTCGAGCTTATCATGTTGAAACTTTTTCACATAAGAATTGCAGTCCCAAACTTAAAGAAATGACAGCTTAGGTTTCTCGTCAAACCACAGTTCTTACGGTGTCATCTCCACGGATTTAGATGGTGCCCTATTCAACGTGAATGTAGCTGTCTCTAATGCATAACCCCAAAAGAGATAGTGATAGATCGGTAAGAGACATCATCGATCGCACCATATCTAATAAAGTATGGTTATGACGTTCGGACACACAGTTACACTGTGGTGTTCCAGGTGGCGTGAGTAGTGAAACTATTTCACATTGTTTTTACTGAAGGCCAAACTCGCTAACTCAAATATTTTACCTCTATGATCGTATCGTATAAACTCTTATTTTCTTGTTATGATGATTCTCCACTTTACTCTGAAATTCTTTGAACTTTTCAAATGTTTCAGACTTGTGCTTCATTAAGTAGATATACCCATATCTGCTCAAATCATCAGTGAAGGTCAGAAAATAACGATACCTGCCGCGAGCTTCAACACTCATTGGTCCGTATACATCAGTATGTATGATTTCCAACAAATCTGTTGCTCGCTCCATTGTTCCGGTGAACGGAGTTTTAGTCATCTTGCCCATGAGGCATGGTTCACAAGCACTAAGTGATTCATAATCAACTGATTACAAAAGTCCATCATTATGGAGTTTCTTTATGCGCTTTACACCAATATGACCGCCACTGCAGTGCCACAAATAAGTTGCACTATCATTATTAACCTTGCATCTTTTGGCCTCAATATTATGAATATGTGTATCACACGATCGAGATCCAACAAACCATTTTCATTGGGTGTATGACCATAGAAGGTTTTATTCATGTAAACAGAACAACAATTATTCTCTAACTTACATGAATAACCGTATTGCAATAAACATGATCAAATCATATTCATGCTCAACACTAACAACAAATAACACTTATTTAGGTTCAACACTAATCCCGAAAGTATAGGGAGTGTGCGATGATGATCATATCAATCTTGGAACCACTTCCAACACACATCATCACTTCACCTTTAACTAGTTTCTGTTCATTATGCAACTCCCATTTCTAGTTACTACTCTTTAGCAACTGAACCAGTATCAAACACTTAGGGGTTGATATGAACACTAGTAAAATACACATCAATAATCTGTATATCAAAATATACCTTTGTTCACTTTGCCATCCTTCTTATCCGCCAAGTATCTAGGGCAGTTCCACTTCCAGTGACCATTTCCTTTGCAGTAGAAGCACTTAGTTTCTGGCTTGAGTTTTAGCTTTGGGTTTCTTCACGGGAGTGATAACTTGGTTGTCATTCTTCTTGAAGTTCCCCTTCTATCCCTTTGCCCTTTACTTGAAACAAGTGGTCTTGTTAACCATCAACACTTGATGCTTTTTCATGATTTCTACCTTCGCCGACTTCAGCATCGCGAAGAGCTCAGGAATTCCTTTCGTCATCCCTTGCATATTATAGTTCATCACGAAGTTCTACTAAATTGGTGATAGTGACTAGAGAACTTTGTCAATTACTATCTTATCTGGAAGATTAACTCCCACTTGATTCAAGTAATTGTAGTACCCAGACAATCTGAGCACATGCTCACTGGTTGAGATATTCTCCTCCATCTTGTAGGCAAAGTACTGTCAGAAGTCTTATACCTCTCGACACGGGCATGAGTATGAAATACTAATTTCAACTCTTGGAACATCTTATATGCTCCGTGGCGTTCAAAACGTTTTTGAAGTCCCGATTCTAAGCCGTAAAGCATGGTGCACTTAAACTATCAAGTAGTCATCATACCGAGCTTTTGTCAAAACGTTCATAACGTCTGTATCTGCTCCTGCAATAGGTCTGTCACCTAGCGGTGCATCAAGGACATAATTCTTCTGTGCAGCAATGAGGATAATCCTCAGATCACGGAACAATTCCGCATCATTGCTACTAACATCTTTCAACTTAGTTTTCTCTAGGAACATATAAAAAATAAACGTGGAGCAACATCGCGAGCTATTGATCTACAACATAGATATGCTAATACTATCAGGACTAAGTTCATGATAAATTAAAGTTCAATTTAATCATATTAATTAAAGAACTCCCACTTAGATAGACATCCCTCCAGTCATCTAAATGATCACGTGATCCAAATCAACTAAACCATGTCCGATCATCACGTGAGATGGAGTAGTTTCAATGGTGAACATCTTATGTTGATCATATCTACTATATGATTCACGCTCAACCTTTCGGTCTCCAGTGTTCCGAGGCCATATCTGCATATGCTAGACTCGTCAACTTTAACCCAAGTATTCTGCGTGTGCAAAACTAGCTTACACCCGTTGTATTTGAACGTAGAGCTTATCACACCCGATCATCACGTGGTGTCTCGGCACGACGAACTTTCGCAACGGTGCATACTCAGGGAGAACACTTATACCTTGAAATTTAGTAAGGGATCATCTTATAATGCTACCGTCGTTCTAAGCAAAATAAGAAGCATAATAAGATAAACATCACATGCAATCAAAATATGTGACATGATATGGCCATCATCATCTTGTGCTTTTGATCTCCATCTCCAAAGCAACGTCATGATCACCTTCGTCACCGGCGCGACACTTAGATCTCCATCGTAGCATCGTTGTCGTCTCGCCAACTATTGCTTCTACGACTATCGCTACCGCTTAGTGATAAAGTAAAGCAATTACATGGCGATTGCATTTCATACAATAAAGCGACAACCATATGGCTCCTGCCAGTTGCCGATAACATTACAAAACATGATCATCTCATACAAAACCGTATAACTCATCATGTCTTGACCATATCACATCACAACATGCCCTGCAAAAACAAGTTAGACGTCCTCTACTTTGTTGTTGCAAGTTTTACGTGGCTGCTACGGGCTTAGCAAGAACCGTTCTTACCTACGCATACAAAACCAGAACGATGTTTCGTCAAGTATGTGCTGTTTTAACCTTCACAAGGACCGGGCGTAGCCACACTTGATTCAGCTAAAGTGAGAGAGACAGACACCCGCCAGTCACGTTTAAGCAACGAGTGCTCATAACGGTGAAACCAGTCTCGCGTAAGCGTACGCGTAATGTCGGTCCGGGCGGCTTCATCTCACAATACCACCGAAGCAAAGTATGACATGCTGGTAAGCAGTATGACTAGTATCGCCCACAACTCATTGTGTTCTACTCGTGCATATCATCTACGCATAGACCTGGCTCGGATACCACTTTTGGGGAACGTAGTATTTTAAAATTTTCCTACGATCACGCAAGATCTATCTACCAGATGCATAGCAACGAGAGGGAAGAGTGTGTCTACGTACCCACGTAGACCGGAAGCGGAAGCGTCAAGTGACGCGGTTGATGTAGTCGAACTTCTTCGCGATCCAACCGATCAAGCACCGAACGTACGGCACCTCCGCGTTAAGCACACGTTCAGCTTGATGACGTCCCACGAGCTCTTGATCCAGTTGAGCTTCATGTGAGAGTTTCGTCAGCACGACGGCGTGGTGACGGATATGATGTATCTACCGGCGCAGGGCTTCGCCTAAGCACTGCGACGGTATGACCGAGGTGTGTTTCTGTGGAGGGGGGCACCGCACACGGCTAGAACAATTCAACTTGTGTGTCCTTGGGTGCCCCCCTGCCCCCGTATATAAAGGAGCAAGGGGGGAGGCCGGTCGGCCCTCTATGGTGCGGCTAGGGCTGTAATCCTACTAGGAATAGGATTGCAATCCTATTCCTAGTAGGAACCTACCAAAGAAGGAAGAAGGGGGAAGGAAAGAGAGGGAGAGGGAGAGGGAAAGAGGGGCCGCGCCCCCTTCCCCTAGTCCTATTCGGACTCCTCCTAGGGAGGGGGCGCGCCACCTCCTAGATGCTGCCCTCTCTCTCCCCTATGGCCCACCAGGGCCCACCATTCCCCCGGGGGGTTCCGGTAACCCCCCCGGCACTTCGGTAAATTCCAAAACTTTCCAGAACACTTCCGGTGTCCGAATATAGTCGTCCAATATATCAATCTTTATGTCTCGGACATTCCGAGACTCCTCGTCGTGTCCGTGATCTCATCCGGGACTCCGAACTACCTTCGGTACATCAAAACTCATAAACTCATAATACCGATCGTCATCAAACGTTAAGCGTGCGGACCCTACGGGTTCGAGAACTATGTAGACATGACCGAGACTCATCTCCGGTCAATAACAAATAGCGGAACCTGGATGCTCATATTGGCTCCTACATATTCTACGAGGATCTTTATCGGTCAAATCGCATAACAACATACGTTGTTCCTTTTGTCATCGGTATGTTACTTGCCCGAGATTCGATCGTCGGTATCCCTATACCTAGTTCAATCTCGTTACCTGCAAGTCTCTTTACTCGTTCCGTAATACATCATCTCGTGACTAACTCATTAGTCATTTTCTTGCAAGGCTTATTATGATGTGCATTACCGAGAGGGCCCAGAGATACCTCTCCGACACTCGGAGTGACAAATCCTAGTCTTGATCTATGCCAACACCACGAATACTTTCGGAGACACCTGTAGAGCATCTTTATGATCACCCAGTTACGTTGTGACGTTTGATAGAACACAAGGTGTTCCTACGGTATTCGGGGGTTGCATAATCTCATAGTCATAGGAACATGTATAAGTCATGGAGAAAGCAATAGCAGTAAAACTAAACGATCATAGTGCTAAGCTAACGGATGGGTCTTGTCCATCACATCATTCTCCTAATGATGTGATCCCATTGATCAAATGACAACTCATGTCTATGATTAGGAGACATAACCATCTTTTGATCAATGAGCTAGTCTAGTAGAGGCATACTAGGGACACTCTGTTTTGTCTATGTATTCACACATGTATTAAGTTTCCGGTTAATACAATTCTAGCATGAATAATAAACATTTATCATGATATAAGGAAATATAAAATAAAAACTTTATTATTGCCTCTAGGGCATATTTCCTTCACATACATTTATAGCTCTAGTGCATCCGTTACATGGCAATCCCTACTCACTCACATTGATATCAATTGATAGACGTCTCCATAGTCCATTGATTTGCCTAGTCGATGTGATACTTTCTCCCTACTTTTGTCTACTACCACCTTCTATTCCACCCATAGTGATATGTCCATGGCTCACACTCATGTATTGCGTGAAGAGTTGAAAAGGTTCGAAAAAATAAAGTATCAAAACAATTGCTTGGCTGACACCAGGATGGGCATGAGGGGTACCTTGTGTTAAGAAAAGGGAGCAGAAAAGACTATATGAATTTGTAGGGATAACGTTCTTTAGCATTGATATTTTGAAATACTTGATTGTTTGTTGGGATGCCCAAGTATTAAATTCTTTTATGTCAAATGATAGACTATTGCTTTGAATCACTCGTGTCTTAATATTCATACCATGATTAGATTACATGATCAAGATTATGCTAGGTAGCATTCCACATCAAAAATTATCTTTTTTATCATTTACCTACTCGAGGACGAGCGGGAATTAAGCTTGGGGATGCTGATATGTATCTGTCATATCTATATATTTTTATTGCTCCATGCCAATATTCTACAACTTTCATATACTTCTGGCAACTTTTGATACTATTTTTGGGACTAACATATTGATCCAGTGCCCAGTGCCAGTTCCTGTTTGTTGCATGTTTTTTGTTTCGCAGAATATCCATATCAAACCGAGTCCAAACGAGATAAAAACGGACGGATATTTTTTGGAATATATGTGAATTTTGGGAATTGGAATCAACTTGATATGATGCCCGAGTGGCCCACGAGGGTGAGGGGCGCGCCCAGGGGGCAGGCACGCCCTGGACCCTCGTGGCCACTCTGTAAGGCGGTTGGTGCTCTTCTTTCGCCGCAAGAAATAAAATATCCGGATAAAAATCGTGTCCAAAATTCATCCCAATCGGAGTTACGGATCTCCGGGAATATAAGAAACGGTGAAGGGACAGAATCTGAGAACGCAGAAACAGAGAGAGACAGAGAGACAGATCCAATCTCGGAGGGGCTCTCGCCCCTCCGCCGCCATGGAGGACATGGACCATAGGGGAAACCCTTATCCCATCTAGGGAGAAGGTCAAGGAATAAGAAGAAGGAGGGGGCTCTCTCCCCATCT
>LR738715.1:310247706-310268141 GCA_902687465.1 Secale cereale | reverse complement strand
ATGTCTATGGATATCCTTGTTTGTTCCTTGTGGGACTAAACCGTGTAGGTATTGAAAGTGCATCTCACTCCAATGGATTGCTCCAAATGATCTACATCAACATTGAGCATCTACATCTTCAGCACCTACATGAAGTCATAATCAACAAAACCCAAGGTTAGTTCATCCCTCTTTGAGGGGGATATCACATCTAGGGGGAACTTTACTCTAAGTAGGGAAGAAAACAGGGCATGAAATAATTCATAATTTATGTTGTCTAACCAAATAAGATAGCATGTCACAATTTCACATATATGATAGCTAATTAAACAGGATAGCATGACACAAATTCACATATATGATGGCTAACTAAACATGATAAAATGACATACTTCAAAAAATGATGACATGTAAAAGGATGACATGATATAATGTGATAGCCTGGCTTATTAGGGATGATAGACTACTCATATAATATGGAATTCCTTCTTTTCTGGGAGCCCATTTAGATAGAACTCCAAAGTTAAGCGTGCTCAACTTGGAGTAGTTTCAGGATGTGTGACCGACCAGGAAGTTGGTCCCGGGTGCGCATGAGTGAGGACGAAGTGCGCAGAAAAGACTAGTATTGATCTTTGGGGATAATCTAGATCCCGCCAGGAGTAACAACCACCGGCGGGTGTGTCCGGGGCGTTACAAGTTGGTATCAGAGCCGACCGTCGAGGTTACACGGATGGTTGCGGACTGGTGCGCGGTCATGTTGTGCATGCCGTTTGTGACCCGTCGTGGCACACGGCATGACACTTGTGTCGGACTGGAAGCATAGACGTATGTGCGAAGAGGGAACGTTCATGTGGACAGATGAGGACGTCGGTTCCTCTGAGTGGGGGTGTATGTGATAGCCTGGCTTATTAGGGATGATAGACTACTCATATCATAAGGAATTTCTTCTTTTCTGAGAGCCCATTCAGATAGAACTCCAAAGTTAAGCGTGCTCAGCTTGGAGTAGTTTCAGGATGGGTGACCAGATGGGAAGTTGGTCCCGGGTGTGCACGAGTGAGGACAAAGTGCGCAGAAAAGATTAGTATTGATTTGTGGGGCCAGTCTAGATCCCGCGAGGAGTAATGACCACCGGCGGGTGTGTCCGGGGCGTTACATATAACTATACGATGTGTCTATTAAAGTGGTTGGTATGCCATAATTCACATACATGGATGGAAACATGATGGCATGATATAATTCATGGATAGAATGACACGATTCAAAATATGATGACTATGTAAACATGATGAGATTATATAACTATATTATTTCTTTAGAAAATGGGTTTGCATGCCATAATTCAGATACATGCTGTCTATGTAAACATCATGTCATGATATAATTCAATTATATGATTTATATACTAAGCAAGTGAGCAGAGGGCAATCACATATATGATGTGTCAACTAAGCAGATGTCATTCAATATTGTGTATATGATGTAAAAACTAAGCATTACAAGACAACATATGCATGATATGTGTAATATAACCCTGCCAAGTTTGAGCATACACCTCAGGGGGGAAATATGACTTGTCATCTGTCTCTAAATCCTCCTCTGAGGAGCTGTCTGTAACCAGCAAGATATCTGCTTCAGCAGGTAGCATGTCTGCTCCGAGGACCTTGTTTTCACTCTAGAGTTTTGCATCACCAATTCAAATGGCCGATGCACAGGAAGAGTAGTTGAATATACAAACATTGTCGGCAAATAGAATACGTAATACAAAAAAGGATGGCATGATATAATTCACATATATGATGCTTGGCTAAACAGCATGGCATTGCATAATTCACATATACAATGTCTTGCGACAAGATAGCATTGCATAATTCACATATGTAATGTCTTGCAACAAGATGGTATTGCATAATTCACATATATGGTAACTGGACACTAGACAGGTGGCATTCACACAAAGCATGTCTAAACTAAGCAAATAACATGGCAATGCATGCACCATATGCACGATAAGAGCAATATAACCTTGCCAAGTTAGAGCATGCACCTCGGGGGGGGGGGGATAGGACTGGTCATCTATCTCCGAGTCCTCCTCTGAGGAGCTATTCGTAACCAGCAAGACATGTGCCTCAGCAGATAGCATTGTCTACTCTAAAGAGCTTGTTTTCACTCCAAATTTTTCATGACCGTGTCGAATAGCTGATGCACAGGAAGAAAAATTCAATGTACTAACATTGTTGACAAATCTATTACATAATAAAAAATGACAGTATGATATAATTCACATATAAGATGACTGGCTAACCAGGATGGCATTGCAAAATTCACATATATGATGCCTGGCTAAACAAGATGGCATTGCATGATTCACATATATGATACAGAAACTAAACGGATGGCATTCACATAATACATATCTAAACTAAGCAGATGACATATTTGTGTAAAGTAAGCAATGCAAGGCACCATATGCATGATATGACCAACATCAGCATACCAAGTTAGAGCAAAAGACCTGAGAGGTTAAATAGGAGTGTTATGCTCCCTCTGAATCCCCCTCTGAATAGTTATCTTCCTCTTGATTACAACCTGGAATGGGGGGAGGGGGTTTCTTTTGCGCCCACCATGGAGCGACATTTGCATGAAATTTTATTGCCATGCAAGGCTCGTCGTTTCTTTTTCTCTACATGTTCAGTACCATTGTGTACAATAACTGATATGCATATGAATAAAACATAGTGAGATTATGTAAGGAGTGCATACTGTGGATAGACCCAAAACCAATGATAGCAGGTAGATAATAGTCAGTTAAAAAATACAGATAATGACTCCTTTAATGTGTGTTTCCACCCAACATGAAACTCATAGTAGACACCCGAGATTATTCACATAGTAGACAGATAGTATTGATTGCTGCCCCAATATGTACCCAAGGTTGGAAAAAGCGGTAGCCGTAAGCGAGGCGGTTTGCCTTCGCCTAGTGCCTAGGCAGTGCCTAAGCGCCCTAGGTGCGACTTAGGCGGTAATATAGTTTTTACTCGTAGTATATTTGTGATTATTATACGGGTGTTGATATTATTTTGAGTACATAAATAAGTTAATTACTGGTTATTACCATTGGAATATAAGCTATTTGGCATATCAATGTAATATGTGGCATGATTTCTTGCTTGGGTAGACAATTCCTTGCTTGCCCTGCCTAGACCTCCATTTATGCCCTAGGCGAGGCGTTTGGCCATTGCCTAGCGCCAAGGCGTGCCTAAGCGCCTCCTAGACACTGCCTTTTCCAACAGAGTATGTACCCCACAACCATTTAAAAACTCAAGTTTGACATTAGTTTGGACCCGACTCAGAGTCTAATCGGTGAATAGGACGATAAAGTAGCATGTCATCATGTTAAGCGATGCATAACATAAGCAGACATGAAAAAGTGCGACCTCTCTTATGGACCCGTGGAGTCCTCAAGGTCCCCTACTCAGTTGATGATGCTAATGTGGTTGTCATGGCAGCCGGTGGTGGGGAAGAAGATCTGAGGCGGCGATAGACAGTCTAGGGGGCGGATCCCTGCTGTGGTGAACCCTTCCATCATTGGAGTAGCTGAGCTGGGGTGGACCATAGCGCAGTAGCAGCAGGCAAACCACACAAGGTTTTCTTTGCCATATATCTGTAACAGAAGTAATTCTGTAAGGGCTTGTTTGAATTGGAGGATTCTAACAATGCAGGGATAGGAAATACATAGGAATAGGATAGAAATGCACGTGCAAAACAGAGAATTGGAAGATCATAGGAATGCAAAGAAGCATGGTGAATTATGTCAAACCACAAGAAAATGTACAATTATAATGTTATTATGCTACTATCTCATAGTCTTGTGCTTCATGAATAGGAATTTGAAAAGGAGGTCAAGTGGATATTAAAATTCCTATGGTTTTTCTATAAAGGAGACACTAAAGGAACAAGTCCTACAGTTTTCCTTTGCTCCATTCCTACGAACCAAATGCATGAATAGTAGTACCATAAAAAAATTCCAATTCCTATGTTTATCCTTCATTTTTCCTTTCAAGCACTAGCGATTCTAGTAGGCAGGCTTGAACAGGAAAAATCCTACGCGCGAACAATGTTTTTGTGCTACTTCTACTACTTTGGACCCAGGCCACTGACCTACTAGCTCAACTCCCAGGCCCATCTAGAAATGCATAGCTCAAACACACATAAATAATGATGGCATTGAAGAGAGTCCACTACAGATAGCTAGGTTGCATGGTACCTCACTGCTTGTTATATAGGAGAAACTAATCGTATTTTACGTTACTACACGTGCTCAGTGGACAATATATATAACATGTAGAGTAAAAAAGTGATGCAGCAAGTGTACAACCTCTTTGGCGAAGCCATGTCGATCTCAGCATCATTGGGTTGGTTGCTGAGGATGCCGTGGCTGATGTGGCAGTCGGAGGAGGGGAAGAAGATCTTAGGTGCCTCGAGATGGAGCCAAGGGTACTGCTCGGCTGTGATGGAGGGTTTCGCCGTTGGAGCAGCTCCGGTGAGTTGTACGATGGCGAGGCTGAAGTAGGACAAGAGAGATAATGTTAACCCGAGTGGAATTCTAATATCATCTCCAATAGATGATGTAAATACATAACCACAAGCTCCACAGATTGGTATCGTTTTGTCCCACACACGTCTACTTTCTCATATGCACGAAAGAAAGGAAAGCCCCAATGACTTCTATCCTTTCATCCACACGCGTCCTCCACTTCTTCCTCAACCTGGCGATCGTCATCCCCAAATATCTCTCTCCCAAACACAGCCAAGGCGCTGCCACTCTGTATTATCTGGCTACTTGTATCCTGCCACCACATCCTCCTCCTCATCCCAAGTAATGCGTTGCCACCAAGGCAGGACATGCCTGGTCTCCACCACCGCAATGCGCCACACCCCAACCCCAAGGTTTGCTGCACCGGCGCAGAGAGCCCGTGGTAGCCATGCCATAGCTGCCTTGATGGGCAGGAACGAGGTTGACGCATGAACCCGCCGTCGTCTGGACGTGTTGTGCAGCCTTAATCACCCGTTGTCTTCTCCAGCTCCACAACAATGGACCAAGGTTGTGCCATGCCGAATAATCCAGATCGCCGCCAGGAGGGACCCTTCGTACCCGTCGTCCCTGGATAGGGTGGGGGGGCAAGCCTAAGTGGTCGTTGTCTACTTCCCGCGCATGCCGTATGGGAGGCCATCTGAGGTGCACCCTTGCCGCCAGACATGTTTTCGGTTAGCTGACGCGAAAATGAGGCCAGATAAGATAAGAACATTTTGCTGAATCTGGTATCCGATGATTATTCTGATCCGGATGCTAAATGTTCATGGCTATGTGCATTGCAGACACAATGCTAATATACACACATATAGGGGAGAGGAAGAAATAAAAATGATGATGATTTGATGAGGCTTTCCATGGACTTGATTGGTGACACTGACAATGAAACACTGAAGCCATCCATAGTACGAATTACACATTCATGATTTCATGTACATAGTGTTGCCCGTTTCATACAACTACTTGATGACCCACAAGTATAGGGGGTCTATCATAGTCCTTTCGATAAGTAAGAGTGTTGAACCCAACAAGGAGCAGAAGGAAATAACATGCGGTTTTTAGCAAGGTATTTTCTGCAAGTACTGGAATTATTGGTAACAAGTTGTTGTGTGCTAAGATAATTCATAACGGGTAACAAGTAACAAAAGTAAATAAGGTGCAACAAGATGTCCCAATCCTTTTTGTAGCAAAGGACAAGCATGGACGAACTCTTATATAAAGCAAAGTGCTCCCGAGGACACATGTGAATTGTTGTCAAGTTAGTTTTCATCATGCTCATATGATTCACGTTCGTTACTTTGATAATTTGATATGTGGGTGGACCGGTGCTTGGGTGCTTCCCTTACTTGGACAAGACTCCCACTTATGATTAACCCCTTTCGCAAGCATCCATAACTACAAAAGAATAATTAAGATAAATCCAACCATAGCATCAAAACATATGGATCCAAATCAGCCCCTTACGAAGCAACACATGAACTAGGGTATAAGCTTCTGTCACTCTAGCAAACCATCATCTACTTATTACTTCCCAATGCCTTCCCCTAGGCCCAAATCATGGTGAAGTGTCATGTAGTCGACGTTCACATAACACCACTAGAGAAAAGACAACATACATCTCATCAAAATATTGAACGAATACCAAATCACATGATTACTTATAACAAGACTTCTCCCATGTCCCCAGGAACAAACTTAACTACTCACAAAGTATATTCATGTTCATAATCAGAGGGGTATTGAATAGCATTAAGGATCTGAACATATGATCTTCCACCGAATAAACCAACTAGCATCAACTACAAGGAATAATCAACACTACTAGCAACCCACAGGTGCCGATCTAAGGTTTTGAGACAAAGATCAGATAACAGAGATGAACTAGGGTTTGAGGGGAGATGGTGCTGGTGAAGATGTTGATGGAGATTGACCCCCTCTCAATGAGAGGATCGTTGGCGATGACGATGGCTTCGATTTCCCCTCCCGGAGGGAAGTGTCCCCGGCTAAACAGCTCCGCTGGAGCCCTAGATTGTTTCACCTAGGTTCCGCCTCGAGACGGCGGTGCTTCGTCCCGAAAGCCTCCTTGTGATCTTTTCCAAGTCAGAACACATCATATAGTAGAAGATGGGCATCGGGGGCTGATACGTCTCCAACGTACCTATAATTTTTTTATTGTTCCATGTTGTTAAATTATCATTCTTGGATGCTTTACAATCATTTTATAGTCATTTTATATTATTTTTGCTACTAACCTATTGACATAGTGCCAAGTGTCAGTTGTTGTTTTCTGCATGTTTTTTACATCACAGGAAATCAATACCAAATGGATTCCAAACGCAGCGAAACTTTTTGTGGATTTTTTGGACCAGAAGACATCTAGTGGGTCGGAGAAGCACCTGCGGGGGTGCTTCGAGGGGAGTACAACCCACCAGGGCACGCCAGGAGGCCCAGGCAAGCCCTAGTGGGTTGTGCCCACCTTGGGTGCCCCCCCCCCCGAACCGCCTCTTCGCTCTATAAATAACCCAATATTCCCGAAATCCTAGGGGAGTCGACGAAAATCAATTCCAACCGCCGTAGAGTCCAGAATCAACATATCCAATCTAGACACATCACGGAGGGTTCACCACTTCCATTGGCGCCTCTCCGATGATGAGTGAGTAGTTCCTTGTAGACCTACGGGCCCGCAGTTAGTAGCTACATGGCTTCCTCTCTCTCGTTTGATTATCAATCCAATGGTCTCTTGGAGATCCATATGATGTAACACTTTTTGCGGTGTGTTTGTTGGGATCCGATGAACTTAGAGTTTATGATCAGATCTATCTTTTTATACCCATGAAAGGTACTTGAGTCTTCTTTGATCTCTTATATGCATGATTTCTTATAGCCTCGTATTTCTTCTCCGATATTGGGGTTTTGTTTTGCCAACTTGATCTAATTATCTTGCAATGGGAAGAGGTGCTTTGTAGTGGGTTCGATATTTCGGTGCTTGATCCCAGTGACAGATGGGGAACCGACACGTATGTATCGCTGCTACTAAGGATAAAACGATGGGGTCTATTTCTACATAAGTTGATCTTGTCTACATCATGTCATTGTTCTTATTGCATTACTCCATTTTTTTCATCAACTTAATATACTAGATGCATGCTGGATAGCGGTCAATGTGTGGAGTAATAGTAGTAGATGCAGGCAGGAGTCAGTCTACTAATCTTGGACGTGATACCTTGCTACCTCTTGAGCACGCGTTGTTTTTCCCTTGAAGAGGAATGGGTGATGCATCAAAGTAAAGTAAGTATTTCCCTCAGTTTTTGAGAACCAAGGTATCAATCTAGTAGGAGACTACACGCAAATCCCTAGTACATGCACAAACACTTAAGAACTTTGCAACCAACGCAATAAAGGGGTTGTCAATACCTTCACGGCCACTTGCAAAAGTGAGATCTGATAGAGATAATAAGATAAATATGTTTGGTATTTTTGTTGTATAGACTTAAAAGTAAAGATTGCAAAATAAAAGAACAATAAAGATAGCTAGTTGACGGGAGATTAATATGATGGAAAATAGACCCGGGGGGCATAGGTTTCGCTAGTGGCTTCTCTCAAGATAGCCAATCTTACGGTGGGTGAACAAATTACTGTCGAGAAATTGATAGAAAAGCACATAGTTATGAGAATATCAAGGCATGATCATGTATATAGGAATCACGTCTGTGACAAGTATACCGAAATGATTCTGCATCTACTACTATTACTCCACACATCAACCGCTATCCAGCACGTATCTACGGTATTAAGTTCATAAGAACAGAGTAACACATTAAGCAAGATGACATGATGTAGAGGGATAAACTCATGCAATATGACATAAACCCCATCTTTTTATCCTCGATGGCAACAATACAATACGTGCCTTGCTGCCCCTGCTGTCACTAGGAAAGGACACTGCAAGATCGAACCCAAATCTAAGCACTTTTCCCATTGCAAGAAAGATCAATCTAGTAGGCCAAATAAAACTAATAATTCGAGGAGACTTGCAAAGATATTAAATCATGCATATAAGAATTCAGAGAAGATCCAAATATTGTTCATAGATAATCTTGATCATAAACCCACAATTCATCGGATCTCGACAGACACACCGCAAAAAGGATTACATTAAAAAGATCTCCAAGAAGATTGAGGAGAACCTTGTAGTGAGATCCAAAGAGAGAGAAGAAGCCATCTAGCTAATAACTATGGACCGAAGGTCTGTGGTAAACTACTCACACATCATCGGAGAGGCTATGGTGTTGATGTAGAAGCCCTCTATGATCGATTCCCCCTCCGGCAGAGCTCCGGAAAAGGCCCCAAGATGGGATCTCATGGGTACAAAAGGTTGTGGCGGCGGAAATAGGGTTTCGTGGTGCTCTCGGATGTTTTCAGGGTTTATGAGTATATATAGGAGGAAGAGGTACGTTGTTGGAGCTACGAGGGGCCCACGAGGGTGGGGGCACGCCTACCCCTCTTGGCGCACCCTCCTGGCTCGTGGCCACCTTGTGGCTTCCTAGACTTGTATTCCAAGTCTCCTGGATTGCGTTTGTTCCAAAAACGATCCTCGCGAAGGTTTCATTCAATTTGGACTCCGTTTGATATCCCTTTTCAGCGAAACACTGAAATAGGCAAAAACAACAATTTGCCCTGGGCCTTTGGTTAGTAGGTTAGTCCCAAAAATAATATAAAAGTGCATATTAAAGCCCACTAAACATCCAAAACAGATAATATAATAGCATGGAACAATCAAAAATTATAGATACGTTGGAGACGTATCAAACATCCCCAAGCTTAATTCTTGCTCGTCCTCGAGTAGGTAAATGATAAAAAAATAATTTTTGATGTGAAATGCTACATAACATAATTCTCAATGTAATTCTCTTTATTGTGGCATGAATGTTCAGATCCGAAAGATTCAAGAAAAAAGTTTAATATTGACATAAGAATAAGAATACTTCAAGCATACTAACAAAGCAATTATGTCTTCTCAAAATAACATGGCCAAAGAAAGTTTATCCCTACAAAATCATATAGTTTGGCTATGCTCCATCTTCGTCACACAAAATACCCAAATCATGCACATCCCCGGTTTCAACCAAGCAATTGTTTCATACTTTAATTTTTTCAAACGTTTTCAATCTTCACGCAATACATGAGCGTGAGCCATGGATATATCACTATAGGTGGAATAGAGTGGTGGTTGTGGAGAAGACAAAAAGGAAGATGCTCTCACATCAACTAGGCGTATCAATGGGCTATGGATATGCCCATCAATAGATATCAATGTGAGTGAGTAGGGATTGCCATGCAATGGATGCACTAGAGCTATAAATGTATGAAAGCTCAACAAAAGAAACTAAGTGGGTGTGCATCCAACTTGCTTGCTCACGAAGACCTAGGGTATTTGAGGAAGCCCATCGTTGGAATATACAAGACAACATCTATAATGAAAATTTCCACTAGTATATGAAAGTGACAAAACAAGAGACTCTCTATCATGAGGATCATGGTGCTACTTTGAAGCACAAGTGGGGAAAAGAGATAGTAGCATCGTCCCTTGTTCTCTCTTTTTTGGGCCTTCCTTTTTTGGCCTTTCCCATTTTTTGGCCTTCCATTTTTTATTTGGCCTTTCTTTTTTTTCGGGACGATGCTCTAATAATGATGATAATCACACTTCTATTTATTTACAACTCGAAGATTACAACTCAATACTAGAACAAAATATGACTCTATATGGATGCCTCCGGCAGTGTATCGGGATGGGAAATGAATCAAGAGTGACATGTATGAAAAATTATGCATGGTGGCCTTGCCACAAATACGATGTCAACTACATGATCATGCAAGGCAATATGACAATGATGAAACGTGTCATAATAAACGAAGCGGTAGAAAGTTGCATGGCAATATATGTCGGAATGGCTATGGAAATGCCATAATAGGTAGGTATGGTGGCTGTTTTGAGGAATATATATGGTGGGTGTATGGTACCGGCGAAAGTTGCGCGGTACAAGAGAGGCTAGCAATGGCGGAAGGGTGAGAGTGCATATAATCCATGGACTCAACATTAGTCATAAAGAAATCACATACTTATTGCAAAAATCTACAAGTCATCAAAACAAAGTACTACACGCATGCTCCTAGGGGAAGGGTTGGTAGGAGTTAACCATCGCGCAATCCCGACCTCCACACAAAGGATGACAATCAAAAAAATACCTCATGCTTCAAATTTGTCACACAACGGTTACCATACGTGCATGCTACGGGACTTGCAAACCTCGACACAAGTATTTCTCAAATTCACAACTATTCTACTAGCATGACTCTAATATCACCATCCTCATATCTCAAAACAATCATCAAGCATCAAACTTCTCATAGTATTCAATGCACTTTATATGAAAGTTTTTTTTACACATCTTGGATGCCTATCATATTAGGACTAATTTTATAGCCAAAGCAAATTACCATGTTGTTCTCAAGGACTCTAAAAATAATATAAGTGAAGCATGAGAGATCAATAATTTCTATAAAATAAAACCACCACCGTGCTCTAAAAAGATATAAGTGAAGCACTAGAGCAAAATTATCTAGCTCAAAAGATATAAGTGAAGCACATAGAGTATTCTAATAAATTCCGATTCATGTGTGTGTCTCTCAAAAGGTGTGTACATCAAGGATGATTGTGGTAAACTAAAAAGCAAAGACTCAAATCATACATGACGCTCCAAGCAAAACACATATCATGTGGTGAATAAAAATATAGTCTCATGTAAAGTAACCGATAGACAAAGACGAAAGAGGGGATGCCTTCCCGGGGCATCCCCAAGCTTAGGCTTTTGGTTGTCCTTGAATTTTACTTTGGGCTGCTGTCGTGGTTCTAAGTCCGACAGTAAGAGTAGGGGGTACATAGGAGGAGGCAAGATCCTAGCTGCGGTGAGATTGTACACGAGATGTTTACGAGTTCAGGCCCTTCTGGGAGGAAGTAAAAGCCCTACGTCTTGGTGCCCGGAGGCAGTCGACTGGAATGTATATGTGTGTGTGAGTTACAGGGGGTGCGAACCCTTGTATTGGAGGAGGGGGTGGCTTATATAGAGTGCGCGAGGACCCCAGCCATCCCCATGTTACAAAGGGTTCAATGTACATAAAGGCAGGACGTTACTGTTAACGCCTGCAATAAAGGGTGATAAAGGCATTCATTACTACAGAATGAATGCACGACCGTTGCTGGCCTTACGGGACCTTTGACCTTCGGGGGTCGAGTGTTTTTGTACGGTCGAGTGTCCTCATCCTTCCGAGTGGATTTGAGTCGTCTGAGTGGAGTTATGCAGTTGAGTGAAATGTCCTCTTGGGCTGTATCAGTCGACTGTTTCTGTTGTCTTCGAGCTGTCTCTTGAGCTTCTGGGGTAGTGACCTTGGGTGGGGTATTAGGGTCAGGCCCGTGACCCAGCCCTAGGTCTGTAGCATCAATCCAGTAGGAGACTATGCGCGAGTCCCTCACACCTGCACAAACAAATAAGAACTTCGCAGCCAACGCGATAAGGGGTTGTCAATCCCTTTACGGTCACTTACGAAAGTGAGACCTGATAGAGATGATAGTTTGATATTTTTGGATATAAGAACAGAAAGTAAAAACAGAAAAGTAAAGTAGATTGTAGATTGATATGTTGAGAATAGACCCGGGGGCCATAGGTTTCTCTAGTGGCTTCTCTCATGATAGCAGAATTCTAGGGTGGGTGAACGAATTACTGTCGAGCAATTAATAGAAAGCGAATAATTATGAGACTATCTAGGCATGATCATTATATATAGGCATCACGTCCGAAACAAGTAGACCGAAACGATTCTGCATCTACTACTATTACTTCACACATCGACCGCTATCCAGCATGCATCTAGAGTATTAAGTTCATAAGAACAGAGTAACGCCTTAAGCAAGATGACATGATGTAGAGGGATAAACTCAAATAACATGATATAAAGCCCATCTTTTTATCCTCGATGGCAAAAATACAATACGTGCCTCACTGCCCCTACTGTCACTAGGAAAGGACACCGCAAGATTGAACCCAAAGCCAAGCACTTCTCCCATTGCAAGAACTATAGATCTAGTAGGCCAAACCAAACCAATAATTCAAAAAGACTTGCAAGGATATTATAATCATACATAAAGAGTTCAGAAAAGAACCAAATATTTCTCATAGATAATCTTGATCATAAACCCACAATTCATCGGATCTCGACAAACGCACCGCAAAAAGAGATTACATCGAATAGATCTCCTCGAAGGCAGAGGAGAACTTGGTATTGAGATCCAAAGAGAGAGAAGAAGCCATCTAGGTACTAACTATGGACCCGATGGTCTGTGGTAAACTACTCACAACTCATGGTGAGGCGATGATGATGATGTATAAGAACTCCGTGGTAGATCCCCCCTCCGGCGGAGCTCCGGAACAGGCCCCAAGATGGGATCTCACGGGAACAGAAGGTTGCGGCGGTGGAACTAGAGTTTTCTCTTCTCTTCTGATGGTTTCGGGGTACGTTGGTATATATACGAGGAAGGAGGGCATCGGGGGCCAGATGTGGGGCCCACGAGGCAAGGGGCGCGCCCTGTAGGGGGGGGGGCGTGCCCCCACCCTCGTGGACGCCACATCAGCCCTACTCCGTGGTTCTCTAGTCTCCCGTGCATATTTTGCTCCAAAAATATCTCTCCCGAAGTTTCATTCCGTTTGGACTCCGTTTGATATTCCTTTTCTGTAAAAACCCTGAAATAGGCACAAAAAACAGCAATCTGGACTGGGCCTTTGGGTTAATAGGTTAGTCCCAAAAATAATATGAAAGTGTATAACAAAGCCCATTAAACATCCAAAACATTATAAATAATATCATGCAACAATAAAAAATTATACTCCCTCCGTCCCAAAATAAGTGACTCAAAAGTGACTCAACTTTGTACTAACTTTAGTACAAAGTTGAGTCACTTTTGAGTTACTTATTTTGGGACGGAGGGAGTAGATACGTTGGAGACGTATCAAGCATCCCCAAGCTTAATTCCTGCTCGTCCTCGAGTAGATAAATGATCAAAACCGAATTTTTGATGTGGAATGCTAACCAACATAATTTTTAATGTAGTTCTCTTAATTGTGGCATGAATGTTCATATCTGAAAGATTCAAGACAAAAGTCTATATTGACATAATAAATAATTATACTTCAAGCATACTAACAAAGCAATCATGTCTTCTCAAAATACTATGGCTAATGAAAGTTATCCCTACAAAATCATATAGTCTGGCTATGCTCCCTCTTCATCACACAAAATATCCATATCATGCACAACCCCGGTTTCATCCAAGCACTTGTTTTCATACTCTATTCTTTCAAACCTTTCAATTTTCACGCTATACATGAGTGTGAGCCATGGATATAGCACTATGGGTGGAATAGAATGGTGGTTGTGGAGAAGAAAAAAAGGAGGGAGATAGTCTCACATCGACTAGGCGTATCAACGGGCTATGGGGATGTCCATCAATAGATATCAATGTGAGTGAGTAGGGATTGCCATGCAACGGACGCACTAGAGCTAAATATGTATGAAAGCTCAACAAAAGAAACTAAGTGGGTGTGCATCCAACTTACTTGCTCACGAAGACCTAGGGCATTTGAGGAAGCCCATCGTTGGAATATACAAGCCAAGTTCTATAATGAAAATTCCCACTAGTATATGAATGTGACTAACATGAGACTCTCTATCATGAAGAACATGGTGCTACTTTGAAGCACAAGTGTGAAAAAAGATAGTAGCAATTGTCCCTTTTTCTTTTCTTTTTCTATTTTTTTCTTTCCCTTTTTTGGAGGGGCCTTTTCTTTTGTTTGGCCTTTCCTCACATGGGACAATGCTCTAATAATGATGATCATCACACTTATATTGATTTACAACTCGATATTACAACTCGATACTAGAACAAAGTATGACTCTATATGAGTGCCTCCGGTGGTGTACCGGGATGTGCAATGAATCAAGAGTGACATGTATGACAAGTTATGCATGGTGGCTTTGCCACAAATACGATGTCAACTACATGATCATGCATGGCAATATGACAATATGAAACGTGTCATATGAACGGAACGGTGGAAAGTTGCATGGCAATATATCTCAGAATGGCTATGGAAATGCCATGATAGGTAGGTATGGTGGTTGTTTTGAGGAAGATATATGGTGGCTGTTTTGAGGAGGTATATAGTGGGTGTATGGTACCGGCGAAAGTTGCGCGGTACAAGAGAGGCTAGCAACGGTGGAAGGGTGAGAGTGCGTATAATCCATGGACTCAACATTAGTCATAAGAACTCATAAACTTATTGCAAAAATTTACGAGTCATCAAAACAAAGCAATTAACACATTCTCCTAGGGGGGAGGTTGGTAGGAGTTAACCATCGCGCGCCCCGACCTCCACATAAAGGATGACACTCTACAAATACCTCATGCTCTAACTTCGTCACATAGCGGTTCACCATACGTGCATGCTACGTGAATCACAACCTTTAACACAAGTATTTATCAATTTCATAATAACTCCACTAGCATGACACTAATATCACTATCATCTTATCTCAAAACAATTATCAAGCATCCAACTTCTCATCATATTCAATGCACTTCATATGAAAGTTTTTACTACATTCATCTTGGATGCCTATCATGTGAAGGCTAGTTTTATAGCCAAAGCACATTACCATGCTGTTCTAATAGACTCTCAAAAAGATATTGTCGGGGGAAACTGTCCGCCACGAACACCTATGGGACCGGAGCCCCTTGTCTGTGCGGTACGAGGGCGGAGGGAGCACAAAGAGCAGATCGAGGCAGACGCGCGGGCAGTTTTTACCCAGGTTCGGGCCGCACGGATGCGTAAAACCCTACTCCTGCTTGGTTGTGTATTGAGTTGAGCGCTCGGGAGCTTGAAGAAGCAGCTACACCGTGCGTGAGAGTAATCTAGGTTTCCCCAACCCCCCCCACGTTGTGCATGGGCCTCCTTTTATAGTGCAAAGGGGTCACCGACAGGTGTCAACGTAGGAGTAAGGGGTAAAAATGTAAAAGAGGTGGTAGTTGTAACAGTGCGGGAATAGTGGAGCTACAGTACAGAACAGTGGTCTATACCTACTTTAACAGTGGGGGACAAGGGCATTTAATGCCCGTCACCGTCGACCCCAAAAGCTCCCGCCTTAGCGTCTCCGTCCGCCACGGCGACGGATTTATCGCCGTGGTGTGCCACCGTGTACCCCAGGCTGCACAGCCATCCGCCACGCGTCCCTGGTTAGACCTCAGGGCGACGCGTGGGCCGATGAGCTGGAGCGCGGGCACACAGCGTGGCCTTCCCGACAAGCGCCTTGCCGGGGCCTTGGTCTTGCCGGGCCCGGGAACTTGCCGCTCCCCGGGCCCCTTGCCGGGGCGCGCATAGCGCCGAGGTAATACCTTCTAATCTTCCTGGCAAGCTCCTCTCGCCAGGGTCTTGTGTTAGTGGAACAGTCTTGAGCCTGGTACGGCCTTCCCGGCAAGCTCCTCTTGCCGGGGTCTCGATCTTCTGTCTTGTATACTTTGTTTTTGAATGGTTTAATAAGAGGCAGGAAGGTCTCCGGCGAGCAAGCAGTAAACCTTGCCGCGGGAGGCTGCAACTGCCCGTGCACAAGTTGGGGTACTGAGGTACCCCTACCTTAGTACACCGACAGATATAATTGAAGCATGAGAGATCAACAATTTCTTCAAAATAAAATCACCACCGTGCTCTAAAAGATATAAGTGAAGCACTAGAGCAAAAACTATTCAACTCAAAAGATATAAGTGAAGCACATAGAGTGTGTCGGTGTACTAGAGTAGGGGTACCCTAGTATCCCGAACTTGTGCACGGGCAGTCGCAGCATCCCGTGGCAAGGCTTGCCAGGTGACCGCCAAGGTCCTCCGTGGTTCCTTTGGAGCCCTTCAAGAACAAAGTATTCAAGCCAAGGAGACAAGGCCCCGACGAGAGGAGCTTGCCGGGAAGGCCACTCAAGGCACAAGACACCGGCAAGAGGAGCTTGCCGGGAAGGCCAACCAAGGCATCTCAAGGAACTTGCCGCGACACGCCACGCGTCCCGACAAGGCCCGGTGAGCGACAAGCTCCCGGACGCGACAAGACAACGACCGCGGCAAGGCGCTTGCCGCGGCAAGCTACCACTCTGTATCCACGCTCCAGTGCACCCACCAACGTGTCGCTCTGGGACCCTTCCAGGCGTACATGGCGGGAGGTTGTGCCGCCAGTGGTGCGCGGTGGCAAGCGGCGCTGACAAGATCGCCATCGTGGCGAGCGGTGGCGTCCCTAACGGCCCCTTTTTGCACTTTTTGGGCGACACAGATGGGCATTCAATGCCCTTGTCCCCTGCCGTCAGGGTTAGGTATGATACACTGTATAGGTAGTAGTACCAACCGCAACACCTATCCATTTTTACCCTCATCTGCATTGCCACCTGTCGGTGACCACTTGAGCATATAAAAGGAGGCCCATGCGCAACGTAGAGGAGGAGGAGAACACTCACGCTCGGTCTCGTTAGCTGCTGGTGTGTACTGTAGCACGCAGCGCTCCCGAGCAAGAGCTCAATACAAACCACAAAGCAGGAGTAGGGTTTTACGCATCCGTGCGGCCCGAACCTGGGTAAACTGCTCGTGTGCTTCGCCTCGATCTGCTCTTCGCGTGATCATCGTCCCCGCCGAACTGAAAGGGGCTCGGTCCGCCGGTCCCCATAGGTGCTCGTGGATCCGTTTCCCCGACATCTTTGGCGCGCCAGGTAGGGGGGCGTCGAGGTTGTGTGAACCTGATCCGGCGTTCACACGAGCTAGATCTTCATCGTCTTCATCGACATGCCGCCGAAGAAGAAGGCTTCGGAGGCGGCTGCTCCATCCGCGCCGAACCCACCACCGCCGGAGCAAACGGCTGGTGGGATAGGCGCCGGCGGAAGAACGGGCGTCGACGAGGGAGCTCACAGTGCTGCCAGGTCCAAGGACAAGGCTGCGCTGCCCATCGACGGCGTAGTCGACTCCCACAACGACCGGGCGCACTCCAAGACCTCGGCGTCCGTACATGCACCGCGCCCATCTCAGGAGGCGCGGGACCGGCAGCGTCATGGTACTCACGGTACCATACGTTTGCTGGACCAAGATCGAGCTGGTGGATCTCGGGGTGCTCAAGACCAGCATGCACGCCAACATGCTGGCGCGAGCGAGGCACGGTCGCCTGGACGGGATACTGCTCCTTCTAACATAGTTAGAAGTCCGAGCATATCCCGCTCCTCACACCATTCGCCACCGCTACCCGCCACTTCAGCAGAAGCTTTGGCGCGAGCTCAACTGCTCCTGGACTACCCTCCAACGGCAGACAAGATCAACAACTGGAGGGCCACCATTCAGAGTCTCATCGGCTTCGCCAATGGCGACACTCCACGGCAGCCGAGCACATCGCAGCCGCGGCAAGCCAGCCAGGCACGAGCCGGTGGCGACAAGACCGGTGGGGGTGCAACCACCGTGTACTCTCCGCCCAGAAGGCCAAGATCGCCGGTTCGCCGGATCCACCTCGACAGCGACTCCACCGCGTCATCAGATCCACGAGCTTGTCGCGATCAGTGCCAAGTTCTTCACGAACGACAGCAAGAAGACGCTCGTACTCGCATCGAGCGCCGAAGAGAAGCGCGGCGTCAATTAGACCAGCGCGCTGGACCCTCTGTTGACATGCATGCGCCAGGGGAACCAGGCAACTTGCCGTACGCGGTAGGTTGCCCTGCGTTTACTCGTGAGCTGCGGCAAGTCCAGTAGCCCAGCAAGAAGAATTTCAAGCCAGACATACCAGAGAAGTACGACGGCAAGTCACATCCGTCGGAGTTCCTCAGCATCTACACCATCGCGGTGCAAGCTGCCGGGGGGCGGGACGACAAGATCCTTGCCAACTACTTCCCGTTGGTGCTCAAGCCCAACGTCAGGTCCTGGCTCATGCACTTGCCGGACAACTCCATATCCTCCTGGGCAGACTTATGCCATCAGTTTGTTGGCGCCTTTACAGGCGGCCACAAACCTCATGGCCAAGAGAGTGACCTTCATCTGCTCGCCCAGAAGGAAGGAGAGCCCCTGCGCAAGTACATTCAGAGATTCAGCCGTGTACATCACAACATCCCAGATGTCCACCCTGCCGCGGTCATCAGCGCGTTCCATCAGAACGTGCGTAACCGCAGGATGCGGGAGGAGATGGCGATGTGCAAGATCAAAGACGTCAGTGAGCTGTATGCCCTGGCCGACAAGTGTGCACATGCTGAGGAAGGGAGGAAACTCCCCGGAGAGAATACAGGAGCAGGAGGGTCCGACAGCGAGGATGCTGCCGCGGCAAAGAAAAACCGGCGGCGGAACAACAGGAAGAAGAAAGGCAAAGATGTGCTAGTCATTGAGCAGTCCGGCAACGGAGGTGGCGCCAAGCAAGCCAAAGCTGGTAGCTCCGGCAAGGAGAATGCAGCATGCACCAACTGGCAGGCTGTGGCGGCCGCCGACAAGCAGTACTGCAAGATCCACCGCACCAAGGGCCATGACCTCCAGAGCTGCAAGAAGGTCGAGCAGCTTGTCGAGCAGCAAAAGGCTGAATACGAGCAACGCGACAAGGAGAGGGCCCAAGGAGGTGCTGGAGGATCCAGCAAGAAGCGCCCCGGCCGGGGAGGACGCCGTGGCAAGGCCAAGCAGCAGCAAGGAGACAGACCTCCCTGCGACCGCGACAAGGATGAAGATGACGACGACGATGAAGACATGGATGATCTCGAGACCAGTGAGCAGGAGTTCCAAAAAGCCACAGAGGTCTTGTGCGTTGACGGTGGTGCTTCTCTGCATACTTCACACCACCAACTCAAGCAGTGGGTGCGGGAAGTCAATGCGGTAGAACCATCTGTCGAGTCACGCAAGCTTCTGAAATGGTCCAGCACGCCTATCATCTTTGATATTGAGGACCACCCTGACCGCACAACTGCGGTCGGGTGCTTGCCGATGTTGGTTTCACCAACTATCCGCAACCTCCAGGTCACTAAGATGCTATTTGACGGCGGGGTCGGCTTGAACCTGATCTCCTCCGCTGTACTCCAGAAACTCCAGATCCCTGACAGCGAGCTCGAAGAGACTGGCACATTCCAAGGAATCAACCCAGGAAGGAGCAAGCCGAAGGGGAAGATCACGTTGTCGGTGACATTTGGCAGCGAGTTGAACTTCAGGACTGAGAGGGTCACTTTTGACGTTGCCGATTTTCCATTGCCTTACAATGGGATACTCGGTCGTCCAGCACTCGCCAAGTTCATGGCAGCCTCTCACTACGCATACAACATGCTGAAGATGCCAGGCCCGATAAGTGTCATCTCTGTCCCTGGTGACAAGAAGGATGCTCTTATCTGCGCCGACAAGATCTACCGGGAAGCAGCAGCCGCAACAGATCGCAAGTCACTTGCCATTGAAGCTCCCGGGGGGAAGAAGAAGACCAAGTCCGGCAAGAGTTCTGATGCTCACTCCGGCAAGCGCACCTCTTCAGAGTGCTGCGCTACCGTCGAGGACGCACCATCGAGCTCCACCGGCAAGTGTAAAAAGACAATGGCAGCTCCGCCAGAGACCAAGAAGGTGTCCGCCAAGGAGGACGGCACTGGTGGTACCTTCACCATCAGTGCCACTCTTGACCCTAAATAGGAAAGCGCGCTCATTGCTTTCCTGCGGGCGAACGTCGACGTGTTTGCGTGGCAACCGTCTGACATCCCCGGTGTTCCCAGGAAAGTAATTGAGCACCATCTTGCC
>LR738715.1:310225486-310240718 GCA_902687465.1 Secale cereale | reverse complement strand
ACGCCCAGGGGAGGTTGATGAAGACGTTCTCGCCGGCCTTCAAGTAGACGCCTGGCTGGGGCTCTTCGGAGCCTGGCGCTGTGGTAGCAGCGGAGGGATCGGCGGTCGGTGTAGCGCCTGGCGCTCCTGCGGCCTCAGGGCCGTCAGTGCGATCGCCAGACCCCTCGCCAGCTTATGCGACAGCAACTTTGGCGGCCTCTTCGCCGGCGGGATCATCAGCGCCGGCTGCTTCTCCGGTGGCTACGGCGTCGCCGGTGTCACCTCCCGCGGTGTTTTTCTCCTCACCGGCAACCTCGGTCTCCATCGGCTCCGCAGCAGATGGGTCTGACGGCCGGAAAAGGAAGAAAAGTTAAGCAAATATCCAAAAAGAAGATCGAAAGAACAAGAACCCAAGGGAATTTCTGAGGCAAGAGGATTACCTGTACCGGGTTCTGCAGTCTCCGCCACCGGAGCACTCTCCCTTGCTGGACAACTCTCCTTTGTTGGAGAACTCTCCCTTGCCGGAGAACTATCCCTTGGCGGCGTAGTCGAAGCAGATGGCATGTCCGAGGCGGCCTCCGGGCGCTCCTGGTGGGGCTGCTCTGCTCCTACACAAACCAACAATCAAAATGTCAGCAAAGAAAGAGCATCCATGCGCGCCTAACAGCAGAAAGCGAACCATATACTTACCCTGGGGGCTGCGCTGGGGGCTGCTCTGGAGAATAGTTGCCGGGTCCGGCAAGGTGGTCTCGGGCGCATCCTCTACTGTCGCGGTGGATTCGTCCTCGATGATAATCACCGCTCTCCTCGCCGGGACCTTGGCTCTCTTCGCCGCTCTCTGGGCCAGAGTCCTGAAAAGGAACAAGTTCGGAGAAAAGCAAATGAGATGCAAGACAAAATGGCAAGAATTGAAGAACTACAAGTACAGCAAGAAAATCTTACTCTTCTTCTTCCTCATCGGAGCTGAGCGTGGAGAAGTCGAAGTCCGGCTCTCCTCCGGCGCGAGGAGGCGGAGGAGTAGGTTTCCTTGGCCGCTTTGCGGGGACGGTGGCGGTGGTCTGAGATGACCCCGCTCCGGCTGCCGCCGCGGCATGAGCAGCGGCAGAAGCAGAAGCGGTGGTCCGGGAGGACCCCGCTCCAGTTGCCGCAGCAGCGTGAGGTGCTCCCGCGGCAACAGTGCTTGTCGCGGTGGAGCACGTCGCGCGGCGCGGCGACTGTCGACTCGTCCGCCACTCCGCTACGTCCCCGGCCTTGCGGATACGCCTTCTTGGTGGAGCTGGGGGCTCTGCTGGCGGCGAGCTGTCCGAAGATGAGGAGGAAGAGGAGTTGATCTCCAACGAGCCGCTCGTATCCGTGGCGGACTCGCTCGACCCGACATCATCCCTCGCAAGCTCTTCCTCGCTGGCAAGCTCCTCTCGCTCGGCAAGGCTTGCCAACTCTGCTGCCTCTGCCTCCTCCGCGGTGAATCCAAACTCGCCCGCGGCTGCGGCTGCCGCCGCCTCTTCCAGCCTAGCGGCGATGAGGTCCGTCTCCACATCGGTGGTGGCGCGAGTGAGACCTTTCTGTTCATCGGAGCGGACCGACACTTCTACCAGGCCGTCAAAGAACTCCCGCACGACGACGTCTGTAGGCTCTTGCCAAGTGGGGACAATTCCATGCGAGTCGCACAACGGCATCATTGCACGGATGCGGTCGAGCGAGGAGTTGTTGCACAACGGAACGACACCCTGCGGCAACCTGAACACTTCGGGATGTTTTGGGTCGTACTTGAACAGCTCCCGGAGCATTGCGTCAAGTTCCATAACAATGAAGTTGAAGTTGAGGCCCAGGCGCAGCCTCATGACATCCGCCGCATTCTTGAACTCCCAGGCGGGCCTCCTCCTCTCCTGCAGAGGGGCGATGCGGCGGCGAAGAAAGTCTGCGCCAACTGCGCCTACAGTGAGCCCGACAAGCCTAAGGCGTTGGATCCTAGTGACGGCAATCTTCAGCCTATCATCTTCCGGGCCACGTCGCTCCAATCGCTGCCGCGCACTACCGGGGCTCGGCGCCGGGCGGTAAACGGCTACGGGTTCTCCTCGACAATCCAGCACCAGTTTGCTCTCCATTCCTCCCACTTGACGTGGAACTCCCCCTCCAGATAAGCTCCCTTCTTGACAGCCCTCGAGATCCAGGCGATTCCGCCGGATAAAGGCTCTCCTCTCTCAACTCGGGGCATAAAGAAGTGACGAAAAAGGGCTACGTTTGGATAGACTCCGACAAAGTTTTTGTAGAGATGTGCAAAAACTGCCATGGTCAAAACGGCATTGGGGGTGAAGTCAAGGAGGCGGAATCCGTAGGTGTTCATGATATCACAGAAAAACTCAGAGAAAGGCGGGCAGAGCCCACAGTAGAAGAACAAGGCGAAGAAGGGGTATCCGTTTGGAGCCATTCCAGAAGCGACGGCAGGAAGTACCTTCGTCCGCGGATGCGCCCGCGTCTCCGTCGACCAGAAGAGGTAGAAGGTCTCCCTCAGCTCCCTCGCGGAGAGCCTGGGAGGGAAGATCGCCCGCTCCTTTTGCAGCGCCGCGAGCCGCTGCGCCTCGGTCGACTTCGCGCCCTTCCCCTTGTCGGCTTTCGGATCCATGGCAGAAGCGGTGGGGGAGGTCGACGGCGTTGGTGGTGCTGGTGGCGATGGGGGGTGGAGCGCCGCTCTCTTTCAGCTTTGGGAAGAGGGGAGAGCAGCGGAGGTTACCAAGACTGGAGTAGCTACCGGCGAATGGGCGAAATGCCCCTGTTTCCCCTGCTTATAAAGAGGGAGGGGGCGGACGTTCCGCCCTTCCGAATAAAGAAACCACCCACGATCTCCCCCATGACGCCGCATTCAACGCGTGCCGTTCAGGGAGGGCGCGGTGGATGCGGAGAAAGATACGGTGTAACCCAGCCACGCGTGCCCGTGCCCTGTTTTGGGCCTGGCCCAACAGCGCTCGACACCGTGTATGGCCCAGGCCCGGGGGCTCCTGTCGGTGTACTAGAGTAGGGGTACCCTAGTATCCCGAACTTGTGCACGGGCAGTCGCAGCATCCCGCGGCAAGGCTTGCCGGGTGACCACCAAGGTCCTCTGTGGTTCCTTTGGAGCCCTTCAAGAACAAAGTATTCAAGCCAAGGAGACAAGGCCCCGGCGAGAGGAGCTTGCCGGGAAGGCCACTCAAGGCACAAGACCCCGGCAAAAGGAGCTTGCCGGGAAGGCCAACCAAGGCATCTCAAGGAACTTGCCGCGACGCGCCACGCGTCCCGGCAAGGCCCGGTGAGCGACAAGCTCCCGGACGCGACAAGACAACGACCGCGGCAAGCTACCACTCTGTATCCACGCTCCAGCGCAACCACCAACGTGTCGCTCTGGGACCCTTCCAGGCGTACGTGGCGGGAGGCTGTGCAGCCAGCGGTGCGCGGTGGCAAGCGGCGCTGACAAGATCGCCATCGTGGCGAGCGGTGGCCTCCCTAACGGCCCCTTTTTGCACTGTTTGGGCGACGCAGATGGGCATTCAATGCCCTTGTCCCCTGCCGTCAGGGTTAGGTATGATACACTGTATAGGTAGTTGTACCAACCACAACACCTTTCCATTTTTACCCTCATCTGCGTTGCCACCTATCGGTGACCCCTTGAGCATATAAAAGGAGGCCCATGCGCAACGTAGAGGAGGAGGAGAACACTCACGCTCGGTCTCGTTAGTTGCTTGTGTGTACTGTAGCACACAGCGCTCCCGAGCAAGAACTCAATATAAACCACAAAGCAGGAGTAGTGTTTTACGCATCCGTGCGGCCCGAACCTGGGTAAACTGCTCGTGTGATTCGCCTCGATCTGCTCTTCGCGCGATCATCGCCCCCGCCGAACCAAAAGGGGCTCGGTCCGCCGGTCCCCATAGGTGCTCGTGGATCCATTTCCCCGACAGAGTGTTCTAACAATTCCTAGGCCATATTTATTTCTCTAAAAAAGGTTTGTCCAGCAAGGATGATTGTGGCAAACTAACAAGCAAAGACACAAATAATACATGACACTCCAAGTAAAACACATATCATGTGGTGAATAAAAATATAGTCCCGAGTATAGTTACTGATAGATGAAGACGAAAGAGGGGATGTCTTCCCAGGGCATCACCAAGCTTAGGCTTTTGGTTGTCCTTGAATTTTACCTAGGGGTGCCTTGGGCATCCCCAAGCTTAGGCTCTTGCCACTCTTTATTCCGTAGTCCATCGAAGCAATACTCAAAACTTGAAAACTTCACAACACAAAACTTAGACAAAAATCTCATGAGCTCCGTTCGTATAAGAAAACAAACCACCACTCAAAGGTACTATAATGAACTCATTCTTTGTTTATATTGGTGTTAAACCTACTGTATTCCAACTTCTCTATGATTCATATCCTCCAATACTACTCATAGATTCATCAAAATAAGCAAACAACACACGGAAAACAGAATCTATCAAAAACAGAACAGTCTGTAGCAATCTATAACTTTCGCATAGTTCTGTAACTCTCCAAAAATTGAAATAAATTGGTAAACATGAGGAATTTGTCTATTAATCATCTGCAAAAAGAATAAACTAAATAGCACACTCCAGTAAAATCTGGTGACTATTCTAGCGAGCGCTAACGATTCTGTTTTTCACAGCAAGATCATATAAACTTCACACAAGTCTTCCCAAAGGTTCTACTTGGCACAAACACTAATTAAAGCACAAAACCACATCTAAATAGAAGCTAGATGCAATATTTATCCCTGAACAGAAGCAAAAACAAAAAATATAAAACTGGATTGCCTCCCAACAAGCGCTATCGTTTTACGCCCCTAGCTAGGCACGATACAAGGATAGATCTAGGGATTGCCATAATGATAAGATATATCGCAAAAACTCATCTCATATTCCCTACGTTCAGCAGCAAGTTTTCTTTGTGGCAAGCAAAATTAATCAAAACGGCTAAATTTAATGGGACAAAAGTCACCCATATCAAGCTCAGGAGGTATAGGTTCCTCTTTTGGCCCTTTATAGTGTACAACCAATTCATCATTATAGGCATTCTTTTGGCAGAAGGTCATGAGCCTTCGCTCAAGGCAGAAGCCCAACCCGTTGTTTTAAATAGCAAAATCAGCATTCAACTCAGGAATTCTATCAACCAAGACATCGGTAGGAACCTTTTTTCTAAGGTTTTCATTAAGAGCAACATGATTAGGAGATCAAAACCGCATTATGTCTTCTTGATTAAATAAGATAACCTCTATGGGAGATCGACCAACATCTACCCCGTAATGAGCAAAGATTTCTTTGGCCTCTTTCATGATAAATCTAAATTCATGAGCCAAAAATATAGTAGCTGCATGCTTAACCGAACAATGCTCAATATTGGAAAACTCTAGAAAGATTCTTTGAATACATGTATGCATATGGATAAATTGCCTTTCAATTTCAGCTACAAGCATAGATATAGCATCCACAAGGCTACTAGTTCTATGAAGAACAGAGCCACCCATAGTGGGCAAAGCACCGACACAAGTAAAGAAGTCTTGAAGAACTCCTTTTCCAATGATATTACCGCTACCAACCCGGAACTTCTTAATATGTAAAGTGGTAGTTTCATCCGGAGGGTCAACATAGACGTTTCCCTCAACATTACTTCCCTTCTCGATTAAACCTTCCCCCATCTCGGACATGAGGGCAAGAGAACAGTGAACACACGGCAAAAAGAAGGGCAAATAAAACGGCAAGGGTGAAGTGGGGGAGATGAAAATGAGAGGCAAATAAATGTAATGCGAATGATAAGGGTTTGTGATAGGTACTTGGTATATGACTTTTGCGCAAGCCTCCCCGACAACGGCGCCAGAAATTCTTCTTGCTACTTCACGAGCTTGCGTTGTATTCCCTCGAAGAGGAAAGGGTGTTGCAACACAGTAGCGTAAGTATTTCCCTCAGTTTTGAGAACCAAGGTATCAATCTAGTAGGAGACTACGAACGAGTCCCTCGCACCTGCACAAACAAATAAGAACTTCACAGCCAACGCGATAAGGGGTTGTCAATCCCTTTACGGTCACTTACGAAAGTGAGATCTGATAGAGATGATAGTTTGATATTAGTGGTATTTTTGGATATAAGAACAGAAAGTAAAAACGGAAAAGTAAAGTAGATTGTAGATTGATATGTTGAGAATAGACCCAGGGGCCATAGGTTTCTGTAGTGGCTTCTCTCATGATAGCAGAATTCTACAGTGGGTGAACGAATTACCGTCGAGGAATTAATAAAAAAGCGAATAATTATAAGTCTCTCTAGGCATGATCATTATATATAGGCATCACGTCCGAAACAAGTAGACCGAAACGATTCTGCATCTACTACTATTACTCCACACATCTACCGCTATCCAGCATGCATGTAGAGTATTAAGTTCATAAGAACAGAGTAACGCCTTAAGCAGGATGACATGATGTAGAGCGATAAACTCAAATAACATGATATAAACCCCATCTTTTTATCCTCGATGGCAACAATACAATACGTGCGTTGCTGCCCCTACTGTCACTGGGAAAGGACACCACAAGATTGAACCCAAAGCCAAGCACTTCTCCCATTGCAGGAACTATAGATCTAGTAGGCCAAACCAAACAAATAATTCGAAGAGACTTGCAAGGATATTATAATCATACATAAAGAGTTCAGAAAAGAACCAAATATTTCTCATAGATAATATTGATCATAAACCCACAATTCATCGGATCTCGACAAACGCACCACAAAAAGAGATTACATCGAATAGATCTCCTCGAAGAACGAGGAGAACTTGGTATTGAGATCCAAAGAGAGAGAAGAAGCCATCTAGGTACTAACTATGGACCCGAAGGTCCGTGGTAAACTACTCACAACTCATGGTGAGGCGATGATGATGATGTAGAAGCACTCTGTGGTAGATCCCCCCTCCGGCGGAGCTACGGAACAGGCCCAAGATGGGATCTCACGGGAACAGAAGGTTGCGGCGGTGGAACTAGGGTTTTCTCTTCTCTTCTGATGGTTTCGGGGTACGTAGGTCTATATAGGAGGAAGGAGGGCACCGGGGGCCAGACGTAGGGCCCACGAGGCAGGGGGGCGCGCCCTGTAGGGGGGGGGGGCGCCCCCACCCTCGTGGACGCCACGTCAGCCCTACTGCGTGGTTCTCAAGTCTCCCGTGCATATTTTGCTCCAAAAATATCTCTCCTAAAGTTTCATTCCGTTTGGACTCCGTTTGATATTCCTTTTCTGTAAAAACCCTGAAATAGGCAAAAAACAACAATCTGGACTCGGCCTTTGGGTTAATAGGTTAGTCCCAAAAATAATATGAAAGTGTATAACAAAGCCCATTAAACATCCAAAACATCATAAATAATAGCATGGAACAATAAAAAATTATAGATACGTTGGAGACGTATCACCCATCACGTCCCAAAGGACCCTGTGAGTGCGGCCAAGGAGGCCGTTCGCCAGGCGGGGCTAATGATGGAGCGGACGAAGGCGGCGTGCGAGGCTCGCATGGCTGCCTATAATGCCAGTTTGGCTCTTCGAACCAATGTCCATGTTTGTCTTTTCCGACTGACTTGCTATTTTGTTGAGGTCTTTATTCTGAAAATTGTTGCTTTGTTCGTAAGATGATGTTACTGCTTTATTCGTAAGATGATGTTACACCCACTGGATGTTCCTGATCTCCTTGTAGCTTAGCTCTTGTAATATGATCGGCCTTTCTGTGGCGATTGGACCGGTGGGGGCACGCTGAGTGCACCCACTGGGTGTAGTCCCCGAGGCCATGGTCGACTGAAGTCAGTTGGCCGTGGTCTTAGAACTTGTCTTGTTTTCTTGTTTCGAACTCTTTTCACTCGCGCATGACTGATCCGGCCGAGTGAGAACCAGTGGGGGCACGCTTAGTGCACCCACTTGGTGTAGTCCCCGAGGCCGTGGTCGACTGCTGGTAGTCGGCCATGGTCTAAGAACGAAATGCATCTCTTTTTTTTGAGATCGGGCAGGACTGATCCGGCCGAGTGAGAACTAGTGGGGGCACGCTTAGTGCACCCACTCGGTGTAGTCCCCGAGGCTACTGCTGAGTATTTGGCTTGGCTGTAGTCTTAGAATTCTGTCTTCTTTTGTTGGCCACATAAATCTTGTGAGTTTGGAGCCAGATTCGCGGATCTTGAGAAGAAGCAGGCCCAACTCAACCTTGACTTGGAGCTGGCCAGGGAGCATTTGAAGAAAACCAAGGACGAAACGTCTGGTAATAAAAGTGCATAGCTCGTTGATTGAATTCCATTGAGTGTGTCATGTGCATCCTTATGTTCATCTGTCTAGTAATGTCCCTTGTAGATCAAATGAGGGCAGCCCTAGAGCAAAAGGACCTCGACTATGCAGCTGCGCAGCAGAAGGCGCAAGAGAAAACTGAACTCGCAGAACAGAAGCTGGCTTCGTTCGGCAAGCTTCACTACAAAAAAAATACACTTCCGTGATGATACGTGTTTGTCATAGTAGGTCACGTTTTCTGTCATGCATGTACATCCATGACAAATTTATGACAGAATCAAGATAGTCATACCTGTGTTGTCGTAGAAGTGTTCCATGACATTACCAAAATTATCATCACGGAAGTGTCCACTTCCATGACGATAAATCACGCATCACAGAAGTGCTTTCGTCCAGGGTGACCGACACGTGGCATCCACCGTAACGGAACGCCGTTAAGCTATCGGGTCCGGTTTTGGATCCGATAACCCGTTAACAGCCCCGACCAATGGGGATTTTCCACGTGTAAAATCATCATTGGCTGGAGGAAACACGTGTCGGCTCACTGTTGGGACAGATGTCATCCACTCATTGGACACAAAGACTTGGTCAAAAGGTGGCGGGCCGGCCCACGACAAGCCTTTTAACGGCATGTTCGCGTATAGCCCATTTACAGCCCGCTAACCCAGGGCCCGTTTACGGCCTATTCGAATTAGGCCCAGTAGCGTCATCTGGGCCGTCCAATATAATTCCAGTCCGTTTTAACTTCTGGCCCATGTATGGCCCATGACGTCTTTTGGCCTATGATACGTCAACACATGGCATGGCCCAACAGAGGCCCATATAGGTTGAAAAGGCTGGCCTTGTCAAAGGCCCGTAGTACTTACTCAGGTTTTAGTGGGCCAGCTCAATAACGGCCTGCTTAATAAAGGCTCGTTTACGGCCCGAAGCCAGATCTGGCCCGTTAATTGTTCGCCGAATATTTGGGCCCATTTACAGGCCACTACAATATTCAGCCTGTTAATGGCCCAATGCTACCTGGGCCAAACTAAGCGCTGGGTCCACAAAAGGCCTTACTAAAATATAGGCCGGTGTAAGTTGTGGGCCTCCCGCAAAGTGTGAAGGCCCCAATGATTCTAGCCCAAGAAAGATGCAGGCCGGCCCAATTGTGGGCCGCTAAACACCAGGCCCGTTAGAGGCGAATGTTTCGGCCCGGTCAGCTACATCTGAATTTTTTCAGATAGCGAATAATGGCAGTAACTAGTAAGAATTAAGAACAAACCTACACTATACAATAAAGGATTTATGGTATATTACATCCATTGGGCATCGAAGTTCACCACCAGTGATCATAACGTGCAACGAAGAGGCAGATTACAAAAACTAGGCACCATTGCAGGGTAACAAAATAATATTGAACCGAGACCACTTCCAAGACAGTTCAAGAAAGGTTAGCCTTGTGCGGGAACTGCTGCGCATGCTGCTGAGCAAGGCTGTGAGACCGTCCTAGCATGTCGGTCATAGCTTCCAGGTGTAGCTTCATTGGTGTTCTCCGCAATCTTTCTTAGAGATAGGACTTCAAGTCGAAGTTGAGTTGCAGAATGCCTTTCCGCTAGAACTTGGGACTGAAGATGTCAAACTGATTCGGATAACGAATTCTGTGAGCTTGTCTGACTGCTAGTCTCATGTAGCTTGAACACTGCATCAAGACAAGACTTTGGGGTTGTCTCTCTATCTTCAAGATGTTTTGCCTTGTTTGCTGCAATATATGTTGGGTTTGTCTCACATCCTTTAGCAGACTTGTGCATGCCATCAGGCATATCACCCTGAAACAAAGCAGAGAGATGACAGGTTTTGCACGTGTATAAACGAAGAAGATAACTGTGCTGTCAATTCCATCCAATTTCAAATTAGAAAATAAAGAGTAAGTTCAAAATATCAATAGCATAATTTGGCATTGTTCATAATGCAGGAAGCTTCACCACACTACTGGATTACCATGTCAACATAACAATCATAGATGATGGGCAAAGAAAATCATTGTATCTATTTTGGTTAATGTGCATGGCATGTTGTTCATATCATTAGCCACATCAGTAAGATAAAACAAGAGATGACGAGGTGCAAACGTGGGCTGCTTCACCACACACTGGATTATAGATCCACAAAACAAGCATACATATAGGGGGTATTGAGTAATGTGCATGGTCTGAATAAGGAATTTGGTTTTACAAGTAAAACTTAGACCTTACGGTTCTTGCGAACATGCATTTTGGTAGAAACAACAAACTAAACAGCAGTAAACGATAGGGAGTATGAGCAAATTAAACAGCAGTTGAGGATAAAGTCTTTAGAAGGACTGACTTACATTAACAGTTAACACCGGCTTTATAATGCCCTTCTCCATGTCAAGGGAAGGATAACTCAAGAATTTCAGCACAGAATCTTCTTCATAAGCATTGCATGTACTCTACATTTTGTAGAGAGTGATTATAGATATGATAATACTGGAAGGGATAGAGGATAATGAAGATAAGATGCAGATTGATGCTACATAATCAACTACCAATCCCTAGAAGTACAAGCATTACAGGAAAAAATGTACTGACAAGAGCAATGGGCTACACTTCTACACTGGCATTGTCTGTGTATTCTACTTTTTGGTAGGATTAAATATAGATATGATCTTTTTTAGTAAATGGTGGGCGAGGGAGATAAGATGCAGAATGCTACACAATGAACCAATCCCTCTTCCCATAATACAAGAGTGTTTTGAACACTGGTGTACTGTACAAAATGTTCTTATATTATGGGACGGAGGGAGTAGCTGTTAATGTAAGTACAGTGATAGGCGATGTTCAGTCCTTACAAGAGGACTGCAGAGCTAAGCCTCTTCAAAAGCATTGCGTTGGTTATAAATTTATGTAAGAGTCCATACGGATATTATAATGTCCACCAAATGGACGATAACGAGGCTAACATGTGCAGTGATGCTACATAATCAAACAGCTATGAAAGTAAGTATGGTCATACAGGGCAAGAAGTACTCACAAAAGCAATGCAGTGTGCAGTATAGTTGCGAGATTCTGTGGTCCCTTGAGAATAAATGTTCTTCTGCTAACAGTTTTCGTACAAGTGAGACATTAAGGCAAATGCAGAAATGTAGTTCAAATTGTGATGTGATATCATAGATAGTACCTTACGCTGCAGCCGAGACCAATGTGTAACAAGATTATTCCAGTCACCGTCGGATAAATGTAGCACCAGAGACTTTACAGAAATTTCGTTTAGAGGCTTGTCATCGAAGTGCGCTTGCCTCAGGTAGGAACGGTACTTCATCAATGAGTGCTTGAAAAGTGCAACTAACCCTTGCCCGTCTTCACAATCCAGTTTGGTCCTTGCCTATTTAAAAGAATGAAATCTTGTGTCTTCTGTCAGCGGAAACATATGCAGCAACGACCATGAATAACATTAGTACATTACTTACGCGTAAGTTGCGGAGGAAGACTGGAAATTGTTTTGTGTCTGCGGTATAATCTTTCCATGAAGGAAAGATGCGCACAAAGTTCCTGACAACAATATAAGTTTTGTCTTCCAAACTGGGAAGAAATGGAACATGGGACCTATTTGCTGCAATTGGGGCTCTCTCTGGTTCGAAAAGGGATTTGGCAACTAGATTTGGTGTACTCTTTGCTGGAATGGGGGTTTTGCGTCGTAGAGCTGGTGCTATGTCAACTGGCATAATCATAATGTTTGCTGCAGTTGGGGTCTACTGAGTTGGGGCATCAGAAATGACCAGTGTAGTAGAGCTAGAGTCTGCTAGAGTCAGGGTGTTTTGTGGGTCAGGTGATATTGCAACTACACCTAATGGGCTATTTGATTTATCAGGTGCCACTACCTTTTCCAAATACTTTGCTTGTGCTCCTCCATGATCAGCAATCTCCCTCTTCCTTTTGAACATCTGATACACAAGAACAACATTTGAATGTATAAATATGGTATGATGACAGATGGAATATGTACTAAAAATGGATAGGCAGGGCGTATTCACATACACGATGTGTAAACTAAGCTAATGGCAGTTCAACAAAGTAGAAGCAATGCAAAGCATCAGTTGCAAGACATGTGCGGCAAATATAACCTTGGAAAGTTAGAGCAAGCACCTTGATGGGTGAATAAGATAGGGAATCTTCCTCTGACTCCTCCACTAGGGAGCTACATTGACTTAGGTCTCCCTCTAGCTCAGAATCACTGTTAGGATCATATTCTAAGCATGAATCTGTAGGTGGAGAGCGTTTGCACTGCATTGCATCCAAACTTGATTTCAGTCCCTTAATGCCAAGTTTGACAGCCATGGCATTGTTCTGTTTTATTCTTTTCATGCGCGCAAGCTCATAATCATTATGATGCTGTTCAGAATCTGAGATTCATGAAAACATAAAAAGTAGTCAGATTATCTATGGAATGTATTGCGGATTCAACTCGAAGAGTGTCTCCCTATAAACCCCTGCATATGCAAAGTTCACCCCCAACCGTGCTGACCAGACCACACACAGAAATACAAACCCCTTATGTCTCTATAACAGGCAGACACACATTTCAAAACTGAAGTAGGAACATTAGAATAAAATGAAATTCGTATTTGAACAAATAAACGAAGGAATTATGAGTAGCATAATGTTTAGCTTCAAGGGTGGAGTGTTTGTAGTGTGACACAAATCAAGTAGGCAGATTGTATTCCATGTAAAAGATCGAAGCCTATGTAAAAGCTGGAAATGCCACTTTCTTTCTATACAATGCAGTGTTCGTTGCCCACACATGATGGAAGAGATCACATAGAGAAATACTATTCACTCATGTCTATGGTTGCAGTATTTAGAAACAGGGTGGTCCACCCTAAAATAATATTGACAACAAATATGAAAAGGCAAGCATAGATGTAGTGAATCAATCATTTACTTGTGAGCTTACTAGGACAAGTATGCAGAATTGTAACTGCCGTAAAAGACCGTCCAAAATCTGAATCAAGAAGTTTGTCTAGCACTTGTTGTTTTCAACTAATCGACGTGAATAATTGGATATTATATCGAATGAGTAAGAAAGACAAGTAAAATTGTCAACAAACCTGGCTTGCAGTAGTAATGTGGGTCAATGTCACTATGACCAACAATCGAAAATGGCTAGTGTCTGTTCCTAGGGCCGGAATTTTGAAAACCATGTGAACTTTACAGGTACTAAAGATTACCAAAATACATCTTAACCATTATGTGTAGGTAGCACTAAGCACACAACAAACCCTAATGACAGTCCTGCCTGATGAGTAATGAATCAATTAGAAAATGGGTGATGAGGAGTGGCTGTTGAGTGTTGAGGACTTATCTCAGGATAAATCGGGTTGTCTTAGTGGGTGATGCACGCCTGAGCCCTGAACAGACTGGGAAGGTAGGCACGGCGGCGCGTCCGGGCAGCGGTGACGTTGTTGGGCGAGCGGCTCCTGACCTCCTGTTAGTCCGACGTCTCCTCCTAGAGTCATGCCGTCCGGGGACGGCAAGTCGCCGGCGAGGCAGGCGGCTGGGGGCGAGTAGACATCGGTAGCACGCAGCAGAACAGAGGGGAATCGGGGCCTGGGACGACCCAAAATCCCAGGGTGGGCCGGCCCACCGTGGGCACCCTGTAGAGATACACACCCGAGCGGCGAACATGCATTTTCGAAACTAATTTAGGAACATTCAGCTGACCAATTAAACGAAATTGTTTTAATAATATCAAATTCGTATTTGAACAACTAAGCTTGTTTAGCTTGATGGGTGGAGCAGTGCTATTATGACACGAAGCACGTATTCTGATCGTATAGTGATCATAAAAGGGGGAAACCGGAGAAATGGTATTTAGCAGCCATTGTTTTCTTTGAACTAAGAACTAAATTATAAGAGCTGAAAAGAAAGTAGAGTAACCAAGTTAAGATCTATTTTCTGGTTGAGATCAAAAAGTTGAGGAGATATGAAGTACCACCTCTCTTGCGGTGCCGTGTAGGCATCGGGGGTGCGATGGCTGTCGGTGGCGTTGAAGAAGATCTGCGACGGTAGACGGGTGCATCGGGGGATAAGTCCCGCTGCGGTGGAAGAGAAGGTCGTGTGAGCGGCCCCGGCAAAGAGGACGACGGTGCCGATGAAGCGAGAGGACGTGATGCAAGGCTCTTGGTCCGTTGTCGTGGATGAGAAACGACCATCTCTAGCAGTGGACGACGCTGTCTTGGTAGGCGCTCCGGCACGGTGGAGGACGGTGGTGTTGGATGTGGTGGAGGACGGCGGCGATGGATGTGGTGGAGGACGACGGCGATGAATGGGGTGGCGAACGAAGGCTGGTGTGGGGATGTTGTTCTAGCGCGGACGGTGTATGAATGGGAAATGGAGGGAGAGGTACGGGGAACCATGTTTTTGGGACGCGCCTTTCTGAAATATGGGAAAGTTACGAACTTAGCCCCCGTTTAAAATTTGGGCGTCTCGTCGGTTGGGGATACGACGGTAATCTCGCATCTCGCCAATATTTGCCCAGAGCGATTTCGGGCGAGGAGAGGGTGGTTGGCGCCCACGGTGTATGAACGGAGCTGACAGGTAGAGCAGTTGTGTCAGGTTTGAGTGAAGTTACAAACCTGCCCCTATTGAAAATATTTGCCTACATCGATTTCGGCCGAGTCGAGTTTGCTTTGCCACCCATCATGTATGAATGGGGAAATGGAGGGAGAAACAGAGGTCTTTCGGATGAGCTTGAATCAAATGTCTTTTGCCGCCCATGTTTGGCACCCACCGTGTCGGTATGGGCTCAGAGGCGGTCGTGTCACGTCTAATTGAAGTTACTATCCTACCCCTATTTAGAGCAGTGGAAATCGGGTCGATGGATTGTCCGTATAATGGGTAGACAATAATTTCCATCTCCCAAACACTTGGCTTCGGGCAGCCGACGTGGGAGTGGACATTTTGCCGCTT
>LR738715.1:310209300-310220027 GCA_902687465.1 Secale cereale | reverse complement strand
ACACGCTACATACTTCCTGTATCGGTCAATCTTCCTCTCCTAACCACCTTAGGAAGCTATTGGTTTCCAACACACATCCATTCTTTCTCTCCATGTTTCGATCTCTAACTCTCTCAACTACACAACACCCTTTTTCCACTCTGTTACGAAATGTATTTACCTCACACACCCGCCATTGCACCCTATGCCGAGCTCTCTCTCTCCCTCTCCCTCTCACCCTCTCGCGCTAAATACATGCATTGCCTATCTAGCACCCCAACCTCTCGTGTGCACGCACGCACATTGTCTGTCTAGGTCACTCCCTCGAGACTGTCTCACTCTTTCTTCCGCACGGTGGGCCACACTCGCTCAATCTCGCTCTCTTTATCCGAATCTCATTTAACCTCGGTTTCTTTCACACACAAATGATATATCTCCCTGTTCGGGCCTCGATCGACACACTCTATACTCTCTCATGCAGATTGTCTATCTAGGTCAGTCCATCAAAGCCGCCCCCACTCTTTCGACCTCATGGCGGGCCACGCTCGCTCTCTCTTTCTCTCTCCCTCTCTCCCTCTCTCTCTCTCCCTCTCTCTCTCTCTCTTTGTATGTCTTGATTGACCTCGCTCTTTCTCGGACAAAAACGATATATCACCATGTTTGAGCTCAATTCGACTTATTCACATTGTATATACTCTCTCACGCACATTGTCTATCTAGGTCACTCTCTCCAACCCGTCTCACTCTTTCGGCCGCACGACGACCCTATGTGACCGATTGACCTTGCTTCCTCCCACACACAAAATATATCTACACGTTTGTGACTGGATCATCTCTCGGGCTCTATCTTACAGCCCTCACCCTTGCCAAAAGCTCAATTGGACAATATCTCTCCAGAGCATATATATTTGTTCAATGAATGTCGGACCATACTCACATTGTCTCTCTATCTATATGTCTGTCGATTGACCTCGCTTTCTCACGCCGTATCTTGCACACATTGAAGCTACCTCTCCATCCCTCGCAAAGCCGGAGCTATTTACATTGCGAGAGGCACTCCAACCTTGGATTAATTTGTGTAGGCATTTATTCCGGTCGGTTTAGATTATATTTTCGTAGCATTCGGTCCACAACTACTCGAAACACTGTTGCAACCCCCGCAACTCTCCTAGTTGATTTCCCTATGGCCCGGTCATCGCTCTCTTGCACGTCCTTTCTCGCCTTCAATGTCGCACCATGGTATTATTGCAAAAAACTCTGTTGTTCTCTTTAATTATAAATAAGCTACAAAACTACACATCGATAGTCCACTTGGAATGGAACAAATTTCGACCCACAAATTAAAGTGCTACAAACTACACACCGTGGGGCCCACATGTCATGAAACAAATTTGGACCCATATACAAATTAATAATAAAGGACAAGGATCGAACATGTGACCAGGGCCTTCAAGCCGCACGTCAATAGGCAACATACGTAGAACAACAATGTTTGTTGTACCTCCCTTTGTTCACATAATGTTTTTATATTACCACAGCCTATTTAATTGATAACATGTAATGTTATTTTTAGTACTATTCGCCTTGACTTACTGGTGGGTTCCATGTGTGCTCTCTCTCTCTCCTCCCCTTCTGCGTTTAGACGCACGGGCAAACACGAAGAACTCGCGGGCGATGTTGCCGTTGACCATATCTGGACACATTCACAAGTTACGGCACCAGTTTCACATGCTAGCAGCACAAGTCAGTGTGTATGTGCAATGCACGTTAATTTGGAAGTATATTAAGTGCATGCGGATATTAAGTAGGATATTATTTGCGTGTTATTATGTGATTAGCACTATTTTTGGCATGAAATTAACTGCACGCTAAACGTGTTGAGCGCTCGACATTGAAGCAGTGTAGGTCGTTGGATGACAAGGAATACATGTGGTTTGATGGCGTTTTATATTTAATTTGATACGGCTCTAGCAGAACATTCAATCGGTCTGACTCCGACTTTAAGTTATACGACGATCGGTCTAAAATAAACGGAAATGATAAACGTTCGGATTTTAAGCATGGCAATCCGAACGTTTTTCATGGCAAATTTAGATTACGCGGCGGCGGCGGGGGCGTCTTGCGGTGGGAAGCGGCTCCTCTGCCGTGCTCTCTGTGTCGTGGGGCCAATGACCGACAGCAACGGCGGCGCCTTGCGCTGTTATTGGCATACTCCTGGACGTTGGCCTAGCTTCAAGGAAGGCCAAAATGTTCTGGACTTCGGAGCGACTCAACTGGCGGGGGGAGGCGATTGGCATTGGTGCAAGGAAGCAGTCGACGGCGGCCATCCATGCCGCTAAGGGGGGCACTGGCACCCGCACGGGGATAGGCGCTGTCAACAGCGCGGCGGAGACATTCGTGTGCACGGGCACCAGCATGGGCGCGCACGTCAGTGCACGCACAGGCGCATGCGCTGGCAGGTGCACGGGCGCGTGAAAGTCGGTGGGGACCTCGTGGAACCCCGTGGCATCAAGCTCGGCGACAATGTGCGGCTCCCAGCCCATCAATGCCACGAGGATGGGCGCTGGCGCAGGCGAGGCGACGGGAGCCGGAATGGGAGCGGGGACAGGCGCGGCGTCTTCCCGCAAGGCCAGTTCAATCTCGTCCCAAAGCGCCTTATGTCCTTGAGACTTCGGCTGGGTGTATTTCCCAGGAAACTGGAAGACTAAGGGCAGACCATCGTGATGTGGCATGGCGTACGTTTAGGTCAGGCTGGTTGGAGGTAGACGACAGGAGAATCGGAGAGAAAGAGAGAAGATTGTAGCGATACCGGGTAGTGCGGGGTTGATTTTAAACTGCGGCGCCGACGACATTAAAAGTGAGAGCAGTTGGGACGAAGGTGGGTGGCGTAGCCTGGTCAAAGGGCTCGCCACCCGGTGAGCCTGCACAACGGTCTGCTCGCACGCCTCCCTATCAGCCGACGCAGCGGTCTGCTCACACACCTCTCGTCGACTCACATGTTTGCTCGGACGACACCTTCTAATGAGAAGCGGGACTCGTGGCGGCACGTAAACACCCATGGTTTCAATAGTGAAAGCGTTCGCCTTAACGTGACAGGTCTTTGTTCCAAAATACCTTGGCTCTTCATTTGTGCAACTTGTCATAAGCAGCTTGTCTCAAATTGAAGGAAAAAATTACGAAGTAATATTTGTGCCATATCACGTGAGCATGCTCAGTTTCAAGAATTTATGGTTACTTTTGGATTTTCTGAAATTTAAGATCCAGGATTCGAAACAATATCATAACCTGCATCATGCAATAAATTTTCAAGCCATACATCTGTCCTGTTGTATTTCTTAAGAAAGGATTTTGTCAAACATTTTGCTTAGTTAGACTTCAGACAAGTTATATATGCAGAGCAAAAGGATAATCCCTCCGTACCAGTGCATTGCATGATATATTAACTCAAGTACTAGGCCCGAACAAACGGGCTCAATTCTGTGCTCATCCTGATGTAGTAGTAGTAGTAGTAGTAGTAGTAGTAGTAGTAGTAGTAGTAGTAGTAGTAGTAGTAGTAGTAGTAGTACCTAGGCAATGTAGTTGACGGGTGACCTTGGCGAGCGGCGACCGAGGGAATTGAACCGTGCTCGGCACGGTAGGTAACGTTGTCTAGTTACTAAAGCATCCCTCTATTGTTCATTGGTAGTCATTATAGACCGGGGACATGAGGGGAATTTCCTATGGCTGGAATTCTGGCCCCCAGATATTTCAACTTGAAACGCGGAGGCTCGACTGGTTTGGGTTGCCTAATATGCGTACCACGCACGCCACTAGAAGGAAACGAGCACGGTTTTTCAAATTTTTAGGATCAACACGAGCCAAGGAACCTTTTAAATTGCCGAACGAATCTATGTGTATTACAATGCCCATATTTTCCTTGCAAATACTAATCTCAACGTGGTAATTGATTTATGACGAGTTGTTGAATTAGAGTGAGTTTGTGATATAGTGATCTCAACGTGGATTTCACATTTCATGGTATCCCTTGTAAGTTTTTCGATGCAAATTCAAATTTAAAAGATGAACAATTTGGAGGTGAGAAAACTTTGTATGTATCAAGCATATGACCACACACACACACACACACACACACACACACACACACACAGACACCCACACACGAACACAACAACAATCCAATAAGTATAGTGCATCTATTTTTCCAAACCATGCATGTATGAGACGAATTCAAAAATACTCCGTCGGTTCCTAAATATTAGTCTTTTAGAGATTTCAACAAGCGACTACATACAGAGCAAAATGAGTGAATCTACACTCTAAAATATGTCTATATACATCCGTATGTGTCAGTCCACTTGAAATCTGTGAAAAGACTAATATTTAGGAACGAAGGGAGTAAAATGTAAGACATGCAGGGTCCTCAATTCAATATTTAAAACAAACATGAAACAGAAACATGAATATTAGGTCTAGTACTATAGTACATGCAAATGTTGTGTTTAATTAGGCGGAGCTATGATTGTCGGGGGTCACCCCCTCACCTTAGATAAAATTGTGAAGCTCTGTTTAGGGTTGTTTAGATTATATTTGTCCCCACCCTCCCAATCACCGATTAGTTGTGCACCCCACAACTCCTCCCCGGGAGAATATCATGTGCCACCATACCTTAGATATGCCGATACGAGTTGCTTGGAGCTTGTAGATCTAAGATATAGCAACTCACATGATGTCTTAATATTTTTACAGGAAACCTTGATGAGTTTGAGAATTGCACACAATTTGTACAAAAACTACTCAGATGCCCTTGGATCCCATATCCAACGACCTCGAAGCTCATATCACAGTAGCATCTAAGATGAAGGAGGACATCATATTATCGTGTATGTAAGAATATCATGTGCTACCACACCTTAGATGCTTTGGTGGTACAAGCTCTTCGGCGCCGTTGGATTTGTGACCCAACACCTCCTCGGTGGTTCGAATGGTTTTTCGCAGAAAAGTCCCCAAATAGTTCGGCCACTGCTTACAAGCACAAAGATTGCTCAGATGCCATTGGATCTCAGATCAAACGACCTCAAAGCTCGTATCACCGTAGCATCCAAGCTACGAAAGCACCTTATGTTTTCTCGCACGGGAGAATATGAGGTGCTCCCACACCGTAGATTCTATGGTGATACGAGTTCATGAAGATCTAACGGCCCATAGTAGGAGGTTTGAATGTTTTGCAATATACGGCTGAGAGAGTTTGGGAATTGCGTAGAAAGTACAAGTACTACGCATGTGCCATCCGATCACTAATCATACGACCTAGATGCTCATATCACTGTAGTGGGTAATTAAGCTACGGGAAGCACCTAATATGAGCAACGGGCAACCATTGGATCCAAGATGCAGCGACACACACGAGGCCTGAATGTTTTATTTGCATAAAAACATTTGGAGAGTTTGGAAATTGCGCATAATTACAAAGACTACTCCCAAGCCATTGGATCTCACTTCCAACGGTGTAAAAACCCGTATCACCATAGCATCTAAGCTGCGGGGTGGATGTGATATTCTATGCCGCTGTCATTTTTGTTTGTAAACTTGCAAAATAAGTGTAACTTGTGTCGTTACTTGTCTAACCGCGCAAAGTGTTTGTTCAGAAAAACCATCCTACACTGAAATATCTAAACAACACACGGGGGTCCCACTTGTCATTAATCAAATTTGGACCTAAAACTAACAAATATGAAAGACGAGATTCGAACTGGCAACCTGGACTACAAAGCGTGAGTCGATAGCATGAAACAATGACGGTTGTTGGCTTTGTCTCATAACTTGATTTTATACAGTATTACGTTGAGTTAGGGATGGCAATTTTATCCATGGATCCGGATATCCACGGATACCCGACCCGGTTGGGCAAGGGTATGGAGCGCATTTCTGCCCATGGATTTGTGGATTTGGATACCCGCGAATAGCCGGGTTGGGTATGGATATAATTTCTGCTCCATGGATATCCAATGGATACCCGTATGACAGGTGGGGCCATATGTCAGTCAAACTGGACTAAGCACACGTCCAACCCCAAGTGGTCGCAGTCATAGAAGGTCAAAGCCCAGAGCCACGGCCCATGTTCACTGATCCCCCACAACCCCACTAACCTAATTACTTAAACCTAATCTAGTCAATGCCCAATCATCCCGAGTCTCCAGCAGTCCGGCTCCCTCCATAGCTTGAAGACAAGCTTTTTACTATCAACTATTTGAGTTGTCATTCTGTGTGTGGACAATGTTTAAATAGTGTACTTGCTACCTACTTATGCTTATACCTTATGTTGTCATTTGTGAATGAACGATGATGAGTTAATTTAATATTTGGCAAGGCTTCATGCTGATTTTTCTATGCCCATGGAGCTCCATGGGTATCTGGATATCCAATGGGTTTGGGCATGGGCACAAGTTGTACCCATGGATACTTTGGTGGATGGGTAGAAGGTAGGAATATGGGTCATGGGTTGGATTTGGACCAGCTCCACCCGCCCCAAACCCGACCCATTGCCATCCCTACGTTGAGTAGAGTAGAGGGAGTGCCTCGTCAACACGTGCATGACCGTTGACTCACTTACTGGTGGGTCCCAGGTCTGCGATCTCTCTCTTCTCTCCATCGTCTAACCTTTGCACGGGCACACACGAAGAGCGGCGCTAGCTTGCCGTGGTGTTATTATAACTAAAAAAGCTTGGAAAATAGAAGAATCGCCTAGAACAAGAAACGTTGTGGCTGGTCGAGACGGAGCTAACCACACCTATCCTTCGTGCCATGTTAGCATGATGAAGCTGTGTGGCTAGTGGGGTGTTTTCGACCGACTGGCTGGGTCCCGAGGTCGAACCATAGGTACTATGTCTGATACAGTACATTTTTACACGCACATTTTTCCTCCGTGCCGAGACATGGCACACCCTACCGCGCGGTTTCGGAGTCCTCCCGGGTGGTGCATGCATATATTCTTCCTAGCGTGGGATGCCCTACCGCGTGTTTTCGCCGAAGCAACTACATGAGTCGTTAAATCATGAAAGACCACTTTTCCCGCCGAGTACATCAGTGAAGCACGGTGGCTAGCTAGTTGGGCTAGTTTGATCGATTAGCTAGGCCGCCGCCACATTTGTTTTTTCACCCCTTTTTTTATCTACTTACCGGCAGGTAAATTTAAATATCCATCGTGGGGTTGCTCTGGTGTTTGAGTGCGGCAGGATTTTTAATTTTTTGATTGACGGGAGCAGGCGTGGCAGGATTTTTAATTTTTTGATTGACGGGAGCAGGCGCGGCAGCAATTAGTCATGATGACTCCGTCTGTAAAACCCACTGCTCCCTAATGTGAAAAGTCGCCGACTGGTGTTTTACCATGGTGAAAACCAAAAGATTCCCCGCTCCTCGGCTGGCTCCCTTCGCCTTCCTGTAGATTGCATTGCCTTTCAGCCATTTCGCCCCTGCATCACCAACGACCTCTGCCTCGAGAAGCAGAGGGACTTTGGTGGTGTTTAGGCGCCCTCTGCATGGGCATGTCCATGTCTCGGCGCAACATGACCGTTGGATCAAACTCAGACGGTGCAGATCAGTCACTGTAGCACAAAGCGTGTGGGTGTGTTTGGTTGCATTCTCATCTCAATATACTCCTCTATCTAGGTGTGTACGTCACCTTACGAAAACCAAATAATCTCAAAACACTTAGGCACGGCACATTAACTCCCTCCCCGTTTCTTGTTTTGTGACATATCAACCAATAAGAGACGTGGGCCGTGCATGCTTTCAATCACTTGAGACTAATAAACATGACATGAAGTGGTCAGTTCATTGCATGCAATGCTATTAATTAGCAAAAAGACATTAAGTTTTCTCGTTTTCCTCTCTGCCTTGGTCGCAGTGCACAACGTAAGATGACTTACACACCTAGACGGAGGGAGTAGTTCTTTCCTCTTCGTGTATTTGTGTTAACCTACTAGTGTGGACTCATGCACCCTTCATGCACTCTGCCAAACACCCAAAAGTGGGTCGAGAAGGGAACTTTTGCTCCCATCCTGTGCACCCTTCATACACCCTGCCTAACACTATTCGTGCTTCATATGGTTCATGTTTCGTGGAGTACTGTAGCACCGTACTCTCTGTGCGCTGTAGACCTAGTTATGTTAACATTGATCTCACCGTTTATTCTCGGCCGGACAGTCGAGAAAGCGGTACTATATTACTACATTATTGTTCATATAGTTGACATGCGCACAACATCATTTGTTGTCGTCATATCTTACTACACTAGCAACAAGATTATGTAGTACTGACGTATGAACCACTTCACATGCCTAGTAGTAGGAGCACTGTATGTTCAAGTGGCTGCCATGTTTCGCACTCCTCCGTTGTAAGAGTGGAAACGCTTGCTGTAATCATTTTTTTTCTTCAGAAAAACAGTGGGCACGCTCTACTGTGCGGATGCTCCTTCGGCCATGCACTTAATTGTTCACTTTCACTGACGTGTGGGACATCCAGCATCGGGGTCCACCAGCCATGCACTAAATTACTCCGTAGTAGAGTGATGGTAGACTACCCCGATCGAAGCGCCGCAGTAATGCCCAATGAGCCGTCAAATCACAAAACCCCTTCCTTTCCAGCAGTAAGTTGGACGGACGAATCAACCATCATTTCACTCTTCTCTCTCAGTTTCCTCTCTACCCAACTCGCTTCTCCCTCATCTTGTTCCTCATTTCTTCAAGAAAACCCCGACTTGCTTCTGCCATTGTTCTTCTGTCCCAAAGAAGGAAAGGTGAGCGCATAAATGGTGTTAATTCTGGCCAAGGCCCGGTCTTGCAACCCCGATACTGATCGTATAACTCCCTCTCTTTTCTTATTTTGGGTTTGTGATTATGGTTTCTTTTCTTTTATTTCTATTTGAGAGTTTCTTGATGGACGCTGGAGCACCGGCCAAAGTGATGTCTATGGCTCTGGCCAAAACCGTCGAGACTCATGGTACGAAGAAGCGCAAGCACCCCTCCGAGACTACCGCAGACAAGCTCAAAGTCGTCGCCCTGTCCAAGCCCCCCTCTCCGGGATCCCTCATTAAGCAAGTCTAGGTAATATCTCTTCTTGACGATCTTTTTCTCGATCTTGAGCGTGTTTTTTCATCTAACACGCAGTACTAGTACTAGTAATACAACTTTCTGGGTGATCTTGCATGTGATTTTTGTGTGCCAAATGATGGTTCTAAATTCCTCTTTTGACCAAAACATGTGAGAGGTTGACACTGATTTCTTATAGATTACTTTCAACTACTCCCTTTGTCCCAAATTTCTTGTCTTAGATTTGTTTAGATACGGATGTATCTAATACTAAAATGTGACTTGATACATCCGTATCTAGACAAATCTAAGACAAGAATTTTGGGACGGAGGGAGTACTTTATGAACATCAATGCTACTGTACCTTTGAAGAGGGTATATTTGCCTCAGTAACTTGTGTATGGATATTGCAAGTAATCCCTCCGCTCTCATGCCTTTGAAGACATGTTCTAGTGTCTTTGTTCACTCATTTCTGTGCGTATATGTAGTCATATATGGAGTATAATTTGAAAAATCAACTTATATTTCTGAACGGAAGTGGTAATAAAATATGGTTTTTGTTTGAATTAGAACCAGGTCCGCGGTGGAGATGAAGTTCTCAAAGTCATGTCGTGTGAACTGGAAGACCTAAGGATGAGTTCTACTGCTAAACTATCCAGATGCTGTGTCCTTGTCGCCACGTGTCCTGAACTAGTGTTTTCCTGTAGCATTGTTGTCAGGCGTGTTCTCGAGGCTGTACTTGACCACAACAATTTTCTGGTTGTGCCTTCGATTACGAAGGGTGTGGTTCTTGTAAAGCTTCCCAACAAATCTGATGCGGCCTGTCTTCATCATCATGTTTATGAGTGGAAGACAACTCTGTTAGGTTCTCCAAGGTTGTCGAGATGGTTATGGTGCATGTAGACATCTCTCACGAAGTCCCTGGCCTAGTTAGTTATGTGGGGTTCATCCCATTGGTCGGTGGCAAGAAATAGTCTGGAGAGTTTAATTAGTGCAACTTTGCTTGTCTGTAGTAAGTACTATTGTTCACTACTTGATTTGCGTTTGTGAACCCTGTATTGTTTATTACTACTGCCGCTTTTGGTGTGTGGCTAGTCCTGAGAACGGTCTATGTTAATGTCTGTCCACTCAATTCAGTATGTATATTTTGAAGTATCCAGATCATCTTTTTTGTGAGGACGGTTTATCAATTATGGTTACACTCCAATATCTGTATGCATTGTAGGGTTTATCGCACCCACCAGGATTTCCAGTCCCATGGATGCCAGGTCCATACGATTTGTCACGACATTTGGACTGTCCTGCTTGTGGGAGTAGGCGGGGTCCCCGCATGCCACCCGTAGTTGGACGATCAATCTTCTGTTTAGTACTTCAACATAGTGATTTCCTCGTAAGGATTCACTCATGTCACATCAAGTAAATCTTATTGATTTACTGTCTAAATCTTATTGATTTAATGTTATGTTTTATTTCTTTTCCTACAATTTTACGATGCAGGTTTTGCCATGTGACATTCATCACAGAATAAACAGTTTGGTTTGCTCTACGATGGCTATTTTTTCAGTTTCACCTCTTATGTCGTGTCAGTAACGAAGGCACTGTCCATCACTTATATTACTTGAAAAAATTGGATCAGTTTGTTGCCTTAGTACAAGCTTAATC
>LR738715.1:310172877-310199024 GCA_902687465.1 Secale cereale | reverse complement strand
CCCGAGTGAGAGGATTGCTCTTCATTCAGAATAGTTTTTGTAACTTAGGCGATTACGGGGTTACAGCTAAGTCCCCGAGTGAGAGGGTTGCTCTTCACTCCCGAGTGAGAGGGTTGATCTTCACTCGGAGTGGTTTATGTAACTTAGGAGATTACGGGGTCGCAGCTTAGCCCCCGAGTGAGAGGGTTGCTCTTCACTCGGAATAGTTTTTGTAACTTAGGCGAATCTGATTCGCACCTAAGCCCTTGAGTGAGAGGGTTGCTCTTCACTCAGAGTGGTTTTTGTAACTTAGGCGAATCGGATTTGCGGCTAAGCGACACCCACTGGGGGATTTGAGAACGGGCATCTTTGTAACAACTATCATTAAGGAATTGTCGCGAACTTGTCTTTGAAAAAACAGACTGGAAGGTTCTTATTACAACTTGATTGGTCGAGTGCTTCAAGAGTAGAAGCGGCGGAGCAATCCGCGTTCAACGTACAAGGCTCATATTTCTTCTTGGCTACGCTGTAGATGTTGTACGCCCCATTGTGTAGTACCTTGGTGACGATGAAGGGGCCTTCCCAGGCCGGGGCAAGCTTATGCGGTCGCTTCTGACGTACTCAGAGAACCAGGTCCCCTTCCTGGAATGTCCGGCTTCGAACATTGCGGGCATGGAATCGGCACAGGTCTTGTTGGCAAATGGTCGAGCGGATCAGGGCCATCTCACGTACTTCCTCCAGGAGGTCGACTGCATCTTGACGGCCCTGCTATGCTTCTGCTTCGGAGAAGAGTTCCACTCGAGGGGCATTGTGCAACAAATCACTCGGCAACACGGCCTCAGCACCATAGTCCATGAAGAAGGGGGTACGGTCAGTCGACCGGTTCGGAGTAGTCCTCAGCCCCCATAAGACAGACGGTAGTTCAGTCACCCAAGCTCCAATGGCGTGCTTGAGGTCGCGCATTAGTCGCGGTTTCAGGCCTTGAAGGATCAAACCATTTGCTCTTTCTGCTTGTCCATTCGACTGCGGATGCGCTACGGACGTGTAGTCGACCCGAGTACCTTGGGAGGAACAGAACGCTCTGAATTTGTCCGAGTCAAAGTTGGAGCCGTTATCCGTAAAGATGATGTGAGGGACTCCGTATCTGAATATCAATTCTTTGATGAAGCTGATGGCGGTGCTCGAGCCGAGGTTCTTGATGGGCTTGGCCTCGATCCATTTGGTAAACTTGTCGACTGCCACGAGCAAGTGAGTGAATCCGCTCCTGCCGGTCTTGAATGGACCGACCATGTCCAATCCCAAACGGCAAACGGCCAAACCAACAGGATGGTCTTCAAGGCAGACGCAGGTTTGTGAGACATGTTGGAGTCGAACTGGCAACCTTCACACTTGTCTACGATATCCTTTGCCATCTCATTCGCTCGGGGCCAGTAGAATCCAGCTCGGTATGCCTTGGCCATGATAGTCCGAGAGGAAGCGTGGTGGCCACAAGTTCCCGAGTGTATCTCATTTAGAATCATTCGACCTTCTTTAGGGGTGATGCAGCGCTGAGCGACTCCCGTGACACTCTCCCTGTAGAGCTGACCCTGTATGACAGTAAAGGCTTTGGATCGTCGAACAATCTGACGCGCCTCCTCTTCATCCTCTCAGAGTTCTTGCCTGAGCAAGTACGCTATGTACGGTATAGTCCAGTCGGGCGTGATCACCAGGACCTCCATGATTAAGTCGACCAGTGCAGGAACTTCGACTTCAGTCGGATCGGATGCGCTTATCGGCTGCAGGGGCTCCTCTGTGAAGGGGTCCTCTTTGACTGAGGGGGTGTGCAAATGTTCTAAGAACACATTCTTGGATATAGGTTTCCGAGTGGACCCTTTCTTCATGAGATCACCAGCAAGCTGGTTCTTGATTCTGGGCATGTGGTGGAGCTCTAAACCTTCGAATTTCTTTTCCAGCTTCTGCACGAGACTGCAATAACTGGTCATTGCTCAGCTTCTAACGTCCCACTCCTTCATCACCTGATTGACCACTAAGTCTGAGTCGCCCTATACCATCAGGCGACGGACGCCGAGTGAGATGGCCATACGCAACCCGTATAAAAGTGCATCGTATTCAGCTTCGTTGTTTGAAGAATCGAAGTAGATTTGAAGGACATAACTGAGTTTGTCGCCTCTGGGGGACACCAAAACCACACCTGCACCAGATTCGTTCAACATCGTGGATCCATCGAAGAAGATGGTCCAGTGATCCGACTGGATCTGAGTCGGTTGCTCCTGCTCGATCCATTCGGCCACAAAATCTGCTATTGCCTGAGACTTGATAGCTTTCTTCGCCTCAAACTTGATATCTAGCGGAAGGAGTTCAATCACCCATTTGGCCACTCGACCGGTTGCCTCTCGATTGTTCAGAATTTCTGATAATGGGGCATCGCTGACGACTGAAATCGAATGATCCGAGAAGTAATGAGCAACTTTCTTTGCGGTCAAGTAAATCCCATACACAAGCTTCTAGTAATGCAGGTATCTTTGCTTGGAGGGAGTCAATACTTCGGAAATGTAATAGATTGGGCATTGGACTTTGTAGGCTTTGCCTTCTTCCCGCTCGACTGTGAGTACAGTGCTGACAACTTGTATGGTGGCTGCGATGTACAGTAGAAGAGGCTCTTTGCTGACTGGGGCAGCAAACACCGGCTGGGTGGAAAGCAGGGCTTTGAGCTCCTCAAACACTGCTTCAGCTTCACAATTCCACTCGAACTTTTTAGACTTCTTCATTAGTCGGTAAAGAGGTAACGCCTTCTCACCGAGACGAGAAACGGACCGACTCAACGCGGCCAAGCAACCAGTTAGCTTATGGACGTCATGTACACGCACGGGGTGCTTCATTCGGAGGATGGCACTGACTTTCTCTGGGTTGGTGTCGATCCCTCGTTTAGAAACAAGGAAACCGAGTAACTTATCGCCTGGAACTCTGAATGTACATTTCGACGGGTCAAGCTTGATATCATAGCTTCTTAGGTTCGCGAATGTCCCAGCGAGGTCAGTCAGTAGGTCGGAACCTTTACGTGACTTGACCACAAAGTCATCCATATACGCTTCCACATTCCGACTGATTTGCTTCAGCAGACACTTTTGAATCATGCGCATGAAGGTAGCGCTGGCATTCTTGAGACCGAAAGGCATGGTGACATAACAAAAACACCCGAATAGAGTGTTGAAGGTTGTCTTGATTTCATCGGGTCCAAACAGTCGGATCTGATGGTACCCGGAATATGCGTCTAGAAAAGACAAACGCTCGCATCTCGCGGTCGAGTCGGCTATCTGATTGATGTGGGGGAGAGGGAAATGATCTTTCGAGCAGGCCCGATTGATATGCTTGAAATCAACGCACATGCAGAGGGATTTGTCCTTTTTGGGGACCATGACCACAATGGCGAGCCACTTGGAGTGGTAGATCTCACGGATGAACTCAGCTGCCAGAAGCCGAGCCACCTCTTCGCCAATTGCTTTTCTCTTCTCCGGGGCGGACCGACGGAGATGTTCCTTCATGGGTTTCACTTTTGGATTGACTCGCAAACGGTGCTCAGCCAGTCCCCTGGGTACACCTGGCATGTCGGATGGTTTCCATGCGAAGATGTCCCAGTTCTCACGAAGGAACTGGATGAATGATTCTTCCTATTTGCTGTCGAGTGTAGTTGAGATGTGGGTCGGAGCCGCATTGGGGTCAGTGGGGTGAATGTGCACAGGCTTTGTCTCTCGTACCGACTGGAATGCTGACTCGGAAGCTGGCTTCTTAGCACGCAACAAATCACTCGGATCCACGTTCTTTTGGTACTCCTCCATCTCCACTGCTGCCATCGGCTCGTCAGCAATTTTCAAGCCTTTCTGGAAGCAGTCTTCTGCATTCTGTCGGTTCCCTGTGGCGGTTATCACGCCTTTATGCCCCGACATCTTCAGTTTGAGGTACACATAACACGGTCGAGCCATAAAACGCGCGTAGGCGGGAGTCCACCACCTCAAACGTCAGCTTCTCTTTGCGGAAATTCTTCGAATCGCCAAAAACCACGTCGAGGGAAATCTGACCAAGTGAGTCAGCTTTCTTTCCGGGGATGACCCCGTGAAATCTCATGTTGCTCTCACTTAGCTTGGACATCGGAATGCCCATCCCTCTGAGGGTTTCAACGTATAGTATATTCAGGCCACTGCCGCCATCCATCAAAACTTTGGTCAAACGAGTACCATCGACAACTGGGTCGACCACCAATGCCTGCCGCCCAGGGGTTGCAACGTGCGCAGGGTGGTCGGATTGGTCGAATGTAATGGGAGTCTTGGACCATTTTAGGTACGTCGTTGTTGCCGAAGCAACCATGTTGACTTCTCTGTTGATAACTTTCAGTCGACTCTTGCTTTTGATGTCAGAAAAAATCATCAAGGTGGAGTTGATCTGAGGGTAACCTCCGTCCCCTTCTTTCTCAGCGGGTTGATCTTTCTGGAAATTCTGAATCAGGAGCCGACGCTGTCGAGTGGTATGCTTGGGGTAAACCAAGTTCCCCTCTTCATCTTTCTTCGTGTGGATAGGACACGGTAGGTCGAGCACGTCATTCCCTGCTTGATCTTTCACTTTCGTGGGGATCTAAGGGCATTTAGGCTTTCGTTTGCCTTTCCCTTGGGTAAGGGCTGTAGCTTCACCTTGAACTACTGGTTCCGCTTTGTGCTTTGGCTTCTGATTGGAATTCTGGTCATCTTGGCCAACTGGTTTCTTGCCGCTACGGAGTCGATCGGCCTCTTCTCCGTTAGAATACCGACTGGCAATTTCCATCATCCGAGTGAGGGACATATCTCCTGTCTGACCAAACTTCAGGTTCAGCTCTGTGTACCGCACGCCCTCCTTGAAGGCGCAGACTGCTGGATGCTCGGACACGTTTTTCACCGTGTGGTGCAAGGTGGTCCACCTTTGGATGTAATCCCTCAGGGTTCCATTCAGCTTCTGAATGCAATGATGTAACTCTGCTAGCCCTGCAGGTCATTTGCAGGTGCCCTCGAAGGTCCTGACAAACACTCGGGCCAGCTCTTCCCAACTGTAAATGCTCCCAGGGGCCAACTGATTTAGCCACGCCCGGGCCGAGCCACTTAACATCAGGGGGAGATACTTCATAACAACATCATCGTTCTCGCCACCGATCTGCACAGCTACACGGTAATCCTCGAGCCAAGTGTCCGGCTTTGACTCGCCGGTGAACTTACTCACTCCCGCCGCCAATCTAAAGTTGGGGGGAATCTCAGCAGCCCTGATAGCATTGCTAAATCATTCGGGCCCAGAGACAGACGCTCGGCTGTCACTCGGGCGATCTCTGCCTTGTTCTTCTCTGTATGCTCGGTCCCTGTCGACCAGGCCTTGTGCAAGAATCGATCTTGCGTCAAAACCGGGCCTTCTGGGATCCGGGGGGATCCTTCGCTTGTCGTCACACAGACGCCTACCGTCGTGTCGCCTGGGCGAGTACGATCCAATTCCCGGAGGTGGCGTAGGCACTCGGCGGCGATCATTGTGACCGGGCCGACGATCATACTGTTCATCATTCCGACCCAGATGTTGTTCTTGACGGGGTCCATGGCCCTCGCGCCTCGGAGGCGACCTTGGGTTGTGAGCCGACAAGACAGTGTCTCCCGCCATCGATCTGCAGTGAATTCTGTTATGCGACTGAGAGATAGCCGTGTTTTTCTCTCCTGCTGTCCGGAGTAGTGCCCGGATCTGCTGCAAGCCTCTCCTAGCCTCCGATTGAGAAGGCTGGTGTCGGGGGAAACTGTCCTCCCACGAGCACCTATGGGACCGGAGCCCCTTCTACGTTGCGGTGAGGGAGCGGAGGGAGCACGGAGAGCAGATCGAGGAGCACACGCGGGCAGTTTACCCAGGTTCGGGCCGCGCGGACGCGTAAAACCCTACTCCTGCCTTGGGTTGTATTAAGTTCTTGGGCTCGGGAGCTTGAAGATCTACAGTAACAGCTACACCGAGCGAGAGTATGAGCAAGTTTCTGGAATCCAACCCCCTCTACGTTGTGCATGGGCCTCCTTTTATAGCCCAAAGGGGTCACCGACAGGTGTCAACGTAGAGGAGGGTAAAAGTGTAATTTTGGTGGTAGTTGTAACAGTGCGTGAATAGTGCATGAACAGTGGATGAACAGTGGTCTTCACCTAACTTTGACAGTGGGGGACAAGGGCATTGAATGCCCGTCGCCGTCGACCCCAAAAGCGTCCGTCCATGCTTCTCCGTTCGCCACGGCGGTAGCCTCGTCACCGTGGCTTGCCACCGTGTGCCCCAGGCTGCTCAGCCATCTGCCACGTGCCCCTGGAAGGGCCCCAGGACGACGCGTGGGCCGATGAGCTGGAGCGCGGGCACACAGCCTAGGTTTCCCCGGCAAGCACCTTGCCGGGGTAGTGATCTTGCCGGGCCCGGAAGCTTGCTGCTTCCCGGGCCCTACTGGGGCGCATGATGCGCCGAGGCATCTCTTGAGGTATGTGTTCCTTGGCCTTCCTGGCAAGCTCCTCTTGCCAGGGTCTTGTGCTAGATTGATAACCTTGAGCCTGGTGCGGCCTTCCCGGCAAGCTCCTCTTGCCGGGGCCTCGAGCTTCTGACTTGTATACTTTGTTCTTGAATGGCTTCATAGGGACCGGAAAGGTTCCCGGCGAGCACGTGGTAAGCCCTGCCACGGGAAGCTGCTACTGCCCATGCACAAGTTGGGGTACTAAGGTACCCCTATCTTAGTACACCGACAGGAGCCCCCGGGCCTGGGCCACACGCGGTGCCGAGCGCTGTTGGGCCAGGCCCAAAACAGTGCACGGGCACACGCGGCCCACGGCAAGCCGTATCCCCTTCCGTATCCGCCGCATCCCTCCCTAACGGCACGCATCGATTGCGGCGTCGTGGGAGAGATCGTGGCCTGTTCTTTAATGGGAAATGCGGAACGTCCCCCACTTCCCCCTTAAAAGCAGAGGAAGCAGGGGCAGTTCCCCTCCATCGTCTTCATTGCGCCTAGATTCTCCAGAAACCCCCGCTGCTTCTTGCCTCCGCCCTTCCTCCACCGTCTCCCGCATCCGCGGCGCCGTCGACCTCCTCGCCTCTTTCCTCGCCGCCCCCGCCATGGCTCCGAAGAGCGACAAGGCGAAGAGCGACAAGGCCAAGAAGGAGAAGTCCGAGCAGGCGGCGAAGCTGGCCGCCCTGCGGAAGAAGTGCGTGGTCTTCGCGCCGAGGCTTGGCGCGAGGGAGCTGCGGAACAAATACTATTTGTTCTGGGCGAGGGAGACCAAAGCTCATCCCCGCACCAGGGCCTTCCCCGCCGTCGCCAAAGACATGTTCCCCGGCGGGTACTTCTTCTTTGCTGCATTCTTCCATTGTGGTATGTGCCCTCCGTTCTCGGAGGTTTTTTGCGATGTAATGAATACATACGGCCTCCACCTTCTAGATTTCACCCCCAACGCCATCCTTACGATGGCCGTTTTCGTACATCTGTGCGAAAACTATGTTGGGGTTCACCCAAGCGTAGCTCTTTTCCGCCACTTCTTCATGCCTAGAGTAGAGTCAGGTGCCCCCCTCTCTGGCGGCATCTCCTGGATCTTTAGGCTGAACAAGAAGGACTCGTACCTGAGGGGAGAACTTCACGGCAAGTGGGAGGAGTGGAGAGCCGATTGGTGCTGGGTGGTGGAAGATAACCCTGAGCCCTTTACCGCGCCGCGCACAACTGCCATAGTGCGCAGCAGGGATTGGAGTGAATTGGCCCCGGGGGACAGCAAGCTCAATATCGTCCTCATTAGGATCATTCGCCTCCGGGTCGCCAATCTGACTATCGGAGAAGTTGGAGCAGATTTCCTCCGCCGCCGCATCGCCCCTTTACAAGAAAGGAAAAGGCCCGCCTGGGAATTCGGCAATGCGGCGGATATCATGAGGCTGCGCCCTGGATTGAACTACAACTTCACTGCCTTGGAGTTGAAGGGGATGGTTCGGGAGCTCTTCAAGCACGACCCCAACCACCCGGAGTGGTTCAGACCTTCCCGGGGAGTGGTGCCGCTGTGCAACAGCACTGCCCGCGATTCCCTACGAGCGATGATGCCCGCGTGCGACTCCCATGGCGTCGTCCCCACTTGGATAGAGCCTCCACCGGATACCGTGCTGACCTTCTTCGACAACTTGGTCGAGAAGCCCCGCAATGCCGAGGAGAACAAGGGCCTCACCCGGGCCACTACTAAACGGGATATAGCTTACATCGCCTCCAGGATGGAGGAGGCCGCCGCAGCTGCGGCGGCGGGTGACTTTGGGTACACTGTGGAAGAGGCGCAGGCCGCGGACGCAGTGAGCCAAGCAGAGGAGGCGGAAATCCTCAAGCTGCTAAAACTTGCGCCCGAGGAGTTTGCCGGGGAGCCTTCCGTGAAGTTTGCCGGGACGAGCGAAGTTGCCGGGGGAGCGAGGCCGCCGGACACGGTACTGAGTCCGGCGGGCCTGCCGAGGAGGAGGAGGACGCCGGGGCCGGAGATTCTGATGAAGACTCTGGTGGCTCTCTGAATCTCGACGACGATGCCTCCTCGTCCTCGGAGAACTCTCCGCCTCCGGCAAGTCCCACGCAGCAACCGAAGAAGCGCCTCCGCAAGGCTGCTGAGACGGCGAGGCCGCAGGCGCCTCGACAGAAGCCAGCGCGTCGTGCGACGTGCGCCACCAGGATGAGCGAAGTCGTCAAGGAGGCGCCCCGTGCTCGAGCGCCAAGCGGAGGGGGATCTTCCCGGAGCGGAACGGGTGCTCCTTCTGCTCCTCGGTCTTCGGCGACAACGGGGGCCGAGTCTTCACAGCCCACAGCCCCGGAGACTGCCAAGCGCCCGAGGGAGCCTTCTCCTCCAGCTCCTCGCGCGGGAGCACCGCAGGCGGAGTTCGACTTCTCCGCCCTCAGCTCCGACGAATAGGAAGAGGAGTAAGTACTTGCAATTCTTTTAGTTTCTTCGATTTTGTCTTGATTTCCCTTGTTGATTCTGATCTTGTTTTTGTTTTGCTTTCAGGACCCTGACCCAGCGGATGGCGAAGAGGGCCGAGATCCCTGTGGTCGAGATTGAAGACGACTCGCCCGCCGCGGCGACAGGAGACGTGCCAGCGGCAAACTTGCCGGATCAACCTGCTGCTCTGAGGAGCAGCCCCCAGCGCAGCCCCCAGCGAAGTCTGGTTTTTATCTTTCTGCTTGACGGGCGCGCTTGAGGTTATCATCTTGGTTGACGTTCTGATGTCTTGTTTGTCTTGTGCAGAAGTGGAGCCGCAGCCGCAGGAGCGCCCGGAGGTCGCCCCCGACGAGCCACTTGCTCCACCCTCCCTGCTGAGGATGAACTCCCCGGCAAGGGAGAACGCTCCGCCAAGGACGGGTACTCCGCCAAGGGTGAGTACCCCACCAAGGGTGAGCAGCCCGACAAGGGTGAGCACCCCGCCAAGGGAGGGCGCAGGCGGCCCTCCATCAGCAGGGGCCACTACTCCGCCGCCAAGGGAGAATTCCCCGGCGAGGGACCCCGTCGTCGAGGAAGTCCGTGAAGGTAAACCTTGTAGCTTCTTCTTCTTGAATTCTTCTTTTTTGGATATTTGCTTGATTCTTTCTTTTCTTTTTCTTCTGCTAGATCCTCCTGCACCGGAGCGGGTGGAAACGGAGGCCACCGGCGAGGAGGGCGTGCATGGCGACGGCGGCAACGCCACTACCGCTGACGAGCCAGCCGTCGAAGAGACCACCCCGACCGCCGACGCCGCGGCTGGGGAAGAGGCCGGCGACCGCACTGCTGGCCCGGAGGCTGCAGGAGCGTCGGACGCTGCACCGGCCGCCGACCCCTCCGCCTCCACGGAGCGGTCGGGTGTCTACTTGGAGGCCGCCAACGGGGTCTTTATACAAGTCCCGTGGGCGTCCTCGTCTCGAGCACCCGCGGAGGGAGAGACCTTTGACGGAGAGGTCCTCGCCTCCGCTGGATTGAAGGTTGTTGAAGCGCCCGGCGGTAGCGACGAGCCCGAAGAGGAGAAGCTCCTTCGTCGGCTCCTGGCCTTATACCGGGCCAGGCAGGCGAAGTTGGAGTCTCGGGAGGCTCTCGCCGCCAAGGCTGGAGCTGACTTGGAGAAGCGCGCCGCGGAGCTCCGCGCCGACAACCAGGCGGCCCTCCGCAACTTGGCGGAGGAGCGCGAAGAGCTTGCCTGGGCGCAGCAAGCTTTCCTCCTTGAAAAAGCTGAGGCCGAGGAGCAGCAGCGGTTGGCCGCCGAGGAGCTATCCCGGCGAGAAGGAGTACTCAACCAGCGGAAGGTCGACCTCGACGCCCACGAGGACGACCTCGCCGCCCGGGAGCAGGCCATTGGCAGGGCTCTGAAGGAGGCGAGGAGCGCCGCAGCCGCCGCAGAGACCGCAGAGACCGCCAAGAAAGACCTGGAGGCCAAGGTGAAGCAGCTGGAGTTGTTCCTGAAGGCGAGCGAGGACAGAGTCACTGCGCTCAACGTGGAGCGGGAAAAAGATGCCCACACCAACTCTGAGCTGCAGGTACGTCTCTCCAAGAAAGGCGACGAACTCACTGCCGCCAAGGACTCCATTGCTGACTTAGAGTTGAAGGTCTCCACTCTGACTGATTCGCTCGACGCCGCCCGGGACCGCGAGACGAAACTGAAGGACGAACTCCGCAAGGAACGGGGCTTGGTGGAGAGCGCCGCCGTCTCGGCGAACAACTTCAGCCGGGCAGTGGAGCAGTGGACTGATGAGCTGGTCACCTCCGCTGCCAATATTGACACAGAGATGATGGCGCTGAGGGCGGGGCATCTCGTGTACTCCCCGGACGAGAGTCTCCCCCACAGCGCCAAGTTGAGTCTATTCTTCAGGGGAATCGCGCCGGCGCTTGCGCGGCTGCGGGAGAAGATCCCCGTGCAGCTGGCCGACGAGGCGCGTCGGCTCTGCATGGGTACCATGGAGTGGGTCTTGTCGAAGATCGTCTACCGCAACCCCGACATCAACCTCGTCAACGTCCTCCGCACCTTGCCGCCCGAAGCTGATCAAGAGGCGTTGAAGGCGCAGGTTGCCCACATTGTCGCCAAGGTGGGCAAGATCACGAGGAGTGAAGGCGACCGCGTAGATTAGATTCCTTTCTTTCTGCTTCCTTTGCCGCCGCCAATTAAACCATAGGGAGTAGTTGATTAGAAAAGCGGCAAGCTATCTTTGTAATATACACTTCTATTTTAGGTAATCGATGCAGTGTTATCTCCCTTGCTTTTGGTCCTTTACTTTGTATGCTTTTTACCCTACGCTTTTAGGGAACTTGCCGGCAAGGGGCCCTTGCCGCGAGCGCTGAGTGCTGAGTGCTAGACTCTTAGCAGCCTGCTGGCAATACCCTCGCCGGCAAGAAACCTTGCCACAGCTAGTCGCAGCACACTTAGCTTGCTGAGCGAACTCGAAAACGAAGTAAGGGCGCGACACTTGTCGCAGCTCACTTAAGTCGTTGAGCGTGCTCGAAACAAAGTAAGGGTGCGGCTAGCCACGGGTAGATTCCTCCGCGCACAGGTTTTCCATACAGAGTGTGGCTGTTCAAGGAAGACAACTAAAATTTAAGAAATTTTGAATTACTCAAACTTTGGTAACTTAGCTTTCATAGGTTGTTTGCTCCCCGACAAGGCTTCTCTTTCTTGAACAACACTTGGTTCATGCCTCCATCTCCTTCCCCCCCGACAAACTTGTGCGCGAGGAATATTCCTTCTGCTTAAGAGGGAAAGAAAAAGAGGAGGAAAAACAAGTATAGGGCCTCACGGCTTGCTAGTGCTTACCGGGGATGTGCGTTGCACGAGGTGCCAAACGATGCATGCAAATAACAAAGAAAAGCACGGAAATGACAAATAGTGCGAAGCACAAAAGCTTTACTGATGCACGGGATCTGCGCCCGGCTTTGTACAAAGGTTTACATGCAACAGCGGCAAGACTTGTACAAAAGGTGGTTGCCGGAACGGATCACGGCAACCGCGCCTTATGGGTGAAACTTGCGAAGATGCTCTATGTTCCAGGAGTTGCTCACCGGTAAGCCTTCTTCGGTCTCAAGGCGGACAGCGCCGGGCCTTGTGACTTGTCTCACCCGATAAGGGCCTTCCCACCTTGGCGTCAACTTGTTGGAATTCTTGGCGGACTAAACACGCCGAAGAACAAGGTCGCCTTCCTCGAGACTCCTGGCCTTGACCTTGCGGCTATGGTAGCAACGCAAGGCTTGCTGGTATCGAGCAGCTCGTACAGCAGCCTGGAGACGTTCCTCCTCAAGGAGCAATGCGTCATCTTGCCGCATTTGCTCTTGCTCGAGCTCATCATAAGCGAGCACTCGAGGAGATCCATATACGAGTTCCGTGGGCATAACTGCCTCTGCTCCATAGACAAGAGCAAAGGGTGTCTGCCCGGTGGCTCGATTTGGTGTCGTTCTGATTGACCAAAGAGTCGCCGGCAACTCCTCTATCCAGTTTCTTTCGCACTTGCGCAGCCTGTCGAAGGTTCTTGTCTTGAGTCCGCGCAGCACTTCAGCATTGGCCCTCTCCGCTTGACCATTGCTCCTCGGGTGAGCAACAGAAGCGAAGCAGACCTTGGCGCCAAGGTCTTGGACGTACTGCATGAAGGTGCGACTTGTAAACTGTGTGCTGTTGTCGGTGATGATCCTGTTAGGGATTCCGAAACGGCAAACAATTGATCTGAAGAACCTGACTGCTGACTGTGCTGTCACCTTTCTCACTGGTTCCACTTCTGGCCACTTTGTAAACTTGTCGATTGCTACGTACAAGTACTCAAAGCCCCCGACTGCGCGGGGAAAGGGGCCGAGGATATCGAGCCCCCAGACCGAGAAGGGCCAGGACAAAGGGATCGTCTGGAGAGCTTGAGCTGGCTGGTGAGTTTGTTTAGCATGGAACTGGCACGCTTCACACTTGGTTACTTGTGCAGTTGCATCTTGGAGGGCTTCTGGCCAGAAGAACCCTTGCCGGAACGCCTTCCCGACAAGTGCCCTTGCGCCGATGTGGTGGCCACATATGCCTCCATGTATCTCTGCCAACAGCTTCTGTCCATCTTCCCTGGAAATGCACTTCAACCTAACACCATTGAGTCTTCTTCTGTACAGTTCATTGTCAACGAACTGGTACATACTTGACTGCCTGGTTATTTTCTCTATCTCTTCTGGCTCATCAGGAAGTTCTCCAGTCTGCAGAAAACGGACGATTTGATGTGCCCATGCTGGAGCCTGAGGCTCAACAGCAAGGACTAAAGGCATGAGGGCTGCTGCGGGAACCTCAGCTTCTACGGCAAGAACCTGCGGTTCTGCCGGAGCTGATGGTCCCCCGGCAAGCCTGCCGGGGCAAGGCTTGTCGGGAACGCCTGCTTCAACTGTACAGACCCTTGGATCTGCAGGAGCAAACTGTTCCTCAGCATCTTGGCTGTTGATCTTGGGGACCTTGGCGGCGGCTTCGGGAAGATCCGCCGGCAAGTAGTCGCCGGAGACCAACTTTCTCTTCTTGTTTTGCCCAACTGACGGTGTAACGGATGGCTGAGTTAACTTGAGCAAGAAGGTCCCTGGTTCCACAGGTAACTTCATTGCAGCGCACTTTGAGAGGCCATCTGCAATATCATTCTGAGCTCTTGGGACGTGCTCCATTTGCAGACCTTCAAAGTGTTCTTCAAGCTTCCTCACTTCATCAACATAAGCTTCCATCAAAGGGCTCTGATAACTCTTATTCACTTGTCGGACCACCAACTGTGAAACTCCCCGCACAATCAACTTCTTGATCCCAAGCTCGGCCGCAATTCTTAGGCCGGCAAGCAAACCTTCATACTCAGCAGTATTGTTTGTCGCTTGTTCCTTGGGAAAGTGCATCTGGACAACATACTTGAGGTGCTCTCCGGTGGGCGCTATGAGTACCACGCCGGCACCGGCGCCTTGCCGCGAGAAAGCACCATCAAAGTACATTATCCACTCGCTGCTCGCTTCTTGGACGGGGACGTTTGTCTCTGGGACTTCTTCATCTGGCGTTGGGGTCCATTCCGCTATGAATTCTGCCAAAGCTCTGCTTTGTATGGTTGAAGTACTTTCGAACTTGAGACCAAAGCTTGACAGTTCCAGTGCCCACTCCACAATCCTGCCTGTTGCTTCTGGATTTTGCAATATCCTCTTCAGCGGAAAGCGAGTGACCACTGTTATCTCGTGTGCTTGAAAGTAATGGCGCAGCTTCCTTGAGGCCATGAGGAGGCCGAAAAGCAACTTCTGCACCCCAGAGTATCTTGATCTAGCCCCCTGTAAGAGGGAACTTACAAAATACATTGGGCGCTGCACCATCTTCCTTCGCACTTCACCTTGTTCCTGCGCAGACTTGTCCTTGTCGGGATCAGGACTCGTCGGGGAAGCCTCCTGCTTGTCGCTGGAAATGCTTGCCGGGGATGTGGGCTCTTCCTCTGCCTCCCTCTCCGCTACTAATGCAGTACTAACCACTTGATTGGTTGCCGCTAGGTACAGCAGCAACTTCTCTTGTGGCCTAGGTGCGACAAGTATCGGAGTAGAGGACAGGTATCCTTCCAGGTCTTGCAGTGCTGCCTCCGCTTCCGGAGTCCATTTCATAGGACCTGCCTTTTTCAAAATTTTGAAGAAAGGCAGGGCGCGCTCTGCAGACTTTGAAATGAACCTGCTGAGGGCAGCCACACAACCAGCAAGTCTTCTTACGTCCTTGACGCACTTCGGGGCTTCAATCTGCTCGATGGCTTTTATCTTGTCGGGTTTGGCTTCAATCCCCCTCTGGGACACAAAGAACCCGAGAAGCTTGCCGGAGGGGACTCCGAAGACGCACTTCTCGGGGTTCAGTTTGAGCTGGATCTTGCGCAGGTTCTCAAAGGTTTCTTCCAAGTCTTGGATCAGGGTACCCTTGCTCTTACTTTTGACCACTATATCATCTATGTAGGCTTCTACATTCCTGTGGATCTGTGGCTCAAAAGCAGTGTGCACCACCCTTGCAAATGTCGAGCCTGCATTCTTCAATCCGAAGGGCATGCGTATGAAGCAATATGTGCCGCATGGAGTAATGAATGCAGTCTTCTCTTCGTCTTCCTTGGCCATGAATATCTGGTGGTAACCTGAGTATGCATCAAGGAAGGAAAGCAGCTCACATCCGGCGGTGGAGTCAACAATCTGGTCAATACGCGGCAAGGGAAATGGATCCTTGGGACATGCTTTATTCACATCGGTGAAGTCTATACAAAGTCTCCACTTCCCATTGGCCTTGCGTACGACAACTGGATTGGCCAACCACGTAGGATGGATTACGCCTCTAACCAGGCCTGCTGCTTCCAACTTCTTTATCTCTTCGGCGATGAATTCTTGGCGCTCCACGGCTTGCTTTCTGACCTTCTGCTTGACGGGCCGCGCATGAGGACAAACAACAAGCTTGTGCTCAATTACCTTCCTGGGAACGCCGGGGATGTCAGATGGTTGCCACGCAAATACATCGACATTCGCCCGCAGGAAGGCAACGAGCGCGCTTTCCTATTTGTTGTCGAGTGTAGCACTGATGGTGAAAGTACCACCAGTGTCGTCCTCCTTGGCGGACACCTTCTTGGTTGCCGGTGGAGCTGCCATTCGTTTCTTGCACTTGCCGGTGGAGCTCGATGGTGCGTCCTCGACGGCAGCGCAGCACTCCGAAGAGGTGCGTTTGCCGGAGTGGGCCCCAGAGCTCTTGCCGGACTTGGTCTTGGTCTTCCCCCCGGGAGCTTCAGCGGCAAGTGTGTTGCTCTCTGCTGCAGCTGCCGCATCCCGGTAGATCTTATCGGCGTAGATAAGCGCGTCCTTCTTGTCGCCGGGGACAGAGATGACGCTTATCGGCCCCGGCATCTTGAGTACGTTGTAGGCATAGTGGGAAGCTGCCATGAACTTGGCGAGGGCAGGACGTCCAAGTATCCCATTGTATGGCAATGGGATACCAGCAACATCAAACGTGATCCTCTCCGTCCTGAAGTTGAGCTCCCCGCCAAAGGTCACTGGCAGAGTAATCTTCCCCTTCGGCTTGCTCCTTCCCGGGTTGATTCCTTGGAACGACCCGGTTTCCTCGAGCTCGCCGTCTGGGATCTGTAGCTTCTTGATCACAGCTGAGGAGATCAAGTTCAGGCCGGCCCCGCCGTCAACCAACATCTTGGTGACCTTGAGGTTGCGGATAGTTGGTGAGACCAACATCGGCAAGCACCCGACCGCAGTGGTGCGGTCAGGGTGGTCCTCAAGGTCAAAGATGATGGGCGTGCCGGACCACTTCAGCAGCCTGCGTGACTCGACGGGCAGCTCAGCTGCATTCACTTCTCGCACCCACTGCTTGAGCTGGCGGTGGGAAGTGTGCAGAGAGGCACCTCCGTCGACACACAGAACCTCTGTGGCCTTCTGGAACTCCTGCTCGCTGTCGTCTCCTTCTTCCATGTCATCATCTTCGTCTTCATCCTCATCCTTGTCGCGGCCCCGGGGAGGTCTGTCACCTTGCCGCTGCTTGGCCTTGCCGCGGCGTCCTTCCCGACCATTGAACGGCCGCTTCTTGCTGGGTTCTCCTCCGCCTCCTTGGGCCTTCTCCTTGTCGCGACGCTCGTATTCAGCCTTCTGCTGCTCTACGAGGTACTCGACTCTTTTGCAGTTCTGAAGATCGTGGCCCTTGGTGCGGTGGATCTTGCAGTACTGCTTGTCGGAGCCGTCCTGCTTGTCGGCTGCCGCTACAGGGGTGGGCTCCTTGCCGGAACCGCCAGCCTGTGCCTTCTTAGCGGGAGCCTCCTTGCCGGACTGCTCGACAACCAGCACCTCCTTGTTCTTCTTCTTTCTGTTATTCCGCCGCCAGTTTTTCCTTGCCGGGGCGGCATCCTCGCTATCGCTTCCTCCTACGCCAGTATCCTCTTCGGGGAGTCCCCTCCCCTCTTCGGCGCGCGCGCACTTGTCAGCCAGAGCGTAGAGCTCGCTGACATCCCGGATCTTGGTCATGGCCATCTCCTCCCTCATCCGGCGATTACGCACGTTCTGGTGGAACGCGCTGATAACCGCGGCAGGGTGGACGTCGGGAATGTTGTGTTGGACGCGGCTGAATCTTTGGATGTACTTGCGCAGGGACTCTCCCTCCTTCTGGGCGAGGATGTGGACATCGCTCTCCTGGCCATGGGGTTTGTGGCCGCCCGTGAAGGCGCCAACAAACTGGTGGCACAGATCCGCCCACGAAGAAATGGAGTTCTCCGGCAAGTGCATAAGCCAAGACCGGACGTTTGGCTTAAGCACTAGTGGGAAGTAGTTGGCTAGGATCTTCTCGTCACGCCCCCCGGCAGCCTGCACCGCGATGGTGTAGATGCTGAGGAACTCCGAGGGGTGCGTCTTGCCGTCGTACTTCTCGGGTACGTCGGGCTTGAAATTCTTCATGCTGGGCCACTGGACTTGCCGCAGCTCACAGGTGAACGCAGGGCAACCTGCCGCGTACGGCAAGTCGCCTGGTTCACCGGGCGCGTGCATGTCGACGGCGGTCCCAGCGCGCTGATCTGACTGTCTTCGGGCTTCTCGTCGACGCTCGATACGAGTCCGAGCGTCTTCTTGCCGCCTGTCATCTAGGACTTGGTGCTGATCGCGGCGAGCCCGCGGATCCGACGACGCCGTAGAGTCGTCGTCGACGTTGATCCGGTGGGGTGGCGATTTCTGCTTCCGCGGCGGGGAGTGCATGGTAGTTGCACCCCCGGCGGTCTTGTTGCCATCGGTCTTCGCTTGGTCGACTTGCCGCGGCCGCGAAGTTGCCGGCTGCTGCGGCGCGTCGTTGTTGGCGAAGGCGATGAGGCTCTGGATTGTCGCCCTCCAGTCTTCGGCCTTGTCTGCCGCTGGAGGGAAATCGAGGAGCAGTTGTGCTCTTGCTAGAGGTTCTGCTGGAGAGGAGGGGAACGGCGGCGAGCGGTGCGAGGAGCGGGACACGCTCGGACTTCTAACGGCGTTAGAAGGAGCATGTTCCCGCCCCGGCGACCGCGCCTTGCTCGTACCAGCGCGCTGGCCTTGAGCATCCCGCGATCCTCCGGCTTGGCCACGCCCCAGCAAGCGTATGGTACCTCCCGTACCACGCCGCTGCTGGTCTTGCACCTCCTGGGAGGGACGTGGGGCGTCTACTGACACTGAGGCCTTGGAGTTCGCCCGGTCGTCAGTCTTGTCCTTGGACTTGGTGGTGCCGTGAGTTTCCTCGCCGGCGACCACCCTTCCGCCGGCGTCTCCTCCACCAACCGTTGGTTCTGGTGGCGGTGGGATCGACGCGGACGGGCCTCCGACCTCCGAAGCCTTCTTCTTCGGAGGCATGTTGTTGTAGCTGACGAAGTTGGTGAAGCTGGAGAGGTTGATGAAGAATGCGCCCGCGTGAGCGCCGGATCAGGTTCGCACAACCTCGACGCCCCCTACCTGGCGCGCCAAAGATGTCGGGGGAAACTATCCTCCCACGAGCACCTATGGGACCGGAGCCCCTTCTACGTTGCGGTGAGGGAGCGGAGGGAGCATGGAGAGCAGATCGAGGAGCACACGCGGGCAGTTTACCCAGGTTCGGGCCGCGCGGACGCGTAAAACCCTACTCCTGCCTTGGGTTGTATTAAGTTCTTGGGCTCGGGAGCTTGAAGATCTACAGTAACAGCTACACCGAGCGAGAGTATGAGCAAGTTTCTGGATTCCAACCCCCTCTACGTTGTGCATGGGCCTCCTTTTATAGCCCAAAGGGGTCACCGACAGGTGTCAACGTAGAGGAGGGTAAAAGTGTAATTTTGGTGGTAGTTGTAACAGTGCGTGAATAGTGCATGAACAGTGGATGAACAGTGGTCTTCACCTAACTTTGACAGTGGGGGACAAGGGCATTGAATGCCCGTCGCCGTCGACCCCAAAAGCGTCCGTCCATGCTTCTCCGTTCGCCATGGCGGTAGCCTCGTCACCGTGGCTTGCCACCGTGTGCCCCAGGCTGCTCAGCCATCTGCCACGTGCCCCTGGAAGGGCCCCAGGACGACGCGTGGGCCGATGAGCTGGAGCGCGGGCACACAGCCTAGGTTTCCCCGGCAAGCACCTTGCCGGGGTAGTGATCTTGCCTGGCCCGGAAGCTTGCCGCTTCCCGGGCCCTGCCGGGGCGCATGATGCGCCGAGGCATCTCTTGAGGTATGTGTTCCTTGGCCTTCCTGGCAAGCTCCTCTTGCCACGGTCTTGTGCTAGATTGATAACCTTGAGCCTGGTGCGGCCTTCCCGGCAAGCTCCTCTTGCCGGGGCCTCGAGCTTCTGACTTGTATACTTTTTTCTTGAATGGCTTCATAGGGACCGGAAAGGTTCCCGGCGAGCACGTGGTAAGCCCTGCCACGGGAAGCTGCTACTGCCCGTGCACAAGTTGGGGTACTAAGGTACCCCTATCTTAGTACACCGACAGCTGGATAGAATCTGCGATGCGGGCTGCAGCTTCGAGGTTTTGGATTGGCGTTCAGAATACCTGAGGCTCGCGCGGGAATGATTGCCGCGGCCGTCGACTGGATTCGGGAATCAGTCGGTGGGCCCGATCGTCGAGTGAACGCTGGAAATTTTCTAGTCGCATGCGCTCAGTCACAGTGGCTAGGCGCGTGCCTTCCGGGGCCCGAGCCTCTGGAGAGTCCCCCACGATAGGGGTGTAAAGTGTGTCTTCATTGCGGCGGTAGAGCTCTTCCCTTTTGCGCAGCAGTGAGGGGCTGGGGTATGTACCAGTCATGGTCATACGATTGATCGTTGTTGCTGCCGCCGTTTCCGCCGCAAGGTTACCCAGGTGGACTGCGCCGTGAGTCGACCATGAGGACTTCAGCCGCGGGGTCGCTGCTCCCGCACTCGGAAAACGTTTCTATGGACCCAGTCGACGGATCGATCGGCCCGTAGTGGTATTCGTCGGGCTCGATAGCCGCTACTTGAGGGGTGGCCGTCTGGCGAGCCACCGCGTGCTTCACCCATCGGCTAGAGCCGCGACCGACCGGATCGCTTGCAGCGGCGCCCAGCGGGGACGACAAACGACGAAGGAGTCGGCCGATACTGAGTCAACGGCTGCTGGAGAAGGACGCCGCAGGCGCTGGCACGGAAGTGCGTAGCCCCACGGACGAGTAGCGCCTTGATGTCGAGGGGGGCCTCCTGGAGCCAAGCGGAGTCGTCATCGATGAAGACGAGTGCTCCGAGCCGGATCTCGCTGCCCAGCGTCAGACCACCGCCGGGAACCATGATGATGGAGGTCGGAGAAAAAAGCTTGCAACCTCACCGGAAGTAGCTAAGACACCTGCCCGACGGTAGGCGCCAACTGACATGGTTCTAAGTCTGACAGTAAGAGTAGGGGGTACGTAGGAGTTGGAAAGATCCTAGCTACGGTGAGATTGTACACGAGATGTTTACGAGTTCAGGCCCTTCTCGGAGGAAGTAAAAGCCCTACGTCTCGGTGCCCGGAGGCGGTCGACTGGAATGTATATGTGTGTGTGAGTTACAGGGGGTGTGAACCCTTGTACTGGAGGAGGGGGTGGCTTATATAGAGTGTGCCAGGACCCCAGCCATCCCCATGTTACAAAGGGTTCAATGTACATAAAGGCAGGATGTTACTGATAAAGCCTGCAATAAAGGGTGATAAAGGCATTCATTACTGCAGAATGAATGCACGACCGTTGCTGGCCTTACGGGACCTTTGACCTTCAGGGGTCAAGTTTTTTTGTACGATCGAGTGTCCTCATCCTTCCGAGTGGAGTTGAGTCGTCTGAGTGGAGGTATGCAGTCGAATGAATTGTCCTCTTGGGCCGTATCAGTCGACTATTTCTGTTGTCTTTGAGCTGACTCTTGAGCTTCTGGGGTAGTGACCTTGGGTGGGGTATTAGGGTCAGGCCCGTGACCCTACCCTAGGTCTGTAGCATCATCAGTTGCCTTGTGCATCCCCAAGCTAAGGCTCTTGCCACTCTTTGTTCCATAGTCCATCAAATCCTTACCCAATAACTTGAAAACTTCACAACACAAAACTTAACAGAAAATCTCGTGAGCTTCGTTAGTATAAGAAAACAAACCACCACTTTAAGGTACTGTATTTAACTCATTCTTTATTTATATTGGTGTTAAACCTACTGTATTCGAACTTCTCTATGATTCATACCCCCCGATACTACTCATAGATTCATCAAAATAAGCAAACAACACACGAAAAACAGAATCTGTCAAAAACCGAACAGTGTGTAGCAATCTATAACTTTCGAATACTTGTGTAACTCTAAACATTCTGAAATAAATTTTTGGACATGAGGAATTTGTCTATTAATTATCTGCAAAAAGAATCAACCTAAAATCACTCACCAGTAAAAAAATGGCAGCTAATCTCGTGAGCGCAAAAGTTTCTATTTTTTACAGCAAGATCACAAAGACTTCACCAAAGTCTTCGCAAAGGTTCTACTTGGCACAAACACTAATTAAAACACAAAAAATATCTAACCAGAGGCTAGATGAACTATTTATTACTAAACAGAAGCAAAAGCAAAGAAAAAAATTGGGTTGCCCCCCAACAAGCGCTATTGTTTAACGCCCCTAGCTAGGCATTGATAATTTCGATGATGCTCACATGAAGGATAGCAATTGAAACACGAAGAGAGCATCACATAGCATGTGAAAAACATACGAAAGTCCAACGTACTTCCTATGCATAGGCATCTTATAAGAAAACAAATTAGCAAGGCAAGCAAAAACTAGCATATGCAAGGAAGCAGAAAGGAACGATAGCAATCTCAACATAACGAGAGGTAATTGATACGTCACCAACGTATCTATAATTTTTTATTGTTCCATGCTATTATATTATCTGTTTTGGATGTTTAATGGGCTTTATTATACACTTCTATATTATTTTTGGGACTAACCTACTAACCCAAGGCCCAGTGCAAATTGTTGTTTTTCCCTATTTCAGTGTTTCGCAGAAAAGGAATATCAAACGGAGTCCAAACGGAATGAAACATTCGGGAGAGTCATTTTTAGAACAAATGCAGCACATACGACTTGAAGTACACGTCAGGGAAGAAACGAGGCGGCCACGAGGTGGGAGGGCGAGCCCCCCACCCTCGTGGGCCACCTGTTGCTCCACCGACGTCCCTCTTCCTCCTATATATATCCATGTACCCTGAAAACATCTGAGAACACCACGAAACCCTAATTCCACTACCGCAACCTTCTGTACCCACGAGATCCCATCTTGGGGCCTATTCCGGAGCTCCATCGGAGGGGGAATCAATCACGGAGGGCTTCTACATCAACACCATAGCCTCTCCGATGAGTTTGAGTAGTTTACCACAGACCTTCGGGTCCATAGTTATTAGCTAGATGGCTTCTTCTCTCTATTTGGATCTCAATACAAAGTTCTCCACGATCTTCCTGGAGATCAATTTGATGTATTCTTTTTGCGGTGTGTTTGTCGAGATCCGACGAATTGTGGGTTTATGATCAAGATTATCTATGAACAATATTTGATTCTTCTCCGAAATCTTTTATGCATGATTTAAATATCTTTGCAAGTCTCTTCGAATTATCAGTTTGGTTTGGCCTACTAGATTGATCTTTCTTGCAATGGGAGAAGTGCTTAGCTTTGGGCTCAATCTTGCGGTGTCCTTTCCCGGTGACAGCAGGGGCAGCAAGGCACGTATTGTATTGTTGCCATCGAGGATAAAAAGATGGGGTTTATATCATATTGCATGAGTTTATCCCTCTACATCATGTCATCTTGCTTAAGGTGTTACTTTGTTCTTATGAACTTAATACTCTAGATGCATGCTGGATAGCGGTCGATGTGTGGAGTAATAGTAGTAGATGCAGAATCGTTTCGGTCTACTTGTCACAAACATGATGCCTATATACAATGATCATGCCTAGATATTCTCATAACTATGCGCTTTTCTATCAATTGCTATCTTGAGAGAAGCCACTAGTGAAACCTATGGCCACCGGGTCTGTCTTCCATCATATTAATCTTCCATCAACTATTTATCGTTGCTTTACTTTTATTTTGTAATCTTTACTTTCAATCTTTATAACAAAAATACCAAAAATATTATCTTATTATCTTTATCAGATCTTACTTTTGCAACTGGCCGAGAAGGGATTGACAACCCCTTTATCTCGTTGATTGCAAGGTTCTTATTTGTTTGTGTAGGTACGAGGGACTCGTGTGTAGTCTTCTACTAGATTGATACCTTGGTTCTCAAAAACTGAGAGAAATACTTACGCTGTTGTGCTGCATCACCCCTTTCCTTTTCATGGGAAGAACAACGCAAGCTCAAGAGGCAGCAAGAAGAATTTTTGGTGTCGTTGCCGGGGAGATCTACGCAAAGTCATATACCAAGTACCCATCACAAACTCTTATCCTTCGCATTACATTATTTGCCATTTGCCTCTCGTTTTCCTCTCCCCCACTTCAACCTTGCCGTTTTATTCGTCCTCTTTTTTGCCCCGTGTGTTTTATCGTTTGCTTTTCTATTATGGCTAGTCCTTTATCTCATCCTTTGTCTCCCGAGTTTGAAGTTCTTCACTTCAAACAAAGGCAAGGAGAAAACTTAAAAGATGCTTGGTATAGGATGATGGAATCGTATCGTAATTGCACCTTAGAGGTAAATTTTAGGATTTTACTTCGCAATTTTTATGTTGGACTAAATATGTCCCATAGACAACTCTTGGATTGAGTTGCCAAAGGAATTTTTAGCGAAATTGATCCCAGTATTGCGCATTAAATTATAGAGGGAATAGTGGGAACACTAAATCAACAAAAGGGGTTACATCATACCCAGGAAGACACAAGAGTTTTTGAGAAAATTTGCGAAGTAACAATTTTTTTACAAAAATCTCTTGAACCTCTTAAGAGTGTTAGCGGAAATATCCACCACATGAATATGTTGATCATCCTTTGCAATAAGCGGTTGGATTCATTAGATCTAAAAATTTCCGAATATGAAGGGAAACGCAAAGAACCTCCCGGATTCGAGCATGACGCCGCAAAAAAGATAGGAACCAAAGATGGCAATACCTAGATCTATTCTTGTATCATGCCTAGCTAGGGGCGTTAAACGATAGCGCTTGTTGGGAGGCAACACAATTCTATTTTATTTGCTTTTACTTCTGTTTAGTAATAAATAATGCATCTCGCTTCTATTTATATGTGGTTTTGTGTTTTAATTAGTGTTTGTGCCAAGTAGAACCTTTGGGAAGACTTGGGTGAAGTCTTTGCGATCTTGCTGTAAAAAACAGAAACTTTTGCGCTCACGAGAATAGCTACCATTTTTACTGGAGAGTGATTTTAATTTGATTCTTTTTGCAGATGATTAATAGACAAATTCCTCACGTCCACCAATTTATTTGAAAAAAATTAGAGTTACAGAAGTATTCGAAAGTTACATATTGCTAAAGATTGTTCTGTTTTTTGACAGATTATGTTTTTTGTGTGTTGTTTGCTTATTTTGATGAATCTATGAGTAGTATCGGGGGGTATGAATCATAGATAAGTTGGAATATAGTAGGTTTAACACCAATATAAATAAATAATGAGTTAAATACAGTACTTTAAAGTGGTGGTTTGTTTCCTTATACTAACGGAGCTCACAAGATTTTCTGTTAAGTTTTGTGTTGTGAAGTTTTCAAGTTTTTGGGTAAGGATTCGATGGACTATGGAACAAAGAGTGGCAAGAGACTTTGCTTGGGGATTCCCAAGTCAGACCAAGGTAAAATTCAAGGACAACCAAAATCCTAAGCTTGGGGATGCCCCGGGAAGGCATCCCCTCTTTCGTCTTTGTCTATCGGTAACTTTACTTGAGACTATATTTTTATTCACCACATGATATGTGTTTTGCTTGGAGCGTCATCTATGATTTGTGTCTTTGCTTTTTATTTTACCACAATCATCTTTGCTGTACACACCTTTTGAGAGAGACACACATGAATCAGAATTTATTACTCCCTTCGTTCCCAAATATAAGTCTTTCTAGAGATTCTAACAAGGGACTACATACGGAACAAAATAAGTGAATCTACACTCTAAAATATGTCCACATACATCCGTATGTTGTAGTCCATTTGAAATGTCTAAAAAGACTTATATTTAGGAACAGAGGGAGTAGAATACTGTATGTGCTTCACTTATATCTTTGAGCTAGAAAGTTTTGCTCTAGCGCTTCACTTATATCTATTTAGAGCACGGTGGTGGTTTTATTTTATAGAAATTATTTATCTCTCATGCTTCACTTAAATTATTTTGAGAGTCTTTTAGAACATCATGGTAATTTGCTTTGGTTATAAAATTAGTCCTAATATGATAGGCATCCAAGATGGGTATAATAAAAACTTTCATATAAAGTGCGTTGAATACTATGAGAAGTTTGATACTTGATGATTGTTTTGAGATATGAGGATGGTGATATTAGAGTCATGCTAGTAGAGTAGTTGTAAATTTGAGAAATACTTGTGTTGAGGTTTGCAAGTCCCGTAGCATGCACGCATGGTAACTGTTGTGTGACAAATTTGAAGCATGGGGTATTTCATTGATTGTCATCCTTTGTGTGGAGGTCGGGATCGCACGATGGTTAACTCCTACCAACCCTTCGCCTAGTAGCATGCGTGTAGTACTTTCTTTTGATGAATTTTCGATTTTTGCAATAAGTATGTGAGTTCTTATGACTAACGTGGAGTCCATGGATTATACGCACTCTCACCATTCCGCCATTGCTAGCCTCTCTAGTACCGCGCAAATTTCGCCGGTACCATACACCCACCATATACCTTCCTAAAAACAGCCACCATACCTACCTATCATGGCATTTCCATAGCCATTCCGAGATATATTGCCATGCAACTTTCCACCATTCCATTCATATGACACACTTCATCATTGTCATACTGCCATGCATGATCATGTAGTTGACATCGTATTAGTGGCAAGGCCACCTTGCATAATTTTTCATACATGTCGCTCTTGATTCAATGCACATCCTGTTACACCGCCGGAGGCATTCATATAGAGTCATATTTTGTTCTAGCATCGAGTTGTAATCTTTGAGGTGTAAATAAATAGAAGTGTGATGATCATCATTATTAGAGCATTGTCCCAAAAATAAAAATAAAAGGAAGAAAGGCTAAAGAAAAAAGGGAAAGCCCAAAAAAGAAAAAAAA
>LR738715.1:310137026-310153196 GCA_902687465.1 Secale cereale | reverse complement strand
TGTTGCAACTTGGCTTCTCCGTGGTACCAGCTAGATCGCGCACGTCTTTTGTTGGGTTGGGTTCTTGAGAAGGAGGCCCCATGAAGTCGCCACCGTACCCATGATCGGCAAAGTACTGATCGACGTTGGCAAATGTATCGTCGTCGTCGTCGTTCTGATCCTGTGCCATATGCATGTTTGGATCCAGTGGCATAGGGATGTCCGGCACCGTTGCGGCGGTCTTGCCATGGGGCCGACCTGGCGCCGGCACGACTGGCGGTGTTGTCTTTTGGGTGGTGTCCCCCGCCCCCAAACGAATTTGGCTCTTCGGCCAAAGCAGGGGCCAGCTTAGGCAGGCGCTGAGGGTCATCACGTCATCATCGCCGGCCCCGACTGTAATGCCCAGGATGGGACTATACCACCTACGTGTCGAGGCACGACTTAAAGGTATAAGCCCATCCTAGAATGAGCTCAAGTTTGGTATCTTTGCACGACTCATGTAAAAGAGGGATTAAATTGCAAAAGGAGATAGTTGGCTTACACTCGCCACTTCACACAATACATTAAATAAGCAAAACATCATTCAAAACATCACAACCCGACTACGGGTGAAGATCCAAAAGAAAGATACCAAAACAAAAAGCCACAGGTCAGGATCGAATCCTAGTAGAAACCACTACTGATAATCGAAACGTAACAAGCATAAGGCCACTCTCTTCATCGAGCTCCCAGTGAAGTACTTGAACCAGCTCCTGCATCAAACTCGGCTGAACCTGCATCTGGTGTTGTAGTATCTGTGAGCCACGAGGACTCCGCAATCCCATAACCATGGGTATCAAGACTAGCAAAGCTTTATGGGTAGGAAGAGGTAAAGTGGTGAGGTTGCAGCAGCGGCTAAGCATAATATGACGGCTAGCTTACGAGTACCAGAATAAGATGAGCATCTACGCAAACGGTCGCCAAAGTAGTGATCGCTAAAGATCCTAACTACATACGAGTCAAACATAACCCCACCGTGTTCTCTTCTCAAAGTGAAAAGAGACAGTCACGGTTACTCACACAGTTGTGTGTTTTACTTCGGATCCTCTGTCAAGTTTTCTACAACCGGACATTAACAAATTCCAATCTGCCACATAACCGCGGGCACGGCTTTCGAAAGATCATAACCCTGCAGGGGTGTTCCAACTTAGCCCATCACAAGCTCTCACGATTAGCTGAAGTGATAAATATAATATCATCACCCCTTATCTTAGGGAAAAACCGATCAGGCTCGGCATCCCGGTAGCACAAGACATTTCGACAATGGTAAAACAAGTCCAGCAAGACCTCCCGGTGTCTCGACACCCTGATAGTAGCCGCACGTATCTCGTCTCAGGACACGACCGGATGGGCCAGGCTACGGGAGCCAAACCTCGAGTTTCCCCGTGGTGGCCCCGCGGGCTCCCTGTTTGGGACCAACACCATCAGCACTGGCCCCCCTGCTATGTAGAAAGAATCCTCGGGTAGCGCTAACTCCCTATGCAATTTAATTAATTAATTAAGTTGTTATTATGAGCAAATTAAAACCAATGTTGGGCCTTGCTGGAGGAGTTTTATTCAAAGTCGAACTGTCAAGGGGTCCCCATCCACCCATCGTGTAAGGAACGAAAAAAATCAAGGAACATAATGTCGGTTTATCGGCGCCTAAGGTGGCATGAGTGGAACAAAACACCGAGCAAAAGGCCAAGCCTTCCACCCATGCCCAGTATATAGGTGTGTTAAAATAATAATTATAGATATTGTGATATAACAACAAGTTCCCTCCTGGAACAAACTTCATCTTCACCTGCAAGTAACAACGCTATAAGAGGGGCTGAGCAAGCGGGTAACATAGCCAAACAGTGGTTTTGCTAGGAAGGTGTCAAAGGTTAGAGGTTTCATGGCAACAAGGAGAGGCTGACATAAAAGATGGGTAGCACGACATGTAACGATAGCATCGAGACAACTAAGCATGGCAATGATAGTAAAGGTATCCAAGGGTATGATCATCTTGCCTGGGAATCCACAAGGAAGAAGAACGGATCCACGAAGTAGACGGAGCAACACAGTCGAGCGAATCCTCACAACTCTGGAACGAAACCGAAGCTAACAAGAGAAGCAACCGGAAAGAAGCAAACAACACGGTAAACACACAAGCATAAACATGGCATACGATGCACATCCAAGTATGATGCATGTCCGGTTTAAATATGCATGGCATGGCAAAGTGCACAAACAAGTACTACAAGTTAAGTGGAGCTCAATATGCAACGAGTTGCATATTGACGAAACACCACATTTTAATTATTTAATTGACTCTCGTTTATTTACAAGACAAGATTAATAGTTTGTTAACATGGCAAGAGGTGAAGCAAAAATAAACTACCTATTTAGACATTTTAAATGAGGCCGGAAAGAACCACAACAATTCTGGAAAATCCCCATGAGCATGTTTGGTAATTATTAAAGCAACAACAATTCACACATTATAAAGTTGTTAACATGATGCGGATGACATGATCAAGTTTTATGCAATTTTATTAAAAGTTGACAAGAAGATGATAGGAGAATATGTCACCGTGGTGGAAAGAAAGGGTGCCACGGCAATGATCCGAAAATGATGCAACGCAACATCTCGGTTCCGGTAACTCGTTGAGAGACCGGTGCAAAAGCAAAGGCGGAGTGATCGAGTCGAACAAGATGAAAGAGGTGGGGTGATCCCGTTGCCGGGTTCGCACGGGTCGGTGACGAGGCAACCGAGGAGCACGACAAAAGATGATACGGGCACGGAGCACACAAGGGAAACATCTCATACAACCACAACATCACACGGGTCATCGTCTCAGGGTTATACCTTCGGGACAATCGTTCTCGGAGGGGTTCAAGTCGTCGAGGGACGTAGTGGAAGTAGGCGTTCGCGCGGGTCGTAGAGGAAATAGGCGTTCTATTTCGTAGATGTACAAGTCGTCGATAGAGGTACACGCGGTCTTCGGCGACGGTAGTGGAAGTAGTGGTACTTGACGCGTTCGTCTTGTGTAGTCGTACTCGTTCGTAGCGGTCTTGCCGGTCTCGGGCCGTAGTCGTACACGGGGCGACGGTAGACGTACTCGGTCGTCGTGGTACTTGGGTCTTCAACTTGCCGGTCTTGGTTCTTGTCAAACTCGTAGATGGCAGCAAGGAGCTGGACGAAAGCAAGGTCAACGGGGCAACCGAGGAGCAAACAAAAACGCGTAGGCATCATGGCAGCAAGCCATGACCGGCGGAAGCAGCAGCAGGTTGGCGGCGCCGGGCGCTGGAGAAGGAGGACCGGGCGCTCGGGGATGCTGGAGGACGCGTCCATGGAGGCGGTAGAGAACTCCAGCGGCGGAGGAGGAAGGCCGCGGTCATGGAGGCGAGGACCTGGCCGGCCTGGCGAAGAGGAGACGAGGCAGGCGCTGGTCTGCTGGCGCGTTCGATGCCGAGAGGGGCCGACGAGGTCGGGCGGTCGACTGCTCCTGGGACGACCTTGCGAGGGGGCGCGCGCGAGGTAGCTGGGGTGCGGCTCTCTGGCGCGAAGGAGATGCGGCGGAGGTTGGCCTTGGAGCTTGGCGAGGAGGAGAGGCGCTCCTGGCCGCGGGAGGAGGAGGCCCGCAGGGAATCGGGGGAGAGCTGCGAGGGTAGAAACCGCGCTGGCTGCGGTCTGGGGCTCCTGGCGCGGGAGGACGATGGGGAGACGATGGGGATCGAGGGAAGGGTTTGGGATCGAGGGAGATGGGGACAAGCTGGCGGCGGGCTCGAGGGAACGCGAGGGGATCGAGGGAGATGTGCGCTGGGGTCGTCGCTAGGGTTACGGAGAGGCGCGGCTGGGCCTGGAGTGGGCCTTGGGCCTGGAGGAGAGGGAGGCTGCGGGAGGAGAGGAGGCTGGGCCGGCTTGGGCCTGAGGGAAAAGGCTGACTGGACCTTTCTTCTGCTATTTTTGGCCATCTCCAAAACAGAAAAATAAAAATAGCCAGGAAAAGAGAAAAAAAGAAAGGAAGGGATGCAAAAGAATTTGGACAAGAGGCTATTATTCCTGGACTCGCAAAATTGCGTTGGTTCCCAGAAAAATAGAAAAGGGGCATGAATGGAAAATAAATTCAAATTCCTTTGAATTTATTTCAAATGGTGTGAACAAGGACTATGATTTAGAAGAGCCCAAAAATGTCCGGAATTTTGGAGGAGCCTCGATAAAAGGAAAAAGAATTATTGGCAAGGTTTTTGAAGGAGAAACTCGAAGTGAAAAGCATGGGGAAAATTATGCACGTGTGTTGGTTAATTCCAAACAAATGGAATATTTATTTATATAGCTCCCTAAATATTGAGAGGCTTTTATATGTTATAAAGAGAAGTCATTCTTCCCTCGATTTAAATGGACCGAAGGTCCACACGGTTTATTTAGGTTGAGATGCAAAATAAATATGACATGATGGCATGATGACATGATGCAATGCAAAAATAAATAACACAAGCACAAAGAACACACGGGAGAACCCGGAACATCTAGAATCTTCTGGAATCTTCTGGGACGTCGGTCTTCGGGCGTCACAACTCTCCCACACTAACAGAGGATCTCGACCCGAGATCCTAGAGATAGCACCGGGTAAAAACGGAAAAGAAGAGGTAAAACAAAGTTGCTTCTTTGACAGACGAGTGAAACCAAAAAAAGCTTGAGAGGTTGACCAAAATGAAAGAAGAATACAACGGAGATGAACGAAGTTAAGAGCACTCCGGTAAAATGAGGAACAAGGAACATTACGAGAACCTTGTAGGTTGCAAGACATTAGACGAGAGCTTGCGAACCAAAAGAATATGAAACTGCACGGTATAGCCAATGAATAAGAATGACATGATTCGGACAGCACTCCGTCTAAAAATGGAAGGGATTGAACAAGAACTTGCCAAGTTGGGAAGATACTTGATGAAATCAACAACATATTGCCTCCGAAACAATTGAAAGAATGGCACAAGGGGTAAGAAGGATTCAGACAGCACTCCGGTTGAAAAGTGAGGCAAAACTAGATAAGATGACGAAACTAGAATGTTGGGCACAACACTCCAGTTAGATAGATAAACAAAGAAAAGAACATGATCTTGACAAAACGAGATTATGGGACCAAAAACGGCAATATCACAATGCATCCGGAATGAAAGAATAGAATATAGATCAATGAAAGAAACGAATGGAGAATAAAAATGACAACTTCTCTCAAAATGAATTTGAAGGAGCATCCTTACGAAGAAGGATTGAACGTAGTTGTTGGAAAAATCAACAACGAAAACGAATAAGCTTGATGTGGGCTTATGGAAAACATCTCAAAATTAAGAGGTGACAACCAGCCACTAACTTAAACAATTGATTGGATAGAGATCAACAAGGAGACGAAAAACTTATTTCACCGGAATGATAACTGAAGGACTTGGGTCATTTATAAGCACCATAATAGCAACAATCCTTAGGGAAAGCTTTAGGTGAAATACAACCCAAGATAACTCCAATGAATAAATTGAAGGGTTGAAATATTTCTTGAACAATGAAAATGATGGTTTTAAATATCTCATTCTTGATAACTCGTGAATCATGAAACATGAAGGAATTAACAAGAATGACATAACACCATCTGAAAAGATAAGGTAGAAAGAATTGCAATTGGAATGCATGATGAAGAATGCTTGAGCTCCAACAAGAATCATGATGAAGACTTCGAGGATGAATTAAAACATGATGAACCACCATGAAGAACTCCGGTAATGAAAGCATGAGAAGTGAAAGATGAAAATAATAAGATTCAAGGCCTGCGATGAATTAGATGGAGGTTTGAATTGATAATTGAAATAATTTGGAGCTCTGGAAAACAAGATGAACAACTTAGAACCAATGATATGTTGAACAAACTCCGAAGGGATTAATCACCTTGAAGGAATAAGAATAAGAATTGTGTCATGCATCCCCTTCACCAATTTAAATTGATGACAACCAAAGGATTTGGCATACTACTTATTCTCGTTGGGAAGAATTAAAGAGAGATCTTGCACAAGCTTGGGTAAATTTTCAACAAAGCACCGGTAGGATTATGAAAAGAACGAGTGAATGAAAATGATAACAAAGGAAGAGAAAACTTGAAAGAACCACCGTAAGAATAGGGAGACGAACGAAGAGACATCAATGAAGAATATTTGGAGAACGAAGTTGAAAACTGAGAACGAAGAAATCTTCTGAAATGATGGCCTTCGGAGGATCACAATGGAAAGAATTCATGAAATGCTTTGGATGGGTATAAAATCATTCCTCACAATCTGAACAAAATGAGGATGGTATGAAGCTAGAACCACGAATCTTGGAAGAACGGCTAAGATTTAAGAGAAACTCTTCTCCGGTCTCCAAATGTTGAGAATGAAGACGAAAAATGCCATAAGAATTTGAGATACTCCGGAAGAATGACAAGAGGAAGGTGGAGCTAAAGATGGAAATAATTGAAAACAAGCTTGGAGAAGGCATGTGACTGATGGAAATCATTTTTACGTCACACTTTGAAAAGAATATGAGTATAACTCCAGAAAAATTAGAAGAGTCAGGTAAGATCCTGGGAAAAGACCTGTGGGTTAGGGCCCACTCAAAAGAAATCACCGTTGAAAAAGATTGCTTAAGAGATATTGCACCGGTTGAGTTAAATGGCTTGAATAAGATAGCAATCCTCAAAATAATTGAACGGGATAAGAATAGAATTATGAATCTTCAGCACTCCGGATATGAATAGCAAGAGGAGAATGATTAATTGGAGCACCGGAATAAGAAAGCATTTTGAAAAGAGGAAAAGGATAAAATCAACACCGAAATCTTGAATTACATCCACCGGCAGAATTTGAGAACAAAAGAATGATGAACTTGAAGCTCTTGAGCATCTTCACGATAATTCACCAGATAAGAACATTGAAGGAAAAGAATGAAGAAACCTCACATGAATAAAATGGATATTTCATTTGAAAATTTCTGGCTCCATAAAGTAAAGGGTGGGAGGGTGGGGAAACAAAGACAACTTGGGATGAATGAAACAGACACCACGTCGAATTTCTCAACGGTGTCCATAAGGAATAACTTGAAGAGAAGGCACACCGGTTGGAAAGAATTTAACATGACCATCTCGATGGTCAAGAAGAATTAGCACTCCCATAGGAATATGAGAACACCGATTAGGAAAGGTATGGAATCAACATTTGACATCGAAGCAACTCGAATACCAGAATCAAAACAAGAACAAAGGATAGATATTTCGCAGCATCATCTTCACAATATCATCCGAGCAAAGAATTGAATGAATGAATTCCGCAGGTACATCAACTTGACGAGAAGCCACTTGGAGAACAAAAGGTAAATAAAAAGGAACAAGGAACAGATAGAACAAATACAAGATAGAAGTTTCGTTCCGACATATTCGTGCTGAAAGCTCATGGAACGTGTTACAAAAGGGTTTTGCAATCCCCGGATCAGCATAGCCAAGGACCCTTTAAGATGCAACTCCCGATCGGAACAAGCCCATAAAACCACTTCACTCAATGTAGAACCCCGAACTTCATATCATGCATCCGTTGGAAGAATGCCTAGAACTACTAGATGAACCCACCTATTAATTTCCGAAAGTTTCCAGTTATGCAATCAGGTGTTGGGGATACAGGGGAAGCACCGCGCAATCAACTCTAAACCTACATCCAGTTGTATCCATCCTTCAACACATAACCAGTTATTTTCGGAAACCGTTTACCTCGGACCTTCGAAACGCATATACTATACAAGCTATGGCAATACTCCCGAACTACCTCCCCAGTACTGGGTGATGTCGGGGTTATCTTGCCACTAACCGCATAGGAGAGTTTTCGATGTCGGCCGTTTTAAGTATTCTAGTACTGCCGCGATGGATTTGTGACGACAACAGCTCGGAGCTCAACTCCCCGGGACACTGCCACAACCCCTAATGACAGGAGGCATCGAGAACAATGTTCTCGTCACAAAGACATCGAAACAATCCAAACAATACTCGCGTGATCCTAAAAAAAATTTGGTGCATTTTTGGAGAGTAGAAGAGACAAGAGTAATCGTCAGGAGTCCTCACCAGAGTGAAAAGGGATGAGGAGCAAAAGAAATCCTACTCTCCGATATATATAGGACTCAAAACAATTTCAAGTGTGTGCCTAGACTCAACCGTCAACGATTCGATCAATCAGTGGGGGCTTCTAGGTCGGAAAAGGCTCTGATACCAACTTGTAATGCCCAGGATGGGACTATACCTCCTACGTGTCGAGGCACGTCTTAAAGGTATAAGCCCATCCTATAATGAGCTCAAGTTTGGTATCTTTGCATGACTCATGTAAAAGAGGGATTAAATTGCAAAAGGAGATAGTTGGCTTACACTCGCCACTTCACACAATACATTAAATAAGCAAAACATCATTCAAAACATCGCAACCCGACTACGGGTGAAGATCCAAAAGAAAGATACCAAAACATAAAGCCACAGGTCAGGATCGAATCCTAGTAGAAACCACTACTGATCGTCGAAACGTAACAAGCATAAGGCCACTCTCTTCATCGAGCTCCCAGTGAAGTACTTGAACCAGCTCCTGCATCAAACTCGGCTGAACCTGCATCTGGTGTTGTAGTATCTGTGAGCCACGAGAACTCAGCAATCCCATAACCATGGGTATCAAGACTAGCAAAGCTTTATGGGTAGGAAGAGGTAAAGTGGTGAGGTTGCAGCAGCGGCTAAGCATAATATGGTGGCTAGCTTACGAGTACCAGAACAAGATGAGCATCTACGCAAACGGTCGCCAAAGTAGTGATCGCTAAAGATCCTAACTACGTACGAGTCAAACATAACCCCACCGTGTTCTCTTCTCAAAGTGAAAAGAGACAGTCACGGTTACTCACACAGTTGTGTGTTTTACTTCGGATCCTCTGTCAAGTTTTCTACAACCGGACATTAACAAATTCCAATCTGCCACATAACCGCGGGCACGGCTTTCGAAAGATCATAACCCTGCAGGGGTGTTCCAACTTAGCCCATCACAAGCTCTCACGATTAGCTGAAGTGATAAATATAATATCATCACCCCTTATCTTAGGGAAAAACCGACCAGGCTCGGCATCCCGGTAGCACAAGACATTTCGACAATGGTAAAACAAGTCCAGCAAGATCTCCCGGTGTGTCGACACCCTGATAGTAGCCGCGCGTATCTCGTCTCAGGACACGACCGGATGGGCGAGGCTACGGGAGCCAAAACTCGAGTTTCCCCGTGGTGGCCCCGCAGGCTCCCCGTTTGGGACCAACACCATCAGCACTGGCCCCTCCTGCTATGTAGAAAGAATCCTCGGGTAGCGCTAACTCCCTATGCAATTTAATTAATTAATTAAGTTGTTATTATGACCAAATTAAAACCAATGTTGGGCCTTGCTGGAGGAGTTTTATTCAATCGAACTGTCAAGGGGTCCCCATCCACCCATCGTGTAAGGAACGCAAAAAATCAAGGAACATAATGCTGGTTTATCGGCGCCTAAGGTGGCATGAGTGGAACAAAACACCGAGCAAAAGGCCAAGCCTTCCACCCATGCCCAGTATATAGGTGTGTTAAAATAATAATTATAGATATTGTGATATAACAACAACAAGTTCCCTCCTGGAACGAACTTCATCTTCACCTGCAACTAACAACGCTATAAGAGGGGCTGAGCAAGCGGGTAACATAGCCAAACAGTGGTTTTGCTAGGAAGGTGTCAAAGGTTAGAGGTTTCATGGCAACAAGGAGAGGCTGACATAAAAGATGGGTAGCGCGACATGTAACGATAGCATCGAGACAACTAAGCATGGCAATGATAGTAAAGGTATCCAAGCGTATGATCATCTTGCCTGGGAATCCACAAGGAAGAAGAACGGATCCACGAAGTAGACGGAGCAACACAGTCGAGCGAATCCTCACAACTCCGGAACGAAACCGAAGCTAACAAGAGAAGCAACCGGAAAGAAGCAAACAACACGGTAAACACACAAGCATAAACATGGCATACGATGCACATCCAAGTATGATGCATGTCCGGTTTAAATATGCATGGCATTGCAAAGTGCACAACCAAGTACTACAAGTTAAGTGGAGCTCAATATGCAACGAGTTGCATATTGACGAAACACCACATTTTAATTATTTAATTGACTCTCGTTTATTTACAAGACAAGATTAATTGTTTGTTAACATGGCAAGAGGTGAAGCAAAAATAAACTACCTATTTAGACATTTTAAATGAGGCCGGAAAGAACCACAACAATTCCGGAAAATCCCCATGAGCATGTTTGGTAATTATTAAAGCAACAACAATTCACACATTATAAAGTTGTTAACATGATGCGGATGACATGAGAAAGTTTTATGCAATTTTATTAAAAGTTGACAAGAAGATGATAGGAGAATATGTCACCGTGGTGGAAAGAAAGGGTGCCACGGTAACGATCCGAAAATGATGCAACGCAACATCTCGGTTCCGGTAACTCGTTGAGAGACCGGTGCAAAAGCAAAGGCGGAGTGATCGAGTCGAACAAGATGAAAGAGGTAGGGTGATCCCGTTGCCGGGTTCCCACGGGTCGGTGACGAGGCAACCGAGGAGCACGACAAAAGATGATACGGGCACGGAGCACACAAGGGAAACATCTCATACAACCACAACATCACACGGGTCATCGTCTCGGGGTTATACCTTCAGGACAATCGTTCTCGGAGGGGTTCAAGTCGTCGAGGGACTTAGTGGAAGTAGGCGTTCTCGTGGGTCGTAGAGGAAGTAGGCGTTCTATTTCGTAGATGTACAAGTCGTCGGTAGAGGTACACGCGGTCTTCGGCGACGGTAGTGGAAGTCGTGGTACCTGACGAGTTCGTCTTGTGTAGTCGTACTCGTTCGTAGCGGTCTTGCCGGTCTCGGGCCGTAGTCGTACACGGGGCGACGGTAGACGTACTCGGTCGTCGTGGTACTTGGGTCTTCAACTTGCCGGTCTTGGTTCTTGTCAAACTCGTAGATGGCAGCAAGGAGCTGGACGAAAGCAAGGTCGACAGGGCAACCGAGGAGCAAACAAAAACGCGTAGGCATCATGGCAGCAAGCCATGACCGGCGGAAGCAGCAGCAGGTTGGCGGCGCCGGGCGCTGGAGAAGGAGGACGGGGTGCTCGGGGATGCTGGAGGACGCGTCCATGGAGGCGGTAGAGAGCTCCAACGGTGGAGGAGGAAGGCCGCGGGCATGGAGGCGAGGACCTGGCCGGCCTGGCGAAGAGGAGACGAGGCAGGCGCTGGTCTGCTGGCGCGTTCGATGCCGAGAGGGGCCGACGAGGTCGAGCGGTCGACTGCTCCTGGGACGACCTTGCGAGGGGGCGCGCGCGAGGCAGCTGGGGTGCGGCTCTCTGGTGCGAAGGAGATGCGGCGGAGGCTGGCCTTGGAGCTTGGCGAGGAGGAGAGGCGCTCCTGGCCGCGGGAGGAGGAGGCCCGCAGGGAATCGGGGGAGAGCTGCGAGGGAAGAAATGGCGCTGGCTGCGGTCTGGGGCTCCTGGCGCGGGAGGACGATGGGGAGACGATGGGGATCGAGGGAAGGGTTTGGGATCGAGGGAGATGGGGACGAGCTGGCGGCGGGCTCGAGGGAACGCCAGGGGATCGAGGGAGATGTGCGCTGGGGTCGTCGCTAGGGTTACGGAGAGGCGCGGCTGGGCCTGGAGTGGGCCTTGGGCCTGGAGGAGAGGGAGGCTGCGGGAGGAGAGGAGGCTGGGCCGGCTTGGGCCTGAGGGAAAAGGCTGACTGGACCTTTCTTCTGCTATTTTTGGCCATCTCCAAAACAGAAAAATCAAAATAGCCAGGAAAAGAGAAAAAAAGAAAGGAAGGGATGCAAAAGAATTTGGACAAGAGGCTATTATTCCTGGACTCGCAAAATTGCATTGGTTCCCAAAAAAATAGAAAAGGGGCATGAATGGAAAATTAATTCAAATTCCTTTGAATTTATTTCAAATGGTGTGAACAAGGACTACGATTTAGAAGAGCCCAAAAATGTCCGGAATTTTGGAGGAGCCTCGATAAAAGGAAAAAGAATTATTGGCAAGGTTTTTGAAGGAGAAACTCGAAGTGAAAAGTATGGGGAAAATTATGCACGTGTGTTGGTTAATTCCAAACAAATGGAATATTTATTTATATAGCTCCCTAAATATTGAGAGGCTTTTATATGTTATAAAGAGAAGTCATTCTTCCCTCGATTTAAATGGACCGAAGGTCCACACGGTTTATTTAGGTTGAGATGTAAAATAAATATGACATGATGGCATGATGACATGATGCAATGCAGAAATAAATAACACAAGCACAAAGAACACACGGGAGAACCCGGAACATCTGGAATCTTCTGGGACGTCGGTCTTCGGGCGTCACACCAACGGGTCGAATCGGAGGTAACACCTCGTCGCAGCCTGGCAGCACCCGAACCAGTTGAACCCTAAACAAGTTGGGTGGCATCTGGGTACCGTGGAACAAGGGGTTGCCTGGTTGAATGATTTTGCCCTTGGTGACATCGACCAACTCGTTGTTCACGAAGTGCAGGAGAGTGCACGGAACGTCGGCGGTGCCCTGCGAAAACATGTAGGGCGTCAGGGATACCCAGTCAAAGGCAAGGAGATGAAGTCCTCGACCGAGAGAGGCTTAATTAGTTACCGTGATGATGGCGTCGAGCTCGGCTAATGTCGAGGCACCGCCAACGGCGGGGGTGCAGTTGACGGAGGGACCGCTTGCTGCAGAGGTGCCGGCCGGCGTACACCCGGGTGCATTAAGCTCCCGTGCCGGCGTCGGAGACACCAATGCCGCCTCCGCTGACACAAATGGCCCCACCATCGCGTTCTGTGAGTTGCTGGTCGCGAAGCTAGGAATCGGGAGCGTCCCTTGTTGGCCGCCCGCAATCCACGCACTCAACCCCTCGATCAAGGTAGGCACAATGGCGGTGATCGTCGCTCCAAGTTGTTGTTGCACTTGCTCTTGGACAATCTCCGTAATCCACGCCACCTATGCCTTGAGTTCTTGAACCTCGCGCGCCTGGATTTCCGAGCTGGTCTTTTTCTCCTTTCTCCCACCAGCGTTATAGTATGACGACCATTTTGTCAACAAGCCTTTGCCGGCCACATGACCAGCTGACGTCGGATTACTGAGCTTATCCTTGTTCTTCATTACATTCAACGCCCTATTTAGAGTCGTGTCCCAAGGGTTGCTCTTAGTCGACCCCGCACTACTGCTTTCAGTCGCCTGTGGAAGGAATGTGAACCATTTAGAAATTTGGCTTCATTAATTACAATGCAACCATATGGAGCTAATTATGCGGGGGTGTATTCCTTACCAGAACAAGCTCAAGCGCCATGGTCTTCGGATCCGTGGTAAGCTCCTTTATTTTCGGGTCCTTCTTGTACCGGGCCCTGACAAAGTTCCTGGTCTGCTTGTCACCGTATTTATCGAAGAGGGGCGGTAGGCCTTGCTCGGCACGGTCCGCCTCCTCCTTGTCCCATATAGGCTCCGCCACTCTGTAACCGCCGGGACCAAGTGTGTGTTCCCCTAAGTTCAGCTCCCGCATTTCTTTCCCCCACTGACTTGATTCGGAGTGTGCGGTGCTCGAGCAATTGATCTTGAAGTCGTTGTAGTCATCTTCGGTGATCGAAGGATTTTTCTCCTTGATCTTCTCATAACTCTCACCTTTCTCGATCATTCTCTTCACATTTCTTTTCAAATTAGACAGGGCCTTGCTCATCTTCGTGAGGGTAGCATTGTTCACTTTATTCCCTTTGAGGCTTGTGTTTTCAAATTCAGCGGGGAACTTGTATCATTCGTGGACCTTCGTGAAGAGGAGGTTGCGCAAATTCCCTCGATCAGGATGCCTCAGGTTCTTGGCGTTGATCGAGACGGTGCTCCGGAGAATGCACCCGAGCTGAAGCGAGTACCCCTTGACTATTCGTTCGGGCGCCGTTGGATTCCCGTCGGAGTCCACTTCAGTAACTTCCTCCTCGATGGTGCAGAGCACGGTCGGGCGCCGGTCCTTCCGTTGCCTCTTTGGTTGGCTGCCATCTGTACGTGCGCCGCCATCATCGGTGGTGGCATCCTCGGCGGCACCATCAGTGGTGGCATCAGTGGGGTCATCCTCGGCGGTACCATCAGTGGTCTCAGGATCGGTGGGGAAGGCGGCGTCCTCATACAAGTGAGGTTGTTCCTCCATCTCCTGGGACAGCTCCCAGAATGCCTTGCCGCCCGAACCCCCGGCCTCATCGTTGTTGGCCATGTTTCTCTCTAAATAGGAACAAAGTTTGGTCAAAAAGTTGGTTATTGTCAAGGAACAAGATCATGGTCTCATCATTTAGGGTTTGTCGACACCGAGGCATCCTAAAAGCTAAGCTTTTATAATTGTGGGTTTTTCGACGCCGAGGCACCCTAAAAGCCTAAGCTTTCATCATTTCGGTTTTTATCGACACCGAGGCACCCTAAAAGCCAAGGTTTTATAATTTATGGTTTGTCGACACCGAGGCATCCTAAAAGCTAAGCTGGGAAGGAGAATTCTAAGTTGGGCCTAATCACTTGGCTCTATTGCTGCCTATGGTTTAATGCAGCAAGAATAAAGGGGCAGTTGATCCTACTTAATTAACTACTAAGATACCCCGGCCCATGCATTAGTCACAAGTACCCCATATGTCCTATTTTTAGCAAAGTCATGCTAAAATTCACGGAAAATTTCAGCATGACCTTTGCTGAAAATAGGACATATGGAGTACCCGAATTTGCCGGAACGGAAGTTAATCAACATTCCAGGAAACTCAAGGGCCTCTCGGGGTACCTGCAAAATCATTATCCCCGCCTAATGAAGTCGCCAATGGGTCATTTCAGAAGATCACAAGTAGCATCATCACAAGTACAACATCATCACAAGTACAGCAGCAACAGCAGTGAATACAGGCATAACAGCAGCATCAACAGTTAAGAAAAAGTTGCAGAAGCTTGTAAAACAAGACTTTGAAGTTCAAATCATTACAACAAGGAACCAAATACATGACCACCATTATTATCATTGTGCTAGTGTGACATACAAGTAGTACTAGTGTACATGAAAAAAAAACCTAAAACCTAAAACCCCAACAGAACATGAAGCCCACCAACCGGCTAAACGAATTAAAGATCTCACTTGGGATGACAGCGAATAAACGTAACCAACCCTAACTCCAAATTAACTAGAGTTGAAGCTGGTAAACAGGAGAACAAGAGCATTAGGTAATGGTCCACCAATGTTCAAGCATCTTTTATTTAGGATCAAATTAAGCTCCACAGAGATGTATATATACAATATATATGAGACTATAAACCGTAAACCATGCCTGAGACTGAGACCAGATTCAGAAATGAACAGTAACACAAAAGACAGAAATTGTGCAAGATACTCTTGTCAAGTGTAACTTATGCCATGTCTGAATTGCCATATATGCAGCAGTAATTAAAAGGAGTCAAATGGAACAGGCTGCTAGCTGAGAGTAAGAGCACAACAACCAGATCAGACTTAGCCTAGTCTAAGAAATACTAACTAGGACTAGCCCCTTGTAAGCCTATTTTGAATTAACGAAAGATTAAAAGTAGCAGGTCTATTCGTAAGGCTCCCGCTCTAACTGCTAACTGAATATTTATTTTGTAATCAACTAGGCCTTGCAAACAAAGGTTAGTATCGCGGGGTGGCTCCCGCTAACTGCTAACTGCTCTCCCCGATCTAGATGACCAGACATGCTAGTATCACGACACAAACATGACTACCATACTAGTAAAGGCTAGAGCCAAAGGGGTTCTGAAAAAGATGAAATTGTCACCGACTATGGCATGCCAAAGTATGACAGCAAGCACTAACATGTCTTCCAATAAGATAGAAGGAGATAAAAACTAACGAGCTCTTTCGCAACACCAAACCAAGTGCTATCGAGACGACTCTGGAGCCAGATGACTTTTATTCAAGAAAGCTGGCCCAGATTGAACCTGGGAATTGCAAGGCCCTTTTTGGGTTCCTTCTAACAAACATTACAGCTGTAGTATTGATTTGGATAGTTCTTAGGAATTATTAAGCCATCTTTTAGATTTTAGTGTGCT
>LR738715.1:310114527-310128423 GCA_902687465.1 Secale cereale | reverse complement strand
TTGTTTGTGTGTAGCTGATGTTTACGTTGTGTTGCTTGGTTATCCTACTGGTTCGGTAACGTTGGTTTCATAACTGAGGGAAATACCTACCGATGTTATACTACATCATCCCTTCCTCTTTGGGGAAATACCGACGTAGTTCTAGCAAGACATCAGGGGCCTGCCAGGTGGCCCACAAGGCAGGGGCGCGCCCAGGGGGTAGGGCGCTCCCCCGCACCCTTGTGGATGGCAGGTAGCCCCCCTATGGTACTTTCTTCGCCCAATATTTTTTATATTTTCCAAAATAATTCTCCGTGAAGTTTTATGACTTTCGGAATTGTGCAGAATAGGTCACTCGGATTTGCTCCTTATCCGGTCCAGAACTCCAGTTGTCGGCATTCTCCATTTTCATGTAAACCTTATAAAATATGAGATAAAAGTCATAAGTATTGTGCCATAATGTGTAATAACAGCCCATAATGTAATAAATTATGATATAAAAGCATGATGCAAAATGGACGTATCAACTCCCCAAGCTTAAACCTCGCTTGTCCTCAAGCGAAAGCCGAAATCAAAAAAATATGTCCACAAGTTTAGAGATATATGTGTCGATAAAATAAAATATGGACATGAGGGCATCATGACCATCTTTAGAATAGCAACAGATATTGTCATATAATTCTTGTGCGAAAGTAACAATTTGTTCACAAGGTAAAGTACGAATCAGAAACTTCACTCGAAGCTAACACTCTATGATCTCAGTCACTGAGGAAATTGCAATTTATCATAACATCAGAAAGAGTCAATATAAGATCTTTTCAGCAAGTGCACATAATCAACTATCATTTAATCTTTCACAAATGCTAACACTCACGCAATACTTATGAATTCAAAGTTTCAAGAGAAAGATAGGGGCTTATAGTTTCGCCTCCCAACGTTTACCTCAAGGGTAATGTCAACAATAATGGTTCATGGTCCTTTACATCCGCGTGGATATATATATATATATATATATATATATATATAGATCTGGCTCCAACATATTGTGCTTGCCAAAGGATAAAAGTAAAAAAGAAGAGGTGAGGGTCACCTTGACTCTTGTATAATGGTAAAAGATAAAAGTAGAAGATAGGTCCTTCGCAGAGGGGAGCAGAGGTTGTGATGCGCTTTTATGGTTGGATGCACAAAATCTTAATGCAAAAGAACGCCACTTTATATTGCTGCTTGTGATAAACAACTTTATTATGCAGTCTGTCGCTTTTATTTCTTCCATATCACAAGTTCGTATAAAGCTTATTCTTCACACTAATAGATCCTACATATTTAGAGAGCAATTTTTATAGCTTGCACCGATGACAACTTAGTTGAAGGATCTTACTCAATCCATAGGTAGGTATGGTGGACACTCATGGTAAAACTGGGTTCAGGGATGTTTGGATGCACAAGTAGTATCCCTACTTAGTACAAAGGATTTGGCTAGCATGAGAGGGAAAAGCAAGCTCAACATGTTGGAGGATCCATGACAATATAATTTCTATTCGGATGTAAGAAGACATAACCCATCATGTTGTCTTCCTTGTCCAACCTCAACTTTTTAGCATGCCATATTTTAATGAGTGCTCACAATCACAAAAGATGTCCAAGATAGTATATTTATATGTGAAACCTATATTTCTTTATTACTTCCTATTAATTGCAACAATGACCGAAACTATGTTTGTCAACCCTCAACAACTTTTATTCATCATACTCTTTACATGCGAAGTCATTACTTTCCATAAGATCAACATATGATCTTTTTTATTTCTTATTTGTTCCCTCAAGATCATAGCAAGAAAGTAAAACCCTCAACTCAAAACAACTCTTTATTATATAACTCACGGACTCGATTACATAGATAGATCTCGAAGCAAAACTTAAAACTAGATCATACTAAAACTTTATTCTACTAGATCAAGATATAACCAAAAGGATCAAACTAAGAAAAACGATAAAGATAAAGGTGTGATGGTGATACGATACGATACCGGGGCACCTCCCCCAAGCTTGGAAGTTGCCAAGGGGAGTGCCCATACCCATGTATTCATGTATGTTTCTTCGGAGGTGGTGATGATGGAGTTGTTGATAAAGTAGTGCCACACTTCGAGAGCAAGAGATGCTCCAATCTACGAATAATGCTCCGGAGGAAGATGATGTGCTCTTGCAACAGAATATTTTCACGAGTGAGATATTTATTTTGCACACGAACTGTCTCAATGATCTTAAAAGCTTCAATTTCAGTAGGGGTAAGATGATCGTAGTACGGTTGAAGGATGTCTTCTTCTTCTGCCGCCGATACTTGATCTCCCACGACCTTCTTGATCTTATCGCCCTTGTTGGTTTCCCTAGGTTTTTCTCTCTTCATCTCTATCTTCATCAGCCAAGCATCATCGACCTCATTGTTGGAGGAGGGAGAAGACATGATGCCCGGCCTTGAAAACTCTGGCAGAAAATAGCTCGAAACAAAAACAGAAAATTTTGCCGTGGTACGGTGGTCAAAACCTTTGGGAGATTATGTAAAGAATTTTTACCGACCAAAAGAAGTATCGTGGAAGAAAACGGAGTCCGGAGGGGACACGAGGTGGCCACAAGGCAGGGGGCGCGCCCAGGGGTTAGGGCGTGCCCTCCACCCTTGTGGTTGCCTCATGCACTCTTCAAACTGCCTTTAATTTTCCTATTTTTCTAAATATTCCAAAATGTTGAAAAATAATGTTGGAAATGTTTTGGATTTGATTTACTTACTGTGCCACATACCTATTCCTTTTCGGAGTCTGAAACGTCCTGGAAAGTATCCCTTATGTATTCCTCCAGTGTCATGGTATTAATTATGTTGGTCTCAATATTTAAGGGAGTACCTGAGATATAATGTTTAATTTTTGATCGTTTACCACCTTCGGATTTGTGCCTTCGGCGTTGTTGATTTTAATGGCACCGGAATGATAGACCACCTCGATAATGTACGGACCTTCCCATTTAGAGAGAAACTTTCCTGCAAAAAATCTTAAACGAGAGTTGTGTGGCAAAATATAATCACCTACATTAAACTCACGCTTTTGTATCCTTTTGTCATGCGATCTTTTGAATTTTCCTTTAAACAACTTGGCATACTCACAGGCTTGGGTTCTCCATTCATCGAGTGAGCTAATGTCAAATAACCTTGTGACACCCCGAGACCAATGCACCAGGTGTCAGCCAGTTATTCGTCGCCGTTGCCAAGTCATTTGCTTGCGTGTTGCATCTTGCCATGTCATCATGTGTGTTGCATCATCATGTTTTCAAAAATTGCATCCGTCCGAGTCCGCCCGTCCTTCCCGTTGTCCGTTCTGAGCCCAGACACACTTGCACGCGCCCGCGGCACCTCCAAATATTTATTTTATGAGTGGCCGGAAAACATTCTTGGAATGGGATGAAACTTGGCGTGTGGTCTTATTATAGTGTAGGCAGACCGCCTGTCAAATTTCATCGCATTCGGAGCTCGTTTCATAGCCCAACCGTTAAATATAGCGGCACTAGTCGCCGGTTAATACGTTGGACGTTTTTGGTCTCCGAAAACCGCGCGGGTCTCTTTTCCCTTCTCTCCTCGTAGCCCGAGACCCCATCTACACAGCTCACTAGGCCTGCCTAACTCTCCCTCCGCTCCGGTGCATTGGATCGCGATCGGAGGGCTCTGTTTCGCTTCAAAACCCCTCCAAACCCTATCCCTAACCCCCCCCCCTTTCCTATTTAAGCTCCCTCCCCTGCCAAAAATGGAAGCCCTAGCCCCCCTAACCCTCAGCCGCCGCCTTCCCCCTCGTTTTCAACGGCGAGCGCCTCCTCCGCCACCACTTGTCGCGCCCCCATCGGCCTGCGCCGCCGCAAACTCCGCCCCGGCCCAATCCGCGGCTGCCACGTGGGCGAACCGCGTCCCCCTGGCCTCCCCGCCGCCGCGGCCCTGCAGGCCCACAGGGAACCCGACCTGGGCCGCGTCGGGCCCCGACCGAGCCCCGCAGGCCCGTGCACCTCTGCTCCGTCCTGCCTCCAGCCCCTCGCCGCTGGGTCGCCGGAGCGTACCCGTCGGTCGCCCCTCGCCGGACCAACCCTGCCGCCTCGCCTCAGGCTTGGATCCGCCGGGAAACGGCCGGATCCGCTCTGCCCCACCGCCTCTCTGCAACCCCGTCGCCCTCCTGCGCGCCGGCTGCCGCAGCTCGCCGCCCTGCCCCAGTTCTGTAGCGCCGCCGGCCTCGACCTCTGCAGCCGCCGCCGGCCTCCACCGCAGGACAGATCCGGGATGGCGCCGCCCGGATCTATTCGTTCTCATCGCCGTCGGAGTCTTGCCGCCAGTGGCCGCCGTCCCGTCGCCGGAACCCCAGCGCCGGCGGCCTCGTTCCCGATCCAGGCGACATCAAAGCCGAGCCCTCGCCCCGTGTCTCTGCCAAGCGGGCCCCGCACGCCCGAGTCCAGACATGTCAGATGCGCCCGGACATGTCCACCCTTATGTCACCGTGTGCCACTGACGTGTGGGCCCGGATGCCCAGCCGGCGGACGTGTCCGCTCCATCATGGACATGTCCACAAGTCCTAAGGTTGTGTTTTTCACTAAGTCCCCAAAAACTTCATATCCTGATGCATACTTTGAGTGGCTGTATCTCTTTGTGTGTATGTCCAAATTGTGCATGTAATATGTCAAAATGTTCGTTGTGATATGCTCTTCATATTGTTCCATTGTGGCATTCTTGTTTGAGTTCATCTTGATGCCCTAATCATCGTTGCAAGAGTGCGATATGTTTAAAACTGCTGTTGACTGTAAATTTGTTGCATGCTTGTGGTGATGATAACTTTGTGCATGTTTATCCAAATGAAGCATATGATATGTCAAAATGTTCATTGTGAAGTGCTCTACATGATGGTTGATGTAGCATTCATGTTAGGTGTCATATTGCCATGTTAATCTCTGTTGCAAAAGTGCATTTGGCTGTTAAGTGCGGAAACTTGTTATGAGGTGCTGATTTGACTTGCTCATTGCTATTGATGTGTTCGTCTTTCATGCCAGATGTCAATATGTTTTAGAAGCACTATCATATGGTATTTGCTGTGGTGCAATCAACTTTTCATGATATGCCTTGTGGTGACTTAAACAAGCTTGTAAACATGCCATGCCAATGTTGCTGTTTTATACTTAGTGAAAAACTGCTAAGTCTGAAACTATTAAACCTGATGCTATGTTTACTTGAGGCCTCACTCAAATCCATGCTGGTTTTGGGTTGTCAAATGATCATTTCTTGTTGTCCATGTTATGCTCTATCCATCCATGCCCTTTGTTGCACATATAACCTGCTGTAGCGTATTTCTTTCTTGATCTCAAGTTGCTATAAATTTACCTGTCAGGATGTTATCAGCATGATCAATTTGGTGAAGCTTGTTGTTATTGATCCATGCCTCCTATGGAGTTGTTCCAATGGAGTTGTTTGATGTATGCTATGTCTATTACATGTCCATGCTCTTTATATACTTAGTAGAGTTGATATGCTTGTTGTTTTGTGCCTCCGAAGGCAGCATCGTGATGATGTTTTTGCCTTCCCGGATTTTGACTAAGTTTGGATAAATTTGTTGCAACTTGCCATGCTTGTTTAATTGTGTTCCAGCAAGTTTTTGGGTGTGTTCTAAGTTCGTGCTTGTTAAGTATCATGTCTATTTCACATCCATGCCTCGTGTTTGGGTGATGTAGCATATATATACCTTGCTCCAAAGTTGCTATGATGTTGTATTTGGACAGCTTGTTGTTATATCTTGTTTCATGTGTATGTGTTGAACCGTTGCTCCATTTTGAGCGTGCTCTATATGAAACTTGTGTGATTTTGCATGTAGAAACATAATCTCGTGTTGAATGCCTGTTTGGAGTATGTTTGCTTCATGTTTGGATGCTTCTTGCATACTTGACATGATTGTCTTGTTTTGCTCATATCTTCTAGGTCGTAGCTCCGTATTAAATAAACTTTATATGAGACTTGACTAGAATTTCGAGTAGATCATCATGGTGCATGTTACCTTGTTGTTTAAGAACTTGAAATTAATGTTTGTTCAGATTTTTACCAAATTAGATATGTGCATATGAGGACGTACCGGAATTGTTAAAAGTAGTTTCCGGCCTCATTTAAACTTGTTGGTTTGTGTTGTTCTTGTGTGCTTCATCCCTTGCCATGTTTTGCATCATATAGACTTGTCTTGCATCATACTTGGATGAGCATCTTGTCATGTTCTTGAGTGGTGTGTTTACCATGTTGTGTGATTTCTTCTCGCTAGTTCTTTTCCGTTGCGATCATGAGGTTTCGTTCGTCTACACTTGGTTTGTCTTCGACGCTTCTTCTTCGTCTGCTTCATGGACTCATTCTTCTTCCTTGCGGGATCTCAGGCAAGATGACCATCACCTTGGATAGCTTTACTATCATTGCTATGCTAGATGTCTCGATGCTATCATTATATGTCGCGCTACCCATCATTTATTGTCATCCCCTCTCCTTGTTGCCATGAAACCTCTAACCTTTGACACCTTCCTAGCAAACCATTGTTTGGCTATGTTACGCACTTGCTCATCCCCACTTATAGCGTTGCTAGTTGCAGGTGAAGATGAAGATCGTTACATGTTGGAACTTGTTGTTGGAATATCACAATATATCTTATATATCTTAACACACCTATATACTTGGCAATGGGTGGAAGGCTTGGCCTTTTGCTCGGTGTTTTGTTCCACTCATGCCGCCTTAGGAGCCGATAAACCGGCATTATGTTCCTTGATTTTGCGTTCCTTACACGGTTGGGTATATGGGGACCCCTTGACAGTTCGTCTTTGAATAAAACTCCTCCAGCATGGCCCAACATTGGTTTTAATTAGCCTCATAATAACAATTTAATTAATTAATTAAATTGCATAGGGGCCGTGTCCCCGAGGATTCTTTTCTACATAGCAGGGGGCAGTGCTGATGGTGTTGGTCCCAAACGGGGGTTCTGCAGGGCCACCACGGGGAAACTCAAGGTTTGGCTCCCGTAAAATCGCCCATCCAGACGTGGCCTGAGACAAGATACGCACGGCTACTATCAGCGTGTCGGCACGCCGGGAGGTCTTGCTGGACTTGTTTTACCATTGTCGAAATGTCTAGTGCACCGGGAATTCCGAGTCTGATCGGGCCTTCCCTAAGATAAGGGGTAATATTATTATTACTTCTGCTGATTGTGAGAGCTTGTGATGGGCTAAGTTGGGACACCCCTGCTGGGTTATGATCTTTCGAAAGCCGTGCCCGCGGTTATGTGGTAGATTGGAATTTGTTAATGTCTGGTTGTAGAAAACTTGACAGTGGATCCAAAGTAAAACACACAACTGTGTGAGTAACCGTGACTGTCTCTTTTCACTTTGAGAAGAGAACACGGTGGGGTTATGTTTGACTCGTAGGTAGTTCAGGATCTTTAGCGATCATTACTAGTTTGCGACCGTTTGCGTAGATGCTCATCTTATTCTTGTACTCGTAAGTTAGCCACCATAATTATGCTTAGCCGCTGCTGCACCCTCACCACTTAACCTCTCCATACCCATTAAGCTTTGCTAGTCTTGTTACCCATGGTTATGGGATTGCTGAGTCCTCGTGGCTCACAAATACTACAACAACAGTTGCAGGTACAGGTTTCCGATGGCTTGACGTGAGAGCGATGTTACCTTTTTGTTGGATTCTTTCTTCTTCTTCTTCTTCTTCTTCAGTCTTGGGTTAGGTTCCGGGTCGGCAGCCGGGGATAGCAGATGGATGTCGTTGTGCTTTTCATGTTTGCATACGTAGTCGGACGCCTTGTATTGATGATGTTGTATTCATGTGACTTGTATGTATTGTTATATCCCCCATGTATGTATGTAATGGTACGATGTAATGATGTCCATCTTGCTAAGAGCCCGAAATGCGGTTGTGCCTCAATCACGTATGTGTCACGTGATCGGGATAGAATTGCATCTTGGGCCTGACAAGTTGGTATCAGAGCCTCGACCGACCATAGGAGCCCCCTTGTTTGATCGTAGTTTGGCCGTTGTTGAGTCCAGAAGAAAAAATTTTCGGAGTCTAGTTATATCGGAGAGTTGGAATTCTTTTTACTCCTCAGCCCCTTCATCGCTCTGGTGAGGAATCTTGACGTAGGTGTTTTGAATTACTCCTCTTCCCCTTCAATTTTTTTTAGGATCACGCGGTTAGTTTTCGTTCGTTGCGATGTCAGTTCTTTTCATCTGGTGCATCTCTCATCGAGTCGATTTGACCCTCCCCGTATTTTGCTTCAACCCTCAGTTCTTTTCAACCGACGGTGTTTTCCCCGTCTGAAGTGGACTTTCTTTTTCCAACCCGCCCACCCTTTTTCATCTCAGACCGGAGTACTAATCGAGTATCCACCCTACTCGTGTGAATCCTCTGCATTATTCCTCAGTTATTTCAACTGGAGAATTCTCCCCTCATTCGTCCTTCTTCATCTCTTTCTTTTCCGGTGGAATCAATTCAAGTATTCGGTGTTCTTCATATTCTTTTCCCTCTGCTCAAATGTTTTTCCCCTTGCTCGTTCACCTCTCTCTAATTAATTATACCGGCGTTCCGAAGACTTCTCAGGAGATTTGTCCATGTTCCAATTAATTCGAGGTTGTCACCTCCTTCGAATCTTTTAATCATTCTGATGCATCATCTCCTTTTCAATCCTTTCAACGGTGTTTTCTCTTTGGTGGGCTCGTAACTCACAGGTCTTTTCCAGGATCTTACCCGACTCTTCTAATTTTCCCGGAGTTTCCGAAACTCTTTTCAAGTATGACGTAAGTATGGATTTCATCAGTCATAGCCCTTCTTCAAGATCGCTTTCAAAATCTTTCGTGTCGATTCGACCTTTCTTCTTTTCATTTTTCCGGAGTATTTCATGAATTCTTTTCTTTGTGTTCCTCCAAAGGCCATCATTTCAGAAGATTTCTTCGTTCTCAGTTTCAACTTCGTCCTCAAAATATTCTTCATTTATGCCTCTTCGTTCGTCTCACATCCGACCGGTGCTTCGTTCAAGTATTTTTTTAACAGTTCACGATCCCTTCGTTCTCATCATTCAAATTCCCTCAAGTGCTTTATTCTTCCCGACGATTATTCTCTTTTCTTTGTTCAATTTCAATTATTTACGGTGGTTTATTCCCTTTCATCACTCGATTTTAATTCTTACGGTGGTTCGCTCAAGAGTTCTTTTTTCGGTGTTATCATATCAATCCATTCTTTTTATCCTAATCTTACCGGTGGTTCATGAAGAATTTCGCAAGTTCGCGATATATCCCTCTTTAACCATTTCAACGAGAATAAGTAGTATGCAAATCCATTGCTTCTCATCAATTTAATTGCTGGAGGATAAGCATAACATAATTCTTATTCTTTTCATCAAGTTGATTTATTCCTTCTTTCCGAGTTTATTCTTGATGAATAAATTCTAGTCCCAAGTGCCTTCATCTTTTCTTCCCCGGAGTTCAAATTTTTCTCGGCTATCTCGTCGGAACCCCGTCTAATCATCGCCAGGCTTTAATCTTATTCCTTTCATTCGTCATTTCTAAATCATCATCCTTTTTGCTACCGGAGTTCTTCATGGTGATTCTTCATGAGATAATTCATTCTTCAAATGTTCATCTAATTCTTATGGAGCAGCTCAAGAAGTATTCTTCTTGCATCCCGAATTGCAAATAATTCTCCGTGTTCTTTTGAAATGGAGTTTTGCATTTCTTCCTTCATTCTCATCTATTCAATATTTTGGTTGCGGCATAATTAACCTCAACTTTTGAGATGTTTACATAAGTCCACGACAAGCTTATTCTTTTGTTGTTGATTTTCTCAACAACTCCGTTCAAACCTTTCTCTTCAAGATCCTCTTTCAAATTCATTCGTGATGAAACGTGTTGTTCTCTTATCCGTTCTTTTCATTTCACTATTGTAATCCTTATGGAGGCGTTGTGTTGTTGCTCTCGTCGAGTATCATTTCATATTTTCAAATTCAAGTTCTATTCCTTCCATTTTCAGCCGGAATGCTGCCCAAATTCCTTCGTGGAGATTCCATTCTATCTCTTATTAACTGGAGTGGTTTCGAATTCATTCTTATTCCTTCAGCTCTTGTTTCGTGCCTTTCAACCTCCTTGATTCTCGTTGTATTCCTTGTTCCTCTGGTCTAACGAAGTCTTTGCAACTTTGTTCATCTTTGTTGCATTTTTTTTCCTTTCAAGTTGTTCAACCTCTCAAGGTTCTTTGGTATCACTCTTTTGTCCTCGAAGAACTTTGTTCTTCCTTTTTTTCTCTTCTGTCTCGTTCCTAAGATCTCGAGACGAGATCTCTTGTTAGTAGGGGAGTGTTGTGACACCCCGAGGCCGATGCGCGAGGTGTCAGCCAGTTACTCGTCGTCGTTGCCATGTCATTTGCTTGCGTGATGCATCTTGCCATGTCATCATGTGTGTTGCATCATCATGTTTTCAAAACTTGCATCCGTATGAGTCCGCCCGTCCTTTCCGTTGTCCGTTCTGAGCCCAGACACCCTTGCACGCGCCCGCGGCACCTCCGAATATTTATTTTATGAGTGGCCAGAAAACGTTCTCGGAATGGGATGAAACTTGGCGTGTGGTCTTATTATAGTGTAGACAGACCGCCTGTCAAATTTCATCACATTCAGAGCTTGTTTGATAGCCCAACCGTTAAATATAGCGGCATTAGTCGCCGGTTAATACGTCGGACGTTTTCGGTCTCCGAAAACCCCCGCGGGCCTCTTTTCCCTTCTCTCCTCGTAGCCCGGGACCCCATCTACACAGCCCACTAGGCCTTCCTAACTCCCCCTCCGCTCCGGTGTGTTGGATCGTGATCGGAGGGCTCCGTTTCGCTTCAAAACCCCTCCAAACCCTATCCCTAACCCCCCTTTCCTATTTAAGCTCCCTCCCCTGCCAAAAATGCAATCCCTAGCTCCCCTAACCCTCAGCCGCCGTCTTCCCCCCTCGTTTTCAGCGCCGAGCGCCTCCTCCGCCGCCACTTGTCGCGCCCCCATCGGCCTGCGTTGCCGCAAACTAAGCCCCGGCCCAATCCGCGGCTGCCACGTGGGCGAACCGCGTCCTCCTGGCCTCCCCGCCGCCGCAGCCCTACAGGCCCACGGGGAACCCGACCCAGGCCGCGTCGGGCCCTGACCGAGCCCCGCAGGCCCGTGCGCCTCTCCTTCGTCCCGCCTCCAGCCCCTCGCCGCCGGGTCGCCGGAGCGTGCCGGCCGGTCGCCCCTCGCCGGACCAACCCTGCCGCCTCGCCTCCGGCCTGGATCCGTCGGGAAACGGCCGGATCCGCTCTGCCCCGCCGCCTCTCTGCGACCCCGTCGCCCTCTTGCGCGCCGGCTGCCGCAGCTCGCCGCCCTGCCCTAGTTCTGCAGCGCCGGCGGCCTTGACCTCTGCAGCCGCCGCCGGCCTCGGCCTCTGCCCCGTCGTCGGCCTCCGCCGCAGGATATATCCGGGCTGGCGCCGCCCGGATCCGTTCGTTCCCGTCGTCGCCGGAGTCTTGCCGCCAGCGGTCGCCGTCCCATCGCCGGAACCCCAGCGCCGGCGGCCTTGTTCCCGATCCAGGCGACGTCGAAGCCGAGCCCTCGCCCTCCGTCTCTGGCAAGCGGGCCCCGCGCGCCCGAGTCCGTACATGTCCGATGCGCCTGGACAGCTCCACCCTTCCGTCACCGTGTGCCACTGACGTGTGGGCCCGGATGCCCAGCCGACGGACGTGTCCGCTCCAGCATGGACATGTCCACAAGTCCTAAGGTTGTCTTTTTCACCAAGTCCCCAAAAACTTCATAACCTGATGCATACTTTGAGTGGTTGTATCTCTTTGTGTGTATGTCCAAATTGTGCATGTAATATGTCAAAATGTTCGTTGTGATATGCTCTTCATTTTGTTCCATTGTGGCATTCTTGTTTGAGTTCATCTTGATGCCCTAATCATCGTTGCAAGAGTGCTATATGTTTAAAACTACTGTTGATTGTAAATTTGTTGCATGCTTGTGGTGATGATAACTTTATGCATGTTTATCCAAATGAAGCATATGATATGTCAAAATGTTCATTGTGAAGTGCTCTACATGATGGTTGCTGTAGCATTCATGTTAGGTGTCATATTGCCATGTTAATCTCTGTTGCAAAAGTGCATTCGGCTGTTAAGTGCGGAAACTTGTTATGAGGTGATGATTTGACTTGCTCATTGCTATTGATGTGTTTGTCTTTCATGTCACATGTCAATATGTTTTGGAAGCACTATGATATGGTCTTTGCTGTGGTGCAATAAAATTTTCATGATAGGCCTTGTGGTGACTTAAACAAGCTTGTAAACTTGCCATGCCAATGTTGCTGTTTTATACTTAGTAAAAAACTGGTAAGTCTGAAACTGTTAAACCTGATGCTATGTTTGCTTGATGCCTCACTCAAATCCATGCTGGTTTTGGGTTGTCAAATGATCATTTCTTGTTGTCCATGTTATGCTCTATCCATCCATGCCCTTGGTTGCACATATAACCTAATGTAGCTTATTTATTTCTTGCTCTCAAGTTGCTATAAATTTACCTGTCAGGATGTTATCGGCATGATCAATTTGGTGAAGCTTGTTGTTATTGATCCATGCCTCCTATGGAGTTGTTCCAATGGAGTTGTTTGATGTATGCTATGTCTATTACATGTCCATGCCATTATATACTTAGTAGAGTTGATATGCTTGTTGTTTTGTGCCTCCGAAGGCAGCATCATGATGATGTTTTTGCCTTCCCAGATTTTGACTAAGTCTGGATAAATTTGTTGCAACTTGCCATGCTTGTTTAATTGTGTTCCAGCAAGTTTTTGGGTGTGTTCTAAGTTCATGATTGTTTAGTGTCATGTCTATTTCACATCCATGCCTCTTGTTATCAAGTTTGGGTGCTGTAGCATATGTATACCTTGCTCCAAAGTCGCTATGATGTTGTATTTGGACAGCTTGTTGTTATATCTTGTTTCATGTGTATGTGTTGAACCGTTGCTCCGTTTTGAGCGTGCTCTATATGAAACTTGTGTGATTTTGCATGTATAAGCATAATCTCATGTTGAATACCTGTTTGGAGTATGTTTGCTTGATGTTTAGATGCTTCTTGCATAATTGCCATGCTTTTCTTGTTTTGCTCATATATTCTAGGCCGTAGCTCCGTATTAAATAAACTTTATATGAAACTTGACTAGAATTTCGAGTAGATCATCATGGTGCATGTTAACTTGCTGTTTAACAACTTGAACTTATGGTTTGTTCAGATCTGGACCAAATTAGAGATGTGCATATGAGGACTTACTGGGATTGTTATAAGTAGTTTTCCGCCTCATTTAAACTTGTTGTTCTTGTGTGCTTCATCCCTTGCCATGTTTTGCATCATATAGACTTGTCTTGCATCATACTTGGTTGAGCATCTTGTCATGTTCTTGAGTGGTGTGTTTACCATGTTGTGTGCTATCTTCTCGCTAGTTCTTTTCCGTTGTGATCGTGAGGATTCGTTCGCCTACACTTGGTTTGTCTTCGAGGCTTCTTCTTCGTCTTCTTCATGGACTCATTCTTCTTCCTTACGGTTTCTCAGGAAAGATGACCATCACCTTGGATACCTTTACTATCATTGCTATGCTAGATGTCTCGATGCTATCGTTATATGTCGCGCTACCCATCATTTATTGTCAGCCCCTCTCCATGTTGCCATGAAACCTCTAACCTTTGACACCTTCCTAGCAAACCATTGTTTGGCTATGTTACCCGCTTGCTCAGCCCCTCTTATAGCGTTGCTAGTTGCAGGTGAAGATGAAGATCGTTCCATGTTGGAACTTGTTGTTGGAATATCACAATATATCATATATATA
>LR738715.1:310073801-310085706 GCA_902687465.1 Secale cereale | reverse complement strand
CGGGTTCCTCCTCCACAGCGGCGCCGACGAGCGCAGCCACTGCTTCATCTCCACCGCCTCCTCGTCCTTCTCCCTCGTCGCCCCAGACTGTCGCTCCTGCCGGGCCCGCGGTTGCCGCCATGGCCGCGCACCTCTTCCTCTCCAAGGACGGGTGCGACCTCCTCGACTGCCTCGCGGGCCCTTTCCGCGTGGTCTTCCTCTTCGCCGTCGAGGTAGATGCTGACAACGAGGCGTGTGCTCGTCGGAGACTGGCGGCTGGGGTGGGCTCACCTCGATGCGCTGCCAAGGCGAGTTCTCCATGGAATTCGCAGAACATTCTTGCGTTATCGTTTCCAGGTCTCTGCTCTACTCCATGTCGACGGGGACAGTGCGTCGATCGTGGAGCACGACCTGGCTCTGCTCGGCCCACCAGACAATTACCACAAGCACGGATGCTGTCAAGGATGGGGATTTTGTCAACGCCTTTGAATGCGTCAGCCACAACCTCAAGATCAGTAAAGGCTCTACTCTTGCACGCCTCACTTTAGGATCGAAAGTATGTCTAGAGGGGGGTGATTAGACTACTTGACAATATAAAAATTCTGCCTTTTGATCATGAACAGTTTTTGGTAGTTTCACAATAATGATCAATTCAAGTATCACCCTACACATGCAATTCTAGAGTATAAGCAGCGGAAAGTAAATTGCACATGTAGTAAAGAGAGGTGGAAAAGATTAAACGCAGTTTGGAGACACGGAGATTTTTGTCGTGGTTCCGATAGGTGGTGCTATCGTACATCCACGTTGATGGAGACTTCAACCCACGGAGGGTAACGGCTGCGCGAGTCCACGGAGGGCTCCACCCACGAAGGGTCCACGAAGAAGCAACCTTGTCTATTCCATCATGGCCTACGCCCACGGAGGACTAGCCTTACTCGGGGTAGATCTTCACGAAGTAGGCGATCTCCTTGCCCTTACAAACTTCTTGGTTCAACTCCACATCTCAAAGACGGAGGCTCCCAAGCGACACCTAACCAATCTAGGAGGCACCACCCTCCAAAAGGTAATAGATGTTGTTGATGATGATGAACTCCTTGCTCTTCTGCTTCAAATGATAATCTCCCCAACACTCAACTCTCCTCACTGATATGGCTGTGGTGGAAGAAAGGATTGAGTGGAAAGCAACTTGGGAAGGCTAGAAATCAAGTTTCATATGGTAGGAATGGAATGACTTGATCTCAACACAAGGGTAGGTGGTTCTCTTCTCAGAAAGTGTATGGTAGGAGTGGTAGTACTTTCTGATGGCTCTCTCCACGAATGAAGAGGGGGTGGAGGGGTATATATAGCCTCCACACAAAATCCAACCGTTACACACATAATTGAGCAATCTCGGTGAGACCAAAGTGAAAACTCGGTCAGACCGAAAGTTCAAATATAGTGAACGTTGGGGTTTTCGGTGGGACCGAAAATACCATCTCGGTGTGTCCGATATGAGTCAAAGGTAGGAACTTGCCAGAATCGGTGGGACCGAAATCAACAACTCGGATATTCCGAAATGATGACAAACGGTTACAGAAGGTTGGCAGTCCAGTTTCGGTGAGACCGAACTCAAAATCGGATGGACCGAAATATTAGGGTTTGGAAGAATAGCTGAGGTGGTTCATCTCGGTGGGACTGAGTTGGAAGAATCGGTTTGTCCGAGATTACTTATGAGTGTGTTAAGTAGTGAAAGTTGCTGATAGTTGAGGGAGCTAAATCACTAAGCACTTGAGCAACCAGATCATCAACACAACCTCATCCCCTTTTAATAGTATTGGCTTTCCTATGGACTCAATGTGATCTTTGATCACTAAACCAAAAATAGAGTCTTGAGCTTTTGCCAATGCTTGTCTTAGCATTTTGAGGGGTCCACTTCTTCAGACATTTCCATACCCATATCATCGAACTTCTCTGAAATGATTCTCAAGTAAATATTAGTTCAAAGATATATATGTTGTTATTAATTACCAAAACCACCCGGGGATTAGTTGCACTTTCAATCTCCCCCTTTTTGGTAATTGATGACAACATATAGATCAAAGCTTCGACAAAAGATATAATCAATGAATAATATCGTCACTTTGAGAAGTATGTGATAAACAAGAGCTCCCCCTAAATTTGTGCATTATTTAAAATTTGCGTTTGAATGCAAATGCACAATCGATTAGGATTATGGGTCACTCTTCCAGGTCACATACATCTTGGTGGAGCGCACAAAATGGTAAGAATGAATAACATGCACTCAATCACCAAGACAAGAGTAAATAGCCATACAATAAGGAATAGCATATGATAAGCATTAAGCACACATTAAAGCATAGTATGACCAAGCACTCATTAAGGCATAGTATGACCAAGCACTCATTAAGGTAGCATCAAACGTAGTAGCAAGCACACTGAAAGTATCGAAAGACCAAAAGAACCAAATGTATCTCAAAGAAAACCGGCAAAAGAACGAAAGAGCACTCTCTCTCTCGAAGCCCTATGATCTATACAATTTCTCCCCCTTTGGCAACAAGTTACCAAAAAGTTCGAAAAGGTATAGAGCTAAGCGTCACTGTGGGCTCTGCTGGCGGCTCCCGTCTGGGTAGATGTCGGAGTAGAAATGACGGCATCGGCAAAGACTTCTGCTGATGTCTGTGCTGGAGGAGTGGATGCTGGAGCTGGAGCAACTGCTGGAGCTGTAGCTGGTGCTGAAGTGGTAGCCCTGGAGTCAGTCACTGGGATAGCTGCAGATCGGGATCCTCTGGGAACCTGAGCAGTCTGGCGATGAGAGTCCTGGACTAGATCATCCTGCATGAGCTCTGCTCTCTCCTGCCTTGCTTCCTCCATGTCTGCCTCAAGCTTCTTGACGGACACCTGAATCTCAGTCAGCTTCACGTCCAGAGCGTGGATCTTGTCCTCAACAATCCTCTCTAGGCTTTCCTGAGATTGTTCAATGCTGGCCAGGCGTTGTTCAATCCTCTGGGTAGCTTCAAGAATCTGCTCTCCGAAGCTCTTTGGTTTAGCTGCTGCTGCTGCTGCCTCTTTGTCAGCTTTGGCTTTCTTCGCAGCTTCAATTTTGTCTTGTCCTTCAACTGAGGTAGGATCCTCCTCATCCATCACAACTACGTTGTCCTCATGCTCTGGCTGCAGTGGCAAGTGCTTCCTATCCAACATGAATTTGCCCGTGCCAAACTTGGCATTGATGAGCATCTGAATCTGCGGGGCAAATCCACACGACCTCTTCTGGTCAGCTGCAGTCCTATTAATGGTCTCTACCATTAAGTCCATCACCTTGAAAGGTGCCTTCTCATCGAGAATGTGCAGCATGTTGATAGAATAGCCTCGAATCATGCGGTGGTCTCCAGACTTGGGCATCAAGGTATGCCTCAAAATAGTGTTTGTGGTGGTCAGACCTGCCTGGAGATAGTACACTGAGCCAAGCTTCCACCCTTCCAAATCAGCAGCGGGGATCTCCTTGTACATGTTCTTCATGGAATCATGGCTCTTCTTAGGAATCCCATAGACATCAATGTCGTCCTCTCTCTGCACTGGAGCATTCAGAAGTTCTGCCCATTCTTCAACAGACGAAAAAAACCTTTGACCTTCAGTCATCCAGGTGATCTTGCCATCAGGATAGAAGTGGGCTGTGGCGTAGAACTGCATGATCATCTCGTCATTCCAAGCTGTCAGCTCTTGACCCACGAACTCAGCAATCCACATGCAGTAAAGCTCTCATGCACATGGGGAAAGAAGTCTCGGTGCTCTTCACTGTCAATGTACTTCCAGTCAACATATCTGGTGTCAGCAACAATAGGCTTCTTATCCATCAGCACGGTCTCATAGAAGTCCTGCTGCTCTCTGGTGTGGAATCTGGGGTCCACAGCAGTCCTTCTCCTCACGGCATATGGATCAGACTGTCTCCATAGCCTGAGACCTTTATCCTTCCTTGCCTTCATATCCTCGGCTTGAGGATGAGCATCGTTGTGGAGTGGCAACTTAGGACGGAGCTTCAGCAATACATACTCTTCATCTGACTCAGACGGTGGCATCTCACCTTTGTTCTTCTCAGAAGCTGGAATGCTCCTGGTTGTCCTCTTGGGCTTGGCTGGAGCTGCCTTGGCTTGAGCAGGCTTCTTGGGCTTAGAAGAGGCTTGAGCCCTAATAGCATCACCCATGAACTTAGCCTTCTGAGGAGGAGGCTGGGGTGCATCTTCTTCTTCTTCTTCAGCAGCTGCATCAACATGAGGTTCAACATATACTACCCTCTTCCTCTTGGAAGTCTTCTTCACCTTACTTGGAGCTGGCTCTTCCAAGTTCAGTTTTGCAACAGCTGACTACTTGACCTTGCTGGTGCCTTTCTTTGACTGCTGCCCTTCGTGTTCTTTGGCAACAACTTTCCTCTTGGGCTTGGAGGTAACTTCCTCAGCAACGAAGTCAGAGTCCTCATCATCAGAATTTCTCTTCTTTCTGGTTCTGGTGGCTGCAGGAGGCAAACCACTAGGGGTGCTCCTCTCACCATCATCACTGGAACTACTAGCCTCGGGACTAGTATCTGCCTCAGGGATCTCTGCAAAAGGTGATTCAGACCTGTTCTGGCTGTCACTGACATCTAACATGGCTGACAACCTGTGAAAAGATAAGGTATAGGCAGAGTAGAAGAGTTATCACAACTGCAGAGGTTTTTGCAAAAAAATGAGTTCAAATCTTAGTTTTGAGTTTTCACAGAATGCATTTCGGTCAAACCGATTTTCAGTTTCGGTGAATCCGAAGTGTATAACAGAAACCTACACACCACTTTCGGTCAGACCGAAATGGGTTTCGGTCCTACCGAAACACTAGGGTTTCACTGAGACTCTACATCGGTCACACCGATTTGCACGAATCGGTTAGACCGAACGGTGCAGTGCAATGGCCAGAGGCCAAATCGGTCATTCCGAGTTCTCAAAATCGGTTTCACCGAGATGTGTTCCGTGGAAACCTAAACCTAAGAATTTCGCTTGAAACTAAAAGGATCTGATCTGATGTTTAGGGAATATCTCAAACATGGATAGATACATGGCAAACCAATCGTGCAAGAATCAGATGGGGAGCACGAAAGGGATCGGGACTCACCCTAACTTGGTGGAGTCCCTCTACGGCGGCAACGGCGCGGAGAAGATTACCGTTGACGGCGGCGGAGACCTGCGGCGAGGGCGCACAGGCGACGACGGCGATGATCCGAAGACCAGGGCGACGGCAGCAGGGGACTTGAGGGCGAAACGGTTTGAAGAATTAAATCGCGCGCACCCCTCAGGTATATATATCCCCATACTGTCGGTGGGACCGAGTTGAAAAACTCGGTGACACCGAAATGGCTAACTGTTGTGCAGTTACACATATCGGTCACGCCGAGATTTTGAACTCGGTTTCACCGAGATGAAACCTAGATCAGTCTAAGCGTTTCGGTTGGACCGAGAAGGAAAAGTTGGTCAGACCGAAATGGACTTAGAAGGTTTTGGAAGTCAGCCTTAGACGGATCGGTGGCTCCGAGTGCTCCTCACTCGGAGGGTCCGAAAATGACTTGTTCAAAGTTGTGATATGAGCATGAATAGAATTTGAGACAAGAAAGCATAGATAGCTAGGGAAGGTGCTTAGGCATTCTTGTCCATCCATTTGGCCAGAAAAATCAAACAATCAAAACAACAAATGGATGTCCTTGAATGGATGAAATCATGCATTCAACATGCTCACACAATAAGATAGCAACTGAAATATGTGTCAAACATGCACAACCAATACTCTAGCTACTAGCACTCAATTTGTCGATGACTAGGTCATCTATATATGAGTATATTGACTTAGGAGCCAAATGAGAACATTTGATCATAGGTCATACTCATCGTTTAAGCACAAGTGGAGTTACCACTTTTACATAAAGCATTTATGTGTTCACATCATTTGGAGATGCTTTAGCTCAATTTTTAGAGCAAAGCTCCCCCTAGATGTGAGAACCCCTTTTAAAGGGTCAAACTAACCTTGGGTTGTCGTAGAAGACTTCATGTAGATGTTGAAGATGTGGATGCTCAATGTTGATGTAGATCATCAAGAGTTGGGAGCTATCCTTTGGATTAGGGCACTTTCAATACCTACATGGGTTAGTCCCACAAGGAACAAACAAGGATATCCATAGACATAGATTGAAGTTCACTAAAGATGATGTCTATGAAAGCAATGATTACCTTGTCCCTTGACTTACCAACAAGAGGGTTTGTGACTCCGTGAACTAGTGCATGATGTGGAAGTTGATTGCACAAGTTCTTGCCAAAATGAATATGAGTGAAGTATGTTGGCGGAGTCACCCTCAAGAACCTTCTAGTTCTTCTTCTTTGGGATCCACATCATCTTGATGGGAATCCTTGGAGTTGTAGTTGAGCTTGACGAAGTAGAACTTGATGTGTCCTTGGGAACCCACTTGACCATGGCTTGAGGTGCTTCAATGAATGCATCAATCTCCTCTTGAAGCTTGTCCTTGGCCTTTAGCTTGTGGTCTTGTGGTGGAAGGTCATCTTGAGCTTGTTCCACATTGGAAGAAGTAGGATCATACTTCTCCTTTTGTGAAACAAACTGTGGAGTAGGGTATTGACCTTCTTCCCACTCAACACCTTCGGCGTTGAACTTTCGCTCAAAACCAATCCCTTGATTCTTCCGGTGCCTTCCTTGTTTGCGAACAATTTCCTCAAAGTTCTTGCTTCCGGCAAGACTCTTGTAGACACCTTTCTCTATGATTTCCTTCAATAAGCTATTTTCTTGCTCAAGTGTAACTTGGCTTGAAACAATGTTAGTGGAATCAAGAGAACTACTAGAGGTAACAATATTGGGTTTAACATTGTTATTGTTACTACTAGAGGAAGAACTTTTCTTATGCTTGTCATGCTTAGTCTTAATAGGTGGCAAGAAATTAGACAAGAGAAGTCGTTTGGCAAGATATGAAGAACTCTTCTTTCGAAGATCGTCATTGATCGCTTTTAGAAACTCATGTTCTTGCTCTAGAGTGAGCTTCTCGAAGCGTAGCTTCTCATGAGATCTTAGGAGCTCTCTATGATCTTCTTGAGTTGTTTCATGAGCTAACTTAAGAGTGTTTAGTTCTTTAGTTAGACGCTCAATTTCCTTCATAGCATTGTCATTCGACTCTTCTCGACTATAAAGACTACTAGCATTTTCATCATTACTAAGCTCACTAGATTTATCATGCAAGAGCTCATCTTCACCAAGCAAGTCATCCTCATCACTATCAAAGTCAATGAATTCAGGGTGTGTTACCTTGGGACCTTTAGCCATGAAGCATCTTCCAATTCCCTCATTTGGTGAATCAAATAAGTCATAGGAGTTGGAGTTGGAGGATACGAGTGCAAGTCCGGCAACACCTTCATCTTGACTGTAGTCGGTGTCGGAGTGATAGCTTCCATCGGATTGATTGTCGGAGTCGGAGCCGGAGACCCATTCACCTACATGAGCTTGATGTCTTCTTCTTGTGTAGCTCCTTGATGACTTGTCTTTCCTCTCCGAATCCTTGCTTCTCCGAGAGGGTCTTCGTTCATAACGATCATCTCTACTCCTTCTCTCTCTCCGAGGTGACTCATCTCTTGCTCTTCTTCTTGGAGATTCTTCTCTTCTCTTGTGGGGAGCCGTACACTCATTTGAGAAGTGTCCGGGTCTTCCACAATTGTAGCAGTTTCGATCACGACTAGAAGATCTCTTTTCATCATATGATCTAGACTTTGAGCTTCTTTCTTTGCCTCTATTCTTGTAGAACTTGTTGAAGTTCTTAACCATTAGGCTTATCTCTTCATTGGAAATTAACTTGTCACTTGAGGTAGTGGGAGCATCACTTGTAGCTTTGTAAGCACCACTTGACTTGTTGTGAAGCTCTTCCTTATCCTTAAGTGTCATCTCATGAGCAACAATTCTTCCAATGACTTCAGTTGGCTTGAGAGTCTTGTAGTTTGGCATCATTTGGATCAAAGTGCACACGGTGTCATACTTCCCATCCAAAGCTCTGAGAATCTTCTTAATGATGAATCGGTCGGTCATTTCTTCGCTTCCTAAGCCGGCAATATCATTTGTGATGAGAGCAAGCCTAGAGTACATTTCAGCAACTCCTTCACCATCCTTCATCTTGAACTTGTCAAGTTGACCTTGAAGAATATCTAGCTTTGATTCCTTCACAGATTCAGTAACTTCGTGCATTTCAACCAAAGTATCCCAAATCTCTTTAGCATTCTCAAGACGGCTGATCTTGTTGAACTCCTCGGGACACAAAGCATTGAAGAGAATGTCACAAGCTTGAGCGTTGTTTTGCAACATCCGCAACTCTTCCGGTGTAGCTTCGCGATCCGGAACTTTTCCTTCCTCGAAGAATTCACCTTGCATACCAACACAAATAATGCCCCATGCGGCTGGGTTATGACCAAGAATATGCATTTTCATTTTATGCTTCCAACTAGCAAAATTTGTACCATCAAAGTAAGATCCTCTACGATAATTACCCTCACTAGACGCCATACTCTCCTAGGTTGTGAAACCAAGCTTATGGAGTCCAATGCAATGGAAACCAAAACAATGGAGACCAAAGCTCTGATACCACTTGTAGGATCGAAAGTATGTCTAGAGGGGGGGTGATTAGACTACTTGACAATATAAAAATTCTGCCTTTTGATCATGAACAGTTTTTGGCAGTTTCACAATAATGATCAATTCAAGTATCACCCTACACATGCAATTCTAGAGTATAAGCAGCGGAAAGTAAATTGCACATGTAGTAAAGAGAGGTGGAAAAGATCAAACGCAGTTTGGAGACACGGAGATTTTTGTCGTGGTTCCGATAGGTGGTGCTATCGTACATCCACATTGATGGAGACTTCAACCCACGGAGGGTAACGGCTGCGCGAGTCCACGGAGGGCTCCACCCACGAAGGGTCCACGAAGAAGCAACCTTGTCTATTCCATCATGGCCTACGCCCACGGAGAACTAGCCTTACTCGGGGTAGATCTTCACGAAGTAGGCGATCTCCTTGCCCTTACAAACTTCTTGGTTCAACTCCACATCTCAAAGACGGAGGCTCCCAAGCGACACCTAACCAATCTAGGAGGCACCACCCTCCAAAAGGTAATAGATGTTGTTGATGATGATGAACTCCTTGCTCTTGTGCTTCAAATGATAATCTCCCCAACACTCAACTCTCCTCACTGATATGGCTGTGGTGGAAGAAAGGATTGAGTGGAAAGCAACTTGGGAAGGCTAGAAATCAAGTTTCATATGGTAGGAATGGAATGACTTGATCTCAACACAAGGGTAGGTGGTTCTCTTCTCAGAAAGTGTATGGTAGGAGTGGTAGTACTTTCTGATGGCTCTCTCCACGAATGAAGAGGGGGTGGAGGGGTATATATAGCCTCCACACAAAATCCAACCGTTACACACATAACTGAGCAATCTCGGTGAGACCGAAGTGAAAACTCGGTCAGACCGAAAGTTCAAATATAGTGAACGTTGGGGTTTTCGGTGGGACCGAAAATACCATCTCGGTGTGTCCGATATGAGTCAAAGGTAGGAACTTGCCAGAATCGGTGGGACCGAAATCAACAACTCGGATATTCCGAAATGATGACAAACGGTTACAGAAGGTTGGCAGTCCAGTTTCGGTGAGACCGAACTCAAAATCGGATGGACCGAAATATTAGGGTTTGGAAGAATAGCTGAGGTGGTTCATCTCGGTGGGACTGAGTTGGAAGAATCGGTTTGTCCGAGATTACTTATGAGTGTGTTAAGTAGTGAAAGTTGCTGATAGTTGAGGGAGCTAAATCACTAAGCACTTGAGCAACCAGATCATCAACACAACCTCATCCCCTTTTAATAGTATTGGCTTTCCTATGGACTCAATGTGATCTTTGATCACTAAACCAAAAATAGAGTCTTGAGCTTTTGCCAATGCTTGTCTTAGCATTTTGAGGGGTCCACTTCTTCAGACATTTCCATACCCATATCATCGAACTTCTCTGAAATGATTATCAAGTAAATATTAGTTCAAAGATATATATGTTGTTATTAATTACCAAAACCACCCGGGGATTAGTTGCACTTTCACTCACCTATTAGGAACCACACACAAACATTTGTATGGATGGCATTGTCGACAGAAACTTCTCTTCAGTTCGTTGCTCTTTAGGATCAGCCTTGGTTTCTATTTGTCCTTACTTGCTTTGGGCTTTAGAGTTTTGCAGTTTAGGAGATGAGTGTAGAGCAGTATTTAGATGTTCTACGACTTGGTGGTTGCCAAGCGGTGTTGTCTTTCAATTGTACTAAATAATTTGTGCAAACACTAGCTAGTTATTACTAGTACAGAACTCCACAGAACATAGAAAAAATATGTATAGAAACTTGAAGTTCAGTAATGTGAAACACATACAGGAATTTGTTTAAAAAGGTGTTGTTCATATCGCGTCGTGTTGTGATTCATTATTTTCAATATTACGGTGCACTTTGCTCTAAAAAACGGTCCACTACAAAGGACTCTTTAGCACACTGCAGTTAGAACAAAATGCATTTAAAAACACGCAAAATGCAGTGCACTTTGGTATTAAAAAAATTCCACTACGAAGGATTTTTCAGTACATATACCATTTCCGGGGAGGTTTGCTCCACTATACAAGCTACATTTAAAAAACAAACAAATGCAGTGCACTTTGGTCTAAAAAAGTCCATTGCAAAGGACTCTTTGAAGCTCAGTTTGTTCTCTCACGAAGTTGGCCATAAAAAAACCTTTGTGGTTCACTTGGCGATCCAAAAAGAAAAACACATCGGAAAGCAGCTCACTTCTCAACACTTCTCAACGCGCGTAAAAAGTTAATTAGTACGAAAAAAGACAACGGCAAATCATGAGGTTCACTTTTGGTAGTGTTCCGCTTCACTTTCGGGAGTGTTGCGTTCCACTTTCCTTCGGGAAAAAAGTTGGAAAAAAGACAACAAAACTCCTCTGAGAAAAATCTACGTCCAACAAAATAAATCATGAGGTTCGGTTAACTGTCTGATGCAGTGCGTTCTTCAGTTTGAAGCAGTGCGCTTTTCGTGTTTTTGTAATTTCAAAACTGCTCTTAAACCGTAATGAATTAGAGGGCGTGTTCTACATGAAAAAGTAGCGTCTCGATGATATCTTTCCAACGGTGTATCATTTGGATCATTCCGACCAACGTTTTGTAAAAAATTCACGAAAAAACGGCCGCTGCCGTTCGTAGTCAGCCGCACGATTTACAAATTTAACTAAAAATCGTAAGGAATCTCAAAAACATTTCAACATATGAAAGTTGCGCCTCGTTCGTAGCTTTCCAACGGTATATTACACGCCTTGTTTCGACAAACGGTTAGAAAACTCGAGTGAAAACAGTACCGAAAATTTGAAAAAATTCGAAAAACACAATTCCGCGATTTAGTAAATTCAAAACTGCTCTTAAACCGTAGCGAATTAGAAAAAATAATAGATATGAAAAAGATGTGTGGCGACGATACCTTTCCAACGGTGTATCATATGTTTCATTCCGACGAGCGGTTTAGAAAAAAAGGCCAAAAACGCTCGCTGCCATTCGTTGTGAGCCGCACGATTTTCGAAACTGCTCTTAAACTATGATGAATTTTGAAAAGTGTTCAACATGGCGAAGTTGCGTCTACTCCATAGCTTTTCAACGGTATATTACACACATAATTCCGATAAACGGTTAAAAAACTAGAGCAAAAAAGGTACTAAAAAAATAACACGTACAGTTTTTTTAAACATGAAGTTCGCTAGTCTCTGTGGTGATATATATACATAATATATATATATATATATATATATATATATATATATATATATATATATATATATATATATAT
>LR738715.1:310053531-310066767 GCA_902687465.1 Secale cereale | reverse complement strand
ATACATAGACAAAAACAAAGTGTCCCTAGTATGCCTCTACTTGACTAGCTCGTTTATCAAAGATGGTTATGTTGCCAAACCATAGACATGTGTTGTCATTTGATGAACATGATCACATCATTAGGAGAATGATGTGATGGACAAGACCCATTCATTAGCTTAGCATTATGATCGTTATAGTTTCATTGCTACTGCTTTCTTCATAACTTATACATGTTCCTCAGACTATGAGATTATGCAACTCCCGAATACCGGAGGAACACCTTGTGTGCTATCAAATGTCACAACGTAACTGGGTGATTATAAATATTCTCTACAGGTGTTTTCGATGGTGTTTGTTGGGTTGGCATAGATCGAGATTAGGATTTGTCACTCCGTGTTTCGAAGAGGTATCTCTGGTCTCTCTGGGTAATGCACATCACTATAAGCCTTGCAAGCAGTGTGACTAATGAGTTAGTTGCGGGATGATGCATTACGGAACGAGTAAAGAGACTTGCTAGTAACGAGATTGAACTAGGTATTGAGATACCGACGATCAAATCTCGGGCACGTAACATACCGATGACAAAGGGAACAACGTATGTTGTTATGCGGTTTGACAGATAAAGATCTTCATAGAATATGTGGGAGCCAATATGATCATTCAGGTTCCTCTATTGGTTATTGACCGGAGATGAGTCTCGGTCATGTCTACATAGTTCTCGAACCCATAGGGTCCGCACGCTTAACGTTCGATGACGATCGGTATTATGAGTTTATGTGTTTTGATGTACCGAAGGTTGTTAGGAGTCCCGGGTGAGATCACAGACATGACGAGGAGTCTCGGAATGTCCGAGACATAAAGATTCATATATAGGACGATAGTATTTGGACATCGAAAGTGTTCTGGGGGTACCGGGTACGTATCGGGTCACCAGAAAGGGGTTCCGGGCACCCCCGGCCAAGATATGGGCCTTATTGGGCCTAGGGCGGGACAGACCAGCCCCTAGTGGGCTGGTGCGCCCCACATATGGCCGAATAAGGTGGGGGAAAGGAAAGGGAGAGGAGAGAAAGGAAGGGGGCAATTCGGCCTCCCCTTTCCTTCTCTCCTTCCTCCTCTTTCCTTCTCCCTACGGAAAACATGGAATGGGGGGAGGCCGAATAGGATTAGGCCCCAAGTAGGATTCCTCCTACTTGGGGCGCGCCTCCTGCTTCTTCCTCCCCCTCCCACCTATATATATGTGGGGAGGGCACCGCTAGAACAGACAAGTTGATTTGCAAGCCGTGTGCGGTACCCCCCTCCATAGTTACACACCTCGGTCATATCGTTGCAGTGTTTAGGCGAAGCCCTACGCCGGTAACTTCATCATCACCTTCACCACGCCATCGTGCTGACGAAACTCTCCCACGACACTCAACTGGATCAAGAGTTCATGGGACGTCATCGAGCTGAACGTGTGCTGAACGCGTAGGTGCCGTACGTTCGGTACTTGGATCGGTTGGATCGCGAAGACGTTCGACTACATCAACCGCGTCACTAGACGCTTCCGCCTTCGGTCTACGAGGGTACGTGGACACACTCTTCCCGCTCGTTGCTATGCTTCTCCTAGATAAATCTTGCGTGATCGTAGGAAATTTTTGAAATACTATGTTACCAAACACTCTTTGGCCCTGCTTCATCGCCGTCGCCCCGATGCCTAAGTGGGCAAGTCTTCCTGCTTTATCTGGGGGCCTATGGGCAGGAGTCACCAGCCTCTGTAGGCCGCATAGTAGGCGGGTTTGTTTCCCCAACGCAGGCACTCGCAAGAACCAACGAGGTGAAGACTCTTTGGATCGAGAATGTGCAGCAATGGTGGACGAGAGCTGCATCTACAATTCATTGACAAGACACTAAGAGGTATGTTCCTCATGCTCTCATGTGCAATATCGTTTAGAATATGTGGCATGATTCTTTTATTCTGTGAGATATCGGTTTTGATTGCGCTTTTTCATGGGCCTTGATGATTTATTCAAATGGATCTATGGGTTAATTCAAATGGCATTACTATAAGTAATGTGTACGCGCTTACTCATATCTATATATTATCTTTTGACTACTAGAATGCAATATGGACCCTTGCAGGGGCGGACCCAGGTTATAGGCTGTGGGGGCAGCTGCCCCCACTCGATTTTTCCAGCCGATTAGAGTTGGTCCGACCTGTATTCATCGTGCCCCCACTCGGCCGAATACTCTGCCCCCACTCGGCCCAGTATTTCTTTATTTTCGGAAGGCCAAGTCTAGATAAGAAGCCCAATATATAAGAAATAGAATTACTACGGCCTTTAGCGTACGCCAGATGCCTCCTTTCCCATGCGTAGTTCCCTAGCTTAATCCAATGGCCAGATTTCATGCACACGCAGCCACACATTGGATGGACTTCGGGAAGCCTTGACCTCGCCTCTCACGCCGCCGCGGAGTCATCACATCGCCTGCTCGTTGCGGCCAATCGCTGACTTGCCGTCGCCGGTCCGTTGCTCCATTGGCGGCCTTGCACTACTCCATCACCGAACAAAGTTCTCAATACGCAATTCCCTAATTCTACTGACATCAAGGTATGCCATCTAATTCCCTAGTTTCTTAGCAACACATGTGTATAGTTTATCAATTTGGATGATTACGCCAGTTTAAACATCTTTTTCGTAACACTTAATTTTTTTTATGCAACTTTCTACTTACCACTAGTGGCTAGTCTGTACCTAAAATCTCCAATTTACTTCACATCATCTATTATTACTTCCTAGTTTGTAGCACATTTCGTCATCATGTGTGATGTATGGAAATTTCACCGTTCATTTAACTTCCATTTTTTTCACTTAAATTGTAGGTAAATAAATGGAGGTTTTTCTTTCAAAAATCAACAACTTCAAGAGGCCGGTACTAGTTTATTTGGAAAAGCTTCCTAAGGATCCATCTAGACGACTGGAATTCCTACCCAAATTGATAGTTAAACATTTTTACAGATTGAAGGTAATGGCATAAAACATTTTAATACAATCAAAGATCATCATGCGTCAAACGGAAGGTAATGCGCTAAAGATTTCTTTGCTTTTTCAGTGTGCCGGCCCTCTTCAATATTTTAATTGTTTCTCAATTTGATAATGTTTTTCTTGTAGATTAGAATGTCTATTCACAGAAAAATAATATTAGAATGCCAATGTTCACTTTGGCAACTTGTTTTTTTGTAGGGACACTTTGGCAACTTCGAAACAAGATATCATCAGATCTAATTAATTCGTCTCAAATGGTTAGTCTTCTTTCACATTTGATGAATTTGGTTAATGCTTGAAAAATGAAGTTATTATGCCCTTGTTTTGTTTTCATGAATGTTTTTGCCTTGTTGGTTCAAGAATATGGACATTCTTTTTTTTTTTTTTGCCCCCTCTCAATTTTTTTGCTGGGTCCGCCCCTGGACCCTTGTATGTTGTAATGAAGCACGGAGGCTCTTTCATTTGTTATAAATCATTCGTTATTCGGTTATGTGTCGAGTCTTACATGCATGTAATAGGCATGGTGCTCTTATATGTTCCTCTTTGAATATATCAGTGTTCATTAAGTTATACGCACGGCGACATACGAACTGTGTTCTGTTGGGCCACATAATTTTTCGACAAAGTCTGATGAACCTTTGGTACTCCTGGCCAAATAAAATCAATCTGCTTTTAGTTGGTGAATATCAATGTTCAGTTAGTTTTTATTACCAAATAAGTGTGGTGGGTTCTCTCTCTCTGATTGTTTTAACATATTCCCGTCGGAAGTGAATGCGATAACTGATTGCATGTTTGTAACTTTTTGCTATGTCGAACAAAGAACAAAGGCCCGTTACTGTGTGGAGGCATGACCTCTTTGTGAAGAAGAGGCATGACATCTTTGTGAAGAAATGTAATTCACCATGCTTAGTCATGTATGAGTTATGTTTCTGACATATATTTTTTCACCTTTTTCATGTTAAACAATAACTTAGTGTTCAGGTATTGGACGTCTGTGTTAGACAAGAGTTGTATCGTTCCATCTTAAGTTGAATTTGTGTTCAGGTGTTGTATTGTGTTCACCTTGAGAAGCATAAGTAATAAGTATAGCTCATGTTTTCAAGCAGGATTCCAAGAACAAATTATTTGGGGGTGGACCAACGGAGAAAGAAAATGAACATGCTTGAGTCTCAGGTGTGTGCTTGCAAAAGCTTCCTTTGCTCTCTGCCTACTAGCTGCCATATTTAGCATCTTTGTCCCAGCTCAATAAAAGCATGAGCCTCTCATCCTCGGAAGAAAAAGCCCTGCCATGTCTAATTTGACCGTGTTTCATGAATCCCCGGACATCCATGGAATTGATACAGGTAAAAGTGCTCCTCTCATGTCTATTTATATGTAAGAAGTCACACATGAACATTATCTAGCAGCTGAAAACATCGGGTCATACTGTATTAGATTGGTTTTTATTTTTTTGACAAAGGGTAAATTTTTATTGGCTCAAAATGGAGCATCAAGAGGACACAAACATGAAGATGGATTTTTATATAGTCATATAAACATCGGGTCATATTGTATTAGATTGATTGTTGGGTTGTGTCTAAGAAAGAGGTCGGCAAGCTGAAAAAGGGCAGCGGCAATAAGATGTAAGGGGGGGTGGCGGTAGGGACCTGGTGCGGCTGGACGACAAAGATGTGACAACATCTTCATCACATCCTCCATGTGGTAAGAAGTTGCTTGGTGTGCTCTGGAAAGAGAAGTTATTATTTTCTATGATGCTCGGATTTCATATATGTTCAACAACAAAAATAAATTATTTGTTTAATGGTCAAGGTAATCGTGAATAAGTGTCTCGTGTGGTAACAACACATTAGTGCACTTGTGTACGATGTTGAAATATAGCTGTAATTGAAACACATTTTAAGTCGGAATGGGACCTTATTGGTTTAGAATACTATATGACTATATTTGTGAATATTCATGTGCATTATGTTGGTGTGTGGCAAGAAATGAAACTCAGGAGACATGAGTTGATTGCCCTTATAGGGGAAGCATGTGTAAGGCCATTTTGTCCCGGTCTCTACTTTTAAAAGGGACTTGGTTCCGTTGCCTCACCTTCTTCTCGGTTTTTTTCTTCCCACATCCTCTCCCCTTTTGGTTTTCAGTTGTGTTTTTTTGTGACCCAACTGATGTCGCACAAAATAAAAATTGAAATTCTAAAACCACGTCATGCATTAACTTGGTCAAATCAAATCAATCTTACCGAAATCTTGACAAAATCAAAACTTTCCTTGCTTTTCCCTATCCATACTCAAATCAAATTAAATGTTACCAGAATCAAGAATATAGTGGATGTAAGATATATGTCGGATAATATTGATGTTGAACCACTAGAAGATGTACCAAACTTTAAAAAGCCCATGGCAAAGCAATAGGTGTAACATACTAGATTGGTCGGCATAATCGGATTAAGAGGTCAGACAAAAAAATGTTTCATACAGTATATGCATTGGAGCCCGTAGCAACGCACGAACATTCTACTAGTATATATATAGGAGTATATGATCTACATAGAGTACAAAATAAGTCAGAATACTTTCTAATCTATTCTATTTTTCCAAATAATTAATATACTCAACAGTCCTGGCGACCGCAAGTGATTGACATTTGACATTTCAGACCATGGGTTATACATTTCCGATTTAGGGTATTGTCGTTGGGATGTTCTTATGCACGCCGAATGCAAGGAGTATTACACAACACAATTATCTCTTACTTTATACACAAAAGGACACGTAAATGTATGATAATTTCTTTGCCACTGCACAACACGCTGGTACCGCTAGAAACATCAATTTCGTGAGCTTGATGATTCTCTACTTATTACTGATATAATATAAATGAAAATACCATTATAAGTAGATAGACTTTCGAGACATTAAACAATAAACTTAAACATGCTGCATGCTTTCTAAATTTTATTTGAATTTGTTTTAGTCTCCGAATTTACGTGCACTTTCGCAAGGAGGCGACATGAAAGTTAAATTTCAAATATGTAATATTTTGCTGTAATGCAAAAAATGTTATGCGTAATACTAAATAAAGTTACAGTTTTCTCATGGGATAATATTTTCCTAAAGCAGTAACACGGTTGTCACTGTAAGTCGAGTAGTTCCGTCTATTTAATGTTATCGTTGAAGAGTTATCGTTGAAATCTTCATGATGGACAGTGCTTCCTGTTTCATATGGACCAAGTTAAATGGAATAGGTGAAAATATTACATCCTAGGAATGTGCGAGGTAAAGATTAAGGATAATTCATTTGTTCCAAAAGAGAAGTTGTACGTCATATTCCATAAGATCGGGTCCATGAACACACTCTGCTAATAGGTTAACAATGTGTCATCTACAAAAAATTACACATCAGTAAGAAGTTTCAAAAAAGAAAAAATAAAGATGCACACTTGAAGATTAGGTATCTAGGACGTATATAGCTTCCTTAGTTTCTACCATAGCATGAAGTAACTACTCTCTAAAAAAATACTGCAGAAAGTATAGGTCGGAAAAATTACCAAGGGGTAGGTTTGTGATGTTAACAATTTGGACTCGTATAACTACTGAAAGGAGTAGAAAAAAGAGTCATGGGTACTAACTGTGTTGCATAAAAGCTCCAGTAAGTATACGTGAACAGTGTACAACCATGGGTCAGCAATTTGCTCACGTATGATCTTGGGACATCTAAATCCAACAATACAGACTTAGAGCTCCTGGGTGTTACGGAAAATGATGAACCTTATGATGGGTCATTTTGCCAGCATCAGTTAAATACACATAGACGAATATTTATATAAAAATGCACTAAACAGTAGCAAAATAGAAGATTATATAAACCTTTTCTTGTGTCAAGTTCAAGGTTTCATCACCGACGTAATATATCAGGTCAAATATATATTTGTTGTTGGAACTTATTGCATTTATAACCACTTTCAGTACGTGACTGTTCCAAGAGGTAACATGCATGTGAAGTTTCAGATAAAAGATAATGTCACCATATGCTCTAGATGGACAATTAAAAGAGTATTGTCTAACAATACATTTATTTCTAGCTATGCTGGGAATTGAAAATTATTGTCGTAAATAAGAGACAACACTGTCATATTGGTACACTTTTGCGAACAATTGATCTAGCAACAACTAAGTCATCAAGAGGAAAAATACACAATTTGGTTGTAAAACTGAGCCACCATATTGACTGTACTTAGTTCTCAGTGTACTATTCGATCAAAAAAATTATTCAGGGGAACTATCCAGTATGAAAAAAACATTATTATCATTCAGACACTACACAGGTCATGTGCATTTTCAGAGAGAAAACTATAGAGCAACACAACTTGATTTTTCCCCTGTTCTTCGGATCTTTGCTCAGATTTTCCAAATTTTGATATATTTGTGTGGAAAGTAGGAAGAGCAACTGTCTGTATAGATAAATCAGTGTCATACCTACATGTCAGTAGACTTGGGTTGAACTTGCAACAGTAGATGCATTGCCATTTTTATAGATACTTAGACTGTACTGTCACTTGGCAATTTCTAAATTACAGAAAGATACATACATATTGTAAATACTACTATATGACAAATGTAAGTATCCATATATAACTGGAAATTGGTGAGGAGAACCTTTCTAAGGTTTCTGGTGCAAAGTGTGTTTTACAGTACATACATGTACTACTCCCAATATGCCGAGCAACAGAATGGAAGTCTTAATTCTACTCTGTAATCTCAGTACTCATCTGATGTAAGGTGATTTACATATAAAATGTTGATTCTCACTATACGAAAAACTCATATTCATAAACTATGAGAAGTACATACAGGAACTCTTTTTTTTAGAATAGGAGGAAGACCCCCGGCCTCTGCACGTAGGCGATGCATGCGGCCACACATACAGGAACTCTTGGTAGAACACTAGTGGCTGGGGCGCGCCCTGGGCGCGCCTCCTATGCGTTTCTGTGTGTACCAATCTAGTTTGTGTACTTGTGAAAGTGCATGTTTGATCCAGAGGAGCACAGTTATTAAAATATAAATACTGTTCACACGGCATGTGGATAATTGGAAGCTAAGATGGAAAAAAATAGAGGGTGTATCCGTACGACCAAACAATGAAAAAAAAGCAGCAGATTTGATTCATAATTATAAATTGGTGATCGAGATTTATCAACATAACACGATTAATTCAGCACCTAAATAGGACAACATGCTTGACCGAGATACAACGACAGTAAACATAAATGGTCTATGTTATCGAAATAACCGTATCACGTGTATCATCTCTATGAGCAAACATAGATATCAAGGTTATACACACATAAATCACACGCAAAAAAAAGGTTATACACATAAATGTTCAGTGAAAGGAGCTAACAACTATTCGCTGCAAAGGCAGTGGAAATCCACGGCTGAATTTTCAAATTTCATAAACAAGCAAGGAAGCTAGCATGACATAGTTTAGCTCTTCAGTAAAAAAATGAATGTAAACAGAGTGATATGCGATGGTCATCAGTGAAATGAATGTTGGCTTTTGCAGAAGAACAATGGCTCTTTAGGTTTTTAGGAGCTTCAGCAAGTGAATGAAGCAATAAGAATTTTAAAAAGTAGGTGTGCAAATTATAGTGGTTCAAACAGAGCAACCCAATATTTTCGCAAAAAGAAAAAACAGAGCAACCCAACATTGTTGTATTTATGGATTTGGATCTGTCAGAGTGCGGAGCAAGTATATATATAGAAAGAACAAGAACACACCAGCTGAGTTGTGTCATTTGATACATGTGAATTATCAAATTTCATCATTTCTTGGCACTGAAATATTCAAAAAAAGAAACCCAGCTGGAGACCTGAATATAGAGAAATGAAGCTCACTTCGAAAGAACGCTCATACCTGACAAAATAAGAACAAAGTGATAATAGCACTCATTTCATGTGGTAAATCAAAAAAAGAGAAGCTAACCTGTCCCTGATTTTCATGGCTACATCGCTAACTTTCAGGATTTGAACATCAATCTGTTCTAGAAAGCCCACATCCCAGTTTTTATTACATGATTCGCAAATCCAAATACTTTCTTTCGTATGTATGCAGCGCGCTCACCTTCCTCCTGCTCATGGAGGCTGACGCCGTGGCGCCGGACCTCGTGCTCTTCTCCAACCTCATCCACCTCGCCCTCCGCGCTCGTGCCTTCTCCAGCCTCCGCGCCGCGGGGATCAGGCCCGACCTCAAGGCCTACAACGCCGCCATCGCCGCCTACTGCAAGTCCGACCTGCTCCGCGACGCCAAGCGCCTGCTGCTCCACGATGTCCTCGCCGACGGCGTGGCACCCGACACCGAGTCCTACGCCCCGGTCCTCGCCGCGCTCGCGCGCCGCGGCCGGCACCTCACGGCGGTCTCGCTCTTCTCGCACATGCGCGCTGTGGCGCGCTCAAGCCCGACGTGTCCATCTTCAACATCGTGCTCAACGCGTACGGGCAGCTGGACCTCGCGCGCGACGCCGACCGGCTCTTCTGGTCCATGCGCCGGGCCGGGGTGCCGCCGAGCGTCGTCACTTACAACACCATGTTCCGCGTGTACGGCGACGCCGGGCTGTTCGGGGAGGCGGTCCACCTGTTCGGCCTCATGTGCAGCACCGCCTCCTCCCTCCGACGGCGGCAGCAACGGCGTCGTCAAGCCCAACGTGGTGACGTACAACACCACCATCCACGGCAAGGCGCTGGAGGACGACAAGGCCGGGAGCCTGGTGCGGCAAATACAGGCCAGCGGCATCCAGCCCAACGCCGTCACCTACTCCTTCATCTGGTTGAAGGCCGGGAAGAGCTCGACCGCGCTGTGAAGCTCTTCGAGAAGCTGCGGCAGTCGGGCACGGAGATGGACCCGGTGCTGTACCAGACGATGGTGGTCGCGCGCGCCGGGCTTGTCTCACAGTCCAAGCGACCACTGCGCGAGCTCAGAGACCCGGACCAGGCCATCCCCAAGGAGACGGACATGAACATCCTGGCCAGCGCCGGGCGGGTGGAGGAGGCCGCGTGGTTGTTCGTACAACAAGCATGGACGGAGGGAGGTGGTAGTAGGGCGTACCTGCACTTGTCGTAGAGGACGGAGAAGCCGCCGGATCGCAGCAGTCAGCCCTTCCTCCACTCCCCCGCCGCCGTTGCGTGGCCTGGCGCAGGATCTAGTCGAGGATGGTGCTTCTCTTGCGGTCCTCACGGCGGGCCCTCAGATCCGGCGACACTAAGGAAGAGAAACGATCCCCGCCAGCGCCGTTCGTGAGAGAAGCGGCGACCTCACCCCAACACTCCTCGTCCGTCACGGGATACCGCGGCCACCCGTTCATGCAAGGGGGTCTCCGTGGGATTTGGGATGGCTGAGAGAGAAGCAAGGGAGAGGCGTTACTTGCGCTAGGGACTGGAAATGGAAACGAGGAAAGGGAAGGACAAAGCTAGTAGTACACATATGCGTTTCTCTTTTCACAGCGCAGTAGTACACCAACTCGACCGCAGTACAACGCTAGTAGTATAAGAGCATCTCCAACAGCCGCGCGACGCGCCGCGCCCAAAAATCGCGTTTGCCGCGCGCGCTTCGGCTGGTTTGCCGCGCCGCGCCGCGCTGGCTCCAGCGGCTGCTGTACAATACAGCGCGCGCACGCAGCTCCAACAGCGCGCAAAAAATGCAGCGCGCGCGCCGCTACAGCAGCGCCAAATATGCCATTTGGACCCAATAAAAAACATTCAATCAAAATGCAATGAACATGTGAAATTTAACAAGTTGAGATGAATACATAAAGTCGCCCACAAGTTCATCCAACCAAGTCCAAATTCAAACCAAGTTCAAAATACAAGTGCAACCAACAAAGTTCAAGACATATATAAAACACATCAACCATCTTGCTCGTCTTCTTCGTCTTCTTCTTCTTCTTCGAGGTGCCGGAGCCGTCCGCCGCCTTCTTCTTCGCGGATATTTTTCTTTTTTTCGCCTCCAATGGTGCGGCGGTAGCACGGGACGGCGCCGGCGCAACGCCGCTCGTCGGCGTGGTCATCCGCGGCGGCAAGAAGAGACTGCGCGCGAGGCAGACCGATGGCGGAGCTCCGGCGGCAGCGCCCGCGCCAACGCTCGCCGCGCTAGGGTTTGCGGCGGCGGCGGCGGCGGCGGCGGCGCCTGCGGCGGCGGCGGCGCCGGCGGCGGCGGGGTCGCGGCTGTAGAGCGGGGTGAGAGGGGCTCCGGTGTGCGCATCCATGGCGGAAGGGGCGCGAGCGCCGGCGCGCGCGAGTGGAAGAAGAAGGAAAAGGGAAGTTCGCGCGCGCGCTCGAGTGTGCCGCGCGCGGAAGAAGACGCTCGAAATCAACAGCGCGGGATGGGGTATTCACCAGCGCGCCCAACCCGTTTTAGCGCGCGCGCGTTTTTTGGGCGCCCGCTGGAGCGGTGCGACGCGTTGCGCGCGCGCTAAAATGGCGTTTTTTCCGGCGCGGCGCTAGTATAGCGCGGCTGTTGGAGATGCTCTAACACACAAAGCAAATGGCTTCATAGCTCAGTAGTACAATTCCTGCAACAGTACATCCCGTGTCGTTTCCTATTCTACGTGGACATGCCGACGGAGCGCTCCTTGCGCGACTGTTAAAGGGTTGTATAGCTGAAGATACGTCAGTATGTTTTCCTTAGGCCACGCTCAAAATTCCAAATATTTCAGGCTATTTAAAATAAATTCGAGAGCATACAGATTATTTAGGTACAACTAACGATTGCAAGAAGATCCCATATGAACATTTTTTTTTATATGTGATTATAATCATATTGAGCCTAGCTGTCGTTTGTTGGGCTAGCTGGCTAGCACGAAATCGCGCTACCTTTGAGAAGAAAAAAATCAAGACTCCTTTTGAGATTGTGTTCTTCATATGCTCTTTTCTACTCTACTGGACAGGTCTACAACAGGGAGATGCCGCCGGGAGCTACATTCTGGAGCGGAGATGATCAGGGCAAGTACTAGCAGTTGATGGTGATGTGCGAAGCTGCCAAGCAACCAATTCAAGGGGCGTGATGCTGTCGAGACCCCTTCCAGTGTTCAAGACGGATTTGGAGAAGTCTGATGTTTCTTCTGCCGGAGTATTAGCACGCTGGAGTGCTGCGTTCATGCTTTTGTCTCGTTTTGTCTGAGTTCTCTTGTTTGGATCTGTAATAGGTTTGAATACTTACATTGTGCTGCTTAGGTTTTCGCCCCATAACACTCGTTTCGATGGCGAGCGAGTGTGGTGGGTTTCCTAGCAGTGCTAGAACTCGCTGTACCTCTCTCCCTTATCTGACTTTCTCGGTTGAAACTGATTGTATTTCCGTTCTATGTAATGGAAAGGGGTAAAGCCCGGTTCTAAAAAAATAAATCATATTGAGCCCGTGTGTTTGTTCAGCCAGAGGCTATGGAGGCAATCAAAGCTGGATCTTTTACACTTCCTTGAGCGCACAATCAAGTCAAGAACAAAGATGGATACATCCAGAACATACTTCTAATGTTGTTCGACAATAGAAATCAAGCCGATCTACCAGTTTTGAATAATGAATTTGCTAGGTTAGAGAACAGAGCATGTAAGTTCAGGAAGAGGGACTACTTGCGTGTTGAGTCAGGGACTCGGGGCATGAGTGACAGGCGAAAAATTTGTATTCCAATATTGACCGCTGCAGCAATTAGCTGCAATGCCTACAATGAGCGGCTCACCGTTGACTGCCGCAGCATGATCTGCTTCGAACGGCGACCAATATGCCTCCTCCTGTGATGAATCTTGGCTTGAATAAGATAAATCGAGATGTTGGACTGCAACTTGGTTGCGTTTGAGTAGAATCAGAGGCTGAAAAGTCAGGATTTGTGAGTTATTTTTACATGAATTGCATAACGTTGTGGACAGGTGAGGCGGCAAGGTCGAGTATGAGGCGGATGGTCTGCAACCAATGCATCGATTGATTGAGACAAATTCACAGGAAGGGCCAGAGAGGGAGGATCGTTTTTTAGATTGATTGCTGAGTGGATTCTGAAGAGGGAACGGGAGGGATCGGATGAGAGCATAGTTATGAATCTTCAGCTTACCTAATTGCTCCATGGAGTTTGTACAGACGGAAAGCTTTTGTCTGGCACTTCGAGTGTAGTACACCAAAACGGCGACGTTCCCGGCGGCAGCGTTGTCCGATGATATGACTCCGCAGATATGCACAACTGTCAAAAAAAAA
>LR738715.1:310038197-310053378 GCA_902687465.1 Secale cereale | reverse complement strand
AAAAAAAAAAAAAAAAAAAACAGGAAGAGAGGGTATTACTTCGTAGCTGAGAAGACCATGATGACTTCTCAAGCTTGCACCGAAGAATCAATTGGAAGAAGGATGGGTGTCGTCGTGTCGACTGTCGAGAGACAATTAGATTTATTTTTTACGTATTATTATGGGAGGACATGGGAAAAGAGAGGAAACCTTCTCACGCAAGCCACGCGGGGGAAATATTTAACTATGCATCATCCGACGGTAGTCTACTCATTACTATTCAATCTAATTAATGAAATTTCGTAACCTCAAGGATTAACGTGGTGCTTTGTTTGGTGCCTCCAATTAATAAATATAAGATTGTTGTTGGGATGGGACGTGGAGTATCTGCACCCGAGCTCAAATGAGCTTGGGTGAACAGTAAAATCGAAAAAAAATCCAAATTTTTTTTAGGTGAAACATTGATAAAAGTTGTAAGTGCTTGCAAAAATTTGTCATGAAATAACATTTCTAGAAGGCGTGGCAAAAAAAACAAAATCAGTACTCTGAAAATGCTACTTTCAAAAGCATTTTGGAGCACTGAATTTGTTTTTTTTTGCCACGCCTTACAGAAATGTGATTCCTTGACAAAATTTTACATGCACTTAGAATTTTTATCAATGTTTCACCTAAAAAAATTGATTTTTTTTTTTAAAAAAAACAATTTACTGTTCACCGGGCTCAAATGAGTACGGGAGCAGAAAGGCACTTTCGGTTGGGACGTTCTTATGCACGCCGAATGCAAGGAGTATTACGCAGCACAATTATCTCTTACTTTATACACAAAAGGACACGTAAATGTGATAATTTCTTTGCCACTGCACAGCACGCTGGTACCGCTAGAAACATCAATTTCGTGAGCTTGGTCTGCCATTGTCGGTAGTCTTCACAAAATATACTAATTTTGGAGAAACCAGTGTTAAAAGAAATCGGGACTATAGTTTAGTCGTGAGAGTAGTTTATTTTTAACCGTGTGAGAGAAGTAGCTTAGGTCAACTCCAGCGCACGACCTCAAACGGACGTTCGTTTTGCCCGGATTCTGTCCGTTCGCGTAGAGCAATGGGGTCGTGTCCGGTCCTTTTCTAGGATGCGGTGGCCATGCGCCCAACGCACGGACGTATTTCGGCCGCATCCTGTCCGCATGCATTTTATCTTTTAAACACAAACTTTCATTGATTTTTGATACATCAAAGTACATCATCAAATTTTGACTAGAATAGCAAGCCCAAAGAAAACAAGAATCACAAGAAGACATTTTTGAAGATATCCAACTTCCATAACTGCTCCCTTGTGTTAGGTTGGTGACTTCCCGATGCATTCATTGTTGATCTGCGGAGACTCGATCTTGCATGCTTCTTTCTTCTTCGAGTCCAAATAAGTAGACGTTGCTTCCTCGAATCTAGTCTCATCTCGAGAAACGCGAACGAAGAGCACTCGGGTGCGCACCTAACATGAATCACTGCCAGTACGCTGCTAGCTCGGGATCAGTGCATATTTCGATGTATAGGTGAATACATCCCTGAAGCGTACACAGGCACAGTGTGCATCTGTTCAGGGCAATAAATTGGGCAGACAGCTAGATGTTGGAGTACATAACATTAAAGACGGCCATTTAATCAACTGCGACGATTGTATCTCCAATATGATAAGTCCAACACAAGCTCGTCCTCAACTCCTCATTCTCGCTGAAGCCACTGTTCATCGTCCCCTTCTTCTGCACTTTCTTCCTCGGTTTTCAGCTCCACTTGTTTGCCGTGTTCCAAGCGTTGAACAAGCCAAGAGGAACTACGAAGACTACGTCCATCCTAGCCATCGTCTGAGCCTGCATCTTGCACTGCCACAGCCCCACAGCCAGCGACACCACGTTCGCCCTGCACGTCGACACCATGCCATGCGTTCCGGCGGCTAGCGGATAGCCGGATAGTACATCATCAACTAGTCCAAGCTGCTTCTATGCCATCAAGGACTGCTTCTGCAAGAAGAAGTAGAACCACACGCTGCAGTATAAGTCGCTGCTAGTAGTGGCCGCGAACACGGTAGCGCAGCTGGACTACGAGCCCCGCCGCCGTGCATGCATGTACGTGCACGAGCCCAACTCTCCACCGGCAACCATCAAGTCCCTCTCCTCGAGACCTTGACAAGCTCCTCGTCACCGACCCCCAATGTAACGCCCCGGACACATCCGTTGGTGGTCGTTACTCCTGGCGGGATCTAGATTGGCTTCACATATCAATACTAGTCTCTTCTGCGCACTTTGTCCTCACTTATGCGCACCCGGGACCAACTTCCCGGTCGGTCACCCATCCTGAAACCGACGTCCTCGTCGGCCACAAGAACGTTCCCTCTTGGCACAAACGTCTGTGCTTCCAGGACAGCACATGTGCCATGCCGTGTGCCACGAGGGTCACAAACGTCATGCACAACATGATTGTAAACTGTCCGCAAACATCCGTGTAACCGTGAGGGTCGGCTCTGATATCAACTTCTAACGCCCCGGACACACCCGCCGGTGGTCGTTACTCCTCGCGGGATCTAGACTGGCCCCATATATTAGTGAGAAGCCTTCTCTCCGAACAAACATTCTCAGTTGGTCCACTATTAGCGAGGCCTAAAGTCTTCACTTCATCAGTCTAGGAATAACACTAAAGTAGCACCCCTCACTAAGTTGGCATTCTTTTCAGATAACTTCCATCTCGCCATAGACGAAAAGTACCCAATTTCATGCCAAGAGACCATGTAAGGGTTGTACGACCCATCCATATGATAAAAAGACTCACAAGCCTAAGAGCAATTCATTCCTTCCCTATCATTAATTAAGGACTGGCTTGCTTCGAGAGAAAGGAAATCTGAATTCCATAGTCGTCTTCCTCACGAGCTGGAACTAGGGTTTGGTTTCATAGACAAGACTTTCGAGCGCGACTAGTCTCTTCTGCGCACTTTGTCCTCACTCATGCGCACCCGGGACCAACTTCCCGGTCGGTCATCCATCCTGAAACTACTCCAAGCTAAGCACGCTTAACTTTGGAGTTCTGTCCGAATGGGCTCCCGGAAAAGAAGGAATTCCTTATTGATATGAGTAGTCTATCATCCCTAATAAGCCAGGCTATCACACCCAATCCACGACCGACCTCGATAGCTTGACCTACGAGGTGACGCAGAGCTCCGGGAACGTGGTTCAGGATGGCCGGTTGTGAATTTGGGGACGAGGGAGTTGAAAGAAGAAGAAGAAGAAGAAGAAGAAGAAGAAGAAGAAGAAGAAGAGGCAACATGCAACATAGGAGGAGGAAGATGAGATCAGATCGTTGGGGGAAACGCGTAATGCATTGATTCACGATCTGACCGTTAAAGGAGTGAACACAATTTTGGTTGTTGGTAGTTGGGAGCTAGAACAGACGCATGCTGCAAGTGGGCCAGGACGGGGACAGATTGTGCAGAGAATACATCCCATAAATTAGGCTAAAACTGAAGAATACACTCATACAATATAGTGGTACATATCCCAATGCATGTTCAACGGTGAGATAACACGGAGGTGCGCCTGCAGGTGCTCCTATGCAATTTCGCATCTCGAGCCTCTATTCTACCAACATATGCATTAGTCTCATCTGTAGCATCTATTCTAGCTAAAAGTGCACGAATATCTATTAAATCGCACGCTATCAATAGATCAATGTATTCTTCTTCCCAATACCAAAAATTGCATCTGGTCTACACAATATAAATTTCAGTTAGTACAACTAGTCGAATCAGAGAGCACAACCGAAGCTAAAGTAGCACATACCCCATCGTTTGAGCACTTAATGAAACCCCATCCGGGACGTTTCGGTGTTGTAGACTGATACGTCCAAAACGTATCTATAATTTCTGCTTGCTCCATGCCTCTTTTGTGTGATATTGCTATGATATTTATACACTTCCATACACTTTTGATCATATTTGGACTAACCTATTAACTCAGTGCACCCCAGTGCCAGTTTCTGTTTTCTGCTGTTTTTGTATTTCAGGTTTTCCCATCACGTAAACTGCCAGAAAAATTCCGAGAAAATATATAAAACATCAGCGTTCCGGAAGCTTCCATGCGGCCAAAGTAGGGCCGGAGGGGGTCCACCAGGGCTCCAGGCGCCCTGGGGGCGCGGCCCCCCTCCTGGCCGCGCCGGGGGGGGCGCCTGCCCCCCCCCCCAGGCCTCCGCTGATGCCCCCCCTTTGGCATATATTTACACCGCGTCCCGAAACCCTCGAGGATGGAACCCTTTTTCGCGATCTCATCTCTGTTCCGCCGCCGCCGCGCTTCCAAGATCGGGAGCAGCAGGAGAACTCTTCCCGGCACCCTGCCGGAGGGGAGGATCACCACCGGGAGCCTCTCCACCACCATGGACGCCTCCCGGATGAGTTGTGAGTAGTCTCCCTTGGACCATGGGTCCATGACCAGTAGCTATGTGATGTTCTCCTCCCCTCTTTGTTCTTCACCGATTAGACCTCGTGAGCTGCCCTACATGATCGAGGCACATATGTAATCCTTATGCTGTTGCTATGATGAGTTTGCTGGGATCCGATGGATTATGAGATTATGTTCAGATTGTGTGTGAGTAATATATTTGATTTACCTCTTTTATATTTTTGTTCTTGAGTAATTCTTGCATGTTCTCCGTTCCTGTTTATTGCTTTGGCCAAGTAGTAGGTAGTAACTCCAAGAGGGAACGTTATGCTTGATTGTGGGTTCATGCCCCTCGATGACTAGCTTGAGTGACAGAAACATGAGTCTAGGGGATGTGCTATTGCCACAAGGGGGAAAACAACGGTGCTTGTACTCGCGGGTGCAAGGATTGTTTACTTTACGCAAAGTTCTTTTAATGCAGTTGTCTGTTGCTTTGAGTTTACACTATGGGTGGGACTCGCAACTTAATACGAGCGAGATGTTCTGGATAGATATCTCAAGGTGGATGATTAGTAGTAGATGCAGATGGATTTCGGTATACTTGCCTTGGCATACCGCCCATGCTTTTGAGCCTCTACCTTTCTTGCAGCATAGTTAGCATTGGTTTGCGCACATAATCCTGTCAATTGCCCAGCTGTAATTTGTTTACCTCGCTTAGCTGTTTTATCGTCTTTTGGGAGAGAGACATCACTAGTGAACATCATGGGACCCCGGTCCATACTACCATCACTGATCACATCCGCTATTTACTTTCTGTTCTTACTTACTAGTTGCAGTAATACCCATCACTATTATCTCTTGCGTTTGATCCTTTGTAAATGACAAGGCCGGAGAGATTGACAACCTCTCTGTACTCGTTGGGAGCAAAGTTATTTGTATCTGTGTGCAGGTCCGGCCGATCGCTAGTTGCGCCGCTAGCAGTTGACACCTTCTTGTTGAACCTTGGAGTCTCAGGGGAATTCGATCCTTGGTATCTTTGCCAAGGGAAAACTACCGCTACACTGCATCTCAAACCTTCCACTTGGGGTAACCAACGAGGGGCGAGAAGCCATCAAGCAAAGTTTTCTGGCGCCGTTGCCGGGGACTCCACTCTTCAAGATAGGGGAGTTGCACGCTATCTTTTACCTTTGCTTTTTAGTCTTGTTAGTTTACCTTTCAGTTTTTGCTTTAGTGTCTTTTATCAAAAATCACAAAAATGGTTATCTTCCTTGCTTGCTGCTATGGGTTCCACCGAGAACACCAAGTTGTGTGACTTCACTAGTCATAACAACGATGACTTTATCTGCACACCTACCACTACACCTGCCACTTCAGCACCTTCTTATGAAATTAAACCTGCTTTACTGAACTCAGTTATGAAAGATCAATTCTCCGGTGCTGGAGATGATGCTGCTTTACACTTAAACAATTTTGTTGAACTCTGTGATATGCAAAAGTACCAAGAAATAGATGGTAATATTGTTAAGATTAAGCTTTTTCCTTTCTCCTTGAGAGGAGGAGCTAAAATTTGGTTTCAATCCTTGCCTAGAAATAGCATAGATTCTTGGGACAAGTGCAAAGATGCTTTTATTGGAAAGTACTATCCACCTGCTAAAATTATCCAACTAAGGAGTAACATAATGAATTTTAAACAATTGGATAATGAATACGTTGCCCAAGCTTGGGAACGCATGAAATCTCTTGTCAAGAACTGCCCTACTCATGGTTTGACTACTTGGATGGTTATCCAAACTTTTTATGCAGGCTTGAACTTTACCTCGCGGAACTTGTTAGATTCGGCCGCGGGAGGAACCTTTATGTCAACTACACTTGGTGCTGCCACGAAGCTTCTCGATGAGATGATGACCAATTATTCCCAATGGCACACCGAACGCGCTCCAACAGGTAGGGAGGTAAACTCTGTCGAGGAGATTTCCTCCCTAAATGAAAAAGTTGACTTGATCATGTCTATACTTTCGAAGCAATCTTCTATTGATCCTCGTGATATTCCTTTAAATTCTTTGATTGCTCAAGAACAAGTAGATGTGAACTTTATCTCTAGAAACAATTTCAATAACAATGCTTATAGGAGTAATTTTGGTAGCAATCCTAGACCGTTCCCCTCTAATTCCTATGGGAACAACAATTCTAGAGAGTATGCTTAAAGATTTCATCACTACCCGAAAAGCCTTCAATAAGAGTGTAGAAGAAAAACTAAACAAACTAGATAATCTCTCTTCGAAGGTAGACAATTTAGCCCATGAAGTAGAGTTGCTTAAAATTAGAACTTCCCCTCTTGAGGAGAGGAAGACCACTCCTATGAATGCTATTCAAGTGCAAATTAATGAAAACATTAGGATGTTGGCTAAACTTAAAGAGAGATGGGCTAGAGAAAAGGAGGAAGAAGATAGAATTAAGAACCTTCCTACCCACCACACTGTTGCTACTATCCAAGTTGTTGAGGATATCCAAACTCTTAGCACCCAATGCACTCCTGGTCCCATTGGACCTATTAATGGTGATGCTATGACCATAGAAACTACCAAACAAGTGAGCCTAAAGGACACCACTACCACTTTACTTGATAGTAGTGACCTTGATTTTGATAATTGCACCCTTACCGAAGTTATTGATTTCCTTCACAAGATGTCTAGAGATCCCCACACTAGCACACTTAACCTTGCCTTCACAGAGCATATCACTAATGCTCTCATCAAAGCTAGGGAGGAGAAACTTAGGGTAGAAGCCTCCATACCTAGAAAGCTAGAAGATGGTTGGGATCCTATGATTAAAATTAAGTTGAATAACTTCTCTTGCTATGCTTTATGTGATGTTGGAGCTAGTACCTCTGTTATGCCCAAAAGAATATATGATATGCTTAAATTGAAACCTTTTGATTCTTGTTCTTTTGGTGTTCGTCTTGTTGATTCTTCCATAAAGAAACCCTTGGGGAGGATCGACGATGTTCTTATCATTGTCAATGACAATTATGTTCCCGTTGATTTTACTATTATGGATATTGAATGTGAACCTTCATGTCCAATTATTTTGGGACGTCCTTTCCTTCGCACCGTTGGTGCCATCATTGACATGAAAGAGGGGAATATAAAATTCCAATTTCCTATAAAGAAAGGGATGGTACACTTCCCTAGAAAGAAGATTAAGTTACCTTTTGAGTCCGTTATACGGGCTAGCTATTCTTTTACTCTTGATAAAACTTGATCTCTTTGCATTATGCCTAGCTTAAAGGCATAAAAGAAAGCACTTTTGGGAGGCAGCCCACAATGAATAAAATTTTATTTTGCTTTTGTTGTGTCTTGATGTTGTTACTACAGTAGCATCATCATTGTATCTTTACTTTTCAGCTTTGTGCCAAGTGTAGCCTCTGATTGCAAGAAAGTTCAAAAGTTGTGACGTGCTGTCCAGGAAACAGATTCTGTCCTTGGACAGAAAAATTCGTATTAAATCACCAGATCATCTTTTTGGTCTGAATTGTTTCGACAGCGTGCTCTATACAATTGGCTTTCGGGCGTCTGTTCTGAGTTTTTTGATTTGAGTTGCAGAAGTGCCCCGAAAAAATCATTTACTACCTGCTGGTATGTTTTTCACAGATTCTGTCCTGTTTTGCCTTTCCTTCATTTTGCAAACCTTGAGCTTGCTTTTTCTTTGCAAAAACCTTTTGGCAATCTTGAGAAACAGTAGACCTTCAATAATATCCTTATTTCCAGCAAGGAAAAATTATTATATTAAGGGTACTAACCTCGCTAATCAGATTATGATGAGTTATGTATGAAGGGAGTTGTCAAGTGTGCGAGGGAAGATGATAAAAAGATTCAGGAGTGTCAAACGCTCAAGCTTGGGGATGCCCCCATGCACCCCCAAGAAATATTCAAGAAGACTCAAGCGTCTAAGTTTGGGGATGCCCCCGTGCATCCCCTTCTCCATCAACAATTATCAGTTCGTCTTTCGTTCCACTATATTTTTTATCACTTCATGTGTTATGTGCTATGCTTGGAGCGTCTTGCTTTTAGTTTCCTTTTTAGTTTTCTTTAGCTTTGCTTGCTTTTCATAACGAGTTGGAACTCAGCTTTCTTTGTGTGGGAGAGAAACACGCTCCACTTCAACCTAGAACACAACATAGAATTTTCATGTCTATCTTTGCTGTGTATGTTCTTTGTCCTTCAATAGCTACTGTCATGCTTAGCTCTTAGCTTTCACGCTTTTCTTTTTAAAGAGCTTTTGTTTAGTTGGTCGCTGGAACTCTCTTTAGTTATCATGCTTATCTTATTAAGAGAGTTGGCTTCTGTTGCATTGGTTGATATGTCTATGATAAAAATGCTATGTGCTTAATGGTGCTTAGTAGTTCATGTTTTCTTATGGTTAGTCTCAAATAGCTGGGGGGTTCTCAATGTGTTATTGGAGTACCAACATGATTTGTTTGCCTATGATGTGGTATGGTTTAGTGGTATCTTCCTCCAGGAATTTATTTTGATTGACTTGGCGTATGCTCACGCATATTTAAGACTGTAAAGAAAGTCTATCAAGCCTTGATGATCTTTAGTTTCTGAGTAGCGATATAACTTCCATGCCTGATTCAATGTTGCTTTGTCGCTCTGCATGATTATGACCGTCATTGCTCTTTTAGTTGGTCGCTCCCAGTCTATTGCTAACCTTCGCCTGTACTAAGCGGGCTGACTGCTTATGCATCCAAAATCGTTTAAACCAGTTATGCCATATGAGTCCACCATACCTTCGTATACATGGTATTTACCTGCCATTCCTAACGAAGACTTTCATGTACCATCTCGAAATTATTCAAAAAAGCATTTCTCTTTTGTGCCTCTGTTTTAGTTCATGAGGAAGTAGTAGTTAATTCATGATCTTTTTAAGTTGGACAAGCTTCGCCCCGGGATTGCATGTCTAATGTGCAAACCATAATACGAGAAGGAACTGGCATAGAGTGCGCCCGGCTCATTAAAAAATTATACAACAAACAAACCCTCCTTCACGCTTTGTTCATGAGAAATCAGAAAACTTTGGCAGTGATAAACAAAGGAGATTAAGAGGATGTGATCGTCCTCATGCGGGAGCCGTTCCTCGAAACTTGTCCAACTCAAGAAGTGGTTGAGTTATCTGCTAGCATTGGTTGACAAAATATGCATATTCTAAAAAAATAATTATTACCTCTGTTTTTAAAACCAAGAGCTCTGGTACATGATTAGTTTTGTTTCCGACCACGGGTTTTCAACCTTGCCATCAAAAGCCACAGTTCGAGAGTCTCCACCTTCTTTAAAGCACCAACTATTGAGAGCATGATTGTCATTCTGAGTGTAATGTGCATTGTCCCAAAGTACCATTGTCTTTTGCATGATTATGATATCGTTTATTCTGAAATCATTGTATCTAGTCGTCACTTAAACCTTGGAGGTGCCCCTGCATTTATGTTTTGCTTCACTAAAGGGGGCAAGCGAGGTATCACTTTGTCATGTTTGCACTCCATGCTCATTGCAAATCTATTGAGTGTTTCAGTATCATATTGTAAAACTTTCAGTTCTTTGTGATTATCTCATGAGGCAACTTAATTACTACAGATTCATTGTCTTAGTAAGCACTTGTCATGTGACTGTGAAAAGTCCTTATATGGTTAATAGCATGTCACCACAGAAATTATGCTTGTTATCATTTACCTACTCGAGGACGAGCAGGAATTAAGCTCGGGGATGTTGATACGTCCAAAACGTATCTATAATTTCTGCTTGCTCCATGCCTATTTTGTGTGATATTGCTATGATATTTATACACTTCCATACACTTTTGATCATATTTGGACTAACCTATTAACTCAGTGCACCCCAGTGCCAGTTTCTGTTTTCTACTGTTTTTGTATTTCAGGTTTTCCCATCACGTAAACTGCCAGAAAAATTCCGGGAAAAATATATAAAAAATCAGCGTTCCGGAAGATTCCATGCGGCCAAAGTAGGGCCGGAGGGGGGCCACCAGGGCTCCAGGCACCCTGGGGGTGCGGCCCCCCTCCTGGCTGCGCCGGGGGGCACCTGGGCCCCCCAGGCCTCCGCTGATGCCCCCCTTTGGCATATATTTACACCGCGTCCCGAAACCCTCGAGGACGGAACCCTTTTCGCGATCTCATCTCTGTTCCGCCGCCGCCGCGCTTACATGATCGGGAGCACCAGGAGAACTCTTCCCGGCACCCTGTCGGAGGGGAGGATCACCACCGGGAGCCTCTCCACCACCATGGACGCCTCCCGAATGAGTTGTGAGTAGTCTCCCTTGGACCATGGGTCCATGACCAATAGCTATGTGATGTTCTCCTCCCCTCTTTGTTCTTCACCGATTAGACCTCGTGAGCTGCCCTACATGATCGAGGCACATATGTAATCCTTATGATGTTGCTATGATGAGTTTGCTGGGATCCGATGGATTATGAGATTATGTTCAGATTGTGTGTGAGTAATATATTTGATTTACCTCTTTTATATTTATGTTCTTGAGTAATTCTTGCATGTTCTCCGTTGCTGTTTATTGCTTTGGCCAAGTAGTAGGTAGTAACTCCAAGAGGGAACGTTATGCTTGATTGTGGGTTCATGCCCCTCGATGACTAGCTTGAGTGACAGAAACATGAGTCTAGGGGATGTGCTGTTGCCACAAGGGGGAAAACAACGGTGCTTGTACTCGCGGGTGCAAGGATTGTTTACTTTACGCAAAGTTTCTTTTAATGCAGTTGTCTGTTGCTTTGAGTTTACACTATGGGTGGGACTCACAACTTAATACCAGCGAGATGTTCTGGATAGATATCTCAAGGTGGATGATTAGTAGTAGATGCAGATGGATTTCAGTCTACTTGCCTTGGCGTACCGCCCATGCTTTTGAGCCTCTACCTTTCTTGCAGCATAGTTAGCATTGGTTTGCGCACATAATCATGTCAATTGCCCAGCTGTAATTTGTTTACCTCGCTTAGCCGTTTTATCGTCTTTTGGGAGAGAGACATCACTAGTGAACATCATGGGACCCCAGTCCATATTACCATCACTGATCACATCCGCTATTTACTTTATATTCTTACTTACTAGTTGCAGTAATACCCATCACTATTATCTCTTGCGTTTGATCCTTTGTAAACGACAAGGCCGGAGAGATTGACAACCTCTCTGTACTTGTTGGGAGCAAAGTTATTTGTATCTGTGTGCAGGTCCGGTCGATCGCTAGTTGCGCCGCTAGCAGTTCACACCTTCTTGTTGAACCTTGGAGTCTGAGGGGAATTCGATCCTTGGTATCTTTGCCAAGGGAAAACTACCGCTACACTGCATCTCAAACCTTCCACTTGGGGTAACCAACGAGGGGCGAGAAGCCATCATAGACACGCGGCGCAAGATCTTATTTGGGCAGTCGTCGCACTTTATGAGTGGCAACGGTGAGCCGACGAGTCTTTGGGACAGCACCGAGCCCGGCCGACGGCCGTTCGTGTATCTGTCGGCGAACCGCCGACGGTGTAGATCCGAGCGGCTAGAGGCGACCCCGTACTTGCATGCGGCCTTGCTGTGTGGTCGTGGCCCTCCAACCCGGTGCCCGGTCAGCCCATGGCACGGCGCGGCCTCCCACAGCCGGCGAGCTGACGCCCGACCGGATCCGCTCCAAATCCGGCTGCCAGGTGGGCAAGGTGGCTGTGGTTGGGTAGCTCGGGGGCTGTGAGAACGCTTGGGGCGACCGCGCGTCCGAGCGGCGCAACGGCAGTGGCAACGGCGGCGGCGACAACGAGGGAGGAAGGGATGTTGTGGTTTGGGGCGCTCGGTGGTGAGGATGGGTGGGGTAGAAAAAAGGGTGACATCTTCCATTGACGGGCGGGCCAGGAGAGGACAGGCGAGCGCGTCCGGACCGTCCGCGCTGCCCATTTCACCCCAAAGACGGTCCAAACTTGAATCGGGAATGTGTCAAAATGGATAAAACTGACTCACCGAACAGGATGAGATCGTACGCTGGAGTTGGCCTTACTTTCCCGCAATTCGGCACTTTGCCGAAGGCCACTTTGCCGCCCTGTTTCCTGGATGACTCTATGGTGGCCGCCGAACATGTATTTGAAGTTAATAATAATCTCCGTCCGAAGGTCGACCGCGGACACAATCATGGCGTTTGCAGGCCATGCACTAATAAGGAGATTAGAGCTGCCTTGTTCCAGATGGGCCCTACAAAAGCTCCCGGGCCTGATGGTTTTCCGGCCCTCTTCTATTAGACACATTGGATGTCGGGACCCCGATCCTAAGTCACACTGATCTAGCTGTAACACGTCATATCACTTTGCGGCCTCACGCACGGTATCCCCACGGGTGCCACCTTACCTGGCCCGGGACCGTTTGCGCATTTTGGCACACGTATATGACAGTGTCGCTAGCATCCATATGACAGAGAACCCGGGCCGACATGGCTAGTTATAAACCAAAAGTGGCACTAAATTACAGAGCAGGCATCCATGACCCAGCAACGAACGTGTCGGTCATCAACGTATGAACCCAAGTCATAGCAAGCTACATGGACTTAAAGGAACAACGCGTGACATTTCCCCTAAGGGACAGACACACGAACGAAGAAGGACACATGCCGACCAGCCTACGTGTTCCGAGCAGTAGCAATCTACCAAGGCTCATTGGAAGCACTAGGAGGTATTTCCCTGTAAGATAGGCTACCAAAGGAACACAACTAGGTGTCGGATCCCACACATACCAAGCATTTCAATCATACACGCAATATGCTCAATATGTGCAAATACAACATTGCATCACAACAGAACTCTATGACTCAAAGTACTTTATTTAAAAGGCTCCAAGAGCCATACATAACATATCCATACAGATAGGGGTCACATGGCCCAACACTCAAGTCATACAAGCACAAGCGGAAGCTACATGTCTGAGTACAGACAACTTAGAAAATAAAACAGGCTTGGTGTAGCCTGACTATCTACAAGGCCCTCCACAAGCTCTAGATCTCCGTCTGGGAAGCAAGCTACTCGTCGACGTCGACGTCTATGTAGAACCCATCAGAAGGGGCAGGGTTCTCCTCTACAACAGTTATTAAGCAAACATGAGTACAAAGGTACTCAGCAAGTCTTACAACAGAACCTATCATACATGCAACATTATCAACAGGGGGTAGTGGAGTTCATAGCAGAAAGCTAGCTTTGACTCTTGGCTAACCTATACCATAACTCTCAACAGATTGCAAGGTATTACTACGTACACGAGTCCTCTACTCACCACAACAATACACCACCGAGGATCCTCTTCCACAATCATCCTACGGAAGGGCCATCCACGTCACTCACACTTATCTTGAGGCATTTAGTGGTATCAATCAACTTGTCTATGAACTATAAGAGTAACCAAGTAGTTCGTACCGCGAACAACGGCTATTTGAATAGATTGATAACCCTGCAGGGGTGTACTTCTTCACACACGCTTCCACCACTTATCGCCGTTTACTCGACATCTACTCGGCAACCTTCAAGCGGAAGCCCAGCAAGGGTGTCGGCCACAACCTGACTAACTACACAAGTCTCTCGTCCAGGTTATCGCCTATTTGGGTTCCATCCGTGGGGAGATCTGGCCGGGGTGTCGCTCACGGCCCCAAACGATGTGTACAGGGTTCCCGAGTCACCAAACGGGCAATCGGTACACCGTGCCACGTAGCAGTCGCATCACAGCCCACCCAGAGGGTCAGCGCTGTGCACGACCACCAGTAAACTACAAACACCAGAAACTAGTTGCAACTCCTGGACATAGATCAAGGGTAATTAATAAGTCGAGAGGGTCAATTAAGGATCCCAATGTGTGGTAGTAGCTGAAACTTGAACCACACATACAGATCTCGGGTCCTATGGACGGTTCCAATGAAACAACCCACCACGTACTCCTACATGGCCTTTCATCGATACCTTTACCAAACATATTCCACACCTCCTTCTCTTTACCGGTGTGATCATTTCACTCTGATCCATCACCCAGATGAACCAGACCTGACACAACTCTAAGCATAGCAGGAAACATAAACAAATAGCATGGTGGATCACACATCACATGGCTCAATCAACTCCTACACATGCTAGTGGGTTTCAACTATTTACTGTGGCAATGACAGGTCATGCAAGGGAATAGGGTTCAACTATCGCAGCAAGTAGCAGTTCACACGTTGTTGCCTTAATGCAGTAAAAGAGAGCAGGAGCAAGAAGATGGGTTTGTATCGGAAAGATCAATGATTGCCTGCCTGACAGAGTGGTTGTCGGGTACTGCTCTTCAGTTGGATACGCAGAAGCATCCTCGGGAGCAGGACCTAACACGGAGAAATATCGGCGATACAATCAATAAGAAAACAAATGCAACAATATGATGCATGCTCATGATATGGCAAGATGCATGTGTTTTGGGTTAATGCAACTATAACCAGAAGGGTTTGAGCTCATTTGAATCAAAGATTCAAATTGAAACTCAAACTATTATTTATTTAAGTGCATTATCATGTTTTAGAGTATACAGCAAGGCTAACTTGCTCAAACATGCATGAAACCAGTGCCATTGGAAAGATTGGATTTTTCTGATCAATTTTCATATATAAATCTTTTCATCTGAGCTACTGTTGAATTTATATGATTTTTTGAAGTTTAAAGCATTTTCTGGAATTTCCTGAATTGTTTTTAAATCAAATAATCCCAGAAAATCCTTTACTGCGTCAGCATGACATCAT
>LR738715.1:310028098-310038187 GCA_902687465.1 Secale cereale | reverse complement strand
TTTGTATCGGAAAGATCAATGATTGCCTGCCTGACAGAGTGGTTGTCGGGTACTGCTCTTCAGTTGGATACGCAGAAGCATCCTCGGGAGCAGGACCTAACACGGAGAAATATCGGCGATACAATCAATAAGAAAACAAATGCAACAATATGATGCATGCTCATGATATGGCAAGATGCATGTGTTTTGGGCTAATGCAACTATAACCAGAAGGGTTTGAGCTCATTTGAATCAAAGATTCAAATTGAAACTCAAACTATTATTTATTTAAGTGCATTATCATGTTTTAGAGTATACAGCAAGGTTAACTTGCTCAAACATGCATGAAACCAGTGCCATTGGAAAGATTGGATTTTTCTGATCAATTTTCATATATAAATCTTTTCATCTGAGCTACTGTTGAATTTATATGATTTTTTGAAGTTTAAAGCATTTTCTGGAATTTCCTGAATTGTTTTTAAATCAAATAATCCCAGAAAATCCTTTACTGCGTCAGCATGACATCATGCTGAAGTCAGCCAGTCAACAGGGCGGCTCAGGTCAAACCTGACGAGTGGGACCCAATGGTCAGAGTCACAGTTAGTAATCTGACTAATTAAAACTAGATTAGACACTAATCTAGGTTTGACTAACAGGCAGGGCCCACATGTCAGTGACCCAATGGGGTCAAACCCTTGGTCAAACAGGGCTAACTCGCCGGCGTTTAGCCGCCGGCGAGGCCAAACGCGGCGGTGAGGTGCGGGTTTTGTGCTCCGGCTGCCAAAACAACGGCGGAGCACACCTACGGGTAGCTGGGAGTGAGCCGCGTCGAGTGGTGGTGGTGGCTGGCCTCGGGGTCGTCGAAAACGACGTCGGCGACGAGTCCAACGGCGGCCGGAGCTCGGGCGAGGTCGAACTCGTCGGTGCAGTGCTTGTAGAGGTGCGTGGAGTGATCCTACAGCATCTACGCAGAACGATGAAGCTGATGGGCACGTTGGCCGGGCCGTTAGATGGCCGGAGCCTCGTCGGCGACGAGCTCCGCGGCGGCGCGTGCAGGTGAGCCTCCTTCGGTGCGTTCAGTGCAGGAGAGAGCTAATGGAGAGGGGGAGTACGGAGCTGAGCCCACGGCGGTTGCAGTAGACGTCGAGGCGGGCTCGGGGACCGTCGGAGCTGAACGGGGCGGCGATGGGGATCTCTGCGGCCGGAGTTGGGGGAAACGGGGTCGGGGGCGACTCCAGAGCGGGCGAGCGCTCTGGGCTCAGCCTGCTCGACGTAGTCGATGACGGTGGAGCGGACGGGCACGGTGACGGAGCTCAGGGGCGGCGGTTGACGCGGCTATCACGACAGCGTGAGCACGGCGGCGTCGGCCATGGTGCGGGGAAGGCGAGGGAGAAGAGCTGGGGAGGAGTGGGCGTGTCAGCGAGCTCGGGGAGGAAGTGGGGGATCGATCCCACCCACCAGAACGGCGAGGGGAGGAAGCAGGGCGGTGGGCAGCTACGTGGCGCGCGCTACGGCCGCCGTCGAGCACCTGCCTGCCTGCCTGGCCGAGCCAAGCAGCTCGCTGGAGCGGTGGCTGGGTTGGGCCGGCAGGTGGGCCTGTTAGGCGCCAGGTAAGCTCTCTCTCTCTCTCTTCTCTCTTTTCTATTTCTTTCCGTTTCATTTCTTTTGCAACTTTGTTGGATTATTAAAAATGCCAGAACATTTTTATAGCTCATAAAACTAGTCATGCCCACTGTAAATAATATGAACATCATGGAACATTTTAGTTTATGATTATTTGGGCACACAAATTATTTATAGCATTTCAATGCCCAAATGCAAATACCATATGAATTAATCCAGAGACCTTGGATGTCCTAGAAAACTGTGCACCATTTTTGGCAGAGGTTTAAGACCAAGGCAGAAATGATGAACATTTTGAAGGGCATTTTGGGTACATTGGAAAAGATTTTATTAAACCCTAGTTGTTAGAAGAGGGGTGCTGGGGTTTCTGTCATTCCCATTTCAAGTTTCTTTGGAAAGTAAAGATGATGCACACTCTAGCTAGTCCTAATGCAAGCACTGACTAGGGATGTGACAACTCACCCCCACTCAAAAGAATCGTGTCCCGAGATTCAGGTTCCTCCGGAAAGAGGGTGGGGTACTCGAGTCGATGACGATCCTCCCTTTCCCAAGTAGCTTCACTCTCGGAATGATGTGACCATTGAACCTTGAGAAACTTGATATTGTGGCGTCGAGTGGTGCGCTCGGTTTGATCAAGAATACGAACGGGGTATTCTCGATATGTGAGATTGTCCTGGAGATCAAGCGTTTCGTGGTTCACTCCGCGGATAGGATCCGAGAAGCAACGCCTGAGTTGAGATACGTGGAAGACATCATGAACTCTGGAAAGGTGCGGAGGTAGTTCGAATTGGTAGGCAACTTCTCCTCGTTTGGCGAGAATGCGAAAAGGACCGATGTAACGAGGGGCCAATTTGCCTTTGATACCGAAGCGATGGTTTCCCTTAAGAGGAGTAACCGGAAGGTAAGCCTTATCGCCGACTTCAAAAGTCACAGCCTTATGATGACTATCATATTGGCTCTTCTGACGAGATTGGGCTGTTTTCAATTTCTCACGAACAATGCGAACTTGCTCTTCTGCTTCCTGGATCATATCCGGACCAAAGAATTGTCTTTCCCCGGTTTCTGACCAGTTAAGAGGTGTTCGACACCTTCGTCCATATAGAACTTCGAAGGGAGCCTTGCCCAAACTGGCTTGATAACTATTGTTATAAGCGAATTCGGCAAATGGAAGACACTTCTCCCAATCCATACCGAAAGAGATGACAGAGGCTCGAAGCATGTCTTCTAGAATTTGATTGACTCGTTCCACTTGACCACTTGACTGGGGATGGAAGGCGGTGCTGAAAGAGAGATGAGTTCCCATAGCATTCTGGAAACTTTCCCAAAATTGTGAAGTGAAAAGACTTCCACGGTCCGAGTTAATCTCCAACGGCACACCATGAAGTGATACTATCCGAGAGATATACAATTCTGCTAGCTGGCTAGCGGTAATATTCTCTCGAACAGGCAGGAAATGAGCTACTTTGGAGAGGCGGTCGATAACGACGAAGATAGCATTATTCCCTTTCCTGGTCCTGGGAAACCCGGTAGTGAAATCCATACCGATCTTGTCCCATTTCCATTCAGGAATAGCTAAAGGTTGAAGGGTGCCAGCAGGCCATTGATGTTCTGCTTTAACTCGACGACAAACGTCGCAGTTAGCAATGAACTGAACGATTTCTCTCTTCATCCTAGTCCACCAGAACCTCTGGCGTAGGTCCTGATACATTTTGGTACTACCGGGATGAATCGTGAGAGGGGATTCATGAGCCTCCTTAAGAATCATTTGTCGTAGTTGTTGTTTCTTGGGTACCACTAAACGGTTCTCGAAGAAAACAACACCTCGATCATCCGTAGAGAAACTTTTAGCAACTCCGCTAGCAATGTTCTCCTTGATTCGAGATATACCTCTATCATACCGCTGGGCAGCTATGATTTGATCCATAAGGGTAGGTTTCGCCACCAAGGTGGAAAGGAATCCTCGAGGAACAATATGAAGGTTAAGCTTACGAAATTCCTCGTAGAGAAGTGGTTGCCCTTGTTGTAACATCAAGTTTTTACAATAAGACTTGCGGCTTAGAGCGTCAGCCATGACATTGGCCTTCCCAGGGGTGTAAGTGATTCCTAAGTCGTAATCTGTGAGCAACTCAACCCAACGTCTTTGCCTGAGATTTAGATCCTGTTGGGTAAAGATGTATTTCAGACTTTGGTGATCAGTGAAGATTTCACAGCGATTACCAAGAAGGTAATGTCGCCATGTTTTGAGTGCGTGGACTACAGCTGCAAGCTCTAGATCATGTGTAGGATAGTTATCCTGATGTGGACGCAACTGTCGGATGCGTAGGCAATCACTTGACGATCTTGCATGAGTATGCAACCTAGTCCTTGTCGCGAGGCGTCGCAGTAGATGATAAAATCCTTGGAAAAGTCTGGTGGTACCAGTACGGGTGCAGATGTCAGGCGTCTTTTCAGTTCCTGAAAGCTGGACTCGCACTGTGGGGTCCACTCAAACCTTTTATCTTTCTTGAGGAGTTCAGTTAGAGGTTTAGCAACCTTGGAGAAATTCTCGACAAAGCGTTGGCAATAGCTCGCTAAGCCAAGGAAACTCCTAACTTTCTTGACCGATTCAGGGGGAGTCCAATCAAGGACGGCTTGAACTCGCTCGGGATTGACAGCAATACCCTTGCCAGAGATCACATGACCTAGATAGGTCACTTCCGGCAACCAGAATTCACATTTAGAGAATTTGGCATAAAGGCGGTGCTCTCGAAGTTTCGTCAATACCAGCCTTAGATGCTCGGCATGATATTTCTTGTTCTTGGAGTAGATGAGTATATCATCGAGATATACCATGACGAATTTATCCAAATACTCCATGAATATAGAATTATTAGCCGGGAGAAGGTGGCTGGGGCATTGGTTAATCCGAAGGACATGACGGTGTACTCATATTGGCCATAACGAGTAACAAAAGCCGTTTTAGGAATGTCCCCGTTCTTGATTTTGATTTGATGGTAGCCCAACCTCAAATCCATTTTGGAAAAGACTGAGGATCCAGCGAGCTGATCATACAGATCGTTGATCCTAGGGAGCGGATACTTGTTCTTATGGTGACCAGATTGACAGGTCGGTAATCTACAACCATCCGTTCCGTTCCATCCTTCTTCTTGACGAAGAGGACGGGACAAGCCCAAGGGGAAGAACTAGGACGGATGAAACCCTTTTTCAAGGACTCGTCGAGTTGTTTCTTAAGCTCAGCTAATTCTAGGGGTGCCATTTTATAAGGTCTCCTAGAGATTAGGACAATTCCTGGAATAAGATCTATCAGGAACTCGACATCTCTGTCAGTTGGAACACCTGACAGTTCTTCTGGGAAAACATCCGGAAAGTCACGGACTACCGGAATATCTTCTAGTTCTGGTAGAGGGCTGGCATTAAGAGAGTAGAGCTAACGCTCAGCCACTCGGGTCAAGACATTGACTGTCTTGCCGGATGGGTGTGTAAGTTGAACGGTCCTAGTGTAGCAATCAATCTTGGCATAATGAGTTGTCATCCAGTCCATACCCAAGATGATGTTTATGTCTGAGGACTTGAGAGCGATTAGTGATGCAAGGAAAACAAGTCTATCGACAAGAATTTCATTTCCATGGCTTACCCCAGAGGTTTGCCACTTTGAACCAGGAGTTTGAATAACCATGGAAGTAGGCATGTCACAAAAAGTCATGTTGTGCATTTGAGCATAGCTCTCAGATATGAACGAATGGGATGCTCCAGTATCGAAAAGAACAGATGCCGGATGGGTGTTAATGAGAAGCGTACCAAGAACGACGTTAGGATCCTCATAAGCTTCTTCAGCAGAGACATAGTTGACATGACCACGTGCAGTGGGGATTGGCTTGACATAATTCACCTTGCCGGTTGGCTTACCACGGCCAACGGGTTTTCCTGGTTGGTTCTGCAGACACTCACGCATGTAGTGCCCCGGTTCTCCACACTTGAAGCATGTCACAGTGCCAGTGCGTGGAGCAAAGTTGGTAGGTGGTCCTCCATAAGTCTTGGCAGGTGCATAATGTTGAGTTGGGCGAGGCGCCTCATAGGATGGCCTCGGTGTGTACTTGGGTGGCAGAGCAGTGTTAGGAACCCACACACGGCGCTTGTGAGAGCCAGAGCCAGATGAGGAACCAAGGTCACGAGGGTGCTTGTGTGTGGCTTCGAAATCAGTCTGGCCCGTCTCAGCACTGATGGCCTTGTTCACCAACTTCTGGAAGGAAGTGCACTCGTGCAGACGTAGATCTCGGCGGAGTTCAGGGCTGAGTCCCTTGCGGAACCTCGCCTGCTTCTTGGCATCGGTGGATACTTCCTCAGGTGCATAGCGTGCCAAGTTGCCAAACTCGCGACTATAGCCATCCACAGTTAACCGGCCCTGGGTGAAATTGCAGAATTCCTCCCGCTTGCGATCCATGAGACCTTCCGGAATGTGATGTTCACGGAACACCTCACTGAACTCAACCCAAGTAGTGATTTGGCAAGGCATACTGAGATAGGCAGTCCAAGTTGCCGGTAGCTGGTGATCAACTTCAGCTAAAGGACCCCTGCCTGTAGTATGGTTCAGTGTCAAACACTGGGTCTTCTTGCTCGCTCTCCATGATCAAGTTGTGCAAGATGACACAACAAGTCATAATCTCCCACATTTGATCTTTGGACCAGGTCTGAGCGGGGTACCGAACAACAACAAATCGAGATTGGAGCACGCCAAAAGCCCGCTCGGCATCGAGATTGGAGCGGGGTACCGAATAACGGCGCCGAAATGTTTTCTCGCCGTGAAGTGGAGCATCGGCGAAGTAGTCAGAGTAGAGCATGCAGTAGCCTTCAAGACGATGCCGATTCTTTGCTTTCAACCGCCCAGGCGCCGAGCCACCTCGCCGCGGCTTTTCATGGCTCGCCAGCAGTTGGGCGAGGGCGGCGAGCACCATGAGATGCTCTTCTTCCTGGACGTCGGGCTCGGCTTCCTCCTCCAGCAGCGCGGCGAGCTCTTCCTCATCATCCGAGCCCATCGCAGAGGCACGTAAATCACCGAACACCTTGCGCTCGGTGGGCGTGTACCCGCCGCTAAACCGCGCCTCCGCGGTCGAAAACGCCCAGCTGCTGTTGAAGGGACTGCCGCGGCGAAGCGCTGTTATTTTCCGGCGCGGAATGGCTATCTAGCGGAGTAGGGCGGCGGCCGACGCCGGGATATAGCTAGTGGTGGCCGAGGGCGCGGGGGTGGGAGGCGAGTCGGGGATGAAAACCTTGACTTTTCCCCTGACGGTGTGGGCCAGGCGCGCTTTTCCCTAGCGCCGGAGCCCCCAACTGCCCCCCAACATGCCGGGTTTGGCCTGTGACCGCCGGGCGGAAAAAAAGATCCGAACCGACGATTTTCACGTCCTGGGAACGCGACTGGACTGTTTTTTCGACACCGGCACCTCAAAAAATGACCTGAGGGGCCTGTTGAAGACACGGCCGGAGATGCTCTCACATTAATCTTGGAAAAGGATCAACCAAAGAGGTTACATTTGTGTAACGTGAGCTTTATTTCGACCGCTGTAGAGAGCGGGCGATGCGGACCAGGGAGGATGCTCTCTCGTCTCTCGTGGACGCTGGGCTTGTTTGGTTGAAGGTCTGGTAAAAAATTGCCGCGCCTGAGAACTTGTCTGGGTGATGTTTTGGTTGGTATCCTCAGAAAATGAAACCTAGCCTGGCTTGGAATGTTGTAAGCACCAGACACAAGCATTAGCCTGGCTCAGGCGTTGAGAAAAGGTTGCCTGGCCATGCCGGGGTACTACTCCCTTACGACAAAGTTGAGTCATTATTTTGGAACGGATGGAGTGTTTAAGTTTTTTTAGCAGATGGATAGAGTATTTAAGTGTTTCCTTACATGTCGTTTGGTGAAAGCATGGGCCATCAATTATTTTATGGGCATCTAATAGCTAGTCAGTATCAAACACATCAAACCCAGGTTAGCCTCACCAGGCAGATTCTCTCGTCGTTTCAGGCGGATGCCAGGCTTCAATTTTATCCACGTATGCAACCCAGGGACTTGCTATGCGTGCGGAAATGGAGGGAGGCGGAGGAGGAATTGGGTGAGGAGTCAGATTTGAATTTTCGTCGCCAGGAGACATGCTCAGGTATCCGCTAATTTCTTTTAAATAATACATTTTTTTATTAATTTACAGAAATAGTACGTCGAGTTTTATTTTGCGAAAATAGCATGACCTCGTCTCACGGATGGACGAGATGACCCTGTCGTCCTACTGCTGGACGACTGGATCCCGTCACCCTATAGGAGGACGACAGGTGGCCGTTTTCCCACGTGGTGCCCGGCGATTGGCCCGGCCACGTCGCGCAACTCCCCCTCGTCCCGGCATGGGTTGTCAGTATCGGGGGGCCCAGCCGACAGGGCGCTGTCGTCCACCCGCAGGACGATCGTCCCCCCGCGGGACGTCAGGGCGCCGGCCCCACGCCGTCGCCCCTTTCTTCCTCCTCGCTCGCTCACTTATCCTCTTCTCTCTTCTTTGTTGTTGTTCCTCTTTCTTCTATTACCACTAAAAAAACAATCAATTTGTTCACCAAACCGAGCCATTGTTTTGCCGATTTGCCACCGTAGATGCATTGTAGAGAGTTGCGCGAGGCAAGGGAGACCTCGATCTAGCAATGGGGTAGCTCGTGGTGGTCGTGGTGAGCATTTTGGTGGAGATGGTGGTGAGCATGTTGGTGGAGGTGGTGGATGTTGTGTTGGTGGTGGAGGTGGAGGTGGAGGCGAAGCTGCGACAGTGTGTTGGAGGTGAAGCTCCGGTGATTGAAGGTCGTCATTCTACGTCGTTGCTTCGCACGCTTTAAGGGTATAATTTTACAGACATTTTCTTTTGTAGATGTGCGAATATTGTTATTTGCTCCGGTAGTATTTTGTATTAGGTGTGCGAATATTGTTATTTGCTCCGGTAGTAACCGACATATTTTTAGACATTTGCTCCGGTAGTAATTTGTATTAGGTGTGCGAATATTGTTATTTGCTCCGGTAGTAACCAATATATTTTTAGACATTTGCTCCGGTAGTATTTTGTATTAGGTGTGCGAATATTTTTAGACATTTGCTCCGGTAGTAACTGACATATTTTTAGATGTTGTGTGAATATATTAAGTTCCTCCGGTGATATTTCGTATTATATGTGGATGCCAAATATTAACTTTTGTTAGTTGCTCCGGTACTATCCGTACTAACAATTGTGTGTCGATGTTACGATGTAGTGAGGTTCATATTTTACTATGGTCATGGTACTGTCCAAACAAATGAGATTGGGGTTGATCTGAGTGAACTTGAGCACATAGAGGTGCCACTGACCGCCCCTTCAACATGGGTTGTTAGTCAGTTGAAAGAATGGTTGACAACATGTTTAGGGATTAATACTGAAACGCACACCGTGGGTGTTCATGCATAGTGGACCCGGTCAAGTACAAACATTTTATTCTATTTGAGGCCAATAGAGAGGGAATCTCAGCGGGTGCGCTGGTTACAGGGTTGCGAAACTAGGGGATGCAATCCTTGTGCCTTAGTGCTTCCCGTTGTGAAGGAGGTAATTGCACCTGAAGGCAAGGGTGGTCACATCCTGGACAAAGCAGTTATGGGATTATGCTATCTATGCCAAATGCTGGAGATGATGGTTTCGAACAAGGGCAGAGTAGTCAGGTAGAAGAAGGAAATGCCTATGGTTATTACGGTGGGGAGGTGTACGGTGACGAGGTAGACGGGCACATGCAGAACCAGATGGAAGATGAGAATACATATGTTGACATTGGTCATGCCGATGATTCTGACGAGTCTGATGAAAAAGATAACGCAGAGGATGTGCCGAATCCTGCATCATGGAATCATGACTTCTCATCAGCAATGATCGTGAACGATGGACATGATTCTGCCTGGCAATATCACCAGAATAACATTACGACGGGTGCTATGTATCCCAACAAGGACGCTCTGAAGGACGCAATCATTCAATGAGCAATGTCCACACAAAGGGTTTTCGCAGCTCAGGTGTCAAGTCAGAAATACTTGACAATGGTATGCAAGAACGAAGATTGTCCCGCCAGGGTGCATGGCTATCTCCCTAAGTATGACACAAGTTGGGTGATCAGTGACCTAGTTCAGCACACACGTCTTATTCCCTGCATCCCTCAAGATCATGCCAACCTCTCATCCACGCTTATTGCTCGGTTGCTTTACAGCGAGATAGTGAAGTGCAAAGCGATGGAAGTGAAGGCTATCCAGACCAAAGTATTCGCTAGGTTCAAATACATAATTTATTATTGCGAGGCTTGGAGGGCTAAGCATAGAGCACTTGAGACCAGATTTGGTTCTTTTTTCGATGGATATGACTCTGTTGTCCGGCTCCTCCACACCCCGCAGGACCGGAATCTTGGCACCTATGTCGACATCTGTCGGTGTCAAAACAGGCAAATCTCGGGTAGGGGGTC
>LR738715.1:310013997-310024813 GCA_902687465.1 Secale cereale | reverse complement strand
AATTATAATAGGAGTTAGAATTTTTGCGTTCTATCCGGGCCTGGACGAAAAAGGCGGAGCAGATCAAGTGTCCGGCTCCCTTGCCAGAAGACCCGGAGACGCCTCAGCTGACGGCAATGTTGGTTCCGGCGCCGTACAAGGCGCCGGAGAAGAAGGCCAAGAAGAATGGCAAGGAGGTCAAGAGTGACCCCCGCCCTATAGATCCTGCGAACACAAGGTCCAGGGAAACCGGCTCCCACCTCTCCCCCGAAGAAGAAGAGGAGGAGGAAGAAGAAGATGACTCCCCGTCCAGGTAAGGGGGAGGAAAAGAGCGGCCCCTGCTGACGCAGGCAAGGCCGCGCCCAAGAAGAAGCTAAATCTTCCATATAGTTCAGACTTATCGTCCAAACACAGCTTCCGAGTTCACCCCAGGATTAAGCCCCTGGCCGAATCGTAAGTACTTAGACGATAACTGCTTATGTTCGGATAATCTTTATTTCTACCATCTAATGTTATTTTGTCTTTATATAGTCCTCCGCACGACATCCTCGTGGCTTCACTATCATCGGGGAATTCTTTATCGCCGGGGATGGCGGAGAGCAATACACCTCCGTGGGATTCGTCGCCCATTTTAGGGGACGCCGAGGTGTCCTCTCTACAAGCTCCCCCTGTTCGAGCAGGTGGGAGTGGGGCGGATGAGAAGGCGCTCGAGGTTAATCCCTCGGCCGCTGTCAACCAAGGGGGAGCGATCCCCATGGTGACCGAAGACGGGGAGCCCAAGCGGTCCGGGCCCCCACCGAACACTGTTCCGGAGCCCAGTGCGGCTCCAGTATCAGGAAACCAGCCCCCGTGATGGAGGAAGGAGCAACTGCTCATACGGCGCCCGCCATCAATCCGGAGGCACCAAAGACTCTGGAGGAAGCACTACGAGGTGCTACCATCGTAGTGGAACAACGTACACTGATGAGTACGGTCATGGAGAAAATTCAGTCCGTCAAAGGTGGACTAAACGAAGCCTTCAACAGCCTATTGACAGGCTTTGAGGTATGCAACATATGTTCTAAAAAGAACTTCGTCATTTTATATGTATATGCATAGATTGTAGCCCCTGATGCTTTGTTCGATTCTGGACAAAATCGGACGAAGGATCCATGTAACAGAGCTAACTTGTGTGCTATGTTTGCGAATAGGCTTTGCTATTAGTGGCCTCCGTCCAGGCCGCAGAGGTTTCCGAACTTAATCGGAAGCTGAAACTAGCTGACGAAGAGCTCGACCGCGTCAACAAGCGTTTTGATGAAACGCAAGGTATGCGGATTTTAAAAGGATTGAAATTTTAACACACTATATGTGTGAGTGTGAGTTTATTTGTGCTCTATGTTTTGTGAAACAGTTGATGCACCTACGGTCGAGGCCCTTAAGGGCGAGCTTGCGAAGGCCAAGGAAGAGGCGAGGGCTAGCAAGGCAGCTGCTAACAAAGCGACTGCCGACCTGAAGGCCGAGCAGGTCGTGCGTCAGCAGCACGAGTCGAGGATGAGCTGCGAGATGCCATTCGCAAATGCGAGGCATTGGAGCAGATGACTTCGGAACAAGCATCCAAACTCACCGCGGCAGTTAATGCTGCCAAGGAGGTGCGGAGTGAGTCGTGCAGTGCTCACTAGGAGATCGAGCAAGCGGGGCAGATAGCAGCTGGTAAGACTTTTCTCTTGCACATCATCTTCGGAGGTCGGAGGTAGCTTGGGCTGACACGATTATGGAGTTCTCCAGGCGTGTTTGCCGATCTTCCGAGGAGCATCGCCGTCGCCACCGAATACTTCCAAGCCCAGGAGGGGAACAACACGGAGAAGTTGTTCTGGTCGCAGTTTTTTGCGCCAAATCATCGAGTGCCCCTTAATGACCAAATGAAGCAGCTGGTTGAGCTGCATAACATGGCGGGTACGTCCATGAAGGACTTGATAGTCCAGCTATGGCCCCGCTGATCCAATCCCAAGTAGCTACTTCGGATTGGTGAAGAAGCTCATCGACGCGAGTCCGCGGGTCGACGCTATTAAGCATTTGGCCTGCATAGAGGGTGCACGGATGGCCTTCGCGCGCGTCAAGTTGCATTGGCCGAAGATGAGGCCACAGAGATAGCAACTGCTGGCCCGCCAGAGGGCAAGGATCACCGGAAATCGGAAAGGTATTTTGGTGATGTCCTAGAAGGAGCCCGCCTTGTAGAGGGCTAATGCTCAAAGGATGTAATCTTTGAATGATTGTATTCGTATTGTAAGGACTAAGCCTATGTACCGATATATATAATTTTTGTGCTCCTTTATTATAAGCGAGTTTTTCCTCCTGTGCGAGTGTTTATTTAAATTTGAAAGTTTCCAATAGTCGGCTTCAAGCCCCATGTAAATATTACAGGGGTGTTCGGCAATGCGCGTGAACACTCTTTATCCAACGTCTTTATCAGCCCAAGATGCGATTCTATCCCGATCACGTGACACTTACGTGATCGTGGCACAACCGCATTTCGGGCGCTTAGCAAGATGGATATCATTACATCGTACCATTACATACATACATGGGGGATACAACAATACATACAAATCACATGAATACAACAACATCATCACAAGGCATCCGACTAAGGATGCAAACAAGAAAAGAACAACGACATCCATCTGCTATCCCAGGCTGCCGACCCGGAACCTAACCCAAGACTAAAGAAAAAAGAACTCCAAACAACGATCAACGCTCTCACATCAAGACATCGGAAACCTGCACCTGCAATTGTTGTTGTAGTATCTGTGAGCCACGAGGACTCAACAATCCCATAACTATGGGTAACAAGACTATCAAAGCTTAATAGGAAGGAAGAGGTAAAGTGGTGAGGTTGCAGCAGCGGCTAAGCAAAAGTATGGTGGCTAACTTATGCGTACAAGAATAAGATGAGCATCTACGCATAACGGTCGCAAACTAGTAGTGATCGCTAAAGATCCTGATCTACCTACGAGTCAAACATAACCCCACCGTGTTCTCTTCTCAAAATGAAAAGAGGCAGTCACGGTTACTCACACAGTTGTGTGTTTTACTTCGGATCCTCTGCCAAGTTTTCTACAACCGGACATTAACAAATTCCAATCTGCCACATAACCGTGGGCACGGCTTTCGAAAGATCATAACCCTGCAGGGGTGTCCCAACTTACCCCATCACAAGCTCTCAAGATCAGCTGAAGTAATAATAATTATTACCCCTTATCTTAGGGAAATCCGATCAGGCTCGGTATCCCGGTGCACAAGACATTTCGATAATGGTAAAACAAGTCCAGCAAGACCTCCCGGCGTGCCGACACCCTGATAGTAGCCGCGCGTATCTCGTCTCAGGCCACAACCGGATGGGCGAATCTACAGGTTATACAAGATACCTCGAGTTTCCCCATGGCGGCCCCGCAAAACCCCCGTTTGGGACCAACACCATCAGCACTGGCCACCCTGCTATGTAGAAAGAATCCCCGAGGACGCGACCCCCTATGCAATTTTAACTAATTAATTAAGTTGTTATTATGAGCCAAATTAAAACCAATGTTGGGCCTTGCTGGAGGAGTTTTATTCAAAGACGAAGTGGCAAGGGGTCCCCATATACCCAACCGTGTAAGGAACGCAAAATCAAGGAACATAATGCTGGTTTATCGACGCCTAAGGTGGCATGAGTGGAACAAAACACCGAGCAAAAGGCCAAGCCTTCCACCCATGCCCAGTATATAGGTGTGTTAATAATAATAGTAGATATTGTGATATTCCAACAACAAGATCCAACATGGATCAATCTTCATCTTCACCTACAACTAACAACGCTATAAGAGGGGCTGAGCAAGCGGGTAACATAGCCAAACAATGGTTTTGCTAGGAAGGTGTCAAGGTTAGAGGTTTCATGGCAACAAGGAGAGGGGCTGACAATAGATGGATAGCGCGACATATAACAATAGCATCGAGACAACTAAGCAAAGGCAATGATAGTAAAGGGATCCAAGGGTATGGTCATCTTGCCTGAGATCCCGCAAGGAAGAAGAACGGATCCATGAAGAAGACGAAGAAGAAGCCTTGAAGAAGAACCACGGGTAGACGAACGAATCCTCACGAACGCAACGGAACAAGCACTAACGAGAAGAAGCAAGCAACACGGTAAACACATCACACGAGACATGACAATATGCTCAACCAAGTATGGTGCAAGACAGTTCTATATAGCATGCACTACAAGTCTATACAGGAAGCAAAACATGGCAAGGTAGGAAGCACAGAAAAGCAACACAAGTCTATATATGATGCAATACATGGCAATGTATGATGCAAGACAAGTCTATACAGGAAGCAATACATGGCAAGGTAGGAAGCACAGAAAAACAACACAAGTCTATATATGATGCAATACAAGGCAAGGCATGATGCAAGACAAGTCTATACAGGAAGAAATACATGGAAAGGTAGGAAGCACAGAAAAACAACACAAGTCTATATATGATGCAATACATGGCAAGGCATGATGCAAGACAAGTCTATACAGGAAGCAATACATGACAAGGTAGGAAGCACAGGAAAACAACACAAGAACATGACAATATGCTCAAGAAAGTATGATGCAAGACAAGTCTATATATGATGCAATACATGACAAGGTAGGAAGCACAGAAAAACAACACAAGTAAACAAGTTTAAATGAGGCCGGAAACTACATATAATAAAACCTAAGTCCTCATATGCATAGTTTGAAATTAGTCCAGATCTGAACAAACCTTATGTTCAAGTTGTTAAACAGCAATTTAACATGCACCATCATGATCTACACGAAATTCTAGTCAATTTTCATATGGATTTTGTTTAGCTCGGAGCTACAGCCTAAAAGATATGAGCAAAACAAGACAAGCATGGCAACGGTGCAAGATGCACCCAAACTTCAAGCAAACTCACTCCAAAGATGAAAATAATATGTTATTATTATTCTACATGCAAAATCACACAAGTTTCATATAAGACACACCCAAAACGGAGCAACGGGCTAAAAGAGACACATGAAACAAGATGCAACAACAAGCTGAAGTTAACAACCACATAGCAACTTTGGAGCAAGAAATATATACTCTACAGCACTCAAACATGGTGACAAGAAGCATGGACATGAAGTAGACATATCCTACAGCAAACAACTCCATTGGAGCAACTCCATAGGAGGCATCGATCAATAGCAACAAGCTACAACATTTTGATCATGACACTAAAAACCTGACAGTAATATTTTATAGCAACTTGGGAGCAAGAATTGACTAAGGTACAACAACCCAAATGAGCAAGTGAGGGCATGGATGGATAGACCACAACATGTACAACAAGGAATGATCAATGGCCACCCCAAAACTAACACGGATTTGCCTAGGGCATCAAGCAAACATAGCATCAGGATAATACAGATTCCAGACTTAGTAGAATTTCACTAAGTGTTAAAATAGTAACATTGGCATGGCATGTTTGCAAGCATGTTTAAGTCACCTCAAGGCATATCATGGCAATTGGTTTGCACCACAGCAAAGAACACATAATGGAGAATCTAAAACATCTAGGCATGTGACATGGGGACAAACACATCAATAGCAACGAGCTCCTCAACTAGGCATCTCGTAACAAATTCCAGCACATAACAGCCAAATGCACTTTTGCAACAGAGATTAACATGGCAATATGAACTCAAACAAGCTTGCTACAGCAACCATCATGTAGTACACTTCATAATGAACATTTTGACATATCATTTGCATCATTTGGATAAACATGCACCAAGTTATCATATCTCAAACATGGCAACAAAATAACAAGTAGCAACAGTTTATAACAAGTAGCACTCTTGCAATAGAGATTAGAGCATCAAGATGAACTCAAAAGAGCATTGCACAATGTAAAAAAGTGTAGAGCATACCACCACAATCATTTTGACATGTCATTCACTCAATTTGGATAAGCACACAAAAAGTTATTAGCTCCACAAGAATGCATCAGACAACAGTTTAACAGAGACTTAGCAGTTTTAAAAAGGAAAAACAGAGGCGCACAATAACTAAAACACGCCCAGGTGGGGTTAGGTGGAGGCTCACATTGGGCTTGGCCCAGCACTGTGGGGGACGAGCCGGCCCGGTCGGTGGCTGCAGCGGGCAGGCTTGAAGCGGGAGATGGGCCGGTCCAGCTACGGCCCACGCAGCGGCGACGGGGAGCTGGGCCTGTGAGGGAGGTTGACGGGGCGCCGGTCCACCTGCGGCGATGCGCTGCCTGAGCGGTTTGAGCGAGCGGCGGCACTGCTCGAGCAGAGGTCGCACGGGACCGGCGGAGAAGCAGCGCCAGGCGACGGCGGTGCGAGTCCCGGCGAGGACCGTCGGGATCTAACCGGAGGCGAGGCGCTATGGCGACGGAGCTCCTTCCGGCGGCCATGGCGGGGCCCCTGCGAAGGGGAGACATGGAGATAGAGGTCCATGAGAGAGAGAGAGAAAACAGGAACGGGAGGACAAGAGGAAGGGCACGGGGCTCGGGTCGGCCGGATGGTGGTCGCCGGCGGGACGGGCTCGCCGGAGCGGCCTGGAGGGCGGCGCTCGGGCCCAGGTCGGGAGGAGCGGCGGCGCTCCGATGGGGAGATCGAGGAGGGGCGCTGGAGCGCTGAGCAAGCGGGATCTCGGGCGGTGCGGGGCGGCTTCGGGCCCAGATCGCGGCTCGGGCGGGCCGCGGTCGAGCCTGGCGGCGCTGACTGGTGGGGAGGCGCCAAGTGGCGGCGGTGGAGGGGTCCGGCGTGGAAAACGATGCGGGGGCGGCGCTGGAGGTTAGGGGAAGGCTAGGATTAGTCCATTTTTGGCATGGAGGGGCCTTTATATAGGGAAAAGTGGCTAGGGTTAGTGGAATTGCTCTGTTTCGGAGCCGTTCGATCGCCATCGGATGGTTCAGAGTGGAGGGGGGTTTGTAGGTGGGCTAATGGGCTGTGCCAAGAGGCCAAGAACTGATAGGAGAGGAGAGAAGAGAGGCCCGCGGGGGTTTTCGGAGACCGAAAACGTCCGTCGTTTAGACCGGCTACTAGTACCGCTATAAATATCCGTTGGGCTAACAAACGAGCTCCGAATGCGATGAAATTTGGCAGGCGGCCTGTCTACACTATAATAAGACCACACGCCAAGTTTCAACCCATTCCGAGAACGTTTTCTGGCCACGCATTAAATAAATATTTGGAGGCACCGCGGGCGCGTGGAGTGTGTCTGAGCTCAGAACGGACAACGGAGAGGACGAGGGAACTCGGACGGATGCAAGTTTTGAAAACATGAAGATGCAACACACATGATGACAAGGCAAAGATGCAACACGCAAGCAGATGACATGGCAACGGCGACGAATAACTGGCTGACACCTGGCGCACCGGTCTCGGGGTGTCACAACACTCCCCTACTAACAAGAGATCTCGTCCCGAGATCTTAGGAACGAGACGGAAGAGAAAAAGGAAGAACAAAGTTCTTCGAGGACAACAGAGTGAAAGAAAAGAACCTTGAGAGGTTGAGCAATATGAAAGAAGGATACAAGGGAGATGAACGAAGTTGCAAAGACTTCGTTAGACAAGAGGAAGAAGGAACAAGAATGAATTCGAAACACTCCGGTTAATAAGAGATAGAAAGGAATCTCCACGAAGGGATTCGGGCAGCACTCCGGCTAAAACGGAAAGAAATAGCACACCGGTTGAACATGAATGGAATTTGACAAGAACTTGAGGAGATGGAACGATACTCGATGAGAGTAACAACACAAAGCCTCCGGAAGAATTGTAATAATGGAATTAAAAGAACGGAAAAGAAGATGACACCTTTCACGACGAGTGAATTGAAAGAGCATCTTTAGGATAAGGTTTGAATTGATTTGTTGAGAAAATCAACAACAAAAGAATAAGCTTGTTGTGGCTTAAGAAAAACATCTCAAAGCTTGAGGTGAATTACCGCCGCACGAAAAGAAGGACTAGCTGAGAATAAGAAATGCAAAACTCCACTTCGAAGGAATAAGGAGAATTTATTTGCACTCGAGAGGCAAGAATAAGAATGCTTGAGCTTGAACCAAAAGAATTTGATGAACACTAGAAGAATGAATTAAATGATGAAGACCCACCAGGAAGAACTCCGGTAACGAAAGGATGATGATATAGAAATGACGGATGAAAAGAATAAGATTAACTCCTTGCGATGATTAGGCGGGTTCCGACGAGATAGCCGAGAAAAAAATTTGAACTCCGGAAAAGAAAAGATTAAAGCACTTGGAACTAGAATTTATTCGTCAAGAATAAACTCCGAAGGGAAGGATTAAACAACTTAATGAAAAGAATAAGAATTATGTTATGCTTATCCTCCACCAATTAAATTGATGAAAGCAATGGATTCACATACCAGTTATTCTCGAATGAATGATTAAAGAGGGATATATCGCGAACTTGCGAAAATCTTCATGACACACCGGTAGGATTGGAATAAAATGAATGGATTGAAATGATCACAACGGAAAAGAACTCTTGAGCGAACCACCGTAAGAGAATTGAAACCACGTGAAGAAAATAACGAACCACAGGGAAGAATTAATCGAGTGATGAAAAGAACAAACCACCGAGAAGAATTACAATCGAGTGAAGAACGAGAATGACCACCGTAAGGAATGAAATCGAGTGAATACGATGAATCGCCGGGAGGAATAAAGCATTGGAGGAATTAGAATGATGGTAACGAAGAGATCGTGAACTGATTAAAGAATACTTGAATGAAGCACTGGACGAATGTGGGACGAACGAAGAGGCATCAACGAAGAATATTTGGAGGACGAAGTTGAAAAACTAAGAACGAAGAAATCTTCTGAAATGATGGCCTTCGGAGGAACACAAAGAAAAGAATTCTTGAAACACTCCGGAAGAATTACAAGAAGAAAGGTTGACCCAATGATGAAAAGAATTGAAAGCAATCTTGGAGAAAGCATATGACTAATGGATTGCATACTTACATCATACTTGAAAAGATTTTAGGAATACTCCGGGAAATTAGAAGAACCAGGTAAGATCCTGGAAAAGACCTGTGGGTTATGAGCCCACCGAAGAGAAAACTCCGTTGGAAAGGATCGAAAGGAGATAATGCACCAGAACGATTAAAAGACTCGAATGAGGTGACAACCTCGAATAAATAGGAACACAGACAAATCTCGTGAGATGTCTTCGGAACTCCGGAATAATTAAATGGCGAGAGGTAAACAAGCAAGGGAAAAACTTTTGAGCCGAAGAAAGAATATGAACACACCGAATACTTGAGTTGAATCCACCGGAAAAGAAAAGAGATGAAGAATGTCGAACAAGAGGAGAATTTGTCGGAGAAGAAAGGAGATGAATGATGACGAACTGGACGAGAATTCACCGGTTGAAATAATTAAGGAAGAACGGAGAGGATCACACAAGTAGGATGGATACTCGATTAAGGACTCCGGTTCGAGAAGCAAAAAGGGTGGGCGGGTGGGAAAAGAAAAGACCACATCGGATGGGGAAAACACCGTCGATTGAAAAGAACTGAGGGTAGAACTTGCAAAGAAGAAGAGGGTTGAATCCACTTGACGAGAGATGCACCAGATGAAAGAACTGACAACGCAACGAACGAAAACTAACCACGTGATCCTAAAAAAAATTTGAAGGGGAAGAGGAGTAATTCAAAACACCTACGTCAAGATTCCTCACCAGAGCGACGAAGGGGCAGAGGAGTAAAAGAATTCCTACTCTCCGATATAACTAGACTCCGAAAAAGTTTTCTGCTAGACTCAACAACGGCCAAGCTACGATCAATCAAGGGGGCTCCTATGGTCAGTCGAGGCTCTGATACCAACTTATCAGGCTCAAGATGCGATTCTATCCCGATCACGTGACACTTACGTGATCGTGGCACAACCGCATTTCGGGCGCTTAGCAAGATGGATATCATTACATCGTACCATTACATACATACATGGGGGATACAACAATACATACAAATCACATGAATACAACAACATCATCACAAGGCATCCGACTACGGATGCAAAAAAGAAAAGAACAACGACATCCATCTCCTATCCCAGGCTGCCAACCCGGAACCTAACCCAAGACTAAAGAAGAAATAACTCCAAACAACGATCATCGCTCTCACGTCAAGACATCGGAAACCTGCACCCGCAACTGTTGTTGTAGTACTTGTGAGCCACGAGGACTCAGCAATCCCATAACCATGGGTAACAAGACTATCAAAGCTTAATAGGAAGGAAGAGGTAAAGTGGTGAGGTTGTAGCAGCGGCTAAGCAAAAGTATGGTGGCTAACTTACGAGTACAAGAATAAGATGAGCATCTACGCATAACGGTCGCAAACTAGTAGTGATTTCTAAAGATCCTGATCTACCTACGAGTCAAACATAACCCCACCGTGTTCTCTTCTCAAAATGAAAAGAGACAGTCACAGTTACTCACACAGTTGTGTGTTTTACTTTGGATCCTCTGCCAAGTTTTCTACAACCGGACATTAACAAATTCCAATCTACCACATAACCGCGGGCACGGCTTTCGAAATATCATAACCCTGCAGGGGTGTCCCAACTTAGCCCATCAAAAGCTCTCACGATCAGCTGAAGTAATAATAATTATTACCCCTTATCTTAGGGAAATCCGATCAGGCTCGGTATCCCGGTGCACAAGACATTTCGACAATGGTAAAACAATTCTAGCAAGACCTCCCGGCGTGCCGACACCCTGATAGTAGCCGCGCGTATCTCGTCTCAGGCCACAACCGGATGGGTGATT
>LR738715.1:309998873-310013987 GCA_902687465.1 Secale cereale | reverse complement strand
GTGATCGTGGCACAACCGCATTTCGGGCGCTTAGCAAGATGGATATCATTACATCGTACCATTACATACATACATGGGGGATACAACAATACATACAAATCACATGAATACAACAACATCATCACAAGGCATCCGACTACGGATGCAAAAAAGAAAAGAACAACGACATCCATCTCCTATCCCAGGCTGCCGACCCGGAACCTAACCCAAGACTAAAGAAGAAATAACTCCAAACAACGATCATCGCTCTCACGTCAAGACATCGGAAACCTGCACCCGCAACTGTTGTTGTAGTACTTGTGAGCCACGAGGACTCAGCAATCCCATAACCATGGGTAACAAGACTATCAAAGCTTAATAGGAAGGAAGAGGTAAAGTGGTGAGGTTGTAGCAGCGGCTAAGCAAAAGTATGGTGGCTAACTTACGAGTACAAGAATAAGATGAGCATCTACGCATAACGGTCGCAAACTAGTAGTGATTTCTAAAGATCCTGATCTACCTACGAGTCAAACATAACCCCACCGTGTTCTCTTCTCAAAATGAAAAGAGACAGTCACAGTTACTCACACAGTTGTGTGTTTTACTTCGGATCCTCTGCCAAGTTTTCTACAACCGGACATTAACAAATTCCAATCTACCACATAACCGCGGGCACGGCTTTCGAAATATCATAACCCTGCAGGGGTGTCCCAACTTAGCCCATCACAAGCTCTCACGATCAGCTGAAGTAATAATAATTATTACCCCTTATCTTAGGGAAATCCGATCAGGCTCGGTATCCCGGTGCACAAGACATTTCGACAATGGTAAAACAATTCTAGCAAGACCTCCCGGCGTGCCGACACCCTGATAGTAGCCGCGCGTATCTCGTCTCAGGCCACAACCGGATGGGTGATTCTACAGGTTATACCAGATACCTCGAGTTTCCCCGTGGGGGCCCCGCAAAACCCCCGTTTGGGACCAACACCATCAGCACTGGCCCCCCTGCTATATAGAAAGAATCCCCGGGGACGCGACCCCCTATGCAATTTTAAATAATTAATTAAGTTGTTATTATGAGGCAAATTAAAACCAATGTTGGGCCTTGCTGGAGGTGTTTTATTCAAAGACGAAGTGTCAAGGGGTCCCCATATACCCAACCGTGTAAGGAACGCAAAATCAAGGAACATAATGCCGGTTTATCGGCGCCTAAGGTGGCATGAGTGGAACAAAACACCGAGCAAAAGGCCAAGCCTTCCACCCATGCCCAGTATATAGGTGTGTTAATAATAATGGTGGATATTGTGATATTCCAACAACAAGATCCGACATGGATCAATCTTCATCTTCACCTGCAACTAACAATGCTATAAGAGGGGCTGAGCAAGCGGGTAACATAGCCAAACAATGGTTTTGCTAGGAAGGTGTCAAGGTTAGAGGTTTCATGGCAGCAAGGAGAGGGGCTGACAATAGATGGGTAGCGCGACATATAACGATAGCGTCGAGACAACTAAGCAAAGGCATTGATAGTAAAGGTATCCAAGGGTATGGTCATCTTGCCTGAGATCCCGCAAGGAAGAAGAACGGATCCATGAAGAAGACGAAGAAGAAGTCTTGAAGAAGAACCACGGGTAGACGAACGAATCCTCACGAACGCAATGGAACAAGCACTAACGAGAAGAAGCAAGCAACACGGTAAACACACCACACGAGACATGACAATATGCTCAACCAAGTATGATGCAAGACAGTTCTATATAGGATGCACTACAAGTCTATATAAGAAGCAAAACATGGCAAGGTAGGAAGCACAGAAAAATAACACAAGTCTATATATGATGCAATACATGGCAAGGTATGATGCAAGACAAGTCTATACAGGAAGCAATACATGGCAAGGTAGGAAGCACATAAAAACAACACAAGTCTATATATGATGCAATACATGGCAAGGCATGATGCAAGACAAGTCTATACAGGAAGCAATACATGGCAAGGTATGAAGCACAAAAAACAACACAAGTCTATATATGATGCAATACATGGCAAGGCATGATTCAAGACAAGTCTATACAGGAAGCAATACATGGCAAGGTAGGAAGCACAGGAAAACAACACAAGAACATGACAATATGCTCAAGAAAGTATGATGCAAGACAAGTCTATATATGATGCAATACATGACAAGGTAGGAAGCACAGAACAACAACACAAGTCAACAAGTTTAAATGAGGCCGGAAACTACATATAATAAAACGGGTAAGTCCTCATATGCATAGTTTGAAATTAGTCCAGATCTGAACAAACATTATGTTCAAGTTGTTAAACAGCAAGTTAACATGCACCATCATGATCTACACGAAATTCTAGTCAATTTTCATATGGAGTTTGTTTAATTCGGAGCAACAGCCTAGAACATATGAGCAAAACAAGACAAGCATGGCAACGGTGCAAGATGCACCCAAACTTCAAGAAAACTCACTCCAAACATGAAAACAATATGTTATTATGATTCTACATGAAAAATCACACAAGTTTCATATAAGGCACACCCAAAACGGAGCAACGGGCTAAAAGATAGACATGAAAGAAGATACAACAAGCTGAAGTTAACAGCCACATAGCAACTTTGGAGCAAGAAATATATACTCTACAGCACTCAAACATGATGACAAGAAGCATGGACATGAAGTAGACATATCCTACAACAAACAACTCCATTGGAGAAACTCCATAGGAGGCATGGATCAATAGCAACAAGCTACAACATTTTGATCATGACACTAAAAACCTGATACTAATATTTTATAGCAACTTGGGAGCAAGAATTAACTAAGCTACAACAACCCAAATGAGCAAGTGAGGGCATGGATGGATAGACAACAACATGTACAACAAGGAATGATCAATGGCCACCGCAAAACTAACATGGATTTGCCTAGGGCATCAAGCAAACATAGCATCAGGATAATACAGATTCCAGACTTAGTAGAATTTCACTAAGTGTTAAAACAGTAACATTGGCATGGCATGTTTGGAAGCATGTTTAAGTCACCTCAAGGCATATCATGGCAATTGGTTTGCACCACAGCAAAGAACACATCATGGAGATTCCAAAACATATGGGCATGTGACATGGGGACAAACACATCAATAGCAACGAGCTCCTCAACTAGGCATCTCGTAATAAGTTCCAGCACATAACAGCCAAATGCACTTTTGCAACAGAGATTAACATGGCAATATGAACTCAAACAAGCTTGTTACAACAACCATCATGTAGTACACTTCATAATGAACATTTTGACATATCATTTGCATCATTTGGATAAACATGCACCAAGTTATCATATCTCAAACATGGCAACAAAATAACAAGTAGCAGCAGTTTATAACAAGTAGCACTCTTGCAACAGATATTAGAGCATCTAGATGAACTCAAAAGAGCATGGCACAATGGAACAAAGTGTAGAGCCTATCACCACGATCATTTTGACATGTCATTCACTCAATTTGGATAAGCACACAAAAAGTTATTAGCTCCACAAGAATGCATCACACAACAGTTTAACAGGGACTCAGCAGTTTTAAATAGGAAAAACAGAGGCGCACAATAACTAAAACATGCCCAGGCGGGGTTAGGTGGAGGATCACATTGGGCTTGGCCCAGCATTGTGGGGGACGAGCCGGCCCGGTCGGTGGCTGGAGCTGGCTGGCCTGAAGCGGGAGATGGGCCGGTCCAGCTGCGGCCCACGCAGCGGCGACGGGGAGCTGGGCCTGCGAGGGAGGCTGACGGGGCGCCGGCCCACCTGCGGCGATGCGCTGCCCGAGCGGTTCGAGCGAGCGGCGGCGCTGCTCGAGCAGAGCTCCCACGGGACCGACGGAGAAGCAGCGCCATGCGATGGCGGTGCGAGTCCCGGCGAGGGCCGTCGGGATCTAACCGGAGGCGAGGCGCTGTGGCGACGGAGCTCCTTCCGGCGGCCATGGAGGGGGGCCCTGCGAAGGGGAGACATGGAGAGAGAGGTCCATGAGAGAGAGAGAGAGAGAGAGAAAACAGGAACGAGAGGACAAGAGGATGGGCACGGGGCTCGGGTCGGCCTGATGGTGGTCACCGGCGGGACGGGCTCGCCGGAGCGGCCTCGAGGGCGGCGCTCGGGCCCAGATCGGGAGGAGCGGCGGCGCTCCGGTGGGGAGATCGGGGAGGGGCGCTGGAGCGCTGAGCAAGCGGGATCCCGGGCGGTGCGGGGCGGCTTCGGGCCCAGATCGCGGCTCGGGCGGGGCGCGGTCGAGCCTGGCGGCGCTGACTGGTGGGGAGGCGCCAAGTGGTGGCGGTGGAGGGGTTCGGCGCGGAAAATGATGCGGGGGCGGCGCTGGAGGTTAGGGGAAGGCTAGGATTAGTCCATTTTTGGCATGGAGGGGCCTTTATATAGGGAAAAGGGGTTAGGGTTAGTGGAATTGCTCCGTTTTGGAGCCGTTCGATCACCATCGGACGGTCCGGAGCGGAGGGGGGGGGGTTGTAGGTGGGCTAATGGGGTGTGCCAAGAGGCCAAGAGCTGATAGGAGAGGAGAGAAGAGAGGCCCGCGGGGGTTTTCGGAGACCGAAAACGTCCGTCGTTTAGACCGGCTACTAGTGCCGCTATAAATATCCGTTGGGCTAACAAACAAGCTCCGAATGCGATGAAATTTGGCAGGCGGCCTGTCTACACTATAATAAGACCACACGCCAAGTTTCAACCCATTCCGAGAACGTTTTCTGGCCACTCATAAAATAAATATTCGGAGGCACCGCGGGCGTGTGCGAGTGTGTCTGAGCTCAGAACGGACAACTGAGAGGACAAGGGAACTCGGACGGATGCATGTTTTGAAAACATGAAGATGCAACACACATGATGACAAGGCAACGATGCAACACGCAAGTAGATGACATGGCAACGACGACGAATAACTGGCTGACACCTGGCGCACCGGTCTCGGGGTGTCACAGTCTTGGTCCATAAAGGAGGTGTCTGCGGGACGAACCAGGCAATCAGACTATGCGAATTTATTGCTTTCACTTAGCCATAGGAGCTTGACTAGTGGGGCTAAGTACTAGCCCCTGGTGCGTGTAGGGCTTTCCGAACTATGGTGCCCATTTTATGCGGCTGGACAAAGACCAGCCCCTCATATAACACGGAGTGGATCGCTATCGATCGTAGTATAACACTAGGTCACCGGATCGCTTGACCGGCTCTCGCTTCATCATGATAGTCAATTTTCGGCTTTCTCTACTGAGGTACTTGACCGGATGAACGAGAAGTACAATCGCAGTAGTTCCCCCTTTACTACCTTAGCCGAACAATGCGGAACGTAAGGTGGCAAACACAGGAGTCGGGCAACCCAACTATAGCCCAAAGCCATGATTCGGAGCCGATGCATATAATGCAATATTCGGGACGCCAAACAGTTCCCTATAGGTGTTAGGACTTTTGGAGGTGTGCCACGCCGAATACAACCCCTGGTATTAAGTCCAGGTATTTAAGGCACACTTGGCAATTTGATATGGGGAGAGAACACATGTGGTAATAAGATGAACTCCAAGCGAAATTGGATCCAAACTGCTTCTTTTATATCCCATCTAATACGGCGAGCTGTGTGGTTACAGATAATGCCGATAACATCCTTGGGCATTTACATGCCAAAAAGTAAAAACAAAAAGAGAGAAAGAAGGTTTACACAGAGCCTGAATCTAAAAAGAGATCTCAACACGTGGCCCTCCTGCACGTCCGCGCCTTTTTCTCCTTGGTAATCTGTCCTCGAGGAGGAAAATTATGATGGCCTCCTGTAAAAAAAGAAAACATGATTCTGGAAAAGAGTGTCCTTCACAGTCGTAAACAATGTAGGTTCTTGTAAATGAACCTGAAAAAGAAAATGTATGTTAGAGTCTGAATAAGGTCAAGCCGAGCTATGGACTATTTGTATGCAGTGTGCCCCCGATGCCGCCCAAGGTATTCTAAGGGCATAATTGTGTAAGCGAGGTACATGTGCTACCACCTTATGGGGCAATCGACAGGGGCATAACTGCTAATCGAGCTCAGGCTCCTCTGAGTCACCGCATTGTAGTGCGGACCAGACACGTTTAGCCGTGTGTGTGTGGTCTTGACGACCGATGAACTGCTCGGCTTGAAAAAGCCGCTTTGGACCTCGGCTGCTAGGGCTGAAGTATCTTCCTCTGTACGAAGGGAGTGCTCCATGCTTCCGTTGACCGTGATGACGCCGCGTGGTCCAAGAATTTTGAGCTTTAAGTAGGCATAATGTGGGACCACATTAAAGCGGGCGAAGGCTGTTCTTCCGAGCAGTGCGTGATAGACCCTTCAGAAAGGACGATGTCGAAGATTAACTCTTCGCTTCGAAAGTTATCGGGAGAGCCGAACACGACTTACAATGTTATTGAGCTTGTGCAGCGGGCTTCTACGCCTGGTATTACTTCTTTAAAGGTAGTGTTGCTGGGCTTAATTCTTGACGGGTCTATCCCCATCTTGCGGACAATGTCTTGGTATATCATATTGAGACTGCTGCCGCCGTCCATAAGGACTCGAGTAAGATGGTATCCGTCGATTATAGGATTGAGTACTAAGGCCTCCAATCCTCCGTGACAGATACTAGTTGGATGATCCCTACAATCAAAGGTGATCACACAAGCCGACCATGGGTTGAACTTGGGGGCGACAGGCTCGATGGCATAAACGTCCCTGAGTGCGCGCTTGTGTTTCCTCTTTGGGATATGGGTGACGTAGACCATGTTCACCGTTTTTGCCTCCGGTGGAAATTTCTTCTGTCCCCCCGTGTTCGGCTGGCGAGGTTCATCCTCTTCTTTGCTTTGAGGTCCTATCCCCTTGTGTTCGGCGTTTAGCTTGCCAGCCGGCTTAAAGACCCAACAGTTTTAGTTGCTATTATTTGTAGGTTTATCAGGGGTGCCATGAATCTGGCAAGGCCTGTCCAGTATTTTGTCCAAGCTAGATGGACTATCTCTGTTGCCTTTGAATGGGTTCTTCCGCCTGGAGCCACTGAATCCGGCGTTCACTATCATGTCGTCTGTGCTTCCAGTATTGTTTCAACGCTTGTTTTTATTGCGTTGTGGCTTGCAATTGCCGTCCCTGACTTCAGAGATGCCAGGGTCGCTGGTATTGTTGCTACTACGAGCCAGCCAGCTGTCCTCACCTACGCAAAAGCAGGTCATGAGTGTGGTTAGGGCTGCCATTATCCCCGGCTTTTCTTGATCGAGGTGTCTAGCCAGCCACTCGTCCCGGACACTGTGTTTGAATGCCGCTAAGGCCTCGGTGTACGGGCAGTCAACAATTTGGTTCTTTTTTTTTGTTAAGAACCTATTCCAAAGCTTGCAGGCTGACTCCCCGTGTTGGTGGCCTATATGACTTAGATCATCGGCATCCGGGGGCCGGACATAAGTCCCCTGAAAGTTGGCCCGAAAAGCGTCCTCAAGTTCTTCCCAGCTTCCTATGGAGTTCTCTGGGAGGCTATTTAACCAGTGTCGGGCTGGCCCTTTCAGCTTGAGAGGTAAGTATTTGATGGCATGGAGGTCATCTCCACGAGCCATGTGGATGTGAAGAATATAGTCTTCTATCCATACAGTGGGGTCCGTCGTTCCATCGTACGCCTCGATGTTTACGGGTTTAAACCCTTCTGGAAATTCGTGATCCATCACCTCATCAGTGAAGCACAGAGGGTGTGCGGCACCCGTGTATTATGCGATATCGTGGTGTAGTTCGGACGGTGTTTGTGTTCGGTGTTGGTTCCGAACTGGATTGTGACCGGCCTGTTTGGCTTGATAGCCGTTGTCTCGTGTGTGAGCATGTTCCCTTGATCCGTAAATTGATCTGGCCTAGCCAACCTTTTTATTCAGGTCCTGACGTAGATCGTACTTATGGCCCTGAGCCGCTGTATCCTTTCCTTTATGGTGAGGAGGTGCGGGCTTGTGTATGGCATTTATGTCCGCTTTGTGTCGTCCATGGGGTGGTCGGTCTGGTTGATTGGACTGATCATACTTCGGCAGAATTGGCGCAAGGGCCTCATCGTCGAATTGGGGCAGCAACTTGTGCTTGGGATAGCTCTTTGTCTGGCGCTCATGGCCGTATCTTTCTTCAGCGTCTAGCACTTCATTCCATCTCTCGTTGAGCGTATCCTGTTCGGCTCGAAGCCGTTGTTGCTGCTTCTTCAGGCTCCTTGCCGTGGCAATGAGTTGTTGTTGAAAATGTTTATGTTCGAGTAGTTCTTCTGAGATGATGAATTCTTCATCTCCCAGGCTGACGTCCTCTTCAGAGACAAGTTGATAATTGATATCATCCGCATCGCTGTGATCGGCGAGCAGTTCTGGACTATGTTCACCATCCTCCCGTTCGTCCTTCTCCACCGCTGGCTCCATGGGGTCATCGGCTTGTTCCGAATCGTCATCGTCTTCAGTGAAAGGGTTACTCTCTTTCCCTTTACGGGATCGAGGTTGATGTTTCTGATGCCGGCGTTTAGGAGGTTCGTCGACGGGCTTATCCTGCTCTGGATTTGTGTCACCATCATATTCCTTCACGTTGGGTGTGTCCACCATATACACATCATATGTAGAGGTAGTCGTCCATCGCTCGGTTGCGGGCGGGTATGCACTTAGATCAACGTCGGCACCGTGGTCCATCCCATTGATGTCTTCGGAAGCGTAATCTAATAGATCGGCTAAATCCTCGACCGTGGCCACCAAGTGGGTGGTGGGTGGGAAGCAAAATTCCCTGTCCTCAGCCCCCAGTTCGAACTGGGCATAGTTTGGTGATACGTCTGCAACGTATCTACTTTTCCTAATGCTTTTCCTCTTGTTTTGGACTCTAATTTGCATGATTTGAATGAAACTAACCCCGGACCGACGCTGTTTTGAGCAGAACTGCCATGGTGTTGTTTTTGTGCAGAAATAAAAGTTCTCGGAATGGAACGAAACTTTGCAAGGATTTTTTATATAATAAAAGAAAAATACTGGAGCCAAGAACCACTGGAGGGCGGCACCTGGATGGGCATAACCCACCAGGGCGCCCCCTCTTGGTGAGCCAGTTGGGTTGTCCCCACCTAGTGGCCCCGCAGACGCCAACCCTGATACTATAAATTCATATTTGCAGAGAGAAAAATCAGGGAGAAAGAATTATCACGATCTACGAGACGGAGCAGCCGCCACCTCCTGTTCTTCCTCGGGACGCCAGATCTGGAGTCTGTTTGGGGCTCCGAAGAGGAGGATCTTCGTTCTTCGTCATCATCAACCCTTCTCCATCGCCAATTCCATGATGCTCCCCATCGGGAGTGAGTAATTACTTCGTAGGCTCGCTGGTCGGTGAGGAGTTGGATGAGATTCATCATGTAATCTAGTTAGTTTTGTTAGGTCCTATCCCTAGTATCCATTATGTTGTGAGATTGATGTTGCTATGACTTTACCATGCTTAATGCCTGACACTTTGGGCCCGGGTGCCATGAATTCAGATCTGAACCGTTTATGTTATCATCATTATATCCATGTTTTAGATTCGATCTTGCAAGTTATAGTCACCTACTACGTGTTATGACACGGCAACCCCGGAGTGACAATAACCGGAACCACCCCCTATGATGACCGTAGTTTGAGGAGTTCATGTATTCACCCTGTGTTAATGCTTTGTTTCGGTTCTCTATTAAAAGAGGCCTTAATATCCCTTAGTTTCTATTATGGACCCCACTGCCATGGGAGGGTAGGACAAAATATGTCAGTCAAGTTCTTTCCATAAGCATGTGTGACTATTTACGGAATACATGCCTACATTATATTTATGAAGTGGAGCTAGTGACGTATCGCCCTACGTTATGACTGTCACATGATGAATATCATCCAATAAATCAGCGATCCAATGCCTACGAATTTATATTGTATTGATCTTGCTAAGTTACTACTGCTATTGTTATTGCTGCACTTGCTACAAAACTATTGCTATCACTATTACTGTTACTATTGCTGCTCCCACTACTATCAAAACTATCATATTACTATGCTACTGATCACTTTGCTGCAAATAATAAATCTAGGTGTGGTTGAATTGACAACTTAGCTGCTAATACTTACAAATATTCTTTGGCCCCCTTGTGTCGAATCTATAAATTTGGGTTGAATACTCTACCCTCGAAAATTGTTGCGATCCCCTATACTTATGGGTTATCAAGACCTTTTTCTGGCGCCGTTGCCGGGGATCATAGCTACATTTGTTCAGTCACTTGGGATTATTATCAATCTATCACTATGAAGAATCTAAAGGATGCTAAGACTAAGATTTTTCCCTCTAAGACGAGGGGAGGTAAGGAACTGCCATCCAATTCCTCTTTAGATTCACCTTCTGTTATAAGTAAACTTGCAACACCACCACATGCTATTAATCCTGATATATTGCAAGTTATTGATGATGCTACTTCTCCTATGAATGATACTTATGATGATGCTAGTACCTTGCATGATGATGATGTGCCACTTGGTGACTTTCTTGATGAACAAATTGCTAGAGTAAGACAACATGATGTTGTTGAATCTGTTGATGAGCTTGAAACTGAAAACTTTGAAACACCTACTAGAACTAGCCTTCTTAGATATGAATAGCCTAAGGTACCTGAAGGTTATGTTATGAGTGAGGAAACAACTAGAGATATTCTTGCTTGTAATGATAAAGATGATCTAGCAAAATTATTATGCAAGTATAAAGAAAAGTCTCTGAACGCTAGAATGAAATATGATCCTAAGTTTGCTACCTCACCTATATTTATTGATGATATGGATTATGTATTCTCTGTCGACCCAAAGTTAATCACTTTGGTTGAATCTGATCCTTTCCATGGTTATGAAACTAAAACTGTTGTGGCACATCTCACTAAGTTAAATGACATAGCCACCCTTTTTACTCATGATGAGAAAATACATTACTAATATAGTATCAAATTATTTCCGTTTTCATTAAAGGGTGATGCTAAAGCTTGGTACAATACTCTTACTCCTGGTTGTGTGCATAGTCCCCAGGATATGATTTATTACTTCTATGAAAAATATTTTCCAGCTCATAAGAAACAAGCTGCCTTACAGGAAATATTTAACTTTGTGCAAACTAAAGAAGAGAGTCTCCACAAGCTTGGGGATGCTTTTCTAGTTACTTAATGCTTTGCCTGATCATCCTCTCAAGAAAAATGAAATACTTGATATCTTCAATAATGGACTAATCGATGCTTCTAGGGACTTCCTAGATAGTTGTGCTCATTGTGTTTTCAGGGAACGAATTATTGGACAGGCTGAAGAACTATTGAATAACATATTGAAAAACTTATGATGATTGGTCTCTTCCTGAACCACCACCTAAGCCTACTCCGAAGAAGAGGGGTATATTATATCTCAGTCCTGAAGATATGCAAGAGGCAAAGAAATCCATGAAGGAAAAAAGTATTAAAGTTGAGGATGTTAAAAATTTACTTCCTATTGAAGAAATACATGGGCTTGATGCACCACTACTGCCTAAGGTGGTAGAGGTAAATTCTCTAATGAAATTCAATGACAATGATAATCCTCACAATATGCACCCTAGCCAATACCTTCATGAGTTTGAAAAATACGTTAGGAAACAAGATCACTTCAATGCAAGTGTTATGAAACAATTAAAATATAATTTTGATATGATTGCTCGCTTGAGTGACTTGTTATTTAGAATTTCAAATGATGTTAGAGGTGTGGGGAAACATGATTCTATGGTTCAAACTCAGTTAGAACAAGTTGCTAAATCTCAAAGAGAATTACTTGATGAAAGGAATATCAATATACATGACTTTTCTGTTAGAGTTGCAACTAGAGGAGGAAAATGACTCAGGAACCACTCTACCCTGAGGGACACCCAAAAAGAATTGAATAGGATACACAAAGAAACAACACCACTACACCTAGTCCCTCTAAAAAGAAAAAGAAAAAGAAAAATGATAGGACTTTGCATGCTACTTGTCGTGGAATTAGCACGGCAGATGTCCGGTTTACTGGACTTAGTCGTGAGGCCATCGCTCGGGTTAGCTTAAAGGGGTTAAAGCGAACGAAGGACACAGGGATTTTATACTAGTTTGGCCCCTTCGATGAAGGTAAAAGCCTACGTCTAGTTTGGTGTGGTATTGCTTGGGCTTCGATGACCAGGGAGCGAACCCGCTTGCCTGTGTCTCGAGCTGTTGTTTTCCTCTTCTGAACCGTCGCCCGGCCGTCCCTTTATATAGGAGGCGACGCCCGGTCTGGTTTAAAGAGTCCCGAGGCCGGCTCATAAACGTGTCCGCCTCGGTCTCTACTCTTTCTATCTTATATCCCAAGTTACATGGTAGGACGGTTTACAGATCGTGGGCCTTATACATGGGCCCTAAACCTCTACGGCTGTAACCTCCTGTTACATGCTCTGCTGGGCTTCTGATAATATAACTTTACCAACGTAATCCGGACCTTCGTAGCCAGTTTATACCTGCTAGTAATATCCCTGACATTAGGCCCCAGATTGATTTGAACTTGTTTATGTCAGTCTTCAAAGCCTTGTACGAATTTCCTTTCTGCAACTTGTATGCTTCATAAACCGGTCATGACGTCATCCCTTGAAATCGCTTCAATCTGTCGTGACATCATCTGCGCATTTAACGCCCGGATCTGTTTGTTACCTTTCTTTAATGCCGCACCGAAGATCGAGGCGACAACTCAATCTTTATCCGATTTCTGGCCTCCTCGATTCCCGCGCTTGCTGTTTTATCCCCTTGGCCTATAAATACAGCCGATGCCCGTCTTTTTTCCCCTTCTGCTTCTTCTTCCTTCGTCTCCAACGCCCGAGCTTCCGCTGCCGTCCTTCGAGCTTGCCGTGGCAGGCAAGTTCGGCCGCTGCATCAACCTGAAAGCGACCAGAAACTCACCGCTTTTCCTTCGCTTCCTCGGGTACGCTTCCTTCTTCCCCATAGATCTCACTTTTAGGGTTTCTTCTGTAGCTTCGCCGCGAACCCTCGTTCTTCGTAGTTCATCTCCGTAGGTTGATTTTAGCTCTAGATGCAAAACTTGTTAGGTCATCCCTCGTTTGTATGCTTCCGATCCATCATCATAACCTTAGTCTCTCTAGCATTGCTAGTTTAAATTGAATCTGTATAGAACTTTTACTGCCTTCACTGAATATGACTGTAATTGTTCTGTCCTTTTTCTGCGCCGTAGATCCATACTTTACCTCTGCTTTATATAAAAGTTGTTTCCCACATTTTAGATCTGCAGCTTGTCCACTTACATCGCCGGTTTAGTCATAACTTGCGCTTCATATGCTTGCCCCGACGGTTTAGATTTTTAAGCCTACCTCCATAATTGACGGTTTAACTTTCTCCTTCTATTGCCATAAACCGGTAGCTGTCTCATTCATACCTGCTTCCGGGTTAGTAGATACCATTAGTCCCTTGTTTAAACCGACAATTGAGTCCATATCTTCATAACATGCGCCGGTTTATATCTAGTAGTTGGTAAACCGGATCTTGTATTATATTTCCAGTGTTCCTTTCTTGGAGAAATGACTTCCACAGCGAAACAATTCATTGTGTGCAACTGGGTTGCGTCCCGGATTACGGAAGACGATTTAGTAGAAGCGGCCTCCATTGGTGTTCTGGGCTCTAAAGAGGTTCTGCACTGGCGGGCCCCCGAAAATGAGTGTCCTCCTGAGCCTAAAGAGGGAGAAATCATAGTATTCAATGATCATCTGGCCCGGGGGTTTAGCCCTCCCGGTTCACAGTTTTTCTGTGATGTGTTAGCTGCCTTTCAACTCCACCCACAAGATATAGGCCCAAATTCTATATCGAACATCTGCAACTTCCAAGTCTTCTCGGAAGCATACCTTCAAGAGGAGCCATCAGTGGATCTGTTCGGGATTTCTTCCATCTGAACCGCCGGACTGATGTTTCTGATGGGCCGCATACTGAGCTTGGTGGTGTCAGCATCCAGAAAAGGAAGGATGTCAGTTTTCCTCACGCCACTCTTCACAGCCACCCTAAGGATTGGAACCAGACATGGTTCTACTGCAAAGAAACTTCTTCAGAAGGAGAAAACCCCCTGCCGGGTTACCGCGCTTATCGTCTGGCGTCAACTCATCCCTTGCCGCAGCGTCTAAGCACCCAAGACCGGGCTCGATACGCCCCTCAACTTTCCAAGCTTAGGACTTTCGTGGCGAACGGTTTAACCGGTGTTGATTTTTTTCGATGCTGGTTATCCTGGAGCATTCTTCCCTTAAGCCGGCGCTCAAGCTTAATGTGTGCGTATACCGGCAATCCGGATGGTCCTCAGCGTCACACCGACATAGTACTTCCTGACAACGAAGTTACCGAGTCTGCAAAGAAGATGCTGAATATCCCTCTGGAAGACTGCAACAAGACCGGTTTAGCTCCTTTCTGCAAAAAAAAACAGGCCACCGCTGGTAAGACTATTCTGTTCCTTTCTTTTCATATTAATCCGTTCATACCAGTTGTCTGCAACATGTTATTATTCCTTTGCACAGGCTAACGATCCTTTTTGGAAGAAGAAAGCACGGGATAAACCGGTGAAGCAATCACGCACGAAAACCTTTGCCGTAAAGAAGAAAAAAGCTGCTGCTGCTTCCGGTTCAAACCCTGAAGAGGATGATCCGGCTTCTGAGGTACTATTTGATTCTTATGTCTTTTGGTTTCCCTTTGTCTGAATTTATGTTAATACTGCCTTTTCTCAGGACCTGGCGGAGGGAAGTAAAGCGGAGGGAGTTGAGGTAATTTCTCTCTCATCTGATTCAGAACCGTTGCCACCCAAGATCCGCCCGGTATCCCGGAAATATCCATTTTCTCACCCTTATGCTCAATTGGATCCCAACTTTATTTTGAAGAAACAACATCATGAAGCTCGCCGGACCACGCGCCATAGCGGCCATGTGGTTGAATCGTCCGGAATACCCCTCACGCCAGCTCGCAGACGCCGCTCAGAGGTTTTGCTCACTCCAACCCTTCTTCATCCAAAAGCAGGCCTTATTCGCAAACCTCTTAAATCGTCTGATCCCAACTATCAGGAGGCTCCTCTGTCTTCTTCCGGCGAGTCGACCGCTAGCA
>LR738715.1:309984637-309998863 GCA_902687465.1 Secale cereale | reverse complement strand
ACTTCTTCAGAAGGAGAAAACCCCCTGCCGGGTTACCGCGCTTATCGTCTGGCGTCAACTCATCCCTTGCCGCAGCGTCTAAGCACCCAAGACCGGGCTCGATACGCCCCTCAACTTTCCAAGCTTAGGACTTTCGTGGCGAACGGTTTAACCGGTGTTGATTTTTTTCGATGCTGGTTATCCTGGAGCATTCTTCCCTTAAGCCGGCGCTCAAGCTTAATGTGTGCGTATACCGGCAATCCGGATGGTCCTCAGCGTCACACCGACATAGTACTTCCTGACAACGAAGTTACCGAGTCTGCAAAGAAGATGCTGAATATCCCTCTGGAAGACTGCAACAAGACCGGTTTAGCTCCTTTCTGCAAAAAAAAACAGGCCACCGCTGGTAAGACTATTCTGTTCCTTTCTTTTCATCTTAATCCGTTCATACCAGTTGTCTGCAACATGTTATTATTCCTTTGCACAGGCTAATGATCCTTTTTGGAAGAAGAAAGCACGGGATAAACCGGCGAAGCAATCACGCACGAAAACCTTTGCCGTAAAGAAGAAAAAAGCTGCTGCTGCTTCCGGTTCAAACCCTGAAGAGGATGATCCGGCTTCTGAGGTACTATTTGATTCTTATGTCTTTTGGTTTCCCTTTGTCTGAATTTATGTTAATACTGCCTTTTCTCAGGACCTGGCGGAGGGAAGTAAAGCGGAGGGAGTTGAGGTAATTTCTCTCTCATCTGATTCAGAACCGTTGCCACCCAAGATCCGCCCGGTATCCCGGAAATATCCATTTTCTCACCCTTATGCTCAATTGGATCCCAACTTTATTTTGAAGAAACAACATCATGAAGCTCGCCGGACCATGCGCCATAGCGGCCATGTGGTTGAATCGTCCGGAATACCCCTCACGCCAGCTCGCAGACGCCGCTCAGAGGTTTTGCTCACTCCAACCCTTCTTCATCCAAAAGCAGGCCTTATTCGCAAACCTCTTAAATCGTCTGATCCCAACTATCAGGAGGCTCCTCTGTCTTCTTCCGGCGAGTCGACCGCTAGCAAGTCCCAGTGCTCAAGACCATTCCTGGGTAAGTCCTTCTTTCAAACGTCCGGTTTATCTTCCTGTTTTTAACTTTGTGATTCTCACAACTCCTTTGCCCTTTTATCAAAATGCCCAAGCCTAGCAAAAAGACAAAAGCAAATAAACCAACTGCTGAGAACACCACTGCTGAACCGGCCGAGGACCCTGAAGCGGCCAATCCTCCAGAGGAAACTGTTGAAGCTCAGCACGATGACCCCACCCCAATGGATCGTGAAGATTTTGCTGCTCCGGGGGGTGATGTTATGGAGAACACGGCTGAACCGGCAAGCCTGGTCCGGGTTAGTCCTCCTCGGGATAGCCCGGCTCCTGTCAGTCCGGTGCACACTAGTGATCCCCTTCAGCCAACGGCCACCTCAACGACGGATGTTGAAATAACTGGTATAAGATTCTCTGCTCCCACACAGCCTGTTGCCTTGGCTAGGCATACTACCAAGGAAGAAAAACTTCAACAAGATAAAGGCAAGTGGAGCACAGATTTGTCGAGTTATGCTCAGCTGAGTGCCCAGGAACTCCATTCTGGGTATCTGAACAGGCTCTTCACCAGCCGTGACTATGAAGCTGGCTTAGTCAACATGATGAAAGATAAATATGAGGTGACTTTCTTTCCTTTTGCCTTTCGTTTATGCTTTGTATTCTGCAAGTATTCCTTTAGTCCATAGTAGCCCCCAAGTGCCGGTTTAGCTTCCCTATAGGTGAACCGGGACTTAACTTATGTCTGAGAATGAATGTACATTAGCCCCCAAGTGCCAAGGGCATAACTTGTTTATGTGATTGAGACTTGTCTGAAAAACTTTGCTTTCTTTGCTTCAATTGTACATTAGCCCCCAAGTGTCGAGTGCATAACTTGTTATGTGCTTGAGACTTTGATTGATCTGTCCTTCTAACACGTTTGCTTTTCTTGCAGGCTGACTTGACCCGTTGAGCTTTGGAGGCAACTGAGCTCCGGAATAGCTTGTCCTTCCATGAGACTACTTCAACCAAAGCTAAGGAAGAACTCGTCCTTGCTTTGACTAACATGGAAAAACTGAAGAAAGATTTTGAAGCGGAGCGGTCCACATGATAGGTGCAAAGGGACGCTCTAGAAAAGAGAGGAAAGGATGCTGAGGCTGCTCTCAATCTGGTTACGCAGGAGCTATCCGGGTTGAAACAGCAAATAGAGAACATGACATCTGCTATCTTCGGTGAGTACCCGTCTTTGTATGTTTACATCCTTGCAATCTTTATTCTGCTCCGGTTTAACTCGCCAATTGTATATAGGGAGGCGCATAACTCATCTTGGAGATGATGTTCGGAAGAAGCTCAAGGCTGCTTATACCTTGGTGGAGCAGCTCTACTCCGGTGCTCAACGGGCTATTAGCACCATGTCGCACAATAAACCTGCGCCGACCACCATCCAAGCCACCCTGGAAAAACTATCTGTCTTGCCTGCACGTCTTGTTGAGGTAAAGAAATCTGCTGCACGAGCTGGCTCTCTCCTGGCGTTAACCCGGGCCAAGGCATGGGTCCGCGATTTTGATTCGGCGGAGGCCATGAACGGCTATCCCAGTATGAAGGAGGATGGATCTGCCTTTTCTGCTGAAGATCTCCGTTCTTTGACCAAGGATATGCGCCCTCTTTCCAGTAAGCTTGCCGATGAAGCAGATTTGTCAAGGTATCATCCGGCTTACGATCTAGAAAACTCGCGGGTGAAGCGGCCGGTTTACGATACTGAAAATCTGATCCCACCAGTTCGTAAGCACACTTTCGCTCTAGACATTGATCCGTCCGATCTTAAAAATGATGAAGTGTATTTCCGTGCCCTCTCCAAGATTGACTGGAGTGCTCCTGATTTCCAGTAGCTGCCAGAAGTCGACGAAGACCCGGCGCAAGTTGACCCTCAGCCTTCGCAGCGTGCTGAAGAAGAGTCATAAATCGTCCGGTTTAACTTTTAATTGTTGAGTACTTTGCAAAAAACTTTGATCCATTCGGGCCTGCGAGTGCCTTGTAATAGAATAGTTGAGATACTGCCTTTGTCCCACTGTCATGGTATTTTTGTGATTGGCGCTCCCAATTTATCATCTGTTTGCAATGCTTTAACAGCTTATATCACCTGTGTCTGCATGAACAATGCTAAAAGATGTCCTGGCGGTTTACCACCGGATGGATTACATTGTCCTAACACATGTTGTAAATAGATAGCTTTGAATTGCATATAAACGCAAACATATACCATACCTCAATTAAGTGTGCCTATAGACCTTAACCCGGTAGGAGTAACTTAAAGCGCAGGCGCTGATGAGGCCCTTGGTTCTCCTGTTGGTTTAGCATAATAGCTGATCCGGATTACAATGAACGCCGGTTTAATTCTCGCTCGTGTTCATGACCCAGACTTTAACTTTATAGATATATGGCCAACCTTGGAGTTGTCCAGTCTCGCATCAATGGACTTGGTTAAAAAACCAATGATCTTGATGACAAAGATTTGTGAAATCATAAAAAATAAAAATAAGGTTTTTTGGGCAAATAAGACCATGTAGTCGAGGCTTTTTACGAGCTGCCAGGCTCCAAATTCGAGGCTTTTTATGAGCTGCCAGGCTACTGTCATTAACCATTTTAGCAAAGCATGTCGAGATGCTCCGCAATCCTTAACCAAATCATCGATGACAAGCTACCCAATGTTTCAAAATCTCGTAAAGATTTTGTCTTTAGGTAATCAACTCGATGATCGTCAATTTAAGGTGGCCAAGTTCAGGGTCCCGAAGGATTGACTTGTGGCAGGTTCAACGGGTCATACCAGGTTTACCTGGACGGCGTGATTTACTTGATGCAGGCAGGTTAATCCGGGGTTTTAGGTGCATGCACCGGGCTTCCAAGCCATGTTAGCTACATGGGTATTCAACTCTCTGCGAGCCCCCCGGTAGTGTGTGAGCCGTTTGCTCGTCGGGGCATATGTTTGAGCTGGGTTAGGCACCAACACTCTCTTTTACCCCTCATCATCATGTGGAAATTGCCGAAGCAACCCGAGCAGTGCTCTTATGATGGGCTTCATACCGCCGCCGGCTCAAGAGGCCATGGGAAACTCCCTTGCCCACGAAAGCCCCCATGTGATTCTTGTTTGTATATAAAATATGGCTGATTCCTTGATTTATCAAAGGCGCCGGTTTAGGAGGCCATGGTAAGTTTCTGTAAAAAACTCCCATGTGATACTCCTTTGAAGAACACGGCTGATTCCTTGATTCTGTCAAGGGTGCCGGTTTAAGAGGCCATGGAAGGTTTCTTTCGAAGCCCCCATGTGATACTCTTGTGGATAAAAGACACGGCTGATTCCCTGATTCTATCAGGGGCGCCGGTTTAAGAGGCCATGGAAGGTTTCTTTCGAAGCCCCCATGTGATACTCTTTTTGCGAAGAAGATGGCTGATTCCCCGGTGTTCCAGGGGTGCCAGTTTATTTTATTATAATATATACATTGTACATAAAGCGGAGCCAATGGCTCAAGTATAGTAAGGTCGAAGAAGAGCGATGTTCCACGACCACTTGGTCTCCTCCTCTGCCGTACGTGAGTCCTTATGTTCTCGAACGTCGATAAGGTAGTATGATCCATTGTGCAGGTTTTTGCTGACCACAAAGGGTCCTTCCCAAGGTGGGGATAGCTTGTGCATGTCTGTCTGGTCTTGGATGAGTCGGAGCACCAGATCTCCTTCCTAAAACGTCCTGGTCTTGACCCGGCGGCTATGGTACCGGCGCAGGTCTTGCTGATAGATCGCCGATCGCGCTGCTGCCGTGTCGCATTCCTCATCCAGTCGGTCCAAGCCGTCTTGTCTTGCTTGTTCATTATCCGCTTCAACGTAAGCTGCCACCCGTGGTGAGTCGTGCCGGATATCACTAGGGAGGACCGCTTCAGCACCGTACACCATGAAGAAAGGTGTATATCCTGTAGATCTGTTAGGCGTAGTGTTGATGCTCCATAAGACAGAAGGCAACTCCTCTACCCAGCAACCCGGTGTTCCTTGTAAAGGAACCATAAGTGGGGGCTTGATGCCTCTCAAGATCTCTTGGTTGGCTCTCTTAGCTTGGCCGTTGGACTGAGGGTGAGCTACTGATGACACATCAAGGCGAATATGTTCTCTTTGATAGAACTCTTCCATCTCTCCTTTAGATAGGTTGGTGCCATTATCAGTTATAATGTTGTGTGGAAAGCCAAACCGGAAAACCACCTTTTTGATGAACTTGACCGCTGTTGCCGCATCACACTTACTGACGGGCTCTGCTTCGACCCACTTTGTAAATTTGTCCACCGCTACTAATAGGTGGGTTTTCTGATCTCGGGATCTTTTAAAGGGTCCAACCATATCCAGCCCCCAAGTCGCAAACGGCCAAGTAATTGGAATCATCCGTAGCTCATGCGCCGGCACATGAGCACGCCGTGAAAACTTCTGGCAAGCGTCACATTTTCTGACCAAGTCCTCCGCATCAGCGTGAGCCGTCAGCCAGTAGAACCCATGACAAAAGGCCTTTGCTACCAATGATTTTGAACCGGCGTGATGACCACAATCCCCTTCATGAATCTCTCGAAGAATGTCACAGCCTTCCTCTGATGATACACACCGCTAAAATGCCCCAGAAACACTGCGGTGATGAAGCTCTCCATTGACGATAGTCATAGACTTAGATCGCCGGATTATCTGCCGGGCCTCAACTTCGTCCTCTGGCAACTCACCTCGGCTCATATATGCCAAATAAGGGAGTGTCCAATCCGGAATAACGTGAAGAGCTGCAACTAACTGTGCTTCCGGATCAGGAATAGCCAATTCCTCCTCTGAAAGTATTTGTACTGACGGATTATGCAATTCATCCGAGAAAGTATTAGGTGGAACCGGTTTACGCTGAGAGCCCAGCCAGCTTAATGCATCGACCGCTTCATTTTTTCGCCGGTCTATGTGGTCCACCTGATACCCCTTGAAGTATCCTGCGATTGCATCCACTTCTCGTCGGTAGGCCGCCATGAGCGGATCCTTAGAGTCCCACTTACCAAACACTTGTTGCGCCACTAGATCTGAGTCACCAAAGCACTTAACCTGGCTCAAGTTCATCTCCTTGGCCATCCGCAAACCATGGAAGAGAGCTTCATACTCAGCAGCATTGTTAGTACAAGGAAACATTAAATGAAGGACGTAACAGAACTTATCACCTCGTGGGGAAGTTAACACGACTCCATCCCCCGAACCCTCCAATTACCTTGAACCGTCAAAGTGAATAGTCCAGTATGTATGATCCGGCTTCTCCTTAGGTGTTTGCAATTATGTCCAATCATTAATGAAATCCACCAGTGCTTGGGACTTTATAGCAGTACGGGGCACATATTTTAACTCGTGCGGGCTAAGCTCAATGGCCTACTTCGCCACTCTGCCAGTGGCTTCTCTGTTCTAGATTATATCCCCTAACGGAGCTGAGCTGACGACAGTGATTGGGTGGCCCTGGAAATAGTGCTTTAACTTCCGGTTTGCCATGAACACGCCATATACCAACTTCTGCCAGTGTGGATATCTTTGCTTCGACTCAATGAGGACCTCACTGATGTAGTAAACAGGACGTTGAACCGGATATTCTTTGCCTGCCTCTTTGCGCTCCACCACAATGTCTACGCTGATTGCGCGGGCATTGGCGGCAACGTACAACAATAGCGGCTTCTTGTCAACTGGGGCAGCAAGGACTGGTGGTTCTGCCAATTGCCGCTTCAGATCCTCAAACGTGACGTTTGCAGCATCGCTCCAGACGAACCGGTCCGCCTTCTTCATCATCTCGTAAAGCAGGATCGCCTTTTCTCCTAAACGGCTGATAAACCGACTCAACGCTGCAATACGGCCCGCCACGCGCTGGACATCATTGATACACGCCGGTTTAGCCAAGGATGTGATCACTTTGATCTTCTCCGGAATAGCTTCAATCTAGGAGGCAGTTCTACACACAACGCTGATAAGTTGCTTGAGCACTCTTGAGCCCAAAAGGCATGGATACATAGCAGAAGGCTCCAAAGGGAGTTATGAAAGTTGTCTTCTCCTGGTCCTTAACTGCCATCTTGATCTGATGATAACCTGAATATGCATCCAAAAAACTTAGCCGCTCACATCCCGCCGTAGCATCGATAATCTGATCAATACGAGGGAGAGCAAAAGGATCAGTTGGGCAAGCCTTGTTCAAGTCTGTGTAATCAACACACATCCTCCAGGTCCCGTTTTTCTTGAGCACCAACACCGGATTAGCCAGCCACTCTGGATGAAACACCTCAACTATGAAACCTGCGGCCAAGAGCCTAGCCACTTCCTCACCTATAGCCTTGCGCCCTCCTCATTGAAGCGGCGCAAATACTGCTTGACCGGTTTAAACTTCGGATCAATATTAAGACTGTGCTCAGCGAGTTCCCTTGGTATACCTGGCATGTCAGAAGGTTTCCATGCAAAGATATCCCGGTTCTCATGGATGAACTTGATGAGCGCGCTTTCCTATTTGGGGTCTAGGTTAGCGCTGATCATGAACTGCTTGGATGAATCGCCTGGAACAAAGTCAACCTGCTTGGTTTCCTCTGCCGATTTAAACTTCAACGCCGGGTCATGCTCTGTAGTTGGCTTCTACAACAGGGACATATCTGCCGGATCAACATTGTCCTTATAAAACTTCAGCTCTTCTGTAGCGCAAACTGTCTCAGCGTATGCCACGTCTCCTTCCTCGCATTCGAGCACGATCTTACGGCTCCCGTGAACCGTGATGGTTCCCTTGTGACCCGGCATCTTGAGCTGCAGATAAACATAACACGGTCTAGCCATGAACTTGGCGTAAACCGATCTCCCAAACAGAGCATGATATGGGCTCCTGATCTTTACAACCTCAAAGGTCACCATCTTCGATCTAGAGTCCTGCTCATCCCCAAAGGTAACTTCCAGATCAATTTTTCCAACTGGGTAAGTCGATTTACCGGGCACCACTCCATGGAGCACTGTGTTGGACTGCCGGAGCTTCTTATCTGTCAACCCCATACGTCGAAAAGTCTCATAGTATAGGATATTGATGCTGCTGCCTCCCTCCATAAGCACCTTTGTGAACTTATAACCACCAACCTGTGGTGCCACCACCAAAGCCAACTGACCCGGATTATCAACCCGTGGTGGGTGATCTTCTCTGCTCCATACAATGGATTGCTCGGACCAACGCAAAAAACGCGGTATCGCCGGTTCAACAGTGTGTACTGCTCTCTTCAGAACCTTTTGATCCCGTTTGCACAGACTTGTGGTGAAAACATGATATTGCCCACTGCTTAGCTCCTTCGGATTATTCTGGTATCCGAATTGCTGTTGTTGTTGACGCTGTTGATTGCCTTGGTTATTGTATCCGCCCTGACCATGTTGTTGGTTATGTTGATGCTGATTGTTGCCATTGTGGTTATTGTTACCGCCGTGATATCCTGATCCGGATCCACCACCCTGGTAACCCGGACCCTGAAAACCGGGACCTGACCCGCCGGGGGGCCCGTGGTTATACTTGGCCTATTTCATAAACTCTTGCATAATAAAACAGTCTTTCCAGAGTTGCGTAGCCGGGTTTTCCTCTATACCATGCTTTGGACAAGCCACGCTCAACTGGCGGTCTAGATTAATGGGTGGCCTCCCGTTGTGTGGGGGCGGCCTACCCTTGCGGCACTGCCCTTTGTCTTGAACGTTGGTATTGGCCACAAAATCTGAGCTGCCGTCCGCTTTACGCTTGTCATTGTACCCTCTACCCGCCGGATTGATCTGCGTCGGTTTACCATTTTTGCTCGCCTTCCCGGATTTGTCCCTGTCTGTATCTGGATACTTGGTGTTATCAGAGTCTCCATACTTTACCAAAGCGCTCACGAGTGTTCCCATGTCGTTGCAATCGCGCTTGAGCTGTCCCAGCTTCAGCCTCAAGAACTCGAACCGGCAATTGTTTTCCAAGGTTACTATTGCCGTACTTGGATTGATGCTATTGGAGGAGTGCAGGATTTCAGATACCCGCCGCACCCAACTGCTTGTAGTCTTTTGTTCTCCTTGAACACATGATGCTATGTCAACCACGGACATCGGCTGCTTGCATGTGTCTTTGAAATTATTGATAAACCGGCGACGCAACTCCGCCCATGATCCGATGGAGTTAGGTGGTCAACCCTTTAACCATGTCCGGGCCGTGCCCTCAAGCATCATTGTAAAGTATTTGGCACACGCAGCTTCGTCCACATCAAGCATCTCCATAGCCATCTCATAACTTTCGACCCACGCCTCCGGAGCCAGATCCGCCGTGTAGTTGGGTACCTTGCACGGGCCTTTGAAGTCTTTGGGTAATTTCACGTTCCGTAAAGCGGGGATGAGGCACTGCACCCCAAAGGAATAGGACATGATTCCCGTTTCTATGGTGGTGGGGTGAACCGGCATCGCTTGACGGGTGTCATCGCGGGCAGTACGCCTAGCCTGGTCCACCACCTCTTGGGCATGCGCTTCTGCTCTTGTCGGATTATCCTGCCTCTGCCGGTGTCGTCTCCGCGCGCTGCTAGATACAGCCGGTTCATCCAAATGCCTCGTGTAACTCCGGCTCGGGCGGGGGGTTGAATGAATCCTCTCCCGACTATAGGAATAAGCTTGCTGCTGTGTTAACGCCGTGTCCAGTAACTCCTTAGCCCGTCATGCCTCCATTGCGATGCGGGACGTCCCCTCAATGGGCATAGCAGCCAGCCGTGAAGCGGCGGTGACAATGTTGTCCAACGGGTTAGAATAATGATCGGGAGGGGTGGGCAGGCGCTGTGTCGGCACAACTTGGCTGGCTCCACGGCTGGCGGCTGAACCGACGCTCCTGTCCTTGGGGCTCCTCCCCGGTTTACCTCTGGACGGTTACTGGTTCCTGCTCGTGGTGTGCTGAAGAGATTCCTTGCCTCATAAACCGGCAGCAAACGAGACCGTTGTCTTCTCTACATTACCTCCTGTGAAGCGTTCTGATCTAGCCTGAGTCGGAAAGCTTGGGAGTCTAGCTCTGCCTGTCTTGTAGCCATCCTGGCTTTCTCCGCATCCAGATCCAGCTTAGCTTGCTCAATCCGGCTCTTCAGCTGAGCGACCTCTGCATCATGCTGCACCCTGTCGGCCTGGGCTACTTCTGCTATTGCGAGTGCCGTTAAGGCATCGACTAAGGTGGATAGGACGTCAGAGGGCGACGGGTGAAGGTCTCCAATTCTGGCTCCCGCTGCCTCTGAGGTTATCGCCCCAGTCGTCGAGGGCTGCTGCATAGGTTGTGATCCGGCCATGAAAACAACAACCCTGTTGGGTGGATCCAAGGGGTCCGGAATACTATCGCCATCGGACACACCCTCGGACCGGCCGTCCTGCAAAAGATACAAAGATTCGGTCTCTCTGGATGAAGATTCATCGTCGGAATAGACAACTGTTTCGCCACCAGAATCCGATCCGTCCCCGGCTTGTACTCCATGCACTGCTCCAACGAAAACATGCTTCATGGTGGGATGAATCCGGGCCGATCTCGCACGCTGAGCTGGCTCGACGATGTTGGGGAAGATGTCCGACTCAGGTCCCGGTTCGCCGATCTTGCCGATGAAGACGTGGATGCCGCTGAAGGGGACCCGGAACCCGTATTCGATTGAATCGGCCTCGGGGCCCCAGCCTGCATCGTCAATGTAGATCCGGCCGCGACGACTCTTGTTCATCCGAACCACTGTGTAACCCTTGAGCCCTTCAAAGCTGCCCTTCAAGAACTCGAAACCATCACGCGATAGCTCCACGGTGGGCGCCAACTATCATGGAATTAGCACGGCAGATGTCCGGTTTACTGGACTTAGTCGTGAGGCCATCGCTCGGGTTGGCTTAAAGGGGTTAAAGAGGACGAAGGACACAAGGATTTTGTACTAGTTCGGCCCCTTAGATGAAGGTAAAAGCCTACGTCTAGTTTGGTGTGGTATTGCTTGGGCTTCGATGACCAGGGAACGAATCTGCTTGCCTGTGTCTCGAGCTGTTGTTTTCCTCTTCTGAACCATCACCGGGCCGTCCCTTTATATAGGAGGCGACGCCCGGTCTGGTTTACAGAGTCCCGAGGCCGGCTCATAAACGTGTCCGCCTCGGTCTCTACTCTTTCTATCTTATATCCCAAGTTACATGGTACGACGGTTTACATATCGTGGGCCTTATACATGGGCCCTAAACCTCTACGACTATAACCTCGTGTTACATGCTCTGCTGGGCTTCTGATAATATAACTTTACCAACGTAATCCGGACCTTCGTAGCCGGTTTATACCTGCTAGTAATATCCCTGACACTACTAGTGAACCTGAAGTAGAAAAACCTCCTGATAATGATAATGATGTTTCAGTTTCTGATGCTGAAACTCAATCTGGTAATGAACATTCACCTAGTGACAATGAAAAAGATAATGCTGATGTTCATGAAGACACTCAACCTAACAATCAAAAGGAACCAGATAAAGATGTTGAAATAGAACCACCAGTTGATCTTGATAACCCACAACGTAAGAATAAAAGATATGATAAAAAGACTTTGTGGCTAGGAAACACGGTAAAGAAAGAGAACCGTGGGTTCAAAAACCTATGCCTTTTCCACCAAATTCAACTAAAAAGAATGATGATGAAGGATTTGAACGCTTTGCTGAAATGCTGAGGCCAGTCTTTTTGCGTACTCGCTTGACTGATATCTTAAAAATGCCTCCTTATGCAAAGTACATGAAAGACATCATCACCAATAAGAGAAAAATACCAAAAGCTGGAATCTCCACCATGCTTGCTAATTGTACTTTTAAAGGTGGAGTACCTAAAAAACTTGGAGACCCAGGTATACCAACTATACCTTGCTCCATCAAAAAGAATTATGTGAAAACTGCTTTATGTGATTTAGGAGTTGGTGTTAGTGTTAGTGTTATGCCTTTCTCTTTATATAAAAGACCTGATTTGAATAAGCTTACACCTACTGAAATATCTTTGCAAATGGCTGACAAATCAACTGCCGTACCTATAGGTATTTGTGAGGATGTGACCGTTGTTGTTGCGAATGTTACTATTTTGACGGACTTTGTTATACTTGAGATGCCCTAGGATGACAATATGTATATTATTCCTGGTAGACCCTTCTTGAATACCGCAGGGGCTGTTATTGATTGTAATAGAAGCAAGGTCACTTTTCATATTAATGGTAATGAGCATACGGAGCATTTTCCGAAAAAACAATTCCAAGTGAATGGTGTTAATGTTATTGAAAAATCTCTGACAATCACTATTTGAAGTTTTCAAATACCTTTACCTACTGTCAAGAAGAAAAATCAAATGCTTATTGTTGAGTACGTTCATATCCCCGTTAAAGTAACTTAGTGATTTACGAAAATTCTTCGGTTTTATGCTAATCGAAAGTGGTTGTTAATAAGACTTGATCAACCTTATTAATGGATCATTTTTGAAAAGTATGAAGTTGATGAATTTAGTAAGCACTACCTTCTATCCCTACTTTTTATTTTTCTCTCTCCTCGCTAGTCAAATAAAATAAAATGCCTTGCTTTGTCTGTTTTCCGAACTCCCCGTACAAAAAATGACCCAAAAATAGAAGTTCTCATAATACCCTCTAAATTTAACACGATTTTTCCCGAATATTTAAGAATTTCTGGTGCAAATAATATCAGAGGGAGGTGCACCAGGTGTGACAACCCACCTGCGCACGATAGGACCCCCACGCGTGCCCTGGTGGGTTGTGGTCCCCGCGTGGGCCCTCTCCCTTATATTTTTACACCAACTCATCACCTACCTCGAGAAAAAAATCACCATTGCTCTGTCTCTTGTGTTCTTGCTCTCAAAACCCGCGGATTTCGATCTTTTTGCTCGAAGCTCCGTTTTTCGAAACTGTTTCGGGGGATTGTTGCTTGGCATGTGACTCCTCCGTTTGTCCAATTAGTTTTTGTTTTAGTGGTTTACATTTTGAATAATTAGCTACTCGTGGTGCTGCTGTAGATGAGCTTGCATGTTGAATTCTTAGAGGTCTAAGTAGTTTGAATGCTTGGTATGGCCTCTATGTATCCACATGAGTAGTTGCTATCAATCTTATAAAGTTTTGTTGACAAACTCTTGTAGACCAAAAATTTCAGAAATTGTACGCAGACGTGATGAGCCTCTTTGGAAGGAGTTCTTCGAGGAGAAGATCCTCGGGAGCATCCTCTAGTGACAGCTCCGCTTTCCGGTCTTATGTCGAACCAAGTGAAAGTTCAATTTGAGATGCCACCACCAAAACATGCTTATGGTCTTGCGATGATTATATGATGCATGTGGGCATTAATGAGGAATTTGAGCAATAGGTTCACAATGCCGGTCTCGGTCCCTACATTTCAGATAAGTGTGAACAACACCACATTCTCACTGAATCATTTGTTAAAGGATTTAAATTCCATCCCCATGAGTCTAGGGTGTCATTTAAAATTTATGAAAATCCTTTTACCATATCACTAGAGAGTTCAGCCCATTACTGCAAAATTCCATTTTGGGGTTTTCTTGACGAACCACCAAGGGCTGAGTTTCAATCATTTTTTACTAGTCTTTGCTGTGGTGAAACGAGGGGAGTAATGCAAGGTAGAATAAAGAGCATTCATTTTCCAGCAGTTCAGTACTTTGCTTTATGCAATGGGAAATGTATTGTAGGCAAACAAGATTGTAGTACACTTTGTGTTCCAGACTTGAGCCTTATTCGCACCGCTCTCACTGGTGATAGAAGTTATAATCCTGGGGCAATTGTTGCACGCAGGTTACAGCATAATGCTAACAGTGGATATTTTTATGGCGGAATTTATGCTACACGTTTAGCAAGAGAGCTGGGTGTTTCACATCTGCCCTTTGACCCTATTTTACCTACTCAGTACTTAGACTTTGATGCTGTAAAAAGTCACAAGATCCTTAAAGGAGACATTCATAATTTTACTTATAATTTGTTATTTAACCAATAGTCTGTTGTGCACACATATTTGCCTACGCCTGCTCTTTTTGATTATCAGAGTAAAGGAAGGTACTTCGTTCTTGAGAGTGAGGCCCAATCCCATAACGTTGCGGTCGAGGCAGCACGGCAGGCTGAGGCTTCCGCACCTAGAGCCTCCGTGAGCTACCATGT
>LR738715.1:309972547-309983960 GCA_902687465.1 Secale cereale | reverse complement strand
GAATCTTTCCCTTGTAAATAGTTTTTCTCGTTTTTGCTTTCCCTCTTTATTTGTTTGATTCTAGAAAACCAAAAACTCCAAAAATATTTCAGTGTGTTTCTATGATTTTCTTTTCTGTTTATTGAGTCGTACCAAGGAGAAGACCACGATGAAAATGTTGAGTGGCTCTCATATTGTTGGGGAAAACGACACCTATGGGATCTCGGGGACCCCTACTACGGTTGGCGGGGGTATAGAGCTGCGCAAAGAGCAGGTCTAGCGATCAACGCGTGGGGATTTTTACCCAGGTTCGGGCCGCAAATGATGCGTAAAACTCTAGTCCTGCTTGTCTTTGTTTATCTTGTGTTCTTCAGTTCTTGAACGAGCTACTATGTGTGCCTTGTACAATAAGTCTGAATCCTTCCACAGTACGCCCCGGGCCTCCTTTTATATGGAAAAGGGGTCGCCATAGTGGTACACAGGAGGTGGAAAGTATCTACAATGTACAAGTTTATTGCCTGACATCATAGGACATACACATTTAATGCGCTGCCTATGTGCCCTCTTGCTTTATCGGGGACGTCAACAAAGCTCGTCCCATCCATCGCCACCTCGCCTTGTTCCGACACGCGTCCAAGCTGACGAGGCATGCAGCGCCACGCTGGCTGGTTGGTTGCTGTGCTGGTGCAGTGACATGGTCTTCACGAAGATCTGCATGCCACCTGATACGTATCCAACGTATCTATAATTTTTGATTGTTCCATGCTATTATTTATGAAGTCCTGTATGTTTAATGGGCATTATCATTCACTTTTATATCATTTTTGGGACTAACCTACTAACCCAAAGGCCTAGTCCAGATTGCTGTTTTTTGCCTATTTCAAGGTTTTGCAGAAAAGGCATATCAGGGTTTGTGATAGGTACTTGGTTTATGACTCCGAACGAGGGGGCGCGCCCCCTCGTGTGGCCCCTGGTGCCCTCCTTCTTCCTATATAAGTCCACGTACCCCAAAAACTCTGAACGCAGAGAGAAAACCCTAATTCCACCGCCGTAGCTTCTGTTCCCGTGGAGATCCCATCTTGGAGCCTGTTCCGGAGCTCCACCGAAGGGTGATCCATCACAGAGGCCTTCATCATCATCATTATCATCGCCCTCACCATGAGTTGTGAGTTGTTTACCACAGACCTTCGGGTCCATATCTAGTATCTAGATGGTTTCTTCTCTCTCCCTGTATCTCAATACAAAGTTCTCGTCGGTCTTCGAGGAGATCTATTCGATGTAATCTCTTTTTGCGGTGTGTTTGTGGAGATCCAATGAATTGTGAGTTTATGATCAATGTTATCTATGAAAGATATTTGGTTCTTCTCTGAACTTTTTATGTGTGCTCATAATATCCTTGCAAGTCTCTTCAAATTACTGGTTTGGTTTGGCCTACTAGATCTATAGTTCTTGCAATGGGAGAAGTGCTTGGCTTTGGGTTCAATCTTGCGGTGTCCTTTCACAGTGATAGTAGGGGCAGCAAGGCACGTATTGTATTGTTGCCATCGAGGTTAAAAAGATGGGGTTTACATCATATTGCTTGCGTTTATTCCTCTAGATCATATCATCTTTCTTAAGGCGTTACTCTGTTCTTATGAACTCAGTACACTAGATGCATGCTGGATAGCGGTCGATATGTGGAGTAATAGTAGTAGATGCAGGCAGGAGTCGGTCTACTTGTCTCGGACGTGATGCCTATATACAATGATCATGCCTAGATAGTCTCATAATTATTCGCTTTTCTATCAATTGCTCGACAGTAATTTGTTTACCCGCCGTAGAATATCGCTATCATGAGAGAAGCCACTAGAGAAAACTATGGCCCCCGGGTCAATTCTCAACATATCAATCTACATCTACTTTACTTTTACCGCTTTTTCTTGCTATTTTATTAAACCAATAATATGAACTATCATCTCTATCAGAGCTCACTCTCATAAGTGACCGTAAAGGGATTGACAACCCCTTATCGTGTTGGATGCGAAGTTCTTATTTGTTTGTGCAGGTGCGAGGGACTGGCGCGTGGTCTCCTACTGGATTGATACCTTGGTTCTCAAAAACTGAGGGAAATACTTACACTATTGTGCTGCATCTCCCTTTCCTCTTCGAGGGAATACAATGCAAGCTCAAGAGGTAGTAAGAAGAATTTCTGGCGCCGTTGCCGGGGAGGCTTACGCAAAAGTCATATACCAAGTACCTATCACAAACCCTTATCCTTCACATTACATTTATTTGCCTCTCGTTTTCCTCTCCCCCACTTCACCCTTGCCGTTTTATGCGCCCTTCTTCTGCCGTGTGTTTACCGTTCGCGTGCCTCTTGTTTTCTTGTGTTGCTATGCGCCCTCAATTAGCTTGCATCTTCGCTTGCTAAATTATGGATCCTCATCCACTTTCTAATCTCTTTAAGAGATCCAATTATGTTGAACCTATTGCTAGTGAACTGCGTGCACTAGATTATCTTTATGAGGTTTTGTTTGAAATTTATGAATCTGAAAATTGTGAGGAATTGTTGAAAGAAAAAGTGATTCATATTAGCTCCTTAAATAAAAAACATGATTGCAATGATACTATGATAAATGTCAATTGTGTTAATGATATGCAAAACCCTAAGCTTGGGGATGCTAGTATTGCTATGCCCACTACTTGTTTCAATGATCATGATTGGGGTAATGTTTCTTATGATGTTGAAAATTTATTTAAGCCCCATGATATATATGAGATTGATAATAATGTTTGCTATAATATTAAAAGTGGGTTTGGAGAGGTCATGACTTTAGTTAATGTTAATCCCACTATTTTGGAAGAGTGTCAAGTTTTCATGCATGTGGATCATGTTGAGAATATGTTATGTGATAGCTATTTTGTTGAATTTGATCATGATCCTACATGCAATTATTATGAGAGAGGGAAATATGGTTGTAGAAATTTTCATGTTACTAAATTACCTCTCGCTATGTTGAGATTGCTATTGTTTCTTTCTCCTTCCTTGCATATGCTAGATCTTTCTTGTCTTGGTAATTTGTTCTCCTATAAGATGCCTATGCATAGGAAGTATGTTAGACTTAGATGTGATTTTCACATGCTTTGTGATGCTTTCTTTGTGCTTCAATTCTTATCTTTCTTGTGAGCATCATTGAATTCTCAAGCCTATCTTAATGGCTATAAAGAAAGCGCTTGTTGGGAGGCAACCCAATTTTTTTGTTTTTTTGTTTTTCTTGCTGTTAGGGAATAAATTTTGCATCTAGCCTCTGATTAGATGTGGTTTCATGTTTTGTTTTGTGTTTGTGCCAAGTAGAACCTTTGGGAAGACTTGTGTGAAGTTTATATGATCTTGCTGTGAAAAACAGAATTGTTAGCGCTCGCTAAAATAGTCGTGGGATTTTACTGGAGCGTGCTTTTTAGTTGATTCTTTTTGCTGCTGACTAGTAGACAAATTGCAAAATTTTCCATTTTAGTTTGAATTTTTTTGAGTTCCAGAAGTAGGCGAACCCTGCAGATTACTACAGACTGTTATGTCTTTGACAAATTCTGTTTTTCGTGTGTTGTTTGCTTATTCCGATGCATCTATCAGTAATATTGGGGAATATGAACCACAGAGAAGTTGGAGTACAGTAGGTTTAACACCAATATAAACAAAGAATGAATTCATTGATGTACCTTTGAGTAGTGGTTTGCTTTCTCATACTAACGGAGCTCACGAGAATTTTTGTCTAAGTTTTGTGTAGTGAAGTTTTCAAGTTTTGAGTATTGCTTTGATGGACTATGGAACAAGGAGTAGCAAAGGCCTAAGCTTGGGGATGCCCATGGCACCCCAAGTAAATTCTATATAATCAAAAGCCTAAGCTTGGGGATGCCCCGCGAAGGCATCCCCTCTTTTGTCTTCATCCATCGGTAACTATACTTGGAGCTATATTTTTATTCGCAACATGTTATGTGTTTTGCTTGGAGCGTCTTGTATAATTTGAGTCTTTGCTTGTTAGTTTGCCAAAATCATCCTTGCTGGACACACCTATTTGAGAGAGTTAAATATGGCCTAGAAATTGTTAGAACACTCTATGTGCTTCACTTATATCTTTTGAGTTGAATAGTTTTTGCTCTAGCACTTCACTTATATCTTTTAGAGAATGGTGGTGGTAATATTTTGTAGAAATTGTTGAACTCTTAGGCTTAACTTATATCTATTTGAGAGTCTATTAAAGCAGCATGGTAATGTGTTTAGGCTAAATAAACTAGTCTTCACATGATAGACATCCAATGTTAATGTAGTAAAAAAAAAATCACACCAAGTGCATTGAATAGAATGAGATGTTGGATGCTTGATAATTGTTTTGAGACATGAGGATAGTGATATTAGAGTCATGGTAGTGGAGTTATTATGAAATTGAGAAATACTTGTGTTAAGGTTAGTGATTCCCGTATCATGCACGTATGGTGAACCGTTGTGTGACTAAGTTAAAGCATGAGGTATTTGTAGAGTGTCAACCTTTGTGTGGAGGTCGGGGGCGCGCGATGGTTAACTCCTACCAACCTCCCCCCTAGGAGTATGCATTGATTGCTTTGTTTTGATGACTCGTAGATTTTTGCAATAAGTATATGAGTTCTTATGACTAATGTTGAGTCCATGGATTATACACACTCTCACCCTTCCACCATTGCTAGCCTCTCTTGTACCGTGCAACTTTCGCCGGTGCCATAAACCCACTATATATCCTTCCTCAAGACAACCACCATATTGTTCCTCAAAATAGCTACCATACCTACCTATCATGGCATTTCCATAGCCATTCCGAGATATATTGCCATGCAACTTTCCACTGTTCCGTTTATATGACACGCATCATATTGTCATATTGCCATGCATGATCATGTAGTTGACATCGTATTTGTGGCAAGGCCACCATGCATAACTTTTCATACATGTCACTCTTGTTTCATTGCACATACTGGTACACCGCCAGAGGCATTCATATAGAGTCATTGTTGTTGTATCGAGTTGTAATATCAAGTTGTAATGAAAGTGTGATGATCATCATTATTAGAGCATTGTCCCATGGGAGGAAAGGCTGAATCTATAAAGCCCCTCCGCAAAAAAAGGAGAAAGGCCAAAGAAAAAAAGAATGCCCAAAAAAAAGAAAAAGAAAAAAAGGGACAATTGCTACTATCTTTTTCCACACTTATGCTTCAAGGTAGCACCATGTTCTTCATTGTAGAGAGTCTCATGTTTAGTCACTTTCATATACTAGTGGGAATTTTCGTTATAGAACTTGGCTTGTATATTCCAACGATGGGCCTCCTCAAATGCCCTAGTCTTCGTGAGCAAGCAAGTTGGATGCACACCCACTAGTTTCTTTTGTTGAGCTTTCATTCATACTTAGCTCTAGTGCATCCGTTGCATGGCAATCCCTACTCACTCACATTGATATCTATTGATGGGCATCTCCATAGCCCGTTGATACGCCTAGTCGATGTGAGACCATCTCCCTCCTTTTTGTCTTCTCCACAGCCACCTCTATTCCACCCATAGTGCTATATCCATGGATCACGCTCATGTATTGCATGAAAGTTGAAAGGTTTGAAAAGATAGAGTATGAAAACAAATGCTTGGCTGAAATCGGGGTTGTGGATGATATGAATATTTTTGTGTGATAACGAGGGAGCATAGCCAACACTATATGATTTTGTAGGGAAACTTCCTTTAGCCATAGTATTTTGAGAAGACATGATTGCTTTGTTAGTATTGCTTGAAGTATTGTTATTTCTTATGTCAATATAGAATTTTATCTTGAATCTTTCAGATCTGAACATTCATGCCACAATTAAGAGAATTACATTGAAAAACTATATTGGTTAGCATTCGACATCAAAAATTCTTTCTTTATCATTTACCTACTCGAGGACAAGTAGGAATTAAGCTTAGGGATGCTTGATACGTCTCCAACGTATCTATAATTTTTGATTGTTCCATGCTATTATTTATGAAGTCTTGGATGTTTAATGGGCTTTATTATTCACTTTTATATCATTTTTGGGACTAACCTACTAACCCAAAGGCCCAGCCCAGATTGCTGTTTTTTTGCCTATTTCAGGGTTTTGCAGAAAAGGAATATCAAACGGAGTCCAAGCGGAATGAAACCTTCGTGAGAGATATTTTTGGAGAAAATCACGCACGCGGAGCTTGAGGACCAAGTCAGGGGACAAAGAGGTGGCCCTCGAGGGTGGGGGGCGCCCCCTTCCCAGGACGCGCCCCCTGCCTCGAGCCCCCCTCGTGTGGCCCCCGGTGCCCTCCTTCTTCCTATATAAGTCCACGTACCCCAGAAACTCCGAACGCAGAGAGAAAACCCTAATTCCACCGCCGTAGCTTCTGTTCTTGTGGAGATCCCATCTTGTAGCCTGTTCCAGAGCTCCACCGAAGGGGGATCCATCACGGAGGCCTTCATCATCATCATCATCGCCCTCACCATAAGTTGTGAGTAGTTTACCACAGACCTTCGGGTCCAAAGCAAGTATCTAAATGGCTTCTTCTCTCTCTCTGGATCTCAATACAAAGTTCTCCTCGGTCTTCAAGGATATCTACTCGATGTAATCTCTTTTTGCGGTGTGTTTGTCGAGATCCGATGAATTTTTAGTTTATGATCAAGGTTATCTATGAAAGATATTTGGTTCTTCTCTGAACTTTTTATGTGTGCTCATAATATCCTTGCAAGTCTCTTCGAATTATTGGTTTGGTTTGGCCTACTAGATCTATAGTCTTGCAATGGGAGAAGTGCTTGGCTTTGGGTTCAATCTTGCGGTGTCCTTTCCCAGTGACAGTAGGGGTAGCAAGGCACGTATTGTATTGTTGCCATCGAGGATAAAAAGATGGGGTTTACATCATATTGCTTGAGTTTATCCCTCTACATCATGTCATCTTTCTTAAGGCGTCACTCTGTTCTTATGAACTCAATACACTAGATGCATGCTGGATAGCGGTCGATGTGTGGAGTAATAGTAGTAGATGCAGGCAGGAGTCGGTCTACTTGTCTCGCACGTGATGCCTATATACAATGATCATGCCTAGATAGTCTCATAATTATTCGCTTTTCTATCAATTGCTCGACAGTAATTTGTTTACCCGCCGTAGAATATCGCTATCATGAGAGAAGCCACTAGAGAAAACTATGGCCCCGGGGTCTATTCTCAACATATCAATCTACATCTACTTTACTTTTACCGCTTTTTCTTGCTGTTTTATTAAACCAAAAATACCCAAAATATCAACTATCATCTCTATCAGATATCGCTCTCGTAAGTGGCCGTAAAGGGATTGACAACCCCTTATCACGTTGGTTGCGAAGTTCTTATTTGTTTGTGCAGGTGCGAGGGACTGGCGCGTGGTCTCCTACTGGATTGATACATTGGTTCTCAAAAACTGAGGGAAATACTTACGCTACTGTGATGCATCTCTCTTTCCTCTTCGAGGGAATACAACGCAAGCTCAAGAGGTAGCACCACCAGGCAGGTGCTTGACTGGCCTAGAAGCTGCATGCTGCCATGCAGGCGCTTGTCTAGTTGGATAGCACCGATAGTATAACAATTTTGATAATCACAATGAGTAATAGAAGCAACATCATTTGGAAGAGATACCTCTTTACCTTTGCTTCTTCGTCTTTTCTTTTTCTTCTTCACATTATGTGTGGGTTTAATCTTATTTTCGAAGCTCTTTATTAATGAGATTGGTTGAATAGAAGGTTCCTCCTCGTTACCTGATTCATCATAAGAAATAATAGGAGGATATTGGGAAATCTCTTCCCTTTCATTAGTATTCTCTTCATCTCCTATTTGTTTTCTTGACTTAAGGTAATTGGCAATATAAGGATTTTCAATGCAATTCTCCGCACAATACATATAAATTTCCTCTAGATCAAAATCAAGAAGTTTATCAAGGGCAAATCCTGGAAGATGCTTAGTTCTATATTTGATTTCTTCATAACCCAAAAGGCAGATAAGTTCATTATGATGTGCAAGGGAAATCAAGTCGTCACAATTTTTGGACACGATTCGATCATGAAACAATTTGCATTGGATAATGAAATGACCATGTTCATTGCAAAGTTCACAAGTACGACTAAGAAATTTTGAAATTTCCGCACAATCATCTAGCCTTTCTAGCAACCATTAGTTTCTAAATACTTATGCCTCTTGCAAAATCTATCTTCCCTATTTGGTATGTACTTGCAAACTCTATGCACTCCACAAAAATCGACATGCTTATATGATATATTTTCATCACGACTAGTGCAAACATCATTAGTACTATGGATATTCGAAGAATTCACACAATCAACATTGCAATCATGCTCATCATTCAAGTTTTGAGTGCCAAGCATTCTATGTAATTCCTCTTCTAGTACCTGAGCACAATTTTCCTTTCCATCATTTTCATGAATGATATTAAAAAGATGAAGCATATGAGGTAACCTTAATTCCATTTTTTGTAGTTTTCTTTTATAGACCAAACTAGTGATAAAACAAGAAACAAAAAGATTCGATTGCAAGATCTAAAGATATACCTTCAAGCACTCACCTCCCAGGCAACGATGCCAGAAAAGAGCTTGATGTCTACTACGCAACCTTCTTCTTGTAGACGCTGTTGGGCCTCCAAGTGCAGAGGTTTGTAGGACATTAGCAAATTTCCCTCAAGTGGATGACCTAAGGTTTATCAATCCATGGGATGTGTAGTATGAAGATGGTCTCTCTCAAACAACCTTGCGACCAAATAACAAAGAGTCTCTTGTGTCCCCAGCACACCCAATATAATGGTAAATTGTATAAGTGCACTAGTTCGGCGAAGAGATGGTGATACAAGTGCAATATGGATGGTAGATATAGGTTTTTGTAATAAGAAAATATAAAACAGCAAGGTAACTAAAGATAAAATTGAGCACAAACGGTGTTGCAATGATAGGAAACAAGGCCTAGGGTTCATATTTTCACTAGTGCAAGTTCTCTCAACAATAATAACATAAATGGATCAAATAACTATCCCTCAACCTGCAACAAAGAGTCACTCCAAAGTCACTAATAGCAGAGAACAAACGAAGAGAGTATGGTAGGGTATGAAACCACCTCAAAGTTATTCTTTCTAATCAATCTATTCAAGAGTCCGTAGTAAAATAACATGAAGCTATTCTTTCCGTTCGATCTATCATAGAGTTCGTACTAGAATAACACCTTAAGACACAAATCAACCAAAACCCTAATGTCACCTAGATACTCCATTGTCACCTCAAGTATCCGTGGGCATGATTATACGATATGCATCACAGAATCTCAGATTCATCTATTTAACCAACACAAAGTACTTCAAAGAGTGCCCCAAAGTTTCTATCGGAGAGTCAAGACGAAAACGTGTGCCAACCCCTATGCATGGATTCCCAAGGTCACGGAACCCGCAAGTTGATCACCAAAACATACATCAAGTGAATCAATAGAATACCCCATTGTCACCACAGGTATCCCACGCAAGACATACATCAAGTGTTCTCAAATCCTTAAAGACTCAATCCGATAAGATAACTTCAAGGGGAAAACTCAATCCATTACTAGAGAGTAGAGGGGGAGAAGTATCATAAGATCCAACAATAATAGCAAAGCTCGCGATACATCAAGATCGTGCAATCTCAAGAACACGGGAGAGAGAGAGAGAGAGATCAAACACATAGCTACTGATACATACCCTCAGCCCCGAGGGTGAACTACTCCCTCCTCGTCATGGAGAGCGTCAGAATGATGAAGATGGCCACCGGTGAGGGTTCCCCCCTCCGGTAGGGTGCCGGAACAGGGTCTAGATTGGTTTTAGGTGGCAATAGAGGCTTTCGGCGACGGAACTCCCGATCTAGGTTATTTTCCGGAGGTTTTTGTATTTATAGGATTTTTTGGCGTAGGTCTCACGTCAGGGGGGGTCTCCGGGCTGTCCACGAGATAGGGGGGCGCCACCACTTGGGGTGGGCGCCCCCACCCTCGTGGGCAGCCCGTGGCTCTCCTGGCCCAACTATTTTACTCCGGGGGCTTCTTTTGGTCCATAAAAAATCATCAAAAATTGACATGTCAATTGGACTCCGTTTGATATTCCTTTTCTGTGAAACTCAAAAACAAGGAAAAACAGAAACTAGCACTGGGCTCTAGGTTAATAGGTTAGTCCCAAAAATCATATAAAAGTGTATATAAAAGCCCATAAAACATCCTAGAAGGATAATATAATAGCATGGAACAATCAAAAAATATTGATACATTGGAGATGTATCACACCCCTGTAATATTTACGTGGGGGCTGAAGCCGACGAATGGAAACTTTCAAATTTAAATAAACAAACGCACAGGATGGAAAAGTCGCTTATAATAAAAAAGCGCAAAAATTATATTTATCGGCACACAGGCTTAGTCCTTACAATCCGAATACAATCGTTCAAAGATTATATCCTTTGAGCACTGGCCCTCTACAAGGCGTGCTCCTTCTAGGACGTCACCAAAGTACCTTTCTGGCTTTAGGTGATCCTTGCCCTCTGGCGGGCCAGTAGTGGCTATTGATACGTCTCCAACGTATCTATAATTTTTGATTGTTCCAATGCAGTTATATTATCATTCTTGGATGTTTTACAATCATTTTATAGTCATTTAATATCATTTTTTGGTACTGACCTATTCACATAGTGCCAAGTGTCAGTTGTTGTTTTTTGCATGTTTTTTACATCGCAGGAAATCAATATCAAACGGAGTTCAAACACCACGAAACTTTTTGGAGATTTTTATGGGCATGAATACACCCATTGGGCCAGAGTCGCACCTGGGGGGGGGGTGCCCCAAGGGGGCACAACCCACCAGGGTGCGCCAGGCCCCCTGGCACGCCCAGGTGGGTTGTGCCCACCTCGATGGCCTCCCGCACCCCTCTTTACCCTAGAAATTCCCAAAGATTCCGAAAACACTTGGGGAAGACCTAGATCAGAACTTTTGCCACCGCACCCTTTTTGGCACTCCGCCGGGGGGAAATCATCATGGGTGGCTATCTTCATCATCCCGGTGGCCACCATGATGAGGAGGGAGTAGTCGATCCTCGGGGCTGAGGGTTTGTACCAGTAGCTATGTGTTTAGTCGCTCCCTCTCTCTCTCTCTCTCGTGTCCTTGAGATGCACAATCTTGATGTATCGCGGGCTTTGTTAATATAGTCAGATCATATGGTGTTTTTCCTCTCTTGTTGTAATGAATTGAGTTTTCCCTTTTAGATTTCTTTGGATTGAATACTTTTATGGATTTGAGAACACTTGATATATGTATTGCAATTTAATACTCGTGGTGACAATGGGGTATCATATTGATTCACTTAATATATGTTTTGGCACTCAACTTGCGGATTCCCGCG
>LR738715.1:309945489-309972537 GCA_902687465.1 Secale cereale | reverse complement strand
TTATAGTCATTTAATATCATTTTTTGGTACTGACCTATTCACATAGTGCCAAGTGTCAGTTGTTGTTTTTTGCATGTTTTTTACATCGCAGGAAATCAATATCAAACGGAGTTCAAACACCACGAAACTTTTTGGAGATTTTTATGGGCATGAATACACCCATTGGGCCAGAGTCGCACCTGGGGGGGGGGGTGCCCCAAGGGGGCACAACCCACCAGGGTGCGCCAGGCCCCCTGGCACGCCCAGGTGGGTTGTGCCCACCTCGATGGCCTCCCGCACCCCTCTTTACCCTAGAAATTCCCAAAGATTCCGAAAACACTTGGGGAAGACCTAGATCAGAACTTTTGCCACCGCACCCTTTTTGGCACTCCGCCGGGGGGAAATCATCATGGGTGGCTATCTTCATCATCCCGGTGGCCACCATGATGAGGAGGGAGTAGTCGATCCTCGGGGCTGAGGGTTTGTACCAGTAGCTATGTGTTTAGTCGCTCCCTCTCTCTCCCTCTCTCTCGTGTCCTTGAGATGCACAATCTTGATGTATCGCGGGCTTTGTTAATATAGTCGGATCATATGGTGTTTTTCCTCTCTTGTTGTAATGAATTGAGTTTTCCCTTTTAGATTTCTTTGGATTGAATACTTTTATGGATTTGAGAACACTTGATATATGTATTGCAATTTAATACTCGTGGTGACAATGGGGTATCATATTGATTCACTTAATATATGTTTTGGCACTCAACTTGCGGATTCCCGCGGTGACATTGGGGTAATCTATGCATAGGGGTTGATGCATGTTCTTGTCTTTGTTTCTCCGGTATAAATCTTGGGGCACCTTTTGAAGTTATTTGTGTTGGATTGAGTATTATGAATATGAATTTGTTTTGGTGTTACTTTAGTAAGAACTCTTGATAGATCGATCGGAAAAATAACTTGTGTTATTTTAGTACGAACACTTGATAGATTGATCAGAAAGAATAAATTGTGTTATTTTAGTACGAACTCTTGGATAGATCGATCAGAAAGAATAGCTACAAAGAATTTCTTCTTATGTTCTCCGCTAGATAGGAACTTTGGAGTGATTCTTCATCGCACGCTGAGGGATGGTTATGTGATCCAACTATATTAGCATTGTTAAAAGATTGCACTAGCGAAAGTACGGACCCTAGGCCTTGTTTTCCATCATTGGAATACCGTTTGTGCTCCATTTTATCACTTGCTACATTGCTATTTTTTATTGTTACTATTACCAAAATCAATATCTACTATCCATATTACACTTGTATCACCATCTCTTCGCCGAACTAGTGCACCTATACAATTTGCCATTGTACTGGGTGTGTTGGGGACACAAGATACTTTTTATTATTTGGTTGCATGGTTGTTTGAGAGAGACCATCTTCATCCTACACCTCCCACGGATTGATAAACTTAGGTCATCCACTTGAGGGAAATTTTCTACTGTCCTACAAACCTCTACGCTTGGAGGCCCAACACGAGTTTATAAGAACAAGTTGTATAGTAGACATCAAGCTCTTTTCTGGCGCCGAAGTTTATCTTTAGATCTTGCAATCGAATCTTTTAGTTTCTTGTTTTCACTAGTTTGGTTTTGTAAAAGAAAACTATACAAAATGGAATTGAGGTTGCATCATATTATTGATCATCTTTATAATATCTTTGTTAAAAATGATGGATCGGAAAATTGTGTTCAATTTTTAGAAGAAGAAGTCAATAAAATGTTTGGCACAAAATATTTGAATGATGAGCATGATTGCAATGTTGTTAGTATGAATTCCTTAAATACCCATGATGCTAACAATATGCAAAGCCATAAGCTCGGGGATGCTATGTTTGATGAAGATGATATTTCTAGCTCCCCAAAATTTTATGTGGAAATTTGTTATGATGGTAGCATGCCTCCTATTTATGATGATTATATTGATAAAAGTGGATTTGGAGAGGTCATGACCTTATTTAGTGTCAAATCCACTACTTTGGAGGATGTTTCAATTGACTATGATAACAAAGTTGCTATCTATGATGATTATGCTGATCACATGTATGCTATATTGAATAATGATAACCATGAAACTTGTCATCATGACTTTAATTTTCAATCTAATGATAGTTATTTTGTTGAGTTTGCCCTGACTACTATTCATGAGAATAAATTTGCTTGCGTGAAGGGTAGAAAAATTTCTATGCTTATGCATCATGAAAAGAATGCTTTATGTGATTGCTATATTGTTGAATTCATTCATGATCCTACCGAAAATTATTATGGGAGAGGAACATGTGCTTCTACATATCTCAATAATATCAAGTTTTCTCTCCATGTATTAAATTTTTTGATGTCATGCTTGTTTTGCCTTCCTATGCTAGTTGATTCTTGCTCCCATAAATTGTTTGCTCACAAAATCCCTGTGCATCGGAAGTGGGTTAGGCTTAAATGTTCTTGCCATGTGATTCATGATGCTCTCTTTCATTCTTCAATTCTTATCTTTTATGTGAGCATCATTGAAATAATCATGCCTGGCTAAAAGGCATTAAAGAAAAGCGCTTGTTGGGAGACAACCCAACACTTATACCTACTGTTTTTGTGTGTTCACATGGTTAAACTACTGTAGTAATCATGTTTTACATGTTTTGTTTCAATAAAGTGCCAAGCAAAGCCTTTAGGATCATGTTGGGTGTTAGTAGATTTGATTTTGCTGAAAAACAGAAACTTTTGCGCTCACGAGAAAAATTCTCGTTTTTTACCGGAGAGTGTTTTTGAGTTGATTCTGTTTGCAGACGATTGGTATACAAATTTACTAAATTGTCCTATTTTTCAGAATTTTTAGAGTTGAATAAGTATGGTGGTTGTCCAGATCATTACAGACTGTTCTGTTTTTGACAGATTCTGTTCTCAATGCACAGTTTGCTTGTTTTCTAGTTTATATGGCTTATATTGATCAATATAAATTGTAGAAACGATATTATACATTAGGCATTGTGTGAGAACAAATATGAATCTTTTATTTGACAGTAACCAAATTGAATAATTTTTTTTATCATACTAACCATCTCACGAAGTTTTGTTAAGTTTTGTGTGATTGAAGTTTTCAAGTTTTGGGTGAGATGTCGATGTGAGGAGAATAAGGAGTGGAAATAACCTAAGCTTGGGGATGCCCAAGGTACCCCAAGGTAATATTCAAGGAATACCAAAGCAACTAAGCTTGGGGATGCCCCGGAAGGCATCCCCTCTTTCATCTACAACATTATCGGTAACCTTGCTTGAAGCTATATTTTTATTCGTCACATGATATGATTTTTGCTTGGAGCGTCATTTTTTTTGTCAAAATTTGCTTGCTGGTATTTAGAATATTGTTTTGTACCTTTTATTTCAATAAAAGTGTCAAGGATAGCCTTTACCATGCTTATTTTGCAAGTCTACATGTTGCTGTTTGAAAACCGAAAGTTTGTCATTGTTGTTCAAATTCCCTAGAAAATTCAGAATGTGATAAAAGTTTGAAATTTTTTGCAGAGAAAGCTATGATAAATTTCATACAGCATGTTAAATTTTCAAAAAAAAAAATTTGAGTTAGGGAAGTATGGATCCTCTTGCATTCTTTACACACTGTACTGTTTTGACAGATTGCTGTTATGTTTGCATTGTTTGCATTTGTTTGCGTGTTTAATGATTTTATTTGAGGATAGGAGTATTAAATATGCAGAGGCGTTTAGTATGCAATGTTGAATAATAATTCTAGTGATTTTCTACAGCATAGAATGATAAGGTTTTTGCATTAGTTTATACTAACTTATCTCACAGTTCTTGTTGAGTTTTGTGTGGATGAAGTTTTTAAGTTTAGTAAACTGTGATATGGGAGGAATTAAGGAGACACAAAAGCTCAAGCTTAGGGATGCCCAAGGCACCCCAAGATAAAATTTCAAGAAGTCTCAAGCATCTAAGCTTGGGGATGCCCCAATAGGCATCCCACCTTTCTTCATCAACAATTATCGGTTAGCATCGATTGATCCTAAGTTTTTGCTTCTTCACATGAGATATGCTATTCTTGAAATGTCATTTTTTTGCTTGATGTTTTAATAAAATACTTATATCTGAAAGCTTTTAAATAAAATAGAGCCCCCAAATAGTTGCCAAGGAGTCTAGATAAGCGGTATTCACATCCCGTCAACGAAGCTCTTTTCTGGCGTCGTTGCTCTAGTGCTTCACTTATATCTTTTTGAGCACGGTGTGATTTAATATTTTTCAAGAAATTCTCTCTTGCTTCACTTAGATTAATTTGAGATAATTAAATATTATGCTCATGTTCTTCACTTATATTTGTTTGAGCTTATCAAAAGCAACACATAAAATTAGTCCCAAAGTGATAGATATCCGAGAAGGATATAATAAAAACTTTCATGAAGCTCATTGGACAAAATAAACTTGATTCCTTGTAATAGTTTTGAGATATGATGATGTGATATGTGAGTCATGTTGATGAGTAATTATGTTTTAGTAAGAATATTGGTGTTAAAGCTTGTGATTCCTTATGCAAGCACGAAAGTCAATAATCATGCAATGAAATTACATCCTATTTGTGGTGCATTATTCAGTGTTATTTATGCTCAATGGTCGCTCATGAGATTATTCGTTTCATGGTTGGTCGCTTCCCAGTCTTTTTCTAGCCTTCATTTTGCACTAAGTATGATCACTACTTGTGCATCCAAAATCCTTTATCCCGGTTTTGCCACATGAGTCCACCATACCTACCTATATGTGGTATTCCCTTGCCGTTCTTAGCAAATTTGTATGTGCCATCTCAAATTTTCAAAATAAATTTCTCTTTTGTGTGCTCGTACTGCTCGCGAGGGGGTGAGGGGTGGCCAATATTTTCCTTGCTAGATGTGTTATTCTCATGATGAGTGTGTATTCACTTGTCATTGCACAAGTGTAAGGCAAAGGTATTAGGGATGCCCAGTCCCAAAATGAAAAACAAATTTACTTTATGTTGTCAAATAATAAATTCTTTGGAAAGTGTTGGCATGAAAGGCAACCGTGGATTCGGCTAGCCAAGGCTTGTGAAAGTTTGGTGGAAAAGGAATAAACTTTATTTTATGTTTGGGAACCGCCTATGATATATCTAGCATGGAAAGTGTTGGGAACCTTAAGTCGTTTTCGTTGGTGGGAAAAGTATGCCTACCAAAATAATTTTATCTCTCAATTTAAGCTTTGAGCTCTGGCACCTCTACAAATCCCTACTTCCCTCTGCGAAGGGCCTTTCTTTTACTTATGCAGTTTTATTTTTGAATTTAAGTCTCCATCTTCTCTTATAAAGCACCAACTAGGAAACACTATGATCGTACTTGAGCATTGGGTGTAACTAATATGCGAGTGTGTTTCATGAATGGATCAATGGTAGAGCATGATGGGCTAGGGATAACTTGTTTTAGCATTGATATTTGGAAAGACATGGTTGCTTGTTGATATGTTAGAATATTTAAATCTCATGTCAAAACTAGACTATTGCTTTGAACCATATAAAAGTCCAAATGTCCATGCTATAAAGAAAAAAAATGATATGACATGATAGGCAGCATTCCACATCAAAAATTCTGTTTTTTATCATTTACCTACTCGAGGACGAGAAGGAATTAAGCTTGGGGATGCTGATACGTCTCCAACGTATCTATAACTTTTTATTGTTCGATGCTATTATATTATCGTTCTTGGATGTTTTACAATTATCTTATAGTCATTTTATATCATCTTTTGGTACTAACCTATTGACATAGTGCCAAGTGCCAGTTGTTGTTTTCTGCATGTTTTTCATCGTGTGAAATCAGTATCAAATGGAATCCAAACACCGTGAAACTTTTTGGAGATTTTTATGGGCCAGAAGACACCCATTAGGCCTGAGCTGCACCTAGGGGTGCCCAGAGGGGGGCACAACCCACCAGGGCGCGCCAGGCCCCCATGGCACACCCAGGTGGGTTGTGTCCACCTCGGTGGCCTCCTGCATCCCCTCTTTACCATATATATTCTCAAATATTATGAAAACCCTCGGGGAAGACCTAGATCAGAAGTTCCGCCGCTGCAAGGCTTTGTAGTCCACGAGTTCCAATCTAGAGCCCTTTCCGACACTCCGCCGGAGGGGGAAATCATCACCGGTGTCCATCTTCATCGTCCCAGCGGCCACCATGATGAGGAGGGAGTAGTCCACCCTTGGGGATGGGGGTTTGTACCAGTAGCTATGTGTTTAATCTCTCTCTCAGTTGTCCTTGAGATGCACAATCTTGATGTATCGCGGGCTTTGTTAATATAGTCAGATTATATGGAGTTTTTCCCCTCTCTTGTTGTGATGAATTGAGTTTTCCCTTTTAGATTTCTTTGGATTGAATACTTTTATGGATTTGAGAACACTTGATATATGTCTTGCAATTGAATAGTCGTGGTGACAATGGGGTAATCTATGCATAGGGGTTGATGTACGTTATTGTCTTTGTTTCTCCGGTAGAAATTTTGGGGCACTCTTTGAAGTTCTTTCTGTTCCATTGAGTATTATGAATAAGAATTTGTTTTGGTGTTATTTTAATACGAACTCTTGATAGATCGATCGGAAAGAATAACTTGTGTTATTTTGGTACGAACTCTTGATAGATCGATCAGAAAGAATAACATGTGTTATTTTAGTATGAACTCTTGGATATATAGATTGAAAATAATAGCTACAAACAATTTCTTCTTACGTTCTCCACTAGATAGGAACTTTGGAGTGATTTTTCATCGCACGTTGAGGGATGGTTATGTGATCCAATTATATTAGCATTGTTGAGAGAATGCACTAGAGAAAGTATGGACCCTAGGCCTTGTTTTCCATCATTGCAATACCGTTTGCTGTTTTTTATTGTTACTATTACAAAAATCAATATCAACTATCCATATTACACTTGTATCACCATCTCTTCGCCGAACTAGTGCACCTATACAATTTGCCATTGTAATGGGTGTGTTGGGGACACAAGAGACTTTTTATTATTTGGTTGCAGGGTTGTTTGAGAGAGACCATCTTCATCCTACACCTCCCATGGATTGATAAACCTTAGGTCATCCACTTGAGGGAAATTTGCTACTGTCCTACAAAACTCCGCGCTTGGAGGCCCAACACGAGTCTACAAGAACAAGTTGTGTAGTAGACATCAGCTATCTCTGTGGCCTTCATCTTCGCCCAGTGCACCTTGATGCGAGCGAAGGCCAATCGTGCACCCTCTATGCTGGCCGAACGCTTAATAGCATTGACCCGCGGGCTCGCGTCATCAAGTTTCTTCACCAATCCAAAGTAGCTGCTTGGGATTGGATCAGCGGGCCATAGCCAGACTATCAAGTCCTTCATGGCCGTACCTACCATATTATGCAGCTTGACTAGCTGCTTCATCTAGTCATTGAGGGGCACCAGATGATTTGGCGCAAGAAACTGCGACCAGAACATCTTCTCCGTGTTTTTCGCCTCCTGGGCTCGGAAGTATTGGGCGGCGTCGGTGATGGTCCTCGGGAGATCCGCAAACACGCCTGGAGAACTCCATAATCGCGTCAATGCAAGATACCTCCGACCTCCGAAGATACTCTCCAAGAGAAAAGTCTTACCAGCTGCTATTTACAGCGCTAGTTTTATCTCCTCGTGAGCACTGCGCAACTCACTCCGCGCCTCCTTGGCAGCATTGACTGCCGTGTTGACTTCGGATGCTTGTTCCGAAGTCTTCTGGTCCAATGCCTCACACTTGCAAATGGCATCTTGTAGCTCATCCTCGACTTCGGCCACCCGCGACTCATGTTGTTGACGCATGGCCTGTTCGGCCTTCAGGTCGGCAATTGCTTTGTCAGCGGATCGCCTTGGCCTCTTCCTTGGCCTTTGCAAGCTCGCACTTAAGGGCCTTGACCGTAGCTGCGTCAGCTTTTCTAGAAATTATATAACACAATTAAGCTCACGCTCACACATACAATGTCTTAAAGTTTCAATTCTTTAAAAATCCGCATACCTTGTGTTTCATCAAAAGGCTTGTTGACAAGGTCGAACTGCTCGTCAGCTAGTTTCAGCTTCCGATTAAGCTCGGAAACCTCTGCGGCCTGGACAGATGCCGCTAATAGCGAAGCCTATTCAAACACATAGTACACAGTTCAGCTCTGTTACGTGCTATTACATGGATCCTTTGTCCGATTCTGTCCAAAATCAGACAAAGCGTCAGGGGCTAGTGTCTATGTATATATAAATAAAATAAAAAGGGGAGTTCTGTTTAGAACATTACGTCGCATACCTCAAAGCTTGTCAGTAGGCTGTTGAAGGCTTCATTCAGTCCGCCTTTGACGGACTGGATCTTCTCCATGATCGCACTCATCAGAGTGCGGTGTTCCACTATGATGGAAGCACCTCGTAGTGCTTCCTCTAGAGTGTTTGGCGCCTCCGGATTGAAGGCAGGCACCGTTGGAGCAGTTGCTCCTTCCCCCATTATGGGGGAGGGGGTGATTTCCCAATTCGGGAGCCGCACCGGGCTCCAGAATGGTGTTCGGCGGGGACCCGGATTGCTTGGGCCCCCCGTCTTCGGTCACCATGGGGATTGCTCCCCCATGGTTGACGGCGGCTGAGGGATTGACCTCGGGCGCCCTATCGTTCGCCCTACTCCCACTTGATCGAATAGGGGGAGCTTGTAGAGAGGACACCTCGGCGTCCCCTAAGATGGGCGACGAGCCCCGCGGAGGTGTATCGCTCTCCACCATCTCCGGCGCTAGATAATTCCCCGATGACAGTGAAGCCTCGTGGAGTACATACAGAGGACTATATAAAGACAGAATGACATTAGATACTGAAAAGTAATTCAATCGAACAAAAGCAGCTATGGTCTGAGTTCTTACGATTTGGCCAGGGGCTTAATCCTGGGCTGAACTCGGAAGCTGTGTTCAGACGTTGAGTCTGAACTGTCTGGAAGATTCAGGTTCTTCCTGGGCACCGCCTTGCCCGCATCAGCGGGGGCTGCTCTCTTCCTCCCCCTTGCCTTGACGAGGGAGTTATCATATTCCTCCTCCTGCTCCTCCTCTTCTTCTTCGGGGGAGAGGTGGGAGTCGGTTTCCCCGGACACTGTGTCCGCGGGACCCTTAGGGCAGAGGTTGTGCTTGACCTCCTTGCCCTTCTTCTTAGCCTTCTTCTCCGGCGCCTTGTATGGTACCGGAACCAACATCGCCGTCAGCTGAGGTGTCTCTGGGTCTTCAGGCAGGGGGACCGACCACTTAATCCGCTCCGCCTTTTTTGTCCATACCTGGATAGAACACAGAAACTCTAACTCCTGTTATAATTGAAATATGGACGGAGTATGTATTCGACAGAAATTCTTATTACCTCTGAAGCAGTGAGCACGCTGTTGAAGCCCTTGTCCTCGGTCTCCGCCGGCCACCCCTTTTGGGCCTTGAAGAGCTGCTTCCAGATGTCTTCGTGTGTGGTGCCGAAGAGGTGCTTCAAGGGCCGGGGATCTTCCGGATTGAACTCCCATAAATGGGAGTCCCGGCATTGGCAGGGAAGGATGCGGCGGAAGAGCATTACCTGAATCACATTAGTGAGGAGGGTGCCCTTCGTTATCATGCCAGAGATGCGATTTTGGACGGCTAGCACCTTCGGCTGAGACCCCCAAATCCGGACTCTTGTCGATCCATGAGGTTATCCTCTCTAGGGGTCCATATCTGAATGCGGGCGCCGTCACCCACTTGGTGTCATAGGGCTCATTGATGTAAAACCACCACTACTGCTCCCAGACCTTGTTTATTTCCACAAAGGCCCCCTTTGGCCAAGTGGCGTTGGGGAGCTTGCTCACTATGGCTCCTTCACAATTTGTGTGTTGCCCGTCAACCACCTTTGGCTTCAGATTCAATATCTGGAGCCATAAGCTGAAGTGTGGGGGAACGCGGAGGAACGCCTCACATACCACTATGAAAGCAGATATGTGGAGGATTGAGTTCGGGGCTAGATCATGGAAATCCAGCCCGTAGAAAAATAAGAGGCCCCAGACAAAGGGGTGGAGAGGAAATCCCAGCCCCCGGATAAAGTGAGATAGGAAGACCACCCTCTCACCCGGCTTAGGGACAGGAATCACCTAGTCCTTTTTAGGAACCCGGTGCGCTATATCGTCAGCAAGATAGCCTGCACTTCGAAGATTCTTTACGGTCTTCTCCGTGACCGTGGAGGTCTCCCACTTGCCCTTGGAATCGGATCCGGCCATTGCTGGGAAGCGAGGCGGTGGTGGAGGAGTTGCGAATTGTGGGCACAGGAGCTATGGTCGCAGGGGCTGAGGAGATTGGAAAGCTAGGGCTTAAGGAGAGCATGGGATTAAAGGGGAAGGATTTGTGTCCTTTTATAAGCAGTGAATGCAAAACATCCCCCCACTCCAGCCGTAAACCTCGCTGGTTCCCAACGTAGTCGTGCGTAAGGCGCGGTTGAGATGCTCACGTCATGTTGATAAGGATCCCGTAATAATCGGGCATGATCTCTGTTTCAACAAGACGTGCCAATGGGGCTGGACCTTTGAAAGCACAAGTGCTCCCTGGGTGATTTTGGTAATTAATAACAACATATCTCATGTTGGACTAATATTTTCATCTAGTATATTTTGGATGAGTTCAACAGTGGAGTGGCAGGACAAGAGGATGTGGAACCCTTTTCAAGAAGCTAAGGACAAAGACTGGCAGAAGCTCAAGAGTCTACATTTTCATTTTAGTGATCCAAGATCACATTGAGTCCATAGGAAAAGCTAATACTATTAAAAGGGGATGAGGTGTTGTAATGGTCTACTTGCTCAAGTGCTTAGTAATATGCTCCAAATCCCTCAACCACTTTCTCATTTCCACATATGTCCCAAACCTAAAAGTCAAACTCGTCCCCACCAATTTGATCTATCCGGTGCCTTCGAGTTTACATGACATAGCCACTGCCACAAACCCTAATCAGTTCGGTCTCACAGATAGGGATTTTGGTCTCACTGAGATGGGAATGCAAACTCTCTGTTTCCTCTTTGTAACATTTCAGTCTAATCAAGATGAGCGAATCGGTCCCACCAAGTTGGCATTGCAAGCTCTCTGTTTCCTCTTTCTAATGTTTCGGTCCCACCGAGATGAGTGAATCGGACCCACCAAGTTTGCCTGAGCAACACTCTGTTAGCCTATTACCAAAATTGGTCTTGCCGAGTTTGTCTAATCGGTCAAACCGAGTTGAGGTTTTGCCCTAACCCTGACGCTTTGGTCTCACCGAGTTGATAGTATCGGTCCCACCGAAATGTCTAATGTTCACATTTTGAACTGCTTCGGTCTGACCGAGTTCGTTTATTTGGTCTGACCGAGTTGGGTCAAATGTGTGTAACAACTAGATTTTGTGTGGAGGCTATATATACCCCTCCACCCCCTCTCTATCAGAGAGAGAGAGAAAGAGAGCCATCAGAACGTCCCTACACTTCCACTATTCATTTTCTGAGAGAGAACCACCTGCTCATGTGTTGAGACCAAGATATTCCAATCCAACCACAAGAATCTTGATCTCTAGCCTTCCCCAAGTTGCTTTCCACTCAAATCTTTTTTCCACCATATCCAAATCTTTGAGAGAGAGTTGAGTGTTGGGGAGACTATCACTTGAAGCACAAGAGCAAGGACTTCATCATCAACACACCATTTATTACCTTTTGGAGAGTGGTGTCTCCTAGATTGGTTAGGTGTCACTTGGGAACCTCCGACAAGATTGTGGAGTTGAACCAAGGAGTTTGTACGAGCAAGTAGATCGCCTACTTCGTGAAGATCTACCCTAGTGAGGCAAGTCCTTCGTGGGCGATGGCCATGGTGGGATAGACGAGGTTGCTTCTTCATGGACCCTTCGTTGGTGGATCCCTCCGTGGACTCGCGTAGTCGTTAGCCTTCATGGGTTGAAGTCTCCATCAACGTGGATGTACGATGGTACCACCTATCGGAACCATGCCAAAAACATCCGTTTCTACAATTGCGTTTTCACACTCCAATCCCATCCCTTTACTTTCTTGCAACTTGCATTCTTTACTTTCCGCTACTCATATACTCTTGCCATGCTCGCTTGAAATGTATTGTGAATGTTTGAAATTGTGCTAAAAACTCCACCTCAACTTAAAGAACTTAAAAATTGCTACTTTTCTCGTTGAGTGTCTAATCACCCCCCCCATCTAGACAGCTCTTCTTTGAGCATCTCCAATGGTATCAGAGTTTTGGTCTCCATTGCTTTGGTTAAATAACCATTGGAGGAAGATGGATGAGTCTATGATCGGGACTATTAGACGTAGAGTGCCTATGCTTGATGGAGAATTTTATAAGGAATGGAAAATTGACATGCTTGAGATCTTCAATGAATATCATTTGGACAACTATATTGTTAGTCCTTATGTGCCCCCCATTGACCCTTTGAATCCAACTTCCAACGAACATCTTGACATGGTTCGCAATCTTAGAACTGTTGATCTTATTACTAGAGGATTCACTACTGCAGGATCCTGCGAACGCGACACTACAATCAGAGACCCTTCGACGAAACTGTGTGCTACGCCATAATCGCAAAAGGGGGTGTAAAAACCCGTCAAAAAAGGTGCAAAACGTGTGCGATGGAGGATGCATCAAACACGATTCAGATTTTAGTTGCGTGTGCGATGCAGGGCATACAGTTCAGCTCAATTAACTGTTTGCGATGAGGAGGAACAAAAGAAATGGGCCACCAGATGAAGGTGTGTGTGTGATATATAGCATATGGTTCACTCGGATGGACTGTTTGTGATTAGGCAACACAAAAGAAACGGCCAGCCAGATCAAGGTGTATGCGATATACGGCATGTGGTCCACTCGGCTTTGTCGCTAGTGTGTGACCTCTGTGGCAACCGTTCGCTCCCCACTAGCCTCTCCTTGTATCATGGCAACTGTCCACCGCCTCTTCGCCTTTCCCTCTCGATTTGGAACTGCTATCGCACGCTGTTCCTCCCTCCATTTTCCTTCACCCTTCCTTCTGCCAATGTTCGATCGTCTTCTCCATGGAGGGAACAGGCCGGAAACGACCCCGTTATTCTTGCCCCAATCTGAAAGATGGCGTGGTGGAGGAATTCATTGATTGGTGCAATGTCATCACTGCGGCTAGAATGGCGGGTTCGTACAAGACCATTCTCGACTCAACAAGTAGGATCATTACAAAGAACCCAAGGGTTCATGAGCGGTTTGATCTCCCCTATCTTCTTCGCCATGACCCTGCTCGCCGTCGTGAGGACGACGGAAGCCTTGCCTTCTGCAAGTTGATGCCGCTTGATAATGATACATGTGATGTTAAGATGCCATCGCTTAAGGGTAAGGCATGGGCATACGCAAATGGAGATTGGGTTGTTTATATTGGGAACAACAACGAGTGGGAACTTGTGAATGTGTACACTCGTCACCGGGTTCCACTTCCAAAAATCTCAGACTGCCATGAGGTTCAGCACACATATAGTCTATGTACGTTCAGATACGATCATCACGACTGTTGTCTATGGAAGATAGTAATTTCTCGAGTTCCCTACCGCTCTTGGGATTACAAGAACTATGATGTTGTTGCTATCTTCAACAAGCTTGTTGCCGTCTCTGCTTCCACGGATGGATGAATATTACTCAAAAATCAATTTCTGGACACGAATGAGTACTGTGATGTAATTGAATACGAGCGTCTTGTGTTTGCTACCACCACTCGTGGCACTATTTTTGCATGGGATCCTTAATGTTTCAGTATGTTTGTCTTCCGCCTTAATTAGAATTGTTTCATCCACATGCATGCTAGTTAGTATCACCGTACGAATTAACCTTCTTATGTTTCCAAGGTCCTGTGAACATTCCACCACCTATACTTGAAACAAATTATAACCAAGGGGGAGATGACAATGGTGATGATCACGAGCATGAGGATGAGCAGGACCCATATACTTAGTGGCGCCTGGCAACTTATTCTGATGGATCGGCTCTTCTTGTATGTATACAGGGCACTGCTGATGTTACTAACGAAGTAGGTGTTGTCTCCCATGGTCGTACTATCCGGACCTATTCAAACATCCGTTGTAGGGTATTCCGGATGGATACTAGTGTACTAGCACCAACACCTCCTTCTCCCTGGTTCAGTATTGATAGTCTTGGAGAAAACTTGCTCTTCCTTGGAGAAAACTATCCAATGATGGTGAAAGGCGATTCAGCTGCTGTCGACACAACATTACTACCATTTTTGAGAAGCAACTGTATCTATACCTTGGGCATTGCTATGGTTCCCTACCCTGGCTAGCACAATACACGTCCTGATATAGGCCGCTTCAGCCTGGATGACCAGTCCTGCGTTGGTTTGGAGATTGACAATAGCTAGCCCTTCCCAGAGAATCAGATATGGTTCAAAGCAAGAGTATCCAACGCCGATGATTGGTTGAGCTGAAGTACATTTCATCGCTTTGTTATTTGTTGTGTGAGAAAAACTTTACTTTACTAGAATGTTTTGTTGGAAATAATCTATAATCCAACATGTATCCTCGTTGTTGTTGTGTGTTGATGACTTGTTGTATGCAATGAATGATACATTTGCATATGCGTCCCATCAACTCACGCCTGCTCGCACGTCACACGGGTTGCGTGGCGGCACGTATATTATTTTTCTATTTGGATGACAAAAAAATTAAAATGCCACTTTTATTGGTGTCCATATTAACAGTGCTAGTGATTTTAGTTGCAAAAAATTAGATAGTGCTAGTGATTTTTAGCTGCATATTTTGACAAATCGCTGTGTTACAAGGTTGACAAATGGCAATGTTACTAGATAAGCAAATGTCAATCTTTCGAGTTTGACAAATGGCAACATACCCAATATGATACTACTGCAGGATGCTGCTAACGCGACACTACGATTAGAGACCCTTCGAGAAACTTTGTGCGATGCAATAATCGCAAACGGTGGTGTATGAAAACCGTCAAAAAAGGGGCAAAACGTTTGCGATGGAGGATGCATCAAACACGGTTCAGATTTTAGTTGCGTGTGCGATTCAGGCCACACGGTTAACCCATTTGAACTGTTTGCGATGAGGCAAAACAAAAGAAATGGGCAGCCATATCAATGTGTGCGATATACGGAATATAGTTCGCTCCGATGAACCGTTTGCTATTAGGGAGTGCAACATAAATGTTAGCCAGACCAAGGTGTGTGTGATATAGGGCATACGGTTTACTCAGATGAACTGTTTTCGATTAGCGAACGCAACAAAAACGGTTCAACTTAACAAGATGTGTGTGATACGTGGCAAACAGCCCACTCAGATGAACTGTTTGCGATGATAAATTAAAACACAGACGGTTAATATAGTTAGTTCGTGTGTGATTCATTGTGTACAAAAAACTTTGAAAAATGTAAACTAGTTGCTTGCGGTGGCTAGGAATATCGCACACGATGCGTATGCGAGTACTCGTTTGCGATGATTAGTAAGTTACGCATACGTTTCCTTATGTTAACACTTGTGTGATAAATAACACGTGGAACTGGATACGGTATTCGGGTTGTGTGTGGGCTCCACTTAGTCTTCCCGCGCTCCAGCGAATGCTTCCTGAGCAACCACGTGGTCAACCTTCTGCCATCAATAAATTTTGACCTTGTTTCCATCACATTGCTGATTACAACGCAATAAGTAATTGCAAATCTGTTCACACCTATCAAACTAATATGTGTTCACACTTAGCACCGGGCTATAAAAACTACCCACACAAAAATTACTTCACAATTCCTCTCCTCATCACCCACAAAACTGGTTTTCTTTATCAAGTCGTTCTGCCATGAGAGGTAGGAGGAATTTAGGATGGACATATAACCAGACAGCAAATACCAAGGCCGCGGAAGCACTAGATAGGTCCCGCCGCGAAGCCGCAGCCGCAGCAGAGATGTCCCGGCGCGCTGCGGAGCCCTCGAACGAGCTCTCGCGGGCACGCGAGGGCTCTCACAAGCGCATTCGCGGCGTCGGCCATCACGACGAGCCGGAGTTCCTGAAGTCCTTCGTTGGCGATGACGACATTCTCGCTGGCATCACTACGCAGCAGGAGCTAGTCGACGGCTTGATGAAGCTGCTCAAGATCAGCGATGCCTCGGTTGACAAGGCGACCGGCCTCGTCGAGCAACTCATGGATAACAATGGGAAGCTCCTCAAGTTGGTCGCCGAGAAGGAGGAGGAGGCCACAGGCTGGAAGATGCTGCATGAGCAGAGCAGTGCCTCGGAGATGATGCTGAAGGCGGTCGTTGAGGAACTGATGGGTGGCTTGAGGAAGCTCATGGTCAAGCACGAGCAGGAGGTGGAGGAATCTGTGGCTGCTTTGAAGCAAAGTCGTGAGGAATTGAAGAAGGAGCTGGAGGATTTCACCGACCAGTGATCCATCAACGAGTAGAGACAGTAGCAACCCAGTTCGTTGTCTGCAATTTCCTTCTTCTCTTGCCCCCGTGTCTTCCGGGCTTTGCCGCATGTGGCAATTATCCGGAATATGTAATACAATTATTATGTGCGCCATTGTAAATTTGTCGTCATATTATCCGGTGCCATTTTATTTGTGGTCGTATTATCCGTTGCCCTATGTGGCAATTTAAATTAGGTCGGAATACTAGTTGAAAACACGAACAAAGCAAATGCTGCCATTGGATCAGAAGCAAACACCGTCCGTCCAGGTGCTTTAATTAACCCATTAATGGAGAAGTTGTGAGCAAGGTGGGTGGCGGCTGGTGCATGCAGGTCAAAGAGCTCGCTTCTCGGTGAGCATGGGCAGCCTTGCTGCTCGCATGTGTCCCGTCGAGCCTGCGAGGTGGACAGGATGCACGCGTCCCGTCGAGCCTGCGTGGCTGATATGTCCAAAACGTATCTATAATTTCTGCTTGCTCCATGCCTCTTTTGTGTGATATTGCTATGATATTTATGCACTTCCATACACTTTTGATCATATTTGGACTAACCTATTAACTCAGTGCACCCTAGTGCCAGTTTCTGTTTTCTGCTGTTTTTGTATTTCAGGTTTTCCCCTTACGTAAACTGGCAGAAAAATTCCAGGAAAAATATATGAAAAATCAGCGTCCCGGAAGCTTCCATGCAGCCAAAGTAGGGCCGGAGGGGGGCCACCAGGGCTCCAGGCGGCCAGAGGGCGCGCCCCCCCCTCCTGGCCGCGCCGCCAGGGCACCTGGGCCCCCCTGGCCTCCTCTGACGCCCCTCTTTGGAATATATTTACACCGCGTCCCGAAACCCTCGAGGACGGAACCCTTTTTTCGTGATCTCATCTCTGTTCCGCCGCCGCCGCGCTTCCAAGATCGGGAGCACCAGGAGAACTCTTCCCGGCACCCTGCCGGAGGGGAGGATCACCAACGGGAGCTTCTCCACCACCATGGACGCCTCCCGGATGAGTTGTGAGAAGTCTCCCTTGGACCATGGGTCCATGACCAGTAGCTATGTGATGTTCTCCTCCCCTCTTTGTTCTTCACCGATTAGACCTCGTGAGCTGCCCTACATGATCGAGGCACATATGTAATCCTTATGCTGTTGCTATGATGAGTTTGCTGGGATCCGATGGATTATGAGATTATGTTCAGATTGTGTGTGAGTAATATATTTGATATAACTCTTTTATATTTATGTTCTTGAGTAATTCTTACATGTTCTCCGTTGCTGTTTATTGCTTTGGCCAAGTAGTAGGTAGTAACTCCAAGAGGGAACGTTATGCTTGATTGTGGGTTCATGCCCCTCGATGACTAGCTTGAGTGACATAAACATGAGTCTAGGGGATGTGCTGTTGCCACAAGGGGGAAAACAACGGTGCTTGTACTCGCGGGTGCAAGGATTGTTTACTTTACGCAAAGTTCTTTTAATGCAGTTGTCTGTTGCTTTGAGTTTACACTATGGGTGGGACTCGCAACTTAATACCAGCGAGATGTTCTGGATAGATATCTCAAGGTGGATGATTAGTAGTAGATGCAGATGGATTTCGGTCTACTTACCTTGGCGTACCGCCCAAGCTTTTGAGCCTCTACCTTTCTTTGCAGCATAATTAGCATTGGTTTGCGCACATAATCCTGTCAATTTCCCAGCTGTAATTCGTTTACCTCGCTTAACTGTTTTATCGTCTTTTGGGAGAGAGACATCACTAGTGAACATCATGGGACCCCGGTCCATATTACCATCACTGATCACATCCGCTATTTACTCTCAGCTCTTACTTACTAGTTGCAGTCATACCTATCACTATTATCTCTTGCATTTGATCCTTTGTAAACGACAAGGCCGGAGGGATTGACAACCTCTCTGTACTCATTGGGAGCAAAGTTATTTGTATTTGTGTGTAGGTCCGGTCGATCGCTAGTTGCACCGCTAGCAGTTGACACCTTCTTGTTGAACCTCGGAGTCTCAGGGGATTCGATCCTTGGTATCTTTGCCAAGGGAAAACTACCGCTACATTGCATCTCAAACCTTCCACTTTGGGTAACCAACGAGGGGTGAGAAGCCATCAAGCAAAGTTTTCTGGCGCCGTTGCCGGAGACTCCACTCTTCAAGATAGGGGAGTTGCACGCTATCTTTTACCTTTGCTTTTTTAGTCTTGTTAGTTTACCTTTCAGTTTTTGTTTTAGTATCTTTTATCAAAAATTACAAAAATAGTTATCTTGCTTGCTTGTTGCTATGGGTTCCACCGAGAACATCAAGTTGTGTGACTTCACTAGTCATAACAACGATGACTTTATCTGCACGCCTATTACTACACCTGCCACTTCATCATCTTCTTATGAAATTAACCTGCTTTACTGAACCTGGTTATGAAAGATCAATTCTCCGGTGCTGGAGATGATGCTGCTTTGCATTTAAATAATTTTGTTGAACTCTGTGATATGCAAAAATACCGAGAAGTAGATAGTGATATTGTTAAGCTTAAGCTTTTTCCTTTCTCCTTGAGAGGAGGAGCTAAAATTTGGTTTCAATCTTTACCTAGAAATAGCATAGATTCTTGGGACAAGTGCAAAGATGCCTTTATTGGAAAGTACTATCCACCTGCTAAAATTATCCAACTAAGGAGTAACATAATGAATTTCAAACAGTTGGATAATGAACATGTTGCCCAAGCTTGGGAACGCATGAAATCTCTTGTCAAGAACTGCCCTACTCATGGTTTGACTACTTGGATGGTTATCCAAACTTTTTATGCAGGCTTGAACTTTACCTCGCAGAACTTGTTAGATTCGGTCGCGGGAGGAACCTTTATGTCAACTACACTTGGTGCTGCCACGAAGCTTCTCGATGAGATGATGACCAATTATTCCCAATGGCACACCGAACGCCCTCCAACAGGTAGGAAGGTAAACTCTGTCGAGGAGATTTCCTCCCTAAATGAAAAAGTTGACTTGATCATGTCTCTACTTTCCAAGCAATCTTCTATTGATCCTCGTGATGTTCCTTTAAATTCTTTGATTGCTCAAGAACAAGTAGATGTGAACTTTATCTCTAGAAACAATTTCAGTAACAATGCTTATAGGAGTAATTTTGGTAGCAATCCTAGACCGTTCCCCTCTAATTCCTATGGGAACAACAATGCTTACCCTAGCACCAAGAACTCCACTTCTGAACTAGAGATTATGCTTAAAGATTTCATCACTACCCAAAAAGCCTTCAATAAGAATGTAGAAGAAAAACTAGCCAAACTAGATGATCTCTCTTCGAAGGTAGACAATTTAGCCCATGAGGTAGAATTGCTTAAAATTAGAACTTCCCCTCTTGAGGAGAGGAAGACCACTCCTATGAATGCTATTCAAGTGCAAATTAATGAAAACATTAGGATGTTGGCTAAACTTAAAGAGAGATGGGCTAGAGAAAAGGAGGAAGAAGATAGAATTAAGAACCTTCCTACCCATCACATTGTTGCTACTATCCAAGTTGTTGAGGATATCCAAACTCTTAGCACCCAATGCACTCCTGGTCCCGTTGGACCTATTAATGGTGATGCTATGACCATAGAAACTACCAAACAAGTGATCCTAAAGGACACCACTACCACTTTACTTGATAGTAGTGACCTTGATTTTGATAATTGCAGCCTTATCGAAGTTATTGATTTCCTTCACAAGATGTCTAAAGATCACCGCACTAGCACACTTAACCTTGCCTTCACAGAGCATATCACTAATGCTCTCATCAAAGATAGGGAGGAGAAACTTAGGGTAGAAGCCTCCATACCTAGAAAGCTAGAAGATGGTTGGGATCCTATGATTAAAATTAAGTTGAATAACTTATCTTGCTATGCTTTATGTGATGTTGGAGCTAGTACCTCCGTTATGCCCAAAAGAATATATGATATGCTTAAATTGAAACCTTTTGATTCTTGTTCTTTTGGTGTTCATCTTGTTGATTCTTCCATAAAGAAACCCTTGGGGAGGATCGACGATGTTCTTATCATTGTCAATGACAATTATGTTCCCGTTGATTTTACTATTATGGATATTGAATGTGAACCTTCTTGTCCAATAATTTTGGGACGTCCTTTTCTTCGCACCGTTGGTGCCATCATTGACATGAAAGAGGGGAATATAAGATTCCAATTTCCACTCAAGAAAGGGATGGAACACTTCCCTAGAAAGAAAATTAAGTTACCTTTTGAGTCCGTTATACGGGCTAGCTATTCTTTTACTCTTGATAAGACTTGATCTCTTTGCACTATGCCTAGCTTAAAGGCATAAAAGAAAGCGCTTTTGGGAGGCAGCCCACAATGAATAAAATTTTATTTTGCTTTTGTTGTGTCTTGATGTTGTTACTACAGTAGCATCATCATTGTATCTTTACTTTTCAGCTTTGTGCCAAGTGTAGCCTCTGATTGCAAGAAAGTTCAAAAGTTGTGACGTGCTGTCCAGGAAACAGATTCTGTCCTTGGACAGAAAAATTCGTATAAAATCTCCAGATCATCTTTTTGGTCTGAATTTTTCTGACAGCGTGCTCTATACAATTGGCTTTCGGGCGTCTGTTCTGAGTTTTTTTGATTTGAGTTGCAGAAGTGCCCCGAAAAAATTATTTACTACGTGCTGGTCTGTTTTTCACAGATTCTGTCCTGTTTTGCCTTTCCTTCGTTTTGCAAACCTTGAGCTTGCTTTTTCTTTGCAAAAAACCTTTTGGCAATCTTGAGAAACAGTAGACCTTCAAGAATATCCTTATTTCCAGCAAGGAAAAATTATTTTATTAAGGGTACTAACCTCGCTAATCAGATTATGATGAGTTATGTATGAAGGGAGTTTTCAAGTGTGCGAGGGAAGATGATAAAAAGATTCAGGAGTGTCAAACGCTCAAGCTTGGGGATGCCCCCGTGCACCCCCAAGAAATATTCAAGAAGACTCAAGCGTCTAAGCTTGGGGATGCCCCCGTGCATCCCCTTCTCCATCAACAATTATCAGTTCGTCTTTCGTTCCACTATATTTTTATCACTTCATGTGTTATGTGCTACGCTTGGAGCGTCTTGCTTTTAGTTTTCTTTAGCTTTGCTTGCTGTTCATAACGTGTAGGAACTCAGCTTTCTTTGTGTGGGAGAGAAACACGCTCCACTTTAACCTAGAACACAACATAGAATTTTCATGTCTATCCTTGTTGTGTGTGTTCTTTGTCTTTCAATAGCTACTATCATGTTCAGCTCTTAGTTTTCATGCTTTACTTTTTAAAGAGCTTTTGTTTAGTTGGTCGCTGGAACTCTCTTTAGTTATCATGCTTATCTTGTTAAGAGAGTTGGCTTCTGTTGCACTGGTTGATATGTCTATGATAAAAATGCTATGTGCATAATGGTGCTTAGTAGTTCATGTTTTCTTATGGTTAGTCTCAAATAGCTGGGGGGGTTCTTAATGTGTTATTGACGTACCAACATGATTTGTTTGCCTATGATGTGGTATGGTTTAGTGGTATCTTCCTACAAGAATTTATTTTGATTGACTTGGCGTATGCTCACGCATATTTAAGACTGTAAAGAAAGTCTATCAAGCCTTGATGATCTTTAATTTCTGAGTAGCGATATAACTTCCATGCCTGATTCAATGTTGCTTTGTCGCTCTGCATGATTAGGACCGTCATTGCTCTTTTAGTTGGTCGCTCCCAGTCTTTTGCTAACCTTCGCCTGTACTAAGCGGACTGACTGCTTGTGCATCCAAAATCCTTTAAACCAGTTATGCCATATGAGTCCACAATACCTTCCTATACATGGTATTTACCTGCCATTCCTAACAAAGACTTTCATGTACCATCTCGAAATTATTTAAAAAGGCATTTTCTCTTTTGTGCCTCTGTTTTAGCTCATGAGGAAGTAGTAGTTAATTCATGATCTTTTTAAGTTGGACAAGCTTCACCCCGGGATTGCATGTCTAATGTGCAAACCCATAATACGAGAAGGAACTGGCAAAGAGTGCGCCCGGATCATTAAAAAATTATACAACAAACAAACCCTCGTTCACGCTTTGTTCATGAGAAATCAGAAAACTTTGGCAGTGATAAACAAAGGAGATTAAGAGGATGTGATCGTCCTCATGCGGGAGCCGTTCCTCGAAACTTGTCCAGCTCAAGAAGTGATTGAGTTATCTGTTAGCATTCGTTGACGAAATATGCATATTCTAAAAAAATAATTATTACCTCTGTTTTTAAAACCAAGAGCTCTGGTACATGTTTAGTTTTTGTTTCCGACCACGGGTTTTCAACCTTGCCAACAAAAGCCACGGTTCAAGAGTCTCCACCTTCTTTCTTTAAAGCACCAACTATTGAGAGCATGATTGTCATTCTGAGTGTAATGTGCATTGTCCCAAAGTACCATTGTCTTTTGCATGATTATGATATCGTTTATTCTGAAATCATTGTATCTAGTCGTCACTTAAACTTTGGAGGTGCCCCTGCATTTACGTTTTGCTTCACTAAAGGGGGCAAGCGAGATATCACTTTGTCATGTTTGCACACCATGCTCATTGCAAATCTATTGAGTGTTTCAGTATCATATTGTAAAACTTTCAGTTCTTTGTGATATTCTCATGAGGCAACTTAACTACTACAGATTCATTGTCTCAGTAAGCACTTGTCATGTGACTATGAAAAGTCCTTATATGGTTAATAGCATGTCACCACAGAAATTATGCTTGTTATCATTACCTACTCGAGGACGAGCGGGAATTAAGCTTGGGGATGTTGATACGTCCAAAACGTATCTATAATTTCTGCTTGCTCCATGCCTCTTTTGTGTGATATTGCTATGATATTTATGCACTTCCATACACTTTTGATCATATTTGGACTAACCTATTAACTCAGTGCACTCAGTGCCAGTTTCTGTTTTCTGCTGTTTTTGTATTTCAGGTTTTCCCCTTACGTAAACTGCCAGAAAAATTCCGGGAAAAATATATAAAAAATCAGCGTTCCGGAAGCTTCCATGCGGCCAAAGTAGGGCCGGAGGGGGGCCACCAGGGCTCCAGGCGGCCAGAGGGCGCGCCCCCCTCCTGGCCGCGCCGCCAGGGCGCCTGGGCCCCCCTGGCCTCCTCTGGCGCCCCCTTTGGCATATATTTACACCGCGTCCCGAAACCCTCGAGGACGGAACCCTTTTTCGTGATCTCATCTCTGTTCCGCCGCCGCCGCGCTTCCAAGATCGGGAGCACCAGGAGAACTCTTCCCGGTACCCTGCCGGAGGGGAGGGTCACCAACGGGAGCTTCTCCACCACCATGGACGCCTCCCGGATGAGTTGTGAGTAGTCTCCCTTGGACCATGGGTCCATGACCAGTAGCTATGTGATGTTCTCCTCCCCTCTTTGTTCTTCACCGATTAGACCTCGTGAGCTGCCCTACATGATCGAGGCACATATGTAATCCTTATGCTGTTGCTATGATGAGTTTGCTGGGATCCGATGGATTATGAGATTATGTTCAGATTGTGTGTGAGTAATATATTTGATATAACTCTTTTATATTTATGTTCTTGAGTAATTCTTACATGTTCTCCGTTGCTGTTTATTGCTTTGGCCAAGTAGTAGGTAGTAACTCCAAGAGGGAACGTTATGCTTGATTGTGGGTTCATGCCCCTCGATGACTAGCTTGAGTGACATAAACATGAGTCTAGGGGATGTGCTGTTGCCACAAGGGGGAAAACAACGGTGCTTGTACTCGCGGGTGCAAGGATTGTTTACTTTACGCAAAGTTCTTTTAATGCAGTTGTCTGTTGCTTTGAGTTTACACTATGGGTGGGACTCGCAACTTAATACCGCGAGATGTTCTGGATAGATATCTCAAGGAGGATGATTAGTAGTAGATGCAGATGGATTTCGCTCTACTTACCTTGGCGTACCGCCCATGCTTTTGAGCCTCTACCTTTCTTTGCAGCATAGTTAGCATTGGTTTGCGCACATAATCCTGTCAATTGCCCAGCTGTAATTCGTTTACCTCGCTTAGCTATTTTATCGTCTTTTGGGAGAGAGACATCACTAGTGAACATCATGGGACCCCGGTCCATATTACCATCACTGATCACATCCGCTATTTACTTTCAGTTCTTACTTACTAGTTGCAGTCATACCTATCACTATTATCTCTTGCGTTTGATCCTTTGTAAACGACAAGGCCGGAGGGATTGACAACCTCTCTGTACTCGTTGGGAGCAAAGTTATTTGTATTTGTGTGCAGGTCCGGTCGATCGCTAGTTGCGCCGCTAGCAGTTGACACCTTCTTGTTGAACCTCGGAGTCTCAGGGGATTCGATCCTTGGTATTTTTGCCAAGGGAAAACTACCGCTACACTGCATCTCAAACCTTCCACTTGGGGTAACCAACGAGGGGCGAGAAGCCATCAGTGGCGGACTTCTTGCACGCGTCCCGTCGAACCTGCACGACGGACTTCTCGTGCTCGTCCCGTCTAATCAAACAGTTGCACGCACGCCACCGAGTATGGTTAAATTTTGACACGCTAAATATAATACAACTGTTTGCGATATTAACATGTTAGCTTTTTGTTTCAAAAAGGACTTCGTTGGCTACTAATGTGTGCGCCTCTTCTCAAACTGAACGATTTTTTTACCACGACATATATGTGCCATGTCATGAAAGCATGCCAAGTTTCATGTTTTTGGGGTGACTTTTTAATTTACTGGGATTTAAAAACAGAGATTCTCATTGTTTCAGGACGACGACAAGTTTGTAATTCATTCTCATTCCTTAAACGAGACCTAAACATGCACCCAATGACACATGTACAATTTCCCACCCATTTTGCTTCACCAGAGCATGTGGTTGTAGTTCAAATTTGAATTATGGACTACATTAAATGCATAGAAAACTTAGTAATTTGTAATATATATACAATGGCCAAACGAACCCTGAATAGTTTCAAATTTCAGCCCGACACTCATGTTATTCTATGTTGCCTGTAGAAAACAAAGTTCAAGGCGAGAAGAGGCATCGATTATCGTTTCGCCCACAAGAGGGGGATGTTTCCCTATCGGAACCACGAGGGTAGCGACAGGCTCCGGTTTGTACAAGGCTTGTAATATAGATTCGCCCAAATTGGACAATTATATATACCATGTAGGGACACCATGCCAAGTTTCATGATTTCCTGGTGAGTTTTGGATTTACAGACATTTAAAAACCGAGATACGCAATGTTTGTGGCCAGTCCAGGACGGCGAGTGATGGGCCTCGAACCCCTCGTTGGTTACCCCAAGTGGAAGGTGTAAGATGCAGTATATAGAAGTGTTTTCCCTTAGCAAAGATGCCAAGGATCGAATCCCCAGAGACTCCTAGGTTCAACAAGTAGGTGTCAATTGCTAACGGCGCAACTAGCAATCAACGTGGACCTGCACACAGATACAAATATCTTTGCTCCCAACGAGTACAGAGAGGTTGTCAATCCCTCCGGCCTTGTAGTTCACAAAGGGTTAAAAGCAATGATAGTAGTGATAGATAGTGTTTTGCAATAGTAAATAAATAGCGAAAAGTAAATAGCGGGTGTGATCAATGATGGTAATATGGACCGTAGTCACATGATGTTCACTAGTGATGTCTCTCTCCCAAAAGACGACGAAACAGCTATGTGAGGTAAACAAATTACAGTTGGGCAATTGACAGGACCACGAACGCAAACCAATGCTGATTACATTGCAGAAAGGTTGAGGTTCAAAGCATGGGCGGTGCGCCAAAATAAGTAGACCGAAATCCATCAATATCTACTACTAATCATCCACCTTGAGATATCTATCCAGAACATCTCACTGGTATTAAGTTGCGAGTCCCACCCATAGTGTAAACTCAATGCAACAGACAACTGCATTAAAAGAACTTTGCGCAAAGTAAACAATCCTTGCACCCGCGGGCACAAGCACCGTTGTTTTCCCCCTTGTGGCAACAGCACATCCCCTAGACTCATGTTTCTGTCACTCAAGCTAGTCATCGAGGGGCATGAACCCACAATCGAGCATAACGTTCCCTCTTGGAGTCACTACGTATCACTTGGCCAAAGCAATAAATAACAATGGAGAACATGCAAGAATTACTTATGAACAAAAATATAAAAGAGGTAGATCAAATATATTACTCAAGATCAATCTGAACATAATCCCATAATCCATCGGATCCCAGCAAACTCAACATAGCAACAGCATAAGGATTACATAGGTGCCTCGATCATGTAGGGCAGCTCACGAGGACTAATTAGTGAAGCACAAGAATGGGAGGAGAACATCACATAGCTACTGGTCATGGACTCATGGTCCAAGGGAGACTACTCACGAGTCACCCGGGAGGCGTCCATGGTGGTGGAGAAGCTCCCGGTGGTGATCCTCCCCTCCGGCAGGGTGCCGGGAAGAGTTCTCCTGGTGCTCCCGATCTTGGAAGCGGCGTCGGCGGCGGAACAGAGATGGGATCGCGAAAAGAGTTCCTGTTCTGAGGGTTTCGGAGGACGCTTTAAATATATGCCAAAGGGGAGCATCGGGGAAGCTTCGGGGGGCCCAGGCGCCCCCCCGGCACGGCCCGGGG
>LR738715.1:309931197-309945376 GCA_902687465.1 Secale cereale | reverse complement strand
GGGGTGCGCCGCCAGGGCGCCTGGAGCCCTGGTGCCCCCCCCTCGGCTGCCCTTCGGACGTAGGGTTGTTTCCGAAACGCTGATTTTTTATATAATTTTTCTGGATTTTTCCTGGCAGTTCTCGCAACGTGAAAACCTGAAATACAAAAACAGCCGAAAACAGAAACTGGCACTGGGTTGCACTGGATTAGTAAGTTAGTCCAAATATGATCAAAAGTGTATGGAAGTGTATGAATATCATAGCAATATCACCCAAAAGTGGCATGGAGCAAGCAATAATTATAGATACGTTTTGGACGTATCAGCAAGACGGTTGAATTCGTTCCCATTCGTTCCATGGGACCTAAACATGCACCCCAAGGAAACACGCACGTTTTTTCTAGCCATTTTTGTGCACTGGAGCATGTATTTGTAGTTCGGATTTGAATGATGGACATTAAATGCCTAGAAAACTCAATTAATGAATAAAAAAGGTCAATGAACCCTGAATAATTTCAAAGTTCAGCGCGAATCTCTAGTTGTTCCATGTCGCGTGTAGAAGAAATACGAGGATAGAAGAGAGAGTGATTATCATTTGGCCCACAAGGGGACACGTTTCGTTATCGAAATCACGAGAGTTCTTGCGACACGCTCTGGTTTGTAAGAGGTTTGTAATAAAGCTTGGCCCAAAATGGCAATGTTTTTACCACGACATATATGTGCCATGACATGACACCTTGCCACCTTTGATGAATTTCTAGTGAGTTTAGGATTTATGGGGACTTAAAAACCGAGATTCAAAATGTTTGAGGAAGAGCCAGGACACCGGTATAGTTGTAATTCGCTCCCATTCCTGGCATGAGACCTTAACATGCACCCAAGGACACATGTATAATTTTTCTAGTCATTTCGGTGAACTGGAGCATGTATTTGTAGTTCAGATTTGAATTATGGACATTAAATGCCTAGGAAACTCAATTAGTGTATAAAAGGTCAAACAAACCCTGAATAAGTTTAAATTTCTGCACGGATATCCTGTGGTTCCATGTTGCCCGTGAAAGAAAATACAAGGCGAAAAGAGGCAGTGATTACGTTTCGACCACAAGGGGAACACGTTTCCCTATTAGAACCACGAGGCTTCTTTGAGAGAAGCTCCAGTTTTTGTAAGAGGTTAGTAATAAAACTTGGCTCAAATTGGACAATGTTTTTACCACGACATATATGTGCCATGACGTGACACCATGCCACCTTCGATGACTTTCTGGTGAGTTTAGGATTTATGGGGACTTAAAAACCGAGATTCGAAATGTTTGAGTACGAGCCATGACACCAGTACGGTTGTAATTCGTTCCCATTCCTGGCATGGGACCTAAACATGCACCCAAGGACACATGTATAATTTTTCTAGCCATTTTGGTGAACTGGAGCATGTATTTGTAGTTTAGCTTTGAATTATGGACATTAAATGCCTAGGAAACTCAATTAGTGTATAAAAAGGCCAAACGAACTCTAAATAAGTTTAAATTTCAGCACGGATATCCTATCGTTCCATGTTGCCCGTAGAAGAAAATACAAAGTGAAAAGAGGCAGTGATTACGTTTCGGCCACAAGGGGACACGTTTCCCTATCAAAACCACGAGTCTTCTTTGAGAGAATCTCTGGTTTGTAAGAGGCTTGTAACAAAACTTGCGCCACAACGGATGAAAAAAATTCCTCGACATATAAGTGCGATGTCGTGACACCATGGCAGGTTTCGCGTTTTTCGGCTTAGTTTTGGATTTACGGGGATTTAAAAACCGAGATTCTTCTCACCAAATGTTTTCAAATAGCACATGGTTCATTCATCAAAGCCGATATTCAATGAAAACTTCGTAGAAACCATATTTCAAAGTTTCATAAAAATCTGAAAAAAAATGTGGGATGTTAAGAAGGTGATGTTTTATTGCGACACAAGATATCAAGTTGATAAAAATTACGAGATGTGAGCTATGAAAAAGACAAATTTCGCCCTAAATAGTGACATTACTATTCGGCACTATTCAACACTGATTTTGTCTTTTTAATAGCTCGCATCTCTTAATGTGTTTCAATTTGAAATTTTGTGTGCCAATAAAACATCATCCTCTTAACATCCCGCATTTTTTTGAATTTTTTTTAAACTTCAAAACATCTTTTTCTCGTGGTTTTCGCTGGTTTCCACCGAATGTTGGTATTCGTATGATATTCCGCACCCCCCCCGCTGCGCGCGCGATCTGAGTCCTGCGTTCTGACTGGCCAGAACCCAAACCCCACGGATCGTACGTGCGCACCGTTGGATGCTCCCAGATCGAACGACAACCCTAAGCCCTTTCGACAGCACATGCAGTACATGCGTAAGTATTGTGCGCATGCGTCATGTAGCTCACGCTTCCTTCTCTACTAGGTTTTCATTCAAAACAGGCTACCGTTTCTCGCCACTCCTCTCATCGGTTTCCCGACTCTTCTCCTAGTTATGCATGATGTAGATGTTCGTTTAATTCTCATAGTTCATCTCATCCAAAATCAATTAGAAAAAACTATTTTAAGATAGGTAAAAACAAAAAGTGACAATTCATTTAGAAAAAATGGGTTTGGGCAATTATGATATGGAAGATTCTAGAGAACAAAGGAGAAGTGCTTGTGTTTTGAGGTTTGTGCATTATGCTTAAGTTCAACCATGGAGTCTTCTAGATTGTACATGTGGAAGAATCTGGTGGAATGTAGATGATATCCAACGACCAGTAGTGCTCGGATTTGCCATCTCCGTACCGTCGGATTGGCTTCATCCCACGAGCAACTTTCATAGTTATTCGCACACTATATATGTGTATAGATGTATAGATATATATATATAGATGTGTCCCATGCTAGACAAAATAAAGTTTGAGCGCATGTGTGGGACGACCCCCCTGCTGCCGCCTCGAAGTTGGGAAATTGACATCATCGGTATTGAACCAGGCTTGGAGTCGGGTACAGTGTTCAGTTTGTAATGTACTTGGCGTGGCCCATCGAAGTTGTGCATTTGGGATTTAAACACATCATACACCACCGTACCCATACATATTTTTGGGCCGCATGCAGTATATACGGGGTCTTATGATTGACCACGTCTCCCTTGTGCAGTTTTTTGTGACGACACGTATATCTGTGGGCTCCCCGAGTGTATATATATCATCCCTTTGACCGATAATGAGGGGTATGTGTTGGCCATGAATGGATTCCTCCTAGTTCATGTTAGGGCCGGTCACCATCAAATGTCGGTCAACCAAAGCTCGAGCTCATGCGTTGTCAGGATTCCCTCCCAGATGCTCGGATTGCTGGGTTCGACCTACATCAAATCCTGTATACGTATCTCGTCCTTAACTACCTTGCCTTCATGGTTGTTGTCTGTATCAAGAGGTAGGAACCACATATAAATTGTACATTATTCTATACTGAAAACACACATCACCCCTTCCCAACGTACACCATTTTGGGCCGCATGCAAGAGGTGATGGTTTTGTGGTCCCTCTCATGCAATGTTTATGATGGTTCAATCTATTGGACCAAGCGGTTTATCGACAATAACAACTGTCATTTCACCAAACAAAAGATTCATCGGTCCGGCTTATGGTAGGTCATGGCGACATGCATGTATGACCAAAGTATTGATCATTACGTGCATCTGCCCCGCTCACACGAAGTGGGAGGTGGTGGGCAAAGCATCCTTGCTAGGTACGACATTATGTCATTATATATATCCTAGCTAGGTGGTTGTTAGGGTGCTTTTGGGATTGCGAGACAGGTGCCACCAAAGTTATGCATTGTGTATTTAAAGTTTTAAACAGCCCCAACATTCGTACATATATTTGGCCACTACCAGGTGGTTCTTGACTTCTGGCCCCTCTCATCGATCTTCAATGACGCGCCCAATTGTGGGCCCGCGGGGTCAAAGTTGTGCATTGGAATTTTGAACATCAGATACCACCCTTTTCACTCATATATATTTGGGCCACATGCTGGTGTGGTTGTCTTTTGACCCTCCCTAACGTTATTTTTTGCGGCAAAGACTCTAATGATCCTCAACGAACATGGGGTATAATATCTAAACCGTGTGCGGTACAAGTGCGATGCGAATCACCACGACCGCGCAAGCGCGAGCAAATTAAGGTGGAGGTACTGGCTCAACCGTGTGCAATGCAAGTGCGCTGAAATCACCACGACCGCGCAATCGCGAGCAAAGGATGGAGGTACTGGATCAACCGTGTGCGATGCAAGTGCGCTGAAATCACCACGACCGCGCAAGCGCGAGCAAAGGGTGGAGGTACTGGCTTAACCGTGTGCGGTGCAAGTGCGCTGTAAAACCACCACCTATGGAAGCTAAAGGCAGGTAAGTTTATTTGGAAATTATGATGAATCGTGTGCGATAGACCAGCTAGCTAGAAATATAAAAAACAAACAACCCGCCTTGAGCGTTGCAAAAATCGGCTGATCTGCGCCACTTTTCCTTATTATCATACACGCATATTGTTATTGGACCGTGCGCGATCTTGGGCACTCCCACCCCGCATCAATTCCTTTGCCCAAATTTTCGTAGCCGCCGTACTTCAACCGTGGCCCACACACCTCCACCATCTCCACCCAGCATTACTAAAAATTTCAGTAGCCGCGGCGTATCCTCAAACACCACCACCCCTCCACAGTCCCCCACCCGCCCCCTCCCCCCCTTCGAACCCTAGCTCGCGGCCGCCACCGCCAACCCTGCTAGTCTGCCCGTTCGTCCTAGCTTAGATAATAAAGTTTAGGTTATCCAGTGATTCCCATACCGTCGCCCCACTCACCTGAGTTTTTAGATGAGGCCTGCAGTGTCCCTCCCGGCCAGATCCACATCCCCTGCTCCAGAATGTCGCAGCCTAAGCTCGACCACGTATCCCGGGGAGCCCAACGAGCGTTCGACCACGAAGAGGTTTATCATGGCCTCTCCGGAGGACGTTGGCGAGGTGGCCGCCATTCGCCCCGACCTGTCGATCCCGGAGCAACACGTCGCCATGGAAGCCGGCGAAGACATTGACTACGTTGCCATGCCGAAGGCTTCATGTCAGCAGGCTAGCGTATTATGTATCTCGGGAAAGCTGGCTACGACATCAAGCTCGTCCACATCGACGGCTTCACGCGGGCCATGTCACAGGTTAATGGTCGATCCCCAACCCCCCTGGTTCAACCGCCGTCGATCTCTTCGACGGCCCTGCCGCTGATCTCCTCCAGCAAGCGGTTAAGGATTTGCGAGCTTTATACGCCATCGAGCCCATTTTGTCACTTCTGAAGGACATGTTCTACGGTGGCAGCTTGGGATCCTCAATTGCCAAGTCAGATCTCATCAACCACGACCACGACCATGAGGAGGGCACCCATGAAGGTTCTTCCAAGGTGAAACAGCCCATCTGTGACATCAAAGAGCGCACCATGGGCCTGTGCTCTTCCAACTGGAAGGGTCCCGTCCATGAAATGTGAGGCAACATTCTATCAACAAATATTACCTTTTCCAGCTTGCCAACCCTTACCCTTTGTTGTAGTAGCATTTGTCGTGCGGTGCTTTAACTGTGTCGTGTTTAATTATTTCAATTATGCAAAAATTATTGTTCAATAGGTCTGTGTGATGTTTAAGTATGAATTGTCCACTTTAGTTTCACGAATGGCTATATTTGGTTGTTTATAGTGGGTAGATGCCTTGTTTATCTGTATTTGGTTGTTAGGTTGGTTGGAGTGAGCATTTTTTGAGTTATTGAGCAAACGCCTCGTTTATCTGTATTTGGTTCTTAGTTTGGTTGAAGTGAGTATTTGTCCAGTTATCAAGCAGATGCATTGTTTATCTGTATTTGGTTGTTAGGTTGCTTTTTTAGCATTTGTCCAGTTATCAAGCAGATGCCTTGTTTATCTGTATTTGGTTGTTAGGTCGTTTTTTTAGCATTTCTCCAGTTATCAAGCAGATGCCTTGTTTATCTTTATCTGCTTGTTAGGTTGGTTGCAGTGAGCATTTGTCCAGTTTTCAAGCATATGCCCTGTTTATCTGTATTTGCTTGTTAGGTTGATTGCAGTGAGTCTCTGTCGGTGTACTAAGATAGGGGTACCTTAGTACCCCAACTTGTGCACGGGCAGTAGCAGCTTCCCGTGGCAGGGCTTACCACGTGCTCGCCGGGAACCTTTCCGGTCCCTATGAAGCCATTCAAGAACAAAGTATACAAGTCAGAAGCTCGAGGCCCCGACAAGAGGAGCTTGCCGGGAAGGCCGCACCAGGCTCAAGGTTATCAATCTAGCACAAGACCCTGGCAAGAGGAGCTTGCTAGGAAGGCCAAGGAACACATACCTCAAGAGATGCCTCGGCGCATCATGCGCCCCAGCAGGGCCCGGGAAGCGGCAAGCTTCCGGGCCCGGCAAGATCACTACCCCGGCAAGGTGCTTGCCGGGGAAACCTAGGCTGTGTGCCCGCGCTCCAGCTCATCGGCCCACGCGACGTCCTGGGGCCCTTCCAGGGGCACGTGGCAGATGGCTGAGCAGCCTGGGGCACACGGTGGCAAGCCACGGTGACGAGGCTACCGCCGTGGCGAACGGAGAAGCATGGACGGACGCTTTTGGGGTCGACGGCGACGGGCATTCAATGCCCTTGTCCCCCACTGTCAAAGTTAGGTGAAGACCACTGTTCATCCACTGTTCATGCACTATTCACGCACTGTTACAACTACCACCAAAATTACACTTTTACCCTCCTCTACGTTGACACCTGTCGGTGACCCCTTTGGGCTATAAAAGGAGGCCCATGCACAACGTAGAGGGGGTTGGATTCCAGAAACTTGCTCATACTCTCGCTCGGTGTAGCTGTTACTGTAGATCTTCAAGCTCCCGAGCCCAAGAACTTAATACAACCCAAGGCAGGAGTAGGGTTTTACGCGTCCGCGCGGCCCGAACCTGGGTAAACTGCCCGCGCGTGCTCCTCGATCTGCTCTCCGTGCTCCCTCCGCTCCCTCACCGCAACGTAGAAGGGGCTCCGGTCCCATAGGTGCTCGTGGGAGGACAGTTTCCCCCGACATCTTTGGCGCGCCAGGTAGGGGGCGTCGAGGTTGTGCGAACCTGATCCGGCGCTCACGCGGGCGCATTCTTCATCAACCTCTCCAGCTTCACCAACTTCGTCAGCTACAACAACATGCCTCCGAAGAAGAAGGCTTTGGAGGTCGGAGGCCCGTCTGCGTCGATCCCACCGCCACCAGAACCAACGGTTGGTGGAGGAGACGCCGACGGAAGGGTGGTCGCCGGCGAGGAAACTCACGGCACCACCAAGTCCAAGGACAAGACTGACGACCGGGCGAACTCCAAGGCCTCGGTGTCAGTAGACGCCCCATGTCCCTCCCAGGAGGTGCAAGACCAGCAGCGGCGTGGTACGGGAGGTACCATATGCTTGCTGGGGCGTGGCCAAGCCGGAGGATCGCGGGATGCTCAAGGCCAGCGCGCTGGTACGAGCAAGGCACGGTCGCCGGGGCGGGAACATGCTCCTTCTAACGCCGTTAGAAGTCCGAGCGTGTCCCGCTCCTCGCACCGCTCGCCGCCGTTCCCCTCCTCTCCAGCAGAAGATCTAGCAAGAGCACAACTGCTCCTCGATTTCCCTCCAGCGGCAGACAAGGCCGAAGACTGGAGGGTGACGATCCAGAGCCTCATCGCCTTTGCCAACAACGACGCGCCGCAGCAGCCGGCAACTTCACGGCCGCGGCAAGTGGACCAAGCGAAGACCGATGGCAACAAGACCGCCGGGGGTGCAACTACCGTGCACTCCCCGCCGCGGAAGCAGAAATCGCCACCCCGCCGGATCAACGTCGACGACGACTCTACGGCGTCGTCGGATCCGCGGGCTCGCCGCGATCAGCGCCAAGTCCTAGACGACAGGCGGCAAGAAGACGCTCGGACTCGTATCGAGCGTCGACGAGAAGCCCGAAGACAGTCAGATCAGCGCGCTGGGACCGCCGTCGACATGCACGCGCCCGGTGAACCAGGCGACTTGCCGTACGCGGCAGGTTGCCCTGCTTTCACCCGTGAGCTGCGGCAAGTCCAGTGGCCCAGCATGAAGAATTTCAAGCCCGACGTACCCGAGAAGTACGACGGCAAGACGCACCCCTCGGAGTTCCTCAAAATCTACACCATCGCGGTGCAGGCTGCCAGGGGGCGTGACGAGAAGATCCTAGCCAACTACTTCCCATTAGTGCTTAAGCCAAACGTCCGGTCTTGGCTTATGCACTTGCCGGAGAACTCCATTTCTTCGTGGGCGGATCTGTGCCACCAGTTTGTTGGCGCCTTCACGGGCGGCCACAAACCCCACGGCCAGGAGAGCGATCTCCACATCCTCGCCCAGAAGGAGGGAGAGTCCCTGCGCAAGTACATCCAAAGATTCAACTGCGTCCAACATAACATTCCCGACGTCCACCCTGCCGCGGTTATCAGCGCGTTCCACCAGAACGTGCGTAATCGCCGGATGAGGGAGGAGATGGCCATGACCAAGATCCGGGATGTCAGCGAGCTCTACGCTCTGGCTGAAAAGTGCGCGCACGCCGAAGAGGGGAGGAGACTCCCCGGAGAGGATACTGGGGCAGGAGGAAGCGACAGCGAGGATGCCGCCCCGGCATGGAAAAACCGGTGGCGGAATAACGGAAAGAAGAAGAACAAGGAGGTGCTGGTTGTCGAGCAGTCCGGCAAGGAGGCTCCCGCCAAGAAGGCACAGGCTGGCGGTTCCGGCAAGGAGCCCGCCCTTGTAGCGGCAGCCGACAAGCAGGACGGCTCCGACAAGCAGTACTGCAAGATCCACCGCACCAAGGGCCACGATCTTCAGAACTGCAAAAGAGTCGAGTACCTCGTAGAGCAGCAGAAGGCTGAATACGAGCATCGCGACAAGGAGAAGGCCCAAGGAGGTGGAGGAGAACCCAGCAAGAAGCGGCCGTTCAATGGCCGGGGAGGACGCCGCGGCAAGGCCAAGCAGCGGCAAGGTGACAAACCTCCCCGGGGCCGCGACAAGGATGAGGATGAAGACGAAGATGATGACATGGAAGAAGGAGACGACAGCGAGCAGGAGTTCCAGAAGGCCACAGAGGTTCTGTGTGTCGACGGAGGTGCCTCTCTGCACACTTCCCACCGCCAGCTCAAGAAGTGGGTGCGAGAAGTGAATGCAGCTGAGCCGCCCGTCGAGTCACGTAGGCTGCTGAAGTGGTCCGGCACGCCCATCATCTTTGACCTTGAGGACCACCCTGACCGCACCACTGCGGTCGGGTGCTTGCCGATGTTGGTCTCACCAACTATCCGCAACCTCAAGGTCACCAAGCTGTTGGTTGACGGCGAGGCCGGCCTGAACTTGATCTCCTCAGCTGTGATTAAGAAGCTACAGATCCCAGACGGTGAGCTCGAGGAAACCGGGTCATTCCAAGGAATCAACCCGGGAAGGAGCAAGCCGAAGGGGAAGATTACTCTGCCAGTGACCTTTGGCGGGGAGCTCAACTTCAGGATGGAGAGGATCACGTTTGATGTTGCTGATATCCCATTGCCATACAATGGGATACTTGGACGTCCTGCCCTCGCCAAGTTCATGTCAGCTTCCCACTATGCCTACAACGTACTCAAGATGCCGGGGCCGATAAGCGTCATCTCTGTCCCCGGCGACAAGAAGGACGCACTTATCTGCGCCGACAAGATCTACCGGGATGCGGCAGCTGCAGCAGAGAGCAACACACTTGCCGCTGAAGCTCCCGGGGGGAAGACCAAGACCAAGTCCGGCAAGAGCTCTGGGGCCCACTCCGACAAACGCACCTCTTCGGAGTGCTGCACTGCCGTCGAGGACGCACCATCGAGCTCCACCGGCAAGTGCAAGAAAGGAATGGCAGCTCCACCGGCAACCAAGAAGGTGTCCGCCAAGGAGGACGACACTGGTGGTACTTTCACCATCAGTGCTACACTCGACAACAAATAGGAAAGCGCGCTCGTTGCCTTCCTGCGGGCGAATGTCGATGTGTTTGCGTGGCAACCATCTGACATCCCCGGCGTTCCCAGGAAGGTAATTGAGCACAAGCTTGTTGTTTGTCCTCATGCGCGGCCCGTCAAGCAGAAGGTCAGAAAGCCAGCCGTGGAGCGCCAAGAATTCATCGCCGAAGAGATAAAGAAGTTGGAAGCAGCAGGCCTGGTTAGAGGCGTAATCCATCCTACGTGGTTGGCCAATCCAGTTGTCGTACGCAAGGCCAATGGGAAGTGGAGACTTTGTATAGACTTCACCGATGTGAATAAAGCATGTCCCAAGGATCCATTTCCCTTGCCGCGTATTGACCAGATTGTTGACTCCACCGCCGGATGTGAGCTGCTTTCCTTCCTTGATGCATACTCAGGTTACCACCAGATATTCATGGCCAAGGAAGACGAAGAGAAGACTGCATTCATTACTCCATGCGGCACATATTGCTTCATACGCATGCCCTTCGGATTGAAGAATGCAGGCTCGACATTTGCAAGGGTGGTGCACACTGCTTTTGAGCCACAGATCCACAGGAATGTAGAAGCCTACATGGATGATATAGTGGTCAAAACTAAGAGCAAGGGTACCCTGATCCAAGACTTGGAAGAAACCTTTGAGAACCTGCGCAAGATCCAGCTCAAACTGAACCCCGAGAAGTGCGTCTTCGGAGTCCCCTCCGGCAAGCTTCTCGGGTTCTTTGTGTCCCAGAGGGGGATTGAAGCCAATCCCAACAAGATAAAAGCCATCGAGCAGATTGAAGCCCCGAAGCGCGTCAAGGACATAAGAAGACTTGCTGGTTGTGTGGCTGCCCTCAGCAGGTTCATTTCAAAGTCTGCAGAGCGCGCCCTGCCTTTCTTCAAAATTTTGAAAAAGGCAGGTCCTATGAAATGGACTCCGGAAGCGGAGGCAGCACTGCAAGACCTGAAAGGATACCTGTCCTCTACTCCGATACTTGTCGCACCTAGGCCACAAGAGAAGTTGCTGCTGTACCTAGCGGCAACCAATCAAGTGGTTAGTGCTGCGTTATTAGCGGAGAGGGAGGCAGAGGAAGAGCCCACATCCCCGGCAAGCATTTCCAGCGACAAGCAGGAGGCTTCCCCGACGAGTCCTGATCCCGACAAGGACAAGTCTGCGCAGGAACAAGGTGAAGTGCGAAGGAAGATGGTGCAGCGCCCAGTGTATTTTGTAAGTTCCCTCTTCCAGGGGGCTAGATCAAGATACTCTGGGGTGCAGAAGTTGCTTTTCGGTCTCCTCATGGCCTCAAGGAAGCTGCGCCATTACTTTCAAGCAGACGAGATAACAGTGGTCACTCGCTTTCCGCTGAAGAGGATATTGCAAAATCCAGAAGCAACAGGCAGGATCGTCGAGTGGGCACTGGAACTGTCAAGCTTTGGTCTCAAGTTCGAAAGTACTTCAACCATACAGAGCAGAGCTTTGGCAGAATTCATAGCGGAATGGACCCCAACGCCAGATGAAGAAGTCCCAGAGACAAACGTCCCCGTCCAAGAAGCGAGCAGCGAGTGGATAATGTACTTTGATGGTGCTTTCTCGCTGCAAGGCGCCGGTGCCGGCGTGGTACTCATAGCGCCCACCGGAGAGCACCTCAAGTATGTTGTCCAGATGCACTTTCCCAAGGAACAAGCGACAAACAATACTGCTGAGTATGAAGGTTTGCTTGTCGGCCTCAGAATTGCGGCCGAGCTTGGGATCAAGAAGTTGATTGTGCGGGGAGATTCACAGTTGGTGGTCCGACAAGTGAATAAGAGTTATCAGAGCCCTTTGATGGAAGCTTATGTTGATGAAGTGAGGAAGCTTGAAGAACACTTTGAAGGTCTGCAAATGGAGCACGTCCCAAGAGCTCAGAATGATATTGCAGATGGCCTCTCAAAGTGCGCTGCAATGAAGTTACCTGTGGAACCAGGGACCTTCTTGCTCAAGTTAACTCAGCCATCCGTTACACCGTCAGTTGGGCAAAACAAGAAGAGAAAGTTGGTCTCCGGCGACTACTTGCCGGCGGATCTTCCCGAAGCCGCCGCCAAGGTCCCCATGATCAACAGCCAAGATGCTGAGGAACAGTTTGCTCCTGCAGATCCAAGGGTCTGTACAGTTGAAGCAGGCGTTCCCGACAAGCCTTGCCCCGGCAGGCTTGCCGGGGGACCATCAGCTCCGGCAGAACCGCAGGTTCTTGCCGTAGAAGCTGAGGTTCCCGCAGCAGCCCTCATGCCTTTAGTCCTTGCTGTTGAGCCTCAGGCTCCAACATGGGCACAGCAAATCGTCCGTTTTCTGCAGACTGGAGAACTTCCCGACGAGCCAGAAGAGATAGAGAAAATAACCAGGCACTCAAGTATGTACCAGTTCGTTGACAATGAACTGTACAGAAGAAGACTCAATGGTGTCAGGTTGAAGTGCATTTCCAGGGAAGATGGACAGAAGCTGTTGGCAGAGATACATGGAGGCATATGTGGCCACCACATCGGCGCAAGGGCACTTGCCGGGAAGGCGTTCCGGCAAGGGTTCTTCTGGCCAGAAGCCCTCCAAGATGCAACTGCACAAGTAACCAAGTGTGAAGTGTGCCAGTTCCATGCTAAACAAACTCACCAGCCAGCTCAAGCTCTCCATACGATCCCTTTGTCCTGTCCCTTCTTGGTCTGGGGGCTCGATATCCTCGGCCCCTTTCCCCGCGCAGTCGGGGGCTTTGAGTACTTGTACGTAGCAATCGACAAGTTTACAAAGTGGCCAGAAGTGGAACCTGTGAGAAAGGTGACAGCACAGTCAGCAGTCAGGTTCTTCAGATCAATTGTTTGCCGTTTCGGAATCCCTAACAGGATCATCACCGACAACGGCACACAGTTTACAAGTCGCACCTTCATGCAGTACGTCCAAGACCTTGGCGCCAAGGTCTGCTTCGCTTCTGTTGCTCACCCGAGGAGCAATGGTCAAGTGGAGAGGGCCAATGCTGAAGTGCTACGCGGACTCAAGACAAGAACCTTCGACAGGCTGCGCAAGTGTGGAAGAAACTGGATAGAGGAGTTGCCGGCGGCTCTATGGTCAATCAGAACGACACCAAATCGAGCCACCGGGCAGACACCCTTTGCTCTTGTCTATGGAGCAGAGGCAGTTATCCCCACGGAACTCGTATACGGATCTCCTCGAGTGCTCGCTTATGATGAGCTCGAGCAAGAGCAACTGCGGCAAGATGACGCATTGCTCCTTGAGGAGGAACGTCTCCAGGCTGATGTATGAGCTGCTCGATACCAGCAAGCCTTGCGTCGCTACCATAGCCGCAAGGTCAAGGCCAGGAGTCTCGAGGAAGGCGACCTTGTTCTTCGGCGTGTTCAGTCCGCCAAGAATTCCAACAAGTTGACGCCGAGGTGGGAAGGCCCTTATCGGGTGAGACAAGTCACAAGGCCCGGCGCTGTCCGCCTTGAGACCGAAGAAGGCTTACCGGTGAGCAACTCCTGGAACATAGAGCATCTTCGCAAGTTTCACCCATAAGGCGCGGTTGCCGTGATCCATTCCGGCAACCACCTTTTGTACAAGTCTTGCCGCTGTTGCATGTAAACCTTTGTACAAAACCGGGCGCAGATCCCGTGCATCAGTAAAGCTTTTGTGCTTCGCACTATTTGTCATTTCCGTGCTTTTCTTTGTTATTTGCATGCATCGTTTGGCACCTCGTGCAACGCACATCCCCGGTAAGCACTAGCAAGCCGTGAGGCCCTATACTTGTTTTTCCTCCTCTTTTTCTTTCCCTCTTAAGCAGAAGGAATATTCCTCACGCACAAGTTTGTCGGGGGGGAAGGAGATGGAGGCATGAACCAAGTGTTGTTCAAGAAAGAGAAGCCTTGTCGGGGAGCAAACAACCTATGAAAGCTAAGTTACCAAAGTTTGAGTAATTCAAAATTTCTTAAATTTTAGTTGTCTTCCTTGAACAGCCACACTCTGTATGGAAAACCTGTGCGCGGAGGAATCTACCCGTGGCTAGCCGCACCCTTACTTTGTTTCGAGCACGCTCAACGACTTAAGTGAGCTGCGACAAGTGTCGCGCCCTTACTTCGTTTTCGAGTTCGCTCAGCAAGCTAAGTGTGCTGCGACTAGCTGTGGCAAGGTTTCTTGCCGGCGAGGGTATTGCCAGCAGGCTGCTAAGAGTCTAGCACTCAGCACTCAGCGCTC
>LR738715.1:309911382-309931187 GCA_902687465.1 Secale cereale | reverse complement strand
CTTTCCCTCTTAAGCAGAAGGAATATTCCTCACGCACAAGTTTGCCGGGGGGGGGGGGGAGGAGATGGAGGCATGAACCAAGTGCTGTTCAAGAAAGAGAAGCCTTGTCGGGGAGCAAACAACCTATGAAACCTAAGTTACCAAAGTTTGAGTAATTCAAAATTTCTTAAATTTTAGTTGTCTTCCTTGAACAGCCACACTTTGTATGGAAAACCTGTGCGCGGAGGAACCTACCCGTGGCTAGCCGCACCCTTACTTTGTTTCGAGCACGCTCAACGACTTAAGTGAGCTGCGACAAGTGTCGCGTCCTTACTTCGTTTTCGAGTTCGCTCAGCAACCTAAGTGTGCTGCGACTAGCTGCGGCAAGGTTTCTTGCTGGCGAGGGTATTGCCAGCAGGCTGCTAAGAGTCCGGCACTCAGCGCTCGCGGCAAGGGCCCCTTGCCGTCAAGTTCCCTAAAAGCGTAGGGTAAAAAGCATACAAAGTAAAGGACCAAAAGCAAGGGAGATAACACTACATCGATTACCTAAAATAGAAGTGTATATTACAAAGATAGCTTGCCGCTTTTCTAATCAACTACTGCCTATGGTTTAATTGGCAGCGGCAAAGGAAGCAGAAAGAAAGGAATCTAATCTACGTGGTCGCATTCACGCCTCGTGATCTTGCCCACCTTGGCGACAATGTGGGCAACTTGCGCCTTCAACGCCTCTTGATCAGCTTCGGGCGGCAAGGTGCGGAGGACGTTGACGAGGTTGATGTCGAGGTTGCAGTAGACGATCTTCGACAAGACCCGCTCCATGGTACCCATGCAGAGCCGACGCGCCTCGTCGGCCAGCTGCACGGGGATCTTCTCCCGCAGCCGCGCAAGCGCCGGCGCGATTCCCCTGAAGAATAGACTCAACTTGGCGCTGTGGGGGAGACTCTCGTCCGGGGAGTACACGAGATGCTCCGCCCTCAGCGCCATCATCTCCGTGTCAATATTGGCAGCGGAGGTGACTAGCTCATCAGTCCACTGCTCCACTGCCCGGCTGAAGTTGTTCGCCGAGACGGCGGCGCTCTCCACCAAGCCCCGTTCCTTGCGGAGTTCGTCCTTCAGTTTCGTCTCGCGGTCCCGGGCGGCGTCGAGCGAATCAGTCAGAGTGGAGACCTTCAACTCTAAGTCAGCAATGGAGTCCTTGGCGGCAGTGAGTTCGTCGCCTTTCTTGGAGAGACGTACCTGCAGCTCAGAGTTGGTTTGGGCATCTTTTTCCCGCTCCACGTTGAGCGCAGTGACTCTGTCCTCGCTCGCCTTTAGGAACAACTCCAGCTGCTTCACCTTGGCCTCCAGGTCTTTCTTGGCGGTCTCTGCGGCGGCTTCGGCGCTCCTCGCCTCCTTCAGAGCCCCGCCAATGACCTGCTCCCGGGCGGCGAGGTCGTCCTCGTGGGCGTCGAGGTCGACCTTCCGCTGGTTGAGTACTCCTTCTCGCCGGGACAGCTCCTCGGCGGCCAACCGCTGCTGCTCCTCGGCCTCAGCTTTTTCAAGGAGGAAAGCTTGCTGCGCCCCGGCAAGCTCTTCGCGCTCCTCCGCCAAGTTGCGGAGGGCCGCCTGGTTGTCGGCGCGGAGCTCCGCGGCGCGCTTCTCCAAGTCAGCTCCAGCCTTGGCGGCGAGAGCCTCCCGAGACTCCAACTTCGCCTGCCTGGCCCGGTATAAGGCCAGGAGCCGACGAAGGAGCTTTTCCTCTTCGGGCTCGTCGCTACCGCCGGGTGCTTCAACAACCTTCAATCCAGCGGAGGCGAGGACCTCTCCGTCAAAGGTCTCTCCCTCCGCGGGTGCTCGAGACGAGGACGCCCACGGGACTTGTATAAAGACCCCGTTGGCGGCCTCCAAGTAGACACCCGACCGCTCCGTGGAGGCTGAGGGGTCGGCGGCCGGTGCAGCGTCCGACGCTCCTGCAGCCTCCGGGCCAGCAGTGCGGTCGCCGGCCTCTTCCCCAGCCGCGGCGTCGGCGGTCGGGGCGGTCTCTTCGATGGCTGGCTCGTCAGCGGTAGTGGCGTTGCCGCCGTCGCCATGCACGCCCTCCTCGCCGGTGGCCTCCGTTTCCATCCGCTCCGGTGCAGGAGGATCTAGCAGAAGAAAAAGAAAAGAAAGAATCAAGCAAATATCCAAAAAAGAAGAATTCAAGAAGAAGAAGCTACAAGGTTTACCTTCGCGGACTTCCTCGACGACGGGGTCCCTCGCCGGGGAATTCTCCCTTGGCGGCGGAGTAGTGGCCCCTGCTGGCGGAGGGCAGCCTGCGCCCTCCCTTGGCGGGGTGCTCACCCTTGTCGGGCTGCTCACACTTGGCGGAGTACTCACCCTTGGCGGAGTACCCGTCCTTGGCGGAGCGTTCTCCCTTGCCGGGAAGTTCATCCTCGGCGGGGAGGGTGGAGCAAGTGGCTCGTCGGGGGCGACCTCCGGGCGCTCCTGCGGCTGCGGCTCCACTTCTGCACAAGACAAACAAGACATCAGAACGTCAACCAAGATGATAACCTCAAGCGCGCCCGTCAAGCAGAAAGATAAAAACCAGACTTATGCTGGGGGCTGCGCTGGGGGCTGCTCCTCGGAGCAGCAGGTTGATCCGGCAAGTTTGCCGCTGGCACGTCTCCCGTCGCCGCGGCGGGCGAGTCGTCTTCAATCTCGACCACAGGGATCTTGGCCCTCTTCGCCATCCGCTGGGTCAGGGTCCTGAAATCAAAACAAAAACAAGATCAGAATCAACAAGGGAAATCAAGACAAAATCGAAGAAACTAAAAGAATTGCAAGTACTTACTCCTCTTCCTCTTCGTCGGAGCTGAGGGCGGAGAAGTCGAACGCCGCCTGCGGTGCTCCCGCGCGAGGAGCTGGAGGAGAAGGCTCCCTCGGGCGCTTGGCGGTCTCCGGGGCTGTGGGCTGTGAAGACCCGGCCCCCGTTGTCGCCGAAGAACGAGGAGCAGAAGGAGCACCCGTTCCGCTCCGGGAAGATCCCCCTCCGCTTGGCGCTCGAGCACGGGGCGCCTCCTTGACGACTTCGCTCGTCCTGGTGGCGCGTGTCGCACGGCGCGCTGGATGCTGTCGAGGCGCCTGCGGCCTCGCCGTCTCAGCTGCCTTGCGGAGGCGCTTCTTCGGTTGCTGCGTGGGATTTGCCGGAGGCGGAGAGTTCTTCGAGGACGAGGAGGCATCGTCGTCGAGATTCAGAGAGCCACCAGAGTCTTCATCAGAATCTCCGGCCCCGGCGTCCTCCTCCTCCTCGGCAGGCCCGCCGGACTTAGTAACGTGTCCGGCGGCCTCGCTCCCCCCGGCAACTTCGCTCGTCCCGGCAAACTTCACGGAAGGCTCCCCGGCAAACTCCTCGGGCGCAAGTTTCAGTAGCTTGAGGATTTCCGCCTCCTCTGCTTGGCTCACTGCGTCCGCGGCCTGCGCCTCTTCCACAGTGTACCCAAAGTCACCCGCCGCCGCAGCTGCGACGGCCTCCTCCATCCTGGAGGCGATGCAAGCTATATCCCGTTCAGTAGTGGCCCGGGTGAGGCCCTTGTTCTCCTCGGCGTTGCGGGGCTTCTCGACCAAGTTGTCGAAGAAGGTCAGCACGGTATCCGGTGGAGGCTCTATCCAAGTGGGGACGACGCCATGGGAGTCGCACGCGGGCATCATCCCTCGTAGGGAATCGCGGGCAGTGCTGTTGCATAGCGGCACCACTCCCCGGGAAGGTCTGAACCACTCCGGGTGGTTGGGGTCGTGCTTGAAGAGCTCCCGAACCATCCCCTTCAACTCCAAGGCAGTGAAGTTGTAGTTCAATCCAGGGCGCAGCCTCATGATATCCGCCGCATTGCCGAATTCCCAGGCGGGCCTTTTCCTTTCTTGTAAAGGGGCGATGCGGCGGCGGAGGAAATCTGCTCCAACTTCTCCGATAGTCAGATTGGCGACCCGGAGGCGAATGATCCTAATGAGGGCGATATTGAGCTTGCTGTCCTCTGGGGCCAATTCACTCCAATCCCTGCCGTGCACTATGGCAGTTGTGCGCGGCGCGGTAAAGGGCTCAGGGTTATCTTCCACCACCCAGCACCAATCGGCTCTCCACTCCTCCCACTTGCCGCGAAGTTCTCCCCTCAGGTACGAGTCCTTCTTGTTCAGCCTAAAGATCCAGGAGATGCCGCCAGAGAGGGGGGCACCTGACTCTACTCTAGGCATGCAGAAGTGGCGGAAAAGAGCTACGCTTGGGTGAACCCCAACATAGTTTTCGCACAGATGTACGAAAACGGCCATCGTAAGGATGGCGTTGGGGGTGAAATCTAGAAGGTGGAGGCCGTATGTATTCATTGCATCGCAAAAAAACTCCGAGAACGGAGGGCACAGACCACAATGGAAGAATGCAGCAAAGAAGAAGTACCCGCCGGGGAACATGTCTTTGGCGACGGCGGGGAAGGCCCTGGTGCGGGGATGAGCTTTGGTCTCCCTCGCCCAGAACAAATAGTATTTGTTCCGCAGCTCCCTCGCGCCAAGCCTCGGCGCGAAGACCACGCACTTCTTCCGCAGGGCGGCCAGCTTCGTCGCCTGCTCGGACTTCTCCTTCTTGGCCTTGTCGCTCTTCGCCTTGTCGCTCTTCGGAGCCATGGCGGGGGCGGCGAGGAAAGAGGCGAGGAGGTCGACGGTGCCGCGGATGCGGGAGACGGTGGAGGAAGGGCGGAGGCAAGAAGCAGCGGGGGTTTCTGGAGAATCTAGGCGCAATGAAGACGATGGAGGGGAACTGGCCCTGCTTCCTCTGCTTTTAAGGGGGAAGTGGGGGACGTTCCGCATTTCCCATTAAAGAACAGGCCACGATCTCTCCCACGACGCCGCAATCGACGCGTGCCGTTAGGGAGGGATGCGGCGGATACGGAAGGGGATACGGCTTGCCGTGGGCCGCGTGTGCCCGTGCACTGTTTTGGGCCTGGCCCAACAGCGCTCGGCACCGTGTGTGGCCCAGGCCCGGGGGCTCCTGTCGGTGTACTAAGATAGGGGTACCATAGTACCCCAACTTGTGCACGGGCAGTAGCAGCTTCCCGTGGCAGGGCTTACCACGTGCTCGCCGGGAACCTTTCCGGTCCCTATGAAGCCATTCAAGAACAAAGTATACAAGTCAGAAGCTCGAGGCCCCGGCAAGAGGAGCTTGCCGGGAAGGCCGCACCAGGCTCAAGGTTATCAATCTAGCACAAGACCCTGGCAAGAGGAGCTTGCCAGGAAGGCCAAGGAACACATACCTCAAGAGATGCCTCGGCGCATCATGCGCCCCGGCAGGGCCCGGGAAGCGGCAAGCATCCGGGCCCGGCAAGATCACTACCCCGGCAAGGTGCTTGCCGGGGAAACCTAGGTTGTGTGCCCGCGCTCCAGCTCATCGGTCCACGCGTCGTCCTGGGGCCCTTCCAGGGGCACGTGGCAGATGGCTGAGCAGCCTGGGGCACACGGTGGCAAGCCACGGTGACGAGGCTACCGCCGTGGCGAACGGAGAAGCATGGACGGACACTTTTGGGGTCGACGGCGACGGGCATTCAATGCCCTTGTCCCCCACTATCAAAGTTAGGTGAAGACCACTGTTCATCCACTGTTCATGCACTATTCACGCACTGTTACAACTACCACCAAAATTACACTTTTACCCTCCTCTACGTTGACACCTGTCGGTGACCCCTTTGGGCTATAAAAGGAGGCCCATGCACAACGTAGAGGGGGTTGGATTCCAGAAACTTGCTCATACTCTCGCTCGGTGTAGCTGTTATTGTAGATCTTCAAGCTCCCGAGCCCAAGAACTTAATACAACCCAAGGCAGGAGTAGGGTTTTACGCGTCCGCGCGGCCCGAACCTGGGTAAACTGCCCGCGTGTGCTCCTCGATCTGCTCTCCGTGCTCCCTCCGCTCCCTCACCGCAACGTAGAAGGGGCTCCGGTCCCATAGGTGCTTGTGGGAGGACAGTTTCCCCCGACAGTCTCTCTCCAGTTTTCAATGGCTATATTTGGTTGTTATACTGGTCATTTATGCCTTGTTTATTTCAGTCATTCACAATGTGTGGTTCATTATGTGCAAGTCAGAACTGTGCCGCTCGACTACGTCAATACCAGTTTGAACGGCTATATTTGGTTCCAGTTATTCCTGGTGTAGTTAACACATGCCTTTTATTTCAGTTTTACACATTTATCCAGTGTGATGTTTAAGCATTACCTACGTTCTATTCATTTTCAACAATACCAGTTTAAATTGCAACATTTGATGGTTTTAAAGCCTGCTGTCGGTAACATTGTCTTCCATTTTATATATGCTTTATCAGCATGCTGAAACCAACACATTCAAGCTATCATTTGGAGATGATGTTGTTTACCTTTGCTATATTTGTTTGATGTTCAGATAGTTGTACTTATCATGCCTTTCCACTACTTATGCATGACAATAACGGGAGTGGCCAACATTTTCCGCCGAGGTTAGCTTCATCCCTCGGCTTGTACTCCCCCCGTCATTCCATAATGTAGTGCATATAGATCCAGGCCTGGACACTAGTTAGCTTCTAATATTGACTTGTTGCTTGTAGGTACATATGCCCTTGGCAGGCATCCATGCGTCGACCCTTTTAGCATATGGGGCAATGAGATATTGCTGAACAAGCGTACAAGTGAGGAAACTAATAAGGATTATTAGCGAAAAGATAGGAATGGTGGCAAGCAAATTATTTGTTTATGCTCTATCCAACACAACAGTGAGCTGTAGGATGGTAACTACAAACTATGCAACCTTCTCTTTTTACTGCCCATAATGATTATGTTAGACAACAATGTCTGAATCTTTTTTGTTCCCAGTGGTTCCCAAAGCAGTTCACTCAAGATTACCTCACAAAGTACATGATTGGTGGATACACAATGAAGGTTAAAGTATTTCATCCAGACTACAATGAGTATCGAGAAGTCCTAAAGAAGGCAGTGAAGGATGGACGGGCAGCCATCACAAGGGGTTGGCCTAGAGTCGTGCGCACCTTACACATGGAGCAGGGCACAATTTGGGCATTCCGCTTCACCTTCTCCAGCAACCAGAATGTCTTTCACCTCTCTCTTTACAGTCTTTAGTACAACCGTGGTTCATCATTCTTTACTTGGTGCTTCTGTAGTTGTTCAGTATATGTACCTGTGCATTGAATTATGGATTAGTGGTTGAACCTATATTTGTAATAAACATGGTTGGATATGAAATAAGTGATTGCCTACTTTCAAATTCATAACATGTGATTTTTAAAATAGGGATTAATTGGAATAATTATGGATTAAATAGGGATTACACTGCACACGGTTTTCGAAAGCGAAACGTCTGTGATGTACGTGGAGATCAGAAACGTTTCTAGGATCCACTACGTGTGCGATCAATCTCCACTGAACACACGAATTTCTCTTGAAAACTGTTTGCGTTAGGCCACCTTGCGCAAACGTTTATCACATAAAAAGTGTGTGTGATGGATAGCCTTTGCCACACAGTTTCTTTCTACGCAACGTGTGTGATGCATTCAGTAACGCAAACGATAAAATTATTAATATCGTGTGCAATGACAATGCTATCACAAATGATTTAACCGGAAAAATTGTGTGTGATGTACCTGTGAATGGAAACATTTTCCTTGGAGCGACTGTGTGGGATGTACATACGAATGGAAACGTTTAGCAGGGACTGACTATGTGGGATGTACTTGCGACTGGAAACAATTTCGCCGTATAATTGTATTTTTTAGCTATACTGTACGTATTTCCATATTTGAGCGCTCACCAGTCGCACACGACCTCAGTTTGCCGAACGTGTGTGCCAGGAGGGCATATCCCCGATGATTTCTGGGTCGTGTGGGAAGGACCCCCCCCCCCTATCGCCCACACTCACCTGGTGACAGTTCCAGATGCCGTCGCGGAAAGGGGTTAAAACCCATTTGTTTAGGACCGACGCGCACCAGTATGACAGATGCAAATCTTACCCAATTGTTTCTACGTGGTTGCACACGGGTCATCCAAAACAACCGTTTGTGTTGAAGAGATGCACACTTCGAATTTTCCATAGCTCTCACTTTGCATACAGGTGTTCTATCTAAAACGTTTGCGATCAAGAGCTGCACAAATCTTGCTTGGCACGTTTTCCCTTGGCTTCCTGGGGAAGCCGTCGGTTTGCATACGGGTGTTCTAACTAAAACGTTTGCGATGAGTGTTTTATATTTAAAAACCATTGATGTTTTTTTCAAAAGAAAATCGTTTGATAAGTCTGTACATTAAGATAGAAAAACGCAAGTTCGTTCAAACCATATCTTTCATTCAGTCACACTGCGAATTTATATTCATATGATCGAGAATTCTAGATACAATATTAAACCCCAAAAAACTATTTCCGGCGGTGACGAAGGCGTTGTGCCGCGCCGTTGTTGTCGTTGTCGTCCTCTGGGACGCCGTTGTTGGAGTCTTCTAGGCAGCACAAAATGTTCTTCACTTGCAAATCAAACATCATGTCATCGCACGATCGACGGGCCGGGCGCGGGAGGACGGCAACTGGCGCCGCTGAGAGCTAGCGGTCAACGGCAGCGTCCCATGCTGTTGAGGGGGGCACGCGCACGGGCACTGGCGCGGCGGGTGCAGCCAAACGCATGGGGACCGGCGCCGCGGTAGGTGGAGGGGCGCGCACGGGCAGCGGCTCGGGCGCGGTGGGTGCAACCAAATGCACGGGGCCGACGCCACGGTGGGTGGAGGGGCACGCATGGGCATGGGCACGGGCGCTGGTGCTGGCATGTACATGAGCTCGCACGGGTCCGCGGAGACCTCGCCGACGCTTGCGGCTTCCAGCTCTGCGATAGTGCTCGACGACCAGCTTGTCAATGCTACGGGGATGGTCGCTGGCTTGGCGCGGGGATGGGAGCTGGGACGGGAGCTGGGGCAGCAACCGTCGCGGACAGCTCGTTCTGGGCCATGTCCATGAGGTCCCATTCCTCCTTATTTTCTATCTCCTCGGGCTCGGAGTCGACTTCACCAAACTTGAAGACTAGTGGCAGATGATCATTCTGCGCCATGGTGTTGGTGGAGGTATGTAGGAGGGAGGGGAATGGGAGGCGAACAGTAAGGCCGCCCATATTAAACAGCGGCTCGGGCGCCATTAATGAAGAGAAAGGCGGGCGGCCATGGAAGTCAAAGGGCTCGCTTCCCAGTGAGCCTGCGCAGCGTACAGCTCGCACGCTTGTAACATCCCAAATTTTCAATTTGGAATGTTATACATAGATCGTATTTGCATTTCATGTTTTTGCATTTTGTTTGTGGCGTTCCTCGAAAATTCTAAGCAACTCAAGGACCTACGGAGAGAGTTGGGAATTTTACCGTTTTCGTATTTGAGTTCGCTCGAATACCGGTACGAGGACAGTGTGATTTTAATCATTTTTTCTCTCCTAAAAATATTTATAAATACAAAATATGAGCGGAGATAATATGACTTCTCCAAAATAACAGAAATATTGGAGGAAAAATATTAAAATCACTTTTGGTATTTTTCTGGATTTAATTACGGATTTATTTGCATAGGAAAAATACGCGTTTTTCAAAATTGCATTTAGGTCTGGGAAAAATGTTCACTTTGTCCTAAGTATTATTAGAGGACGGTGAAAATTTATTTCGGGAATTTTCGAGTCCGTTTGGTATTTCTTTTGTTAGTTTTTCTGCGCCGGGACTATTTTAGAAAAAAAACCAAAAAAACAAAATAGGAACCGACTTGGAGTCGTGAAGGCCCAGGACTCGTGGGCTTTATAAGCGCAGCGCCCGGCCCGATCGTCCCCAGCCGCCCGCCTCGCCTCGCCCTAACCCTAGCCGCCAGCCGCCAGCCGCCGCCGTCGTCGCCGTCGCCGGCTGCCGCCGCCGCACCACCCGCCGCCCCGCCGCCGCGTGTTGCCGCCGCCGCCGCCGCACCACCCGCCGCCCGTCGCCGGACCGCCGCCCCGCCGCTGCCGCCTCGCCGGAGTTCGCGAGGTAGATGCCGTTTTATTTTAGAACCGCTCGGTTTTTTTAAAAAAAACCGTAGATCTGTTTTTTTAATAGATCGGTTCGGTTTTTCGTCGGTTTATTTATTTAGCGGACGCTCGTCCGTACGTTCGTTTTAAAGAACGGTTTTCTTTAGTTAGCCGCAGACAGCGAACGTTCGTTAGCCTGTTCGTCGTTTTTCTTTTTCGGGGTATTTATCCGCGGTTATTCCGATCGCGATTTGTGCCCTGATCTTGTTTCGCGTTTTTCTTTTTCCTCGAGAGTCGGAATCAGGTGACTCAAAATCCTAGATCTTCGTCTCAAAGCCCTCCTTACGTTAGAGCAACTTGAACAAAGTTTTGGCTAGTGTAAAATTTGATTTTAGGCCAACTAGTACACCGGAGCTCGTTTCTTTTGCAGTTTGAGTTTCGTTGCTTCTTTCGAGTTGATTCTTTTTGCAAACCGGAGTTCATAAGTTGAACCTTCTGGTTAGATCTCTTATTTGAGTTTTGCCCGTGCATTAGTTAAGTACTTATTGTGTGCTTGTTTGATTGCGATAGAGTATCCGGAGTGCGCCGCTTGCTACTTTGAGTCTCTAGGTTTTGCGGATCATCAGCAAGGCAAGTAACACTTTGATCATACTTTCCAATTACCCAGTTTTCATTGCATTAGTCCAACCCACACACCTTGCATGAGTAGGATCAATTAACTTGTGGGATAGGGAAGTAGTTTGAGGTAGTACCTATTACCTGCATTACATTCAAATCCTTGGGAGTTACTTCTACGTTTGCTGCTAGGACATGCTATGCTCGTAGACGTGGATTGGGTGAGTGAAATCCATGACAGATGTGAGTTTGTTAATTAATGGTTCAATTTAAGGTGGCAACATTAATACACATCTGGGTGGATTGAGGCACCTGGGTATTTCAGCGATTGCCTGTATTTTTTATGGACCGCCACCCAGGCTCAAAGGGATCATGAGATTATTCTTACAAGATACTTCCGTGTGCAGCCACAATGCTATTATGGGCTCTAGCATAGTATGAGTAAGTCGTGCGAACTCTTATAGTGATGGACTAGCAGATGTAGGGGATGTAGGTTGGTACGGTCCGCCCGATCGTAAGGTGCTAGCGCTTCTGAAAGACTATGTCTCGGTCATCCGTTTCTCAAACACCATGTGTCAGGGATATTACTAGCAGGTATGAACCGGCTAGTGTAAACCGGATTACTATAATATATTTGTGTGATTGTAATATTTAGTAAAGGCTACGGCCCATGAGATCTTAGGGCCCATGTATAGAGTTATGGTTTGTAAACCGCCTGATCATGTAACTTGAGAGATAAGGAAGAAAGAGCAGAGACCGAGGCGGACACGAGTATGAGCCGGCCTCGGGACTCTGTAAACCGGACCGGGCGTCGCCTCTATATAAAGGGACGACCCGGCGACGGTTCAGGGGACAAGCAAGAAACAACCCGTCGAGACACAGGCAAGCGATCTGCTCCCTGTTCATCGACGCCCAAGCAATACCAAACCAAACTAGACGTAGGCTTTTACCTTCATCGAAGGGGCCGAACTAGTATAAACCCTCTGTGTCCTTTGTGTGCTTTTAACCCCTTCAAGCTAACCCGTGCGATGGTTCCATCATCAAGTCCGTTAAACCGGACATCTGCCGTGTTAATTCCACGACAGTTGGCGCCCACCGTGGGGCCTGCGCACGATGGTTTCGATTTCTTGAAGGGTAGCCTTGAAGGGCTTAAGGGTTACACGGTCGGTCGGATGACCAAGAGTCGCTGCGGCCGGATCTACATCGACGACGCGGGCTGGGGACCGGAGGCCAATTCAATCGAATACGGGTACCGGGTTCCCTTCGGCGCCATCCACGTCTTCATTGGCAAGATTGGCGAACCGGGACCTGAGTCGGACATCTTCCCCAACATCGTCGAGCCGGCTCAGCGCACGAGATCGGCCCGGATTCAGCCCGCCATGAAGCACGTTTTCGTTGGAGCAGTTCACGGGGTCCAAGCCTGGGACGGATCAGAGTCCGGTGGCGAGACAGTTATCTATTCCGACGATGAATCTTCATCCGGAGAGACTGAGTCTTTGTATCAGTTGCGGGACGGCCGGTCTGAGGGTGAGTCCGACGGAGACAGTATTCCGGGCCCCTTCGACCCGCCAAACCGGGTGGCTGTCTTTATGGCCGGTTCACAACCTACGCAGCAGTCCACGGTGAGCGGGGCGACAGCAGAAGCTGGTGTAGGGGAGAGCGGCTCGGCCCTCTCGCCCTCCGACGCTCTATCCACCTTAGTCGAGGAGTTTACAAACCAGGCCATGGCAGAGGTGGCTCCAGCAGACAAGGCGCAACACGATGCAGAGTTACTTCAGCTGAAAAATCGGATTGAGCAAGCAAGAGAAGATCTGAAAACAGAAAAAGCTATGATAGCAATGAGGCAAGCAGAGCTGGAGGCTCAGACTTTTCAGTTGAGGTTGGAGCAAGCCTCTATGCAGGGAGTAAGGAGTCGGAAGTACCAGTCTCGTCTACCGCCGGTTTATGAGGCGGCGAATCTTTTCAGGACACCGGGAGCAGGAACCAACAATGATCCAGCGGGAAACCGGAGGGCCGATCCGCCAAGGAGAGATGAGACGGTTCAGCAGCCTACGGCGGAGCAAGATCGGCGAGTCACGTCTGCGCCTCACGTCCCAACCCCTCCGTGTCATTATTCAAACCCCTTGGATAATATTGTTGCTGCTGCCTCGCGCCTGGCCACTTTACCCATTGAGGGGACATCCCCCGTGGCGTTGGAAGCGCGCATAGTCAAGGATCTGCTTAACACAGCGTTAACACAACAGCAAGCATATTCTTATACCAGGGAAAGGCTCCATTCAACACCACGTCACAGCCGGAGTTACACTAGGCATTGGGAGGAACCAGAAGTGTCTAGTAGTGAACGCAGGTGACACCGTCACATGCAGAATAATCCGGCGGGCGCAGATGCACAAGTTCAGGATGCAAACCGAGTTAGATCGGTGGCCCGTGAGGAGAATCGTCAAACGACGCCGGTTCACACAGCCACAGCCGAGACAGGAGTCACAATGAGTTCCTTTGGGGTGCCATGTCTTATCCTCGCTTTAGAGAGTGTGAAGTTGCCCAAGGATTTCAAAGGTCCGCGTAAAGTTCCTAATTACACAGCAGATCTGGCTCCGGAAGCTTGGGTTGAAAGTTACGAGATGGCCATGGAGATGCTGGATGTAGATGAAGCGGCTTGCGCAAAATACTTTACCATGATGCTTGAGGGAACAGCCCGGACCTGGCTAAAAGGTTTACCCCTTAATTCTATCGGTTCATGGGGAGAGCTACGTCGCCAGTTTATCAAAAATTTTAAGGATACATGCAAGCAGCCGATGTCAATAGTGGATCTAGCAGCTTGTGTGCAAGGAGAACATGAGTCTACAAGTGCATGGGTGCGGCGAGTGTCAGAGATCTTGCATTCTTCGAACGGTATAAATCCCAGTACGACAATAGTGACACTGGAAAACAATTGCCGGTTTGAGTCTCTAAAGTTAAAACTAGGATGGCTTAAACGGGATTGTAATGATATGGGAACTCTCATGAGTGCTCTAGTGAAGTATGGGGACTCCGACAACAATAAGTATCCAGAAGCAGAGGGAGACAAGGCTGGAAAGGTCAATAAGCCTGGTAAACCGGCACAGGTTAATCCGGCTGGTACCAGTTTCTTAGGCAAGAGAAAAGCAGAGGGCGGTTCTGATTTCGTGGCCAATACCCAAGTTCAAGGGGGTTTTCAGTGCAATAAAGGCAAACCGCCTCCACAAACCGGCGGAGGGGATGTTAGTTGGGACCAGGAGTTAAGTCAGCCTTGTCCGAAGCATAGCACAAGGGAGCGACCAGCAAAACACACCATAGGAGAATGCAGGCCCTTGATGGAAGCCATAATGGGCCGCTTCAACTCTAGTAACAGGCCTCCAAACGGCGGTTCATGCCCGGGGTTCTACGGTCCGGGTCACCAGGGGAACAGCTCCGGATCAGGATATCACGGCAACAGCAATGGTTATCATAATCGGGGCAATAATCAATATGGTCAAGGTGGTTATAATAACCAGGGTAATCCGCCGCATGGTCAAGGTGGTTACAATAACCAAGGCAGCCAACAGTAGGGCCAAGGTAATCACAATAACCAGGGTAATCAGCAGCGTCAGCAACAGCAGCAGCAATCCGGATATCAGAATAATCCGAAGGAGTTGAGTAGTGGGCAATATCATGTGTTCACCACGAGTTTGTGTAAACGAGATCAAAAAATTGTAAAGTGGACAGTCCACGCGGTTGAACCGGCGACGCCGCAATTCCTGCGCTGGTCAGAGCAGCCCATTGTATGGAGCAGGGAGGATCACCCGATGCAGGTGGATAATCCGGGCCATTTGGCCTTGGTGGTAGCACCCCAGGTGGGTGGTTATAAGTTCACTAAAGTTCTTATGGACGGCGGCAGCAGCATCAATATCTTGTATTATGAGACCTTCCGTCGAATGGGCTTGACGGATAAGAAGCTAAGGCAGTCAAACACGATGTTCCATGGGGTGGTTCCAGGTAAGTCAGCTTACCCAGTTGGGAAAATTGACTCAGAAGTTACCTTTGGAGATGAGCATGATTCCAGGTCAGAGATGATAACTTTCGAAGTCGTCAAGATCCGGAGCCCTAATCACGCTCTATTCGGGAGGACGGTTTATGCCAAGTTTATGGCTAGGCCGTGTTATGTTTATCTGCAGCTCAAGATGCCGGGTCATAAAGGCACGATCACGGTTCATGGAAGTCGCAAGATAGCATTGGAGTGTGAAGAGGGAGACGCTGCTTACGCGGAGGCAGTATGTGCCACAGAAGAGTTGAAGTTTTATAAGGATAATGTTGATCCGGCAGATATGACCCCATTGAAGAATCCAACTACAGAGCAAGATCCGGCGTTGAAATTTAAATCGGCGGAGGAGACCAAGCAAGTTGATTTTGTGCCAGGCGATTCATCCAAGCAGTTCACGATCAGCGCTAACCTTGATCCCAAATAGGAAAGCGCGCTCATCGAGTTCATCCGTGGGAACCGGGATATCTTTGCATGGAAACCTTCTGACATGCCAGGTATACTGAGGGAACTCGCTGAGCACAGTCTTAATATTGATCCGAAGTTTAAACCGGTCAAGCAGTATCTGCGCCGCTTCAAGGAAGAAAGGCGCAAGGCTATAGGAGAGGAGGTGGCCAGACTTTTGGCTATAGGGTTCATAGTGGAAGTTTTTCACCCAGAGTGGTTGGCTAATCCGGTGCTAGTGCTAAAGAAGAATGGAAAATGGAGAATGTGTGTGGACTACACAGACCTCAATAAAGCTTGTCCAACGGATCCTTTTGCTCTCCCTCACATTGATCAGATCATCGATGCTATAGCGGGATGTGAGCGGCTAAGTTTTTTGGATGCATACTCAGGATATCACCAGATCAAGATGGCAGTTAAGGACCAAGAGAAGACATCTTTCATAACTCCTTTTGGTGCTTTTTTATATGTATCTATGCCTTTTGGGCTCAAGAGTGCCCAAGCAACTTATCAGCGTTGCGTACAGAACTGTCTTAAGGGGCAGATAGGAAGAAATGTTCATGCCTATGTGGATGATATCGTGGTGAAGTCAAGGAAGGAAGAGACACTGATAGAGGACCTCAAGGATACCTTTGACAATCTTCGGACCTATAAGATGATGCTTAATCCGGAGAAGTGTGCTTTTGGTGTTCCGGCAGGCAAGCTCCTTGGGTTTTTGGTGTCAAACAGAGGAATAGAAGCTAATCCAGAGAAGATCAAGGCAATCACATCTTTAACAAAACCGGCTTGCATTAATGATGTTCAGCGTATCGCTGGCCGGATCACAGCATTGAGCCGGTTCATTAGCCGTTTGGGGGAGAAGGCGATTCCGCTTTATCAGATGCTGAGAAAGACGGATCGGTTTATATGGAGTGATGAGGCAAATACTGCGTTTGAGGATTTGAAGCGACAGCTAGCGAGGCCACCAGTCCTGGCTGCCCCTGTTGATAATGAGCCTTTGTTGTTATATGTCGCCGCCAACGCACGGGCAGTTAGTGTGGCAATCGTGGTTGAACGCAAGGAAGCAGGGAAGGAATATCCGGTTCAGCGTCCAGTTTTTACGTGAGTGAAGTGCTCATTGAGTCTAAGCAGAGGTACCCACATTGGCAGAAGCTGGTGTATGGTGTGTTCATGGCAAACCGGAAGTTGAAGCACTATTTCCAAGGCCATCCAATAACTGTTGTTAGTTCAGCACCATTGGGGGACATAATCCAGAACAGGGAAGCTACGGGTAGAGTGGCGAAGTGGGCTATTGAGCTCAGCCCACATGAGTTGAAATATGTGCCACGCACCGCCATCAAATCTCAGGCATTGGTGGATTTCATCAATGATTGGACAGAACTGCAAACACCAGAGGAGAAGCCGGATCTTACATACTGGACGGTTCACTTTGACGGTTCAAGACAGTTAGAAGGCTCGGGGGCTGGAGTTGTTTTAACTTCCCCGCGAGGCGATAAGTTTTGTTACGTCCTCCGTTTATTGTTTCCTTGTACTAATAATGCAGCGGAATATGAAGCGTTACTTCATGGCTTACGGATGGCAAAGGAGATGAACTTGAGCCGGGTCAAGTGCTTCGACGATTCAGATTTGGTGGCACAGCAAGTTTCACGCAAATGGGATTCGAGAGATCCTCTCATGGCAGCTTACAGACAAGAAGTGGAAGCAGTTGCTGGATATTTCAAAGGGTATCAAGTGGACCACATAGACCGATGAAGGAATGAAGCGGCTGATGCTTTAAGCCGGCTGGGTTCTCAGTGTAAACCGGTACCACCAAATACTTTTTTGGATGAGTTGCACAGTCCATCAGTACAAGTACCATCAGAGGAAGACCTGGCTGTTCCTGATCCAGAGGCACAGCTTGTTGCGGCACTTCATGTTATTCCAGATTGGACGCTGCCTATTTGGCGTATCTCAGCCGAGGAGAGCTACCGGACGACGAGATAGCGGCTCGACAGATAGTCCGGCGTTCTAAGTCCATGACAATTGCAAACGGGGAGCTTCATCATCGCAGCGTTTCTGGAGCATTTCAGCGGTGTGTATCAGCTGAGGAAGGTTGTGATATTCTTCGCGAGATCCATGAAGGGGATTGTGGTCATCATGCCGGTTCAAAATCATTGGTGTCTAAAGCTTTTCGACATGGGTTCTATTGGTTGACAGCTCATGCTGATGCGGCGGATCTAGTCCGGAAGTGTGATGCTTGTCAGAAGTTTTCGCGGCGAGCTCTTGTTCCGGCACAGGAGCTCCGGATGATACCAATAACCTGGCCGTTTGCAACTTGGGGGCTTGATATGGTTGGACCCTTTAAGCCATCCCAAGATCAGAAAACTCATTTGCTGGTGGCGGTGGATAAGTTTACAAAGTGGATTGAGGCATAGCCTGTGAGCAAGTGTGATGCGGCCACAACAGTCAAATTCATCAAAAAGGTAATTTTCCGGTTTGGCTTTCCACACAGCATCATCACACACAACGGCACAAATTTATCTAAAGGAGAGATGGAAGAATTTTGTCAAAGAGAGCATATTCGCCTGGATGTGTCTTCCGTAGCGCACCCTCAATCCAATGGTCAAGCTGAAAGAGCAAACCAGGAGATTTTTCGAGGTATCAAGCCCCGGCTTATGACTCCCTTGCAAAGAACCCCGAGATGTTGGGTTGAGGAGTTACCGTCTGTCCTTTGGAGTATCAACACTACACCAAACCGGTCCACAGGTTACACACCTTTCTTTATGGTATATGGTGCTGAAGCCGTCATGATTCACCAAGGCTGACAGCCTATGTTGAAGCGGCCAATGAGCAGGCGAGACAAGACAGTTTAGACCGGCTGGATGAAGAGCGTGATATAGCAGCAGCACGGTCTGCTATTTATCAACAAGACTTGCGCAGATATCACAGCCGCCGGGTCAAGATCAGGACATTCCAGGAGGGAGACTTAGTACTCCGGCTCATTCAAGATCAAACAGACATGCACAAGCTATCCCCGCCTTGGGAAGGGCCCTTTGTGGTCAGCAAGAATCTACACAACGGTTCATATTACTTGGTGGACGTTCGAGAACACAAGGACTCACGGACATCGGAAGAAGAAACGAAGAGGCCGTGGAACATCGCCCTCTTACGGCCCTACTATACCTGAGCCATGAGCTCCACTCTATCCTATGTATATATTATATTTATTTTATGAATAAACCGGCACCCTCGATAAATCGGGGGCTCCGCCTTTTTTCCAATACAAATGTCTTATGGGGGCAACCATACATGTATTATCATATGTCATATTTCAAACAAATCGATCGGTTTAAACTGATTTTGTAGAGCATATGCACTCATGAGCAATAGTTCACTGAAGAGCTTTTTTCAAAGCATAAGGTCGTATCAGGATCAAAGAGGACAATTCATAGAGGCCCTCTGGATGGTAAGCTATCCAGTGATTGGCTAAAGTTTTTCCTATGGTTCTACGGGAACCATAGAGGCCCACTGGATGGTAAGCCATCCAGTGATTGGCTAAAGTTTTTCCTATGGTTCTATGGAACCATAGAGGCCCTCTGGATGGTAAGCCCATTCCAGTGATTGGCTAAAAAATTTCCTATGGTTCTATGGAATCATAGAGGCCCTCTGGATGGTAAGCCCATTCCAGTGATTGGCTAAAGTTTTTCCTATGGTTCTATGGAATCATAGAGGCCCTCTGGATGGTAAGCCCATTCCAGTGATTGGCTAAAGTTTTTCCTATGGTTCTACAGGAACCATAGAGGCCCTCTGGATGGTAAGCCCATTCCAGTGATTGGCTAAAGTTTTTCCTATGGTTCCTATGGATGGTACCCGCATCCATCGACCGGCCCTCTGGATGGTAAGCTCATTCCATTGATTGGTTGAACCTTGCTTTGAGCCTGGCAGCTCGTAAAAAGCCTCGACTACATAGGTTTTTATTTGCAAATTTGCATTTCTGGTCTTTATGTTTTACGGTTCTTTAATCCGGAGTGGGACAATTCAAGAAGTTCACCACGTATCTACAAAGTTAAAAGTCTGGGTCATGAATACCAGCATGAGATAAACCGGTGTTCATTATAACACCGGATCATCCATCAGGCAAAAGCCAAGTATAAGCTATAAATTTCTGGACAAAGTTTCAGCGTGATATAAACCGGTGTCTTTTATCAAACCCGGGATTATTATTGGGTCTATCAAGGTTTCCATCAGGAAATTTTAAATTCTACCGGATAAAGAGTATTGAGCATACTTGATCTCAGGTATAAAGTTATTTCTGATATAAGTATACACTTGTTTGATATATTATGAGAATAATTTAATGGGTCCAGTGGTAAAACCGTTAGGACATATTTTCAGTATTGTCTATGCAGGAACAGATGATATGCAGGATATGCCATGTTAGACCAAATTGAAATCGGTAATGTTAAAGCAAAAGGCCGGAGTATCCGGATTAAAGCGGACAATGTTTTCAGCTATCCTATTACAAGGCATAGAAAGCCTGACGGATTAAAAATTGTTCGGTAAAATAAGACTGTGACTACAAAGATATGCTATGAACTACGCTCCCTCCTGCTGCGACGGCTGGGTATCAACTTGGTCCGGAGTCTCCTCCTCTTCTTGAAGCGGCTGGAAGTCAGGGATGCACCAATCGATTTTCGTTAAAGCACGAAAGTACATCTCTTCATTGATGAGTTCAGACGGGTCGATATCTGGGGCGAAGGTATGA
>LR738715.1:309898143-309911372 GCA_902687465.1 Secale cereale | reverse complement strand
AAATTTCTGGACAAAGTTTCAGCGTGATATAAACCGGTGTCTTTTATCAAACCCGGGATTATTATTGGGTCTATCAAGGTTTCCATCAGGAAATTTTAAATTCTACCGGATAAAGAGTATTGAGCATACTTGATCTCAGGTATAAAGTTATTTCTGATATAAGTATACACTTGTTTGATATATTATGAGAACAATTTAATGGGTCCAGTGGTAAAACCGTTAGGACATATTTTCAGTATTGTCTATGCAGGAACAGATGATATGCAGGATATGCCATGTTAGACCAAATTGAAATCGGTAATGTTAAAGCAAAAGGCCGGAGTATCCGGATTAAAGCGGACAATGTTTTCAGCTATCCTATTACAAGGCATAGAAAGCCTGACGGATTAAAAATTGTTCGGTAAAATAAGACTGCGACTACAAAGATATGCTATGAACTACGCTCCCTCCTGCTGCGACGGCTGGGTATCAACTTGGTCCGGAGTCTCCTCCTCTTCTTGAAGCGGCTGGAAGTCAGGGATGCACCAATCGATTTTCGTTAAAGCACGAAAGTACATCTCTTCATTGATGAGTTCAGACGGGTCGATATCTGGGGCGAAGGTATGAGGGCGTACTGGTGGGATTAGATTGACGGTATTATAAACCGGCCGCTCCACCCGCTCGTTCTGTAAATCATACCCCAGATGATACCTGGATAAATCTGATTCGGCCGCAAGTTTGCTGGCGAGAGGACGCATCTCCTTCGTCAAGGCATGGAGATCCTTTGCAGTAAAAACTGATCCGTCTTCTTTAGTGTCAGGATACCCACTCATGGCTTCTTCCGGATCAATATCTGGGACCCAAGCCTTAGCTCTGGTCAGCGCCATGAGAGAACCGGCTCGAGCAGCAGATTTTTTCACTTCCTCTAAGCGCACCGGCAAGACAAACAGCTTCTCTAATGTGCCTTGGATAGTAGTTGGGGCCGGTTTATTGAAAGATGTTGCACTTATGATCCTTTGAGCGCCGGAATACAGCTGCTCAACCAAAGTATAACACGCCTTGAGTTTTTTCGTAAGTCATCCCCAAGATGGGTGACACGGTGCCCTGCATATGATTATCACAGTTAAACCGGAACGGATTGAAGATCGCAAGAATGGAAGCAGGAATATAGATTAAGTACTTACCAAAGACAGCAGAAGTCATCAATTCTATTTGCCGCTTTAAACCGGTTAACTCTTCAGTCACCGGATTAAGGGCTTCTTCAGCATCCTTAGCCCTTTTTTCTAAATCCTTCTTCTGAACTTCAAAGGAGGTCCGTTCCTCTTCAAAGAATTTCTTCAGCTGTTCAGCAGTCTTTAAGCTCAGCACCAAGTCTTTTTTGGCCTTAGAAGCAGCAGACTCCATTTCAGCAAGTCTGTTCCGGAGTTCAGTAATTTCTTCTGCCCTCCGGTTCAAATCAGCCTGCAAGGAAAATCAAAGTGGGAAGAAAAAAAGTCAGACAAGTCTCAAGCACACAAACAAGTTGTCTACTTGACACTTGGGGGCTAATGGGCAGTTGAAGCAGTAAGCAGTAGCAATTCAAAGACAAAGTCTCAAGCACACAAGCAAGTTGTCTACTTGACACTTGGGGGCTAATGGATAATTGAAGTATCAAAGGAAAAGTCAGGCAAGTCCCAGGCACATAAACCAAGTTATGCCCCTGGCACTTGGGGGCTAATGTAAGATCATTTGATTAATCAGGAAGTACCGGTTCACTTTCTAAACATAGCTAAACCGGAACTTGGGGGCTGATATGGTATAGACAGAAGTACATTGAAAGTCAAAAGAGAATGTAAAGGATTACCTCATACTTGTCCTTCATCATGTTAATTAAGCCTGCTTCATAGTCCCCACCAGTGTGGAGCCGGTTCAAGTACCCGGAATAGAGCTCCTGGGCACTCATGTCAGCAAAGCTAGACAGCTCGGTACTCCATTTACCCTTTTCTTGATGCAGCTTCTCTGCTTTAGCCGTGTGTTTGGCTAAGACAGTGGGCTCAGCAGGAGCGGTGTAAGCAGTGTGAGTTATTTCAACCTCCGGAGAAGCAGTTGTTGGTGGTGGGGTCGCAGTATGAACCGGGCTAGCAGGAGCCGGACTAGTCCGAGGAGGATTGGCCCGGGCAGAACTCGCCGGTTCAGTGACGTTCTCGATGTTGGGAGTTTCAAGTTCAGTAGTATGATCCGTAGGAGCAGGATCTTCAAGTGGAATTGTGGGTTCGCCTTCCAGAGGGATAGTTGAGTCCGGATCAGCCGCCGGATCATCAACGGCAGTCTCAGCAGTTGGTTGGTTGGCTTTCGGTTTTTTGCTAGGCTTTGGCTTGCTGAAGGAAGTTGGAAAAACAAGTTAGAACTGTAAAGCAAAGTGCAATCATAAACCGGATAAATTAAAAGACTTACCCTGGGACAGTTTTCAGGGGTGGAAGTTGTGTGGCAGTTGATTCACCGGAAGAAGATAACGGAGTATCCTGATAATTAGGGTCAGACGGTTTAAGAGGTTTGCGTATAAGCCCGGCCTTGGGATGAAGGAGGGTTGGAGAGAGTATAACCTCAGAGCGGCGCCTACGAGCCGGAGTAAGAGATATTCCGGATGATTCCACTGCAAGACCGCTATGGCGAGTGGTCCGGCGAAGGGCTTCATGTTGCTGTTTCTTCAAAAGAAAATTGGGATCAATTGAGCATAAGGGTGAGAAAACTGATATTTCTGGACTGTCCGACGACTTTTTTGTGGAAGTGGTTCTGAATCGGAAGAAAGGATAGTTACCTCGATTTCGGCCGGTTTATCTCCTTCAGCCAACTCCTGTGAAAAGTTACCATTAAATATAGATATGGGTAAAAGTGAACAAGTCAAAACCGGATTAACTCATACCTCAGAGTCCGGATCGTCATCCTCAGCATGAGAACCGGAGCCACCAGCCGTTTTTCTCTTCTTGGTAGCGAAAGCTTTCCGGCGTGGCTGTTTTCCGGCCTTCTCCTGAGGTTTTCTCTTCCAAAAGGGATCATCAGCCTGTTCAAAAGGAGAAAGATAATTGAAAGAACGATTCAAAGGAATGGATTACAAACACATGACAGAGAGTAAGACTTACTGCGGGCAGTTGTTTTTCCTGTAGTACAGAGCCAACCCGGTTTGGCTGCATTCGTCTAAGGAGACATTGAGCATTTTCTTGGCCGATTCAATAACTTCCAACTCGGAAAGTTTTTCCTTGGAAAACCGTTGAGGATCATCCGGTTTACCAAAATATCTACACATCAAGCTTGGACGCCGGCTCAAAGGAAGGATACTCCAAGAGAGCCAGCAGCGCGTAAAATCCACTCCGGTTAAACCATTGGCCATAAAGGCCTTTAGCCTGGCAAGCTGAGAAGCAAACCGGGGCCGCCCTGAGGAGCTGAGGCACTGCGGTAAAGGGTGGTCCTCCGGAAGACGGTGCTCGCGATAACCCGGCAGTGGGTTTTCCCCTTCAGGTGAAGTGTTAATACAATAAAACCAAGATTTGTTCCACTCCTTGGGGTGCGTATGGAGAGCGGCATGAGGAAAGACTGCGTCTCTCCTTTTCTGAATACTGACCCCGCCCAGTTCTTGATGAGGTCCGCTGGTGAACTCAGTGCGCCGGTTCAGGTGAAAGAAGTCCCGGAACAGATCGACAGACGACTCTTCTTGCAAGTACACCTCAGAGAAAACTTGAAAATCACAGACGTTGGAAACAGAATTGGGACCTATGTCCTGAGGGTGAAGTTGGAAGGCGGCAAGCACATCCCGGAAGAACTTTGAACCGGGAGGAGTAAAGCCTCGAGCAATGTGATCAAAAAAGACAATAATTTCCCCCTCTTTGGGAGTAGGAGGACATTCATCTCCTGGAGCCCGCCACTTCAAAACGGATTGAGGGCCTAAAGTGCCGATTGACGCAACCTTGGCTAAATCTTCTTCCGTAATAATGGAAGGAACCCAGTTGCAAGAGACAAACTGTTTGGCCATAGCAACAGAAGAGCAAGTGCTGAAAGGGTAAGGTGTAAAACCGGATTATTCGAGTACAGTGGCATAAACCGGAAGACATATGCAAGGATCACGCTACGGTTTAGACAAGGGACTAATGATATGGCTAGCCCGGCAATAAACAGGGAACTGTGTTACTACCGGTTCATGATAACAAAAGAGAAAGAACTAAACCGTCGCGTTCGTCTTTGAAATTTTTACAGAAGCAGTGTATGACAGTTTAAACCGGAGCATACTTAATAGATCTACAAAGGAGAAGAAACAGGTTTTCACAGACAGCTAAAGTAGAACAGATCTGAGCACCCAAGAAAAAGAAAAACAAATGCAAGGACATTACGGGAAGAACTACAAGGGTCCTATACAGAGCGGATAAATCTACAGGTTGAATATAAATGACGAGATCTAAAGCATACCGCAGCGGAATAGAGGCAAGTTTTAAAAGCAAGATCCAAAGGTAAAAATTACTGAGAACTTGGTGCCTACGATGAACAAGATGAAGCTTTCACTGAGGTTTTAATGGCAGAGGTGCAAGAAGAGCTTTATAGTTTTAGATCTACGGCGAAGAAGATGAAGTACCTGAGAAGTGGCGGCGGAGTTTTCTCTGGTCACGCTCAGGTCGATGCAGCGGCCGGCAAAGACTTGAATTCGACGGACGACGGCGGCGATTCGAGCTCAAGGGCGACGACGGAGTCTTAAGTTCGGGCGACGGAGGAAGAAGAACGAACGGAGGGAGTGATAACCCTCAACCGTAAGGGATCGAGATAGTCTTCGCGGGTAAGAATAACCCAATTTATTGATTCGACACACAGGGAGCCAAAGAGTATTTATAAGCTTTAACAGTTGAGTTGTCAATTCAACTGCACCTGAAATATACTTACTTGCAACAAAAGATAAGTGGTAACAGTGATATGATAGTGATGATAGTAATAGTAAAAGTAAACAACAAAAGTAAATAGCAACAGTAGATAGCAAAGTAAATAGCAAAAGTAGCGACTAGTGACAAGCAGGGTTTAAAACACTGTAGGCTAGGGAGATGGATGGTTGGGCGCTACATGGATGAGATAGTTTTAACTTGGGGCACGACACACGGAAAAGTAATGATCATCTAGGCAAATATCAAACATTAGGCATGTATCCCGTAGGTAGTTGTACGTGCTTGCAATAAGAACTTGCACAACATCTTTTGTCCTACTATCCCGCTACGAACGGGGCCAAAAGGAACTTATGGATATTAAGGTGCTCCTGTCAAAGAGCACCGGAACAAAGCAATGAACTCAATGGATACATGTAATCCTCAAACTATGGACCATCACCTTTGGTGTCCCAACCTGTCACTTTTAGGATCGCCGGTTCCGGACTGTAACAGGTGCAAACAACTCATAGATAGGATCACGAACACAAATATGTTCATGCAAACACATATGGTTCAGATCTGAAATCATGGCACTCGGGCCCTAAGTGTCAAGCATTAAGAATAACAAGTTGAAGCAAAGATGATAAACACCATAGTAGATGATAGGCAACATGCCCCAACAATCTGATAAACTATTACATGATCTAACTCATCCAATCCCTACCATCCCCTTCGCCTACAGCGGGGGAATTACTCACACATGGAGGGAGAAGTCATGGAGGGATGATGGAGTGGTGATGATGATGATGATGGCGACGATCTCCCCTCTCCGGAGGCCAATTCAGCCTCCAGATTAGCCCTCCCGAGGAAGAACAGAGGGTGGCGGCGGCTCCGCGACGAAAAACAGCGAAAGAACTTCCGATCTGGGGTTTTTGCGTCGGGAGGAAAAATACGGGCTAAAGTAGGGCACCAGGGGCGTGGGACCTGCCCAGACGCCCCCCGGCGCGGCCCAGGGGGGGGGGCGCCCATAGGGCGCCTGGGCACCCCCTGGCCCCCCTCTGGCCCCACTTCTGGTTCCCGGTTCCTTCGGGTGCGTGGATTTTCTGTGAATTTTCGTGGATTTTTCTGAGGTACCTAAAAATCCGTTTTCCTGCACACAAATAAACCATAGAGGCAGCTCTGCTGAAAACAGCGTCAGTCCGGGTTAGTTTAGTCCAAATCATGCAAGAATGAGGCCAAAACAATATCAAAAGTGTTTGGAAAAGTAGATACGTTTGAGACGTATCAACTCCCCCAAGCTTAGCATATTGCTTGTCCTCAAGCAATTCAGTTCAACGAACTGGACGCGACAAAGAAAACTTTGACAAACTCTTTTGCTTCATTAGATGTATATAAGCATGTACTACGAAAAGAGTTTAGCGAGTATTGAAATAGTACTATGAGGACAATGCAAAGAGCAATCCTTCTTTCAAGTGACCAGTTACGAATACTTAAGGTAAATAATATATTACTGAAAATCAGGACAAGATTACATTGCACATAGCTTGAGCATATTAGGGTGGTATCTCGCTAGCCTCCATGAGTGAAGCAAAACATAAATGCAGAGACTCCTCCAGAGTTTTAAAGGAGACTAGAACTAAAAATTCCAGAATAAATCATATCACAAGTATGCAGAAGACAATGTAGTACTTTGGGACAATGCACATTACACTCAGAATGACAATTATGCTCTCCTAGTCGGTGCTTTGAAGAAAGAAGGTGAGACTCTCGAACCGTGGCTTTTATTGGCAAGGTTGAAAACCCGTGGTTGGAAACGAAAACTAAACATGTACCAGAGCTCTTGGTTTAAAAAAAACAGAAGTAAACATGTTTTGAGAAATGCATATTTCATCAACGAATGCTAGCAGATAACTCAATCACCTTTTAAGTGGACAAGTCTCGAAGAACGGCTCCCGCATGAGGACGATCACATCCTCTTAATCTCCTTTGTTTATCACTGCCAAAGTTTTCTGATTCCTCATGAACAAAGCGTGAAGGAGGGTTTGTTTGTTATATTATCTTTTTGAGCCGGGCGCACTCAATGCCAGTTCTATTTCACATTAGGGGTTTGCACATTATACATGCAATCCAGGGATGAAACTTGTCCAACTTAAAAAGATCATGAATTAACTACTACTTCTTCATGAGCTAAAACATAGGCACAAAAAGGAGATGCTTTTGATTAGTTTCGAGATGGTACATGGAAGTCTTCGTTAGGGATGGCAGGTAAATACCATCTATAGGAAGGTATGGTGGAATCATATGGCATAACTGGTTTAAAGGGTTTGGATGCACAAGCAGTCATTCCGCTTAGTACAGGTGGAGGTTTAGCAAAAGACTGGGAAGCGACCAACTAGAGAGCAATAACGGTCACAATCATGCAGAGCGACAAAGCAACATTGAATCGGGCATGAAAGTGATATAACTATTCTAAAACTCAAAGATCATCAAGGCAAAGTAGACTTTTTAGTCTTAAACATGTGTAAGCATGTGCCAAGTCAATCCAAAAATTCTCTAAAGGGAAATACCACCTTAGTATACCAGACTATGAGCAGTGCAAGGAAAGCATGAACCACCGAAGAGCATTGCAAACATAGCACTATGTCGCTACAAGCTGGTCTCTAGATCATAAGTACATGCATATGTACAAAAGTAGGAAAAAATAAGAGTTCATACCGGTCTTCCTTGTTGCTTCCTTTCAGTCCGATCTTCGTCATTACTGCTTGTCACTTGCACGATCGAACGTAGGAAATATAATCAAATGCCATCACGGATTCGAGCTGATCTCTGAAAACAAAGCAAACTAAAGAGAGAAAGGAAATCTTTTTGGTTTTTTCAAAGGTTGAAAAAAAAGCAAAAGAAAGATAAAATCTTTTTGTTGTTTTTGCAAAGAGAGAAAGGAAGAAGAATGGGCAAAAACTTCGAAAAGATCAAAGTGAATAAAACGGATAATACAATGGGAAAGTGAGAAGGGCACGTACTCCCCCAAGCTTAGGCTTTTGGCCTAAGTTGGTAGCAGCTACTGCCCCCAGGAGCCTCCTGCTCCACGGGTATGGTGGTGAGTCCACGGGTCGTAGAAGGATGCCGCGCGTACACCGAACTCCTCGGAGTCTCCCACGAGGAAGGTTCCGAACGCCAAACAGAGGAAGACCCTTCACCAAACTCGGTGGCGGTCTCTTCCTGAAAATGTGGTATCTCATCGTGCCTCTCCTCTTCGGGCACAACCCCCTCCATGGGGTTATGAAACTGATGCTGGAACATGAACTCATCGAACTGAACAACATCAAAGGACCATCCGTTCCTGCGAGAAAAATCAAACAAAAGAGGTGCAGGTAGACGGATCTCGCGTTCCGCGGCAGTTCCGAAACGCAAGATATAGATAAGATTATTAAGTTCAAAACCCATGGTAACAAACTTATGCCTTTTCATAGCAGCAAGATCAAAGCTTAAATAAGTAAAAGGAGTATCATCAGGGTGTGGGGTGCCTCCAAGATGTTCTAAAATAAGTGTGGCGTAAACGCCACCATATAAGTCCCCCTTGTTACCGTTCATAGCAAGGCGTCGAGCAATTAAGGTACCCAGATTATAATCAGACCTCCCTGAGAGGGCTGCTGCCAGGATAGCAATATCCGGAGCAGAAATGCTGCTCATGTTGTCCCGAGCTAACACCCCTCTAGCAATATAATATGCAAAATACCTGAGGTGAGGAAATAAGATGCTGGAGATCTTCGACCGATGAATATCCCTCGTACCCATGCTGCAGAGAGAGTTGATGACGGTTTTCAGCTCGGAGGGATGAGTGGCCATCCTAGCCGTCCTCCCAACGTTCGGCACACCTATTATTTCACAAAAAATTCCCAAAGTCATGGTGATAAGATCATTATAAATTTTAAACTCAATAGCACCTGAATCAGGATTATATCTAAAACTGTTAATGAAATTGGAGGTGAGTTTTTGATACTGAGTAACACGGCTCGTGACGAGTCGTGTCAAACCTGCATTAGCACAAAGATTATAAAACTCATCCTTGATTCCCGCAGCTTCCATGAATTCATCACATGGAAACGTCATCGCACGTGCTGGACTTGTGTCTTCCAACAACTCCAGGGGCACATGATCTTCATTATAGCTCACCCTAGCAGTCGACGGTGAAGCTGCGGCTCTAGTAACTCGATCGGAGTGCGCGGGCCTCCTCTTCTCGAGCCACCCTTTTGCCCTTCCTAACAAACTCATTTCTGAAAAAAAAATTACAATTTACAAAAACGAGGATAAAAACAAAGTGAGCTAAGGCAAACTACTCAACTCACTTGCCCAAGGCATAAAGTTGCATCAAAACTTGGAAAATAACCTTCTACACATGCATGCAAGCTCATCTCTACAGCACCAAGAACTACTAAATACTCACAAATGAGGCCACCAATCAAAAATCTAATTGGAGGGGTGGAGGAGTCACATACCAGGGAGTATTTACTCAAAATTTCAGCTCAAATGATGGGCTGTAGAGAGAGAGATCGAAGAATCGCCCCCAAGAACAACAAGAACACAAGAGCAGCAGCAGAACTCGTGTTTTTGAAGAAAGAGAGAGAGGGAGGAAGAAGAAGTACCTGGAGGGGGGTCCCGTGGGCCCCAGGCGCCCTATGGGCGCGGCCAGGGGCTGGGCCGCGCCAGCTGGCCGCCTGGGCCACTGGTGGCCCCCCCTGGCTGGCCCCAGGCCCCTCTGGGTCTCTCCCAACGTGGAAATTTTTATTATAATTTTTCTGGAATTTTTCTGAAAACTTCACTGTTGAAATTTTTTCGAAGTTCAAAAATCTGCGAAATTCTCTGAAAACTTGAAGCAGTTAGTAGTATTGTGAAGCTTCAAAAACATAAATACTTGGTACAGCAAGTAGGACAAAACTAAAAACAAATGAAAATATAACAAGCTCAACTTTTTGTCCATATAAAACATATTTGTTAATAAGGTTGATCAAGTCTTACCAGCAAACAGGCGATATATAAAGCAAAAAGTCTCACCTCTCACGAAGTAATCACTGAATCTTTACCTTGATGGACATTGTCCCTATCATGATAGTTTTGTATTTGTGAGGCACATGTAGTGGACAATCCCATTCTCCAATCTTCACGGTCTCGATATTCTCTATAGACTTGAGGGCATGCCTCCTGTCGGTCTTCTTTGGAAAATATACCGTGTGTTCTTTATCATTCACATGAAAAGTAACCTTCCCTTTATTGCAATCAATAATAGCACCTGCGGTGTTAAGGAAAGGTCTACCAAGAATAATGGACATGCTCCCATCCTCGGGCATGTCAAGCACAACAAAATCAGTAAGAATTAAGCAATTAGCAACTTCAACTGGAACATCCTCAGAAATACCTATCGGAACAGCGGTTGACTTGTCAGCCATCTGAAGGGAGATATCTGTAGGAATTAGTTTTTCTAAACAAAGCCTCTCGTATAGAGAGAGAGGCATAACACTCACTCCTGCCCCAAGATCACATAAAGCAGTTTTGACATAATTATTCTTTATGGAGCAAGGAATGGTGGGTATACCTGGATCACCGAGCTTCTCAGGAATCTTTCCACTGAAAGAATAGTTAGCAAGCATAGTATATATTGCATCATTAGGAACTTTTATTTTATTAGTGACAATATCTTTCATATATTTTGAATAAGGAAGTAACTTAATAGCATCAGTCAAAGGTATCTGAAGAAAAAGAGGTTTAATCCACTCACAAAACTTATTATAATGCTCTTCTTCTTTGGATTTGATGGACTTACCTGGAAAGGGCATGGGTTTCTGTACCCATGGTTCTCTTTCCTTCCCATGTTTTCTTGCGATGAAGTCTTCTTTAGTGTACCTCTTACATTTGTCAGGTGCTTCTTCTTCTCGAACTTCAGGCGTATCATTTTTCTCATTATTATTACCTTCAGGTTCAGCACCGTCTTCTTTCTCAGCATCGGAGATAGATACACTGTTGGGATCAATAGCTGGTTCTTCATCTGCAATAGGATCATTAGAATTGTCAGTCTCCTTATGTTTCTTCGTTTTCTTTGGAGAGCCAACAATTTATTCTTCCTGTATTTGAGAATCCTGCTCGATTCTCTTCGGATGCCCCTCTGGATAAAGAGGATCTTGAGTGCTAGTTCCTCCTCGGGTCTTAATTCCGAAAGCCTGCAAATTATCTTGTTTGGCATTGTTAGCAAGCAAATCTCTTTGCACATTAGAAATTTGATCAAGCTGAGTTTGAACCATATGAAAATGCTTCACAAGACACTGAACATCATTAACTGTTCTATCTAGAACATCAAGCTGACTTTCTATCCTCTCATTAAAATGATTTTGTTTCATAATAAAATTATCAAACTCATCTAAACATTGGTCAGGAGGCTTACCATGAGGGATGTCACTTGCGTTGAAATCTAACATAGGAGGGTGAGTGGTAGGCTCACACAGCTTCTCAATAGGGGGTAGATTCTTCACGTCTTCAGTTTTAATACCTTTCTCTTTAATAGACTTCTTTGCTTCTCGCATATCCTCGGGGCTCAGAACAAACATGCCCCTCTTCTTTGTTGGTGGAGGTGGTTCAGGGACGGACCAATCTTCATGATTTTTGGCAATCCTGCCCATTAAGTCTTCCGCATCGTCCGGTGTTCTTTTCCTGAAAACACAACCAGCACAACTGTCCAAATAGGACCTGGATTCATCAGTTAGACCAGCATAGAATATATCGATTAATTCATTCTTAGGGATTTCATGTCCTGGTCTAGCCCGAATCAGACCGCAGTACCTCCCCCAAGCTTTAGGGAGGGACTCATCCTGCAACTGTTTAAAGTTATAAAATCTTTGTAAAGCAGCATGTTGCATGTGAGCAGGAAAGTACTTATCAACAAAAGAGTGAGCTAAATCCTGAGGACTCTTAATAGAACCGCATGGGAGTGAATCATACCATGCTTTAGCACCTTCCTTCAACGAGAAAGGAAGAAGCTTGGTCACATAAAAGTATCGTATCTTCTCATCTGTGGTAAACAGGCTACCCAACTCACCGAGTTTAGTCAGGTGTGCAATAGCATCATCATTTTCTCTGCCATAAAAGGGGTCAGCTTCAACCATAGGTATAAGTGAAAGATCAACAGAGAAATCATAATCAGGATCATCAATGCATATAGGGGATGTAGCAAATTCAGGAGTAGGAACGGTTTTGTTCTTCAAAGAGTGTTTTTCAAATATTTTCTTAATAACTTCAGGGTCAGAGCCAGCAAACTCTGTCAGTTCCCTGCATAGATCTTCATCAAGCATATAGTAATCATCATCAAGGAGCCTCTCTTTGAGTTTACTCAAATCAGGATAATCATAAGTTTCACCAATAGGGTAGCGAGCAACAGGAAGTTCAATTCCATATTTTTCAGCAGCAGCAGCAATTTGTTTCTCAAGAGCATAACCAAGCAAACTAATATCATCATCAAAAGTAGTAGAAGCATCATCAAGAGTATCAGACATAGTAACAGATTCAGTAGGAGCATCATGTGGTGGTGGTGAGGCAAACTTACTCATAACGGAAGGTGAATCAAGTGTAGCACTAGTGCTCAGAGCAGTACCTCTTCTTGTAGTAGATAGTAAGATAGGAACCTTGGGGTCTCCTTTCTTATCCATAGTGAATAAAGTGTAGCAGGTAGGATACCTCAAGTAGACTTGTAAATATTGCTATGGTCCCCGGCAATGGCGCCAGAAAACGGTACTTGATAACCCTCAACCGTAAGGGATCAAGATAGTCTTCGCGGGTAAGAATAACCCAATTTATTGATTCGACACACGGGGAGCCAAAGAGTATTTATAAGCTTTAACAGTTGAGTTGTCAATTCAACCGCACCTGAAATATACTTACTTGCAACAAAAGATAAGTGGTAACAGTGATATGATAGTGATGATAGTAATAGTAAAAGTAAACAGCAAAAGTAAATAGCAACAGTAGATAGCAAAGTAAATAGCAAAAGTAGCGACTAGTGACAAGCAGGGTTTAAAACACTGTAGGCTAGGGAGATGGATGGTTGGGCGCTGCATGGATGAGATAGTTTTCACTTGGGGCACGACACACGGAAAAGTAATGATCATCTAGGCAAATATCAAACATTAGGCATGTATCCCGTAGGTAGTTGTACGTGCTTGCAATAAGAACTTGCACAACATCTTTTGTCCTACCATCCCGCTATGAACGGGGCCAAAAGGAACTTATGGATATTAAGGTGCTCCTGTCAAAGAGCACCGGAACAAAGCAATGAACTCAATGGATACATGTAATCCTCAAACTACGGACCATCCCCTTTGGTGTCCCAAG
>LR738715.1:309859264-309881405 GCA_902687465.1 Secale cereale | reverse complement strand
ACCCTCATTTTAGTGAAAAGTTTGGAAGACTTATGTCGGAGAAGTTTGAGATGTCTATGATGAGTGAACTCAAGTTCTTTCTTGGTTTGCAAATCAAGCAAACTAAGGAGGGTACCTTTGTTTCTCAAACAAAGTATACCAAGGACTTATTCAAGAAGTTCAACATGCAAGAATGCAAAGGTATGAATACATCCATGCCTACTAGTGGACATATTGACTTGACTAAGGATGTCGAACCGATTGACCAAAAGGTTTACCGCTCTATGATTGGTTCATTGTTATATCTATGTGCCTCCCGTCCCAACATTATGCTAAGTGTGTGCATGTGTGCACGATATCAAGCGGGCCCCAAAGAATGTCATCATAAGGTTGTGAAAAGGATAGTGAGATACTTAATTCACAGACCAAACTTTGGCATTTGGTATCCTAAGAGGTCTTCTTTCGACCTTGTTGGCTACTCCGATTCGGACTACGCCAGAGACAAGGTTGATAGAAAGTCCACTTCGGGTACTTGTCAATTTCTTGGTAGATCTCTTGTATCTTGGTCCTACAAGAAACAAAACTCGGTATCCTTATCCACCGCCGTAGCGGAATACATTGTTGCTGGTTCATGTTGTGCTCAATTACTTTGGATGACCCAAACTCTTAAAGATTATGCGATAAATGTGAAACATGTTCCATTTCTTTGTGATAAATAAAGTGCTATTAAGATTGCTCACAATCAGTGCAACATTCTCAAACTAAGCATATTGAAGTTTGTCATCATTTTATTCGAGATCATGTTGCTAAAGGATACATTGACCTTAAACATGTCCGTATGGATAAGCAATTGGCGGATATATTCACCAAACCACTTGATGAGAAAGTATTTTGTCGTTTGAGAGGTGAATTGAACATTATTGATGCCTCAAACTTGGAGTAGTAACTCCTTTGTATGTATGCAAGGCATAATTCTTTGACTAATCCTTGATATTGCTCTTATGATGATGATCATATGTCTTGGATCTACTTGTACCCTCGCATGCTATCTAACCCTTGTAGGTACTTTGATGAACCCAAATTTATGAGATTGCAACTCACTCACATTCTAAGCAATCTTCACATCACCAAGTCTTGACAATATGGTGGTTGAAGTCAAGGAAGCATGAATCCTTTCAACATATCCTTTGAAAATTTCTATATATCAAATTTTATTTGGTATCAAATTCTCATGATTGTCATTTTGGATACACGAGTGCTCTTCCTTGCAAATCTAACCCATGTAGGTAGACGAACTCAAACTACGAGGGGTGCTGCCAACTCTTGATGAACTACATCAACCTTGAGCATCCAACACAAGTTTAACTACATGATCAAGTACAACATCACCACCCAAGGTATGTTATTCCATCTTAGAGAAGCTTTACCCCAAGACATGCGGTCAAATCAGTTCAACACGATATGAATACAACAAAATGCTTAAACAAGAAATTGCAACCCCATTTTGAGCTTAAACGATGAGTATGACCTATGATCAAGTGTTCTCGCTTGACTCCTAAGTCAATATACTCTAACATAGGTGACTCTATCGCCGACCACTTCTAGATGAAGTTCTCTAGTGTTTCTCTATGTTCTTGCATTCATCTTTTGCATGCTTATTCCCCTTTCAAAAAAACTTCATCTAGATTTCTTTTCTTTTCTATGTTATTTTCTGCATCAAATTCATTGCAAATTCTTCAGTTAATTCCCTTAAAATCCTTGTGGGATCTTATTTGCCTAAGTGAGCTGAGATGACACAATCTTTTCTTTGAATTGAACTCGGTGACACCGATGCAAATAAATCGGCCGCACCGATTTCAACACTGAGCAAAGATTTTGCCATTTGCATCCTGCATATCTGTTCCAGCTCCACTCAATGATTCTTATCCTCTACTAGCATCTTAATCTACATGTTGCTTTGTAATGTGACCCAAGGACCAAGCCTATTTGACTCATGCTCCAGAAGATTCCTTCTTGGAAAGTGATGTCAAAGGGGGATAGAGAGCACATGAAAGCTGATCACACAGAGGGGAGAGAGAAAGAACATTCAAGCTTATCCCCGGATGCTTATTATCCAAAGAGGAGAGAAGTCACATGTCTTCAACAGGGGAAAGACATGTTAGTATGTATTATGATTGTTTTGGCTCTGCTTTTCCAGTTTGCTAGTTTGCTCTGATTTTCTAATACCATATCTTCTCCCATTATCCAATATAAGATTCTGCTGGAGAAAGATACTCAAGGGGAGAAAATCTTTGGGGACATGTTTATATTCATATAGAGAACTAAGTACTCACTCTCTACATGTCATCCCAATCTTGGTATCTTTGTGGTTACTGTGCTTTGCTTAGTAGGTGATCTTGTGTTATCTAACCCTGTTTTCTCAAGTTCACCCTCTCCAAAGCCAGCTCAAGACCACAAGGTAAGTATATGCATCACATCCATGTGCATGATGATCTCTTGCTACTGTACATATTGTTTGCAAGGAGGACTCATAAACATGGAGGTACTTTTTCTACATTCAACATCATTTGCTTTGATGCATATAGCCAAGATACATGTAACTCATTGCTTGCTCAGACATGCTTATGCATTCACATGCTCTTATATTCTATATTTACATGTTTGCATACATGTAGGGGGAGCATATGCTTGTTACATGTTCTTCCAAAGCTTTACTTGTTATTCTTTATATCTTTATCTGAAGCTTTGATGTATGATTGTCATCAATTACCAAATGGGGGGAGATTGAAAGCACAAGTGCTCCCTGGATGATTTTGGCAATTAATGATAACATATCTCTTATTGGACTAATATTTTCATCTAGTATATTTCAGATGAGTTCAATAGTGGAGTGGCAGGACAAGGGGATGTGGAACCCTTTTCAAGAAGCTAAGGACAAATATTGGCAAAAGCTCAAGACTCTTCATTTCTATTTTAGTGATCCAAGATCACATTTAGTCCATAGGAGAAGCCAATACTATTAAAAGGGGACGAGGTGTTTCTTAATGGTCTACTTGCACAAGTACTTAGTAATATGCTCCAAATCCCTCAACCACTTTCTCATTTCCACATATGTCCCAAACCTAAAAGTCAAACTCGGTCCCACACATTTGATCTATCCGGCGCCACCGAGTTTACATGACATAGCCACTGCCACAAACCCTAATCAGTTTGGTCTCACCGATAGGGATCTCGGTCTCACCGAGATGGTAAAGCAAACTCTCTGTTTCCTCTTTGCAACGTTTCGGTCTAACCGAGATGAGCGAATCGGTCCCATCGAGTTGGCATTGCAAACTCTGTTTCCTCTTCGTAATGTTTCGGTCCAACCGAGATGAGTGAATCGGTCCCACCGAGTTGGCCTGACCAACACTCGGTTAGCCTATTACCAAAATCCGTCTCACCGAGTTTGTGTTATCGGTCAAACCGAGTTGAGGTTTTGCCCTAACCCTAACGCTTCGGTCCCACCGAAATGTCTAACGTTCACATTTTGAACTGCTTCGGTCTGACCGAGTTCGTTTATTCGGTCTGACCGAGTTGGGTCAAACGTGTGTAACGGCTAGATTTTGTGTGGAGGCTATATATACCCCTCCACCCCCTCTCCATCAGAGAGAGAAAGAGAGACATCAGAACGTGCCTACACTTCCACTGTTCATTTTCTGAGAGAGAACCACCTGCTCATGTGTTGAGACCAAGATATTCCAATCCAACCACAAGAATCTTGATCTCTAGCCTTCCCCAAGTTGCTTTCCACTAAAATCGTCTTTTCACCATATCCAAATCTGTTAGAGAGAGTTGAGTGTTGGGGAGACTATCACTTGAAGCACAAGAGCAAGGAGTTCATCATCAACACACCATTTATTACCTTTTGGAGAGTGGTGTCTCCTAGATTGGTTAGGTGTCACTTGGGAGCCTCGGACAAGATTGTGGAGTTGAACCAAGGAGTTTGTACAAGCAAGGAGATCGCCTACTTCGTGAAGATATACCCTAGTGAGGCAAGTCCTTCGTGGGCGATGGCCATGGTGGGATAGACGAGGTTGCTTCCTCGTGGACCCTTCATGGGTGGAGCCCTGCGTGGACTCGCGCAGCCGTTACCCTTCGTGGGTTGAAGTCTCCATCAATGTGGATGTACGATAGCACCACCTATCGGAACCACGCCAAAAACATCTATGTCTCCAATTGCGTTTGCACACTCCAATCCCATCCCTTTACTTTCTTGCAACTTGCCTGCTTTGCTTTCCGCTGCTCATATACTCTTGCCATGCTTGCTTGAAATGTATTGTGAATGTTTGAAATTGTGCTAAAAACTCCACCTCAACTTAAAGAACTTAAAAACTGCTACTTTTCTCGTTGAGTGTCTAATCACCCCCCCTCTATACACCTCTTCTTCGATCCTCTCAACCGCGAAACGCGAAACTGGAGCCAAGAAAACGGTTTGATATATTAAAGGGTCAAACGTGACGTCTCGCCGAAAAGTTGTCACTAAAGACAGAGTGTCCATTTTTTGATAACTTGCCTTCAAGGCTAAGGGTTGTACTAACCATGCAGAGCCGGACATAGTACATTCGTGTAGGGAATGTTGCTTCAATATGTTCGGGAGGAGGAACCCACCTTGCAATGCCGAAGATAGTACGCGAGCCGAACTCATCGTCGTCGAAGACTGGTTCAGGGGCTACTAAGGGAGTCCTGGATTAAGGGGTCCTCAGGTGGCCGGATTGCTTGTTATGGGCCGGACTGATGGGTCGTGAAGATTATTGCTGAAGACTATCTCCCGTATCTGGATAGGACTCCCATATGTGTAAAATAGCAAGTTTATAGTCCGGGTGTAATATTTTCCTTCCTCTGCAAGATGGTCATGTACAACCCTAGGCCCCTCTGGTGCATATATAAACCGGAGGGTTTAGTCCATAGAGACAACAACCACAATTACGTAAGCTAGACTCCTAAGGATTTAGCCATTATGATCTCGCGTAGATCAACTCTTGTAAACATATATTCATCAAGATCAATCAAGTAGGAAGTAGGGTATTACCTCGATCGAGAGGGCCTGAACCTGGGTAAACATCGTGTCCCCAGCCTCCTGTTACCATCAATCCTCAGACGGATAGTTCGGGACCCCCTACCCGAGATCTGTCGGTTTTGACAACGATAGTGATATTCACTGAGAACCATGTCAGCACTATTAGCGCGAGCTACATCCCTATTTCAATCGAGATCGTGAGTGCTGAGACGCCATATAAGATCACACAGAGGAGTTGGGGTTCGACTGTCTTAGCGTATACATACCGAGCTATTTGCAACGCCTGCCAGCTTACGTCATCCATGCCAGCCCTTCTTGGATGCCCTCTATTTCTACAACTGTGGTCTTGGGAGAGGTTCTCCGTAGGATGACCTGACATACGTGTTGACGAGCCTATGGATGTAATGTTCGATGCTGACGGCATCGACATGCCTACATTCAGTCTGTGTTGGACACGTCGTAGGGTATGTCTCAATCTGGCTTTTGTTCTTTTTGTACACTATGGTTCAATCTAACTTTTGTACAATCTAACTTTTGTTTTCCACAGAGACGATGTGCTGGTGACCAGACCAGACGAGCTTACACGACATTGAACGAGCAGTTTGATACTTACACTGTGGTTATCTGGCAGCCGTACACGCAAGAAGCCATAGATGGAAGATACCCCAACGGTTTGTCCATGTTGTGCACAAGAGATGCCGATTATTGGATGACGAAATAAAAGATCATCTTTGATGTCTTCGTCGAGGAGATGGCCCAGTAGAGGGTTATGAGGCAATTCGTTCTTCTGCAACTGGAGACACCTCCCCCTACAGAGGCCCCGTTGTTTGAAGACATCCACAGGTACTGTCTAGTTATTCAGTATTGCATTGTCCTTCACTATTTTCCACAGTTAAGCAGTTAGGTAATGGTTTAACAAACACCAAAAATTTAGGATCACAAAGAAGGGGATTAACAGGACTGCTACTGAGTGTCTAGTTAGGGTTCAGCCGTACGTTACACAATGGGAGACTACGAGCACACATCTGTGGCACGAGAATCACGTCTTTGATATGGACAAATTAAATCTCTATCTACAGCGGTACATGATCGGAACACGATTATGCATCGTTCATCACACTCAGCCAGATGAGATACCTGCCCCTACTACGACGGATATGTACCCGAGCTATGATACTTCGGGCTCTAGGCAGCACGTGGTAAGATATATTCTCTTTATATAATGCAGGTAGTTCATACAAACTTTTTCATGCACACCTCATAATTGTCCTGACAATCTTAGGCTGAGTTGACTCACGGACTTGGCGAGGAGGTGTCCAACTTTCAACGTTTAGTGTCGTCCACACCTCTAATGGTTCCTCAGGCTCAGGTCCAGAACTAGATGATGCGCATTGAGGGGAGGCTACGATCTGTGTATCTGGCTATTACATGCACACGCACTTTGGACGTTTGATACGTCTCAAACGTATCTACTTTTCCAAACACTTTTGATATTGTTTTGGCCTCATTCTTGCATGATTTGGACTAAACTAACCCGGACTGACGCTGTTTTCAGCAGAGCTGCCTGTATGGTTTATTTGTGTGCAGGAAAACGGATTTGTAGGTATCTCAGAAAAATCCACGAAAAATCACAGAAAATCCACGCACTCGAAGGAACCAGGAACCAGAAGTGGGGCCAGAGGGGGGCCAGGGGTGCCCAGGCGCCCTGTGGGCGCCCCCCCCCTGGGCCGCGCAGGGGGGCCGCCTGGGTGAGTCCCACGCCCCCTGGTGCCCTACTTCGCCTCGTATTTTTACTCCCGACGCAGAAACCCAAGATCAGAAGTTCTTTCGCAGTTTTCCGTCGCGGAGCCGCCGCCACCCTCTGTTCTTCCTCGGGAGGGCTAATCTGGAGGCTGAATTGGCCTCCGGAGAGGGGAGATCGTCGCCATCGTCATCATCATCACCACTCCATCATCCCTCCATGACTCCCCCTTTCATGTGTGAGTAATTCCCCCGCTGTAGGCGAAGGGGATGGTAGGGATTGGATGAGTTAGATCATGTAATAGTTTATCAGATCGTTGGGGGCATGTTGCCTATCATCTACTATGGTGTTTATCATCTTTGCTTCAACTTGTTATTCTTAATGCTTGACACTTAGGGCCCGAGTGCCATGATTTCAGATCTGAACCATATGTGTTTGCATGAATATATTTGTGTTCGTGATCCTATCTATGAGTTGTTTGCACCTGTTACGGTTCGGAACCGGCGATCCCAAAAGTGACAGCTTGGGACACCAAAGGGGATGATCCGTAGTTTGAGGATTACATGTATCCATTGAGTTCATTGCTTTGTTTCGGTGCTCTTTGACAGGAGCACCTTAATATCCATAAGTTCCTTTTGGCCCCGTTCGTAGCGGGATGGTAGGACAAAAGATGTTGTGCAAGTTCTTATTGCAAGCACGTACAACTACCTACGGGATACATGCCTAATGTTTGATATTTGCCTAGATGATCATTACTTTTCCGTGTGCCGTGCCCCAAGTTAGAATCTATCTCATCCATGCAGCGCCCAACCATCCATCTCCCTAGCCTACAGTGTTTTAAACCCTGCTTGTCACTAGTTGCTACTTTTGCCATTTACTACTGCTATTTACTTTTGCTGTTTACTTTTACTATTACTATCATCACTATCATATCACTGTTACCACTTATCTTTTGTTGCAAGTAAGTATATTTCAGGTGCGGTTGAATTGACAACTCAACTGTCAAAGCTTATAAATACTCTTTGGCTCCCCGTGTGCCGAATCAATAAATTGGGTTATTCTTACCCGCGAAGACTATCTCGATCCCTTACGGTTGAGGGTTATCAAGTACCGTTTTCTGGCGCCGTTGCCGGGAAGCATAGCAATATTTACGAGTCTACTTGAGGTATCCTACTTGCTGCACTTCATCCACTATGGGTAAGAAAGGAGACCCCAAGGTTCCGATCTTACTATCTACTACAAGAAGAGGTACTGCTCTGAGCACTAGTGCTACACTTGATTCACCTTCCGTTATGAGTAAGTTTGCCTCACCACCACCTCATGATGCTCCTACTGAATCTGTTACTATGTCTGATACTCTTGATGATGCCTCTACTACTTTTGATGATATTAGTTCGCTTGGTTATGCTCTTGAGAAACAAATTGCTGCTGCTGCTAAAAAATCTGGAATTGAACTTCCTGTTGCTCCCTACCCTATTGGTGAAACTTATGATTATCCTGATCCGAGTAAACTCAAAGAGAGGCTCCTTGATGATGATTACTATATGCTTGATGAAGATCTATGCAGGGAACTGACAGAGTTTGCTGGCTCTGACCCTGAAGTTATTAAGAAACTATTTGAAAAACACTCTTTGAAGAACAAAACCGTTCCTAATCCTGAATTTGCTACATCTCCTATATGCATTGATGATCCTGATTATGATTTCTCTGTTGATCTTTCACTTATACCTATGGTTGAAGCTGACCCCTTTTATGGCAGAGAAAATGATGATGCTATTGCACACCTGACTAAACTCGGTGAGTTGGGTAGCCTGTTTACCACAGATGAGAAGATACGATACTTTTATATCACCAAGCTTCTTCCTTTCTCCTTGAAGGAGGGTGCTAAAGCATGGTATGATTCACTCCCATGCGGTTCCATTAAGAGTCCTCATGACTTAGCTCACTCTTTTGTTGATAAGTACTTTCCTGCTCACATGCAACATGCTGCTTTACAAAGAATTTATAACTTTAAACAGTTGCAGGATGAGTCCCTCCCTAAAGCTTGGGGGAGGTACTGCGGTCTGATTCGGGCTAGACCAGGACATGAAATCCCTAAGAACGAATTAATCAATATATTCTATGCTGGTCTAACTGATGAATCCAGGTCCTATTTGGACAGTTGTGCTGGTTGTGTTTTCAGGAAAAGAACACCGGACAATGCGGAAGATTTGATGGGCAGTATTGCCAAAAACCATGAAGATTGGTCCGTCCCTGAACCACCTCCACCAACAAAGAAGAGGGGCATGTTTGTTCTAAGCCCCGAAGATATGCGAGAAGCAAAGAAGTCTATTAAAGAGAAAGGTATTAAAGCTGAAGACGTGAAGAATCTACCCCCTATTGAGAAGCTGTGTGAGCCTACCACTCACCCTCCTATGGTAGAGGTACACTCTCTTTTAGATTTCAACACAAGTGACATCCCTCATGGTAAGCCTCCTGATCAATGTTTAGATGAGTTTGATAATTTTATTATGAAACAGAATCATTTTAATGAGAGGATAGAAAGTCAGTTGCATGACAATTCCCTTGCTATCAAAAGACTGCTTGATGTTTTAGATAGAACAGTTAATGATGTTCCATGTCTTGTGAAGCATTTTCATATGGTTCAAACTCAGCTTGATCAAATTTCTAATGTGCAAAGAGATTTTCTTTCTAACAATGCCAAACAAGATAATTTGCAGGCTTTCGGGATTAAGACCCGAGGAGGAACTAGCATTCAGGATCCTCTTTATCCAGAGGGGCATCCGAAGAGAATCGAGCAGGATTCTCAAATGCAGGAAGAAGAAATTGTTGGCTCTCCAAAGAAAAAGAAGAAACATAAGGAGACTGACAATTCTAATGATCCTATTGCAGATGAAGAACCAGCTATTGATCCCAACAGTGTATCTATCTCCGATGCTGAGACTGAAGACGGTGCTGAACCTGAAGGTAATAATAATGAGAAGAATGATCCGCCTGAAGTTCGAGAAGAAGAAGCACCTGACAAACGTAAGAGGTACACTAAAGAAGACTTCATCGCAAGAAAACATGGGAAGGAAAGAGAACCACGGGTACAGAAACCCATGCCCTTTCCAGGTAAGTCCATCAAATCTAAAGAAGAAGAGCATTATAATAAGTTTTGTGAGTGGATTAAACCTCTTTTTCTTCAAATCCCTTTGACTGATGCTATTAAGTTACTTCCTTATTCAAAATATATGAAAGATATTGTCACTAACAAAAGAAAAGTTCCTAATGATGCAATATCTACTATGCTTGCTAACTACTCTTTCAGTGGCAAGATTCCTGAGAAGCTCGGTGGTCCAGGTATACCCACCATTCCTTCCTCCATAAAAAATAATTATGTCAAAACTGCTTTATGTGATCTTGGAGCAGGAGTGAGTGTTATGCCTCTCTCTCTTTACGAGAGGCTATGTTTAGAGAAACTAATTCCTACAGATATCTCCCTTCAGATGGCTGACAAGTCAACTGCTGTTCCGATAGGTATTTGTGAGGATGTTCCCGTAGAAGTTGCTAATTGTTTAATTCTTACTGATGTTGTTGTGCTTGACATGCCCGAGGATGGGAGCATGTCCATTATTCTTGGTAGACCTTTTCTTAACACCGCAGGTGCTATTATTGATTGCAATAAAGGGAAGGTTACTTTCGATGTGAATGATAAAGAACACACGGTATATTTTCCAAAGAAGACCGACAGGAGGCATGGCCTCAACTCTATAGAGAATATCGAGACCATGAAAATTGGAGAATGAGACTGTCCACTACATGTGCCTCACAAATACAAAACTATCATGGTAGGGACAATGTCCATCAAGGTAAAGGTTCAGTGATTACTTCGTGAGATGTGAGACTTTTTACTCTATATATCGCCTGTTTGTTGGTAAGACTTGATCAACCTTATTAGCAAATATGTTTTATATAGATAAAAAGTTGAGCTTGTTATGTTTTCACTTGTTTTTAGTTTTGTCCTACTTGCTGTACCAAGTATTTATGTTTTTGAAACTTCACAATACTACTAACTGCTTCAAGTTTTCAGAGAGTTTCGCAGCTTTTTGAACTTCGAAAAATTTTCAACAGTGAAGTTTTCAGAAAAATTCCAGAAAAATTATAATAAAAATTTCCGCGTCGGGAGAGACCCAGAGGGGCCTGGGGCCAGCCAGGGGGGGCACCAGTGGCCCAGGCGGCCAGCTGGCGCGGCCCAGCCCCTGGCCGCGCCCATAGGGCGCCTGGGGCCCACGGGACCCCCCTCCAGGTATGTCTTCTTCCTCCCTCTCTCTCTTTCTCCAAAAACACGAGTTCTGCTCTTGTTCTTGTGTTCTTGCTATTCTTGGAGGCGATTCTTCGATCTCTCTCTACAGCCCATCATTTGAGCTGAAATTTTGAGCAAACACTCCCTGGTATGTGACTCCTCCACCCCTCCAATTAGATTTTTGATTGGTGGCCTCATTTGTGAGTATTTAGTAGTTCTTGGTGCTGTAGAGATGAGCTTGCATGCATGTGTAGAAAGTTATTTTCCAAGTTTTGATGCAAGTTTATGCCTTGGGCAAGTGAGTTGAGTAGTTTGCCTTAGCTCACTTTGTTTTAATCCTCGTTTTTGTAAATTGTAAAAAAATATTCAGAAATGAGTTTGTTAGGAAGGGCAAAAGGGTGGCTTGAGAAGAGGAGGCCCGCACACTCCGATCGAGTTACTAGAGCCGCAACTTCACCATGGACTGCTAGGGTGAGCTATAATGAAGATCATGTGCCCCTGGAGTTGTTGGAAGACACAAGTCCAGCACTTGCGATGACGTTTCCATGTGATGAATTCATGGAAGCTGCGGGAATCAAGGATGAGTTTTATAATCTTTGTGCTAATGCAGGTTTGACACGGCTGGTCACGAGCCGTGTTACTCAGTATCAAAAACTCACCTCCATTTTCATTAACAGTTTTAGATATAATCCTAATTCAGGTGCTATTGAGTTTAAAATTTATAATTATCTTATCACCATGACTTTGGGAAATTTTTGTGAAATAATATGTGTGCCGAATGTTGGGAGGACGGCTAGGATGGCCACTCAGCCCTCCGAGCTGAAAACCGTCATCAACTCTCTCTGCAACATGGGTACGAGGGATATTCATCGGTCGAAGATCTCCAGCATCTTGTTTCCTCACCTCAGGTATTTTGCATATTATATTGCTAGAGGGGTGTTAGCTCATGACAACACGAGCAACATTTCTGCTCCGGATATTGCTATCCTGGCAGCAGCCCTCTCAGGGAGGTCTGATTATAATCTGGGTACCTTAATTGCTCGACGCCTTGCTATGAACGGTAACAGGGGGATTTATATGGTGGCGTTTACGCCACACTTATCTTAGAGCATCTTGGAGGCACCCCACACCCTGATGATACTCCTTTTACTTATTTAAGCTTTGATCTTGCTGCTATGAAAAGGCATAAGTTTGTTACCATGGGTTCTGAGCTTGATAATCTTATTTATATCTTGCGTTTCGGAACTGCCGCGGAACGCGAGATCCGTCTACCTGCACCTCTTTTGTTTGTTTTTTCTTGCAGGAACGGATGGTCCTTTGATGTTGTTCAGTTCGATGAGTTCATGGTCCAGCATCAGTTTCATAACCCCATGGAGGGGGTTGTGCCCGACGAGGAGAGGCACGGTGAGATACCACATTTTCAGGAAGAAACCGCCACCGAGTTTGGTGAACGGTCTTTCTCTGTTTGGCGTTCGGAACCTTCCTCGTGGGAGACTCCGAGAAGTTCGGTGTACACGCCAGCATCCTTCTACGACCCTTGGACTCACCACCATACCCCTGGAGCAGGAGGCTCCTGGGGGCAGTAGCTGCTACCAACTTAGGCCAAAACCCTAAGCTTGGGGGAGTACGTGCCCTTCTCACTTTTCCATTGTATTATCCGCTTTATTCACTTTGATATTTTCGAAGTTTTTATCCGTTCTTCTTTGTTTCTCTCTTTGCAAAAACAACAAAAAAAATTTCTCTTTCTTTTGCTTTTATTAAACCTTTGAAAAAACCAAAAAGATTTCCTTTCTCTCTTTAGTTTGCTTTGTTTTCAGAGATCAGCTCGAGTCCATGATGGCATTTAATTATATTTCCTACGTTCGATCGTGCAAGTGACAAGCAGTAATGACGAAGATCGACTGAAGGGAAGCAACAGGGAAGACCGGTATGAACTATTGACCAGCTTGTAGCGACATAGTGCTATGTTTACAATGCTCTTTCGGTGGTTCATGCTTTCCTTGTGGCTAGTCTCGAATAACTAGAGTATATAATGTGTTATTGAAACGATCTACATGCATTGCACTGTTCATAGTCTGGTATACTAAGGTGGTATTTCCCTTTAGAGAATTTTTGGATTGACTTGGCACATGCTTACACATGTTTAAGACTAAAAAGTCTACTCTGCCTTGATGATCTTTGAGTTTTAGAATAGTTATATCACTTTCATGCCCGATTCAATGTTGCTTTGTCGCTCTGCATGATTATGACCGTTATTGCTCTCTAGTTGGTCGCTTCCCAGTCTTTTGCTAAACCTCCACCTGTACTAAGCGGACTGACTACTTGTGCATCCAAAATCCTTAAAACCAGTTATGCCATATGAGTCCACTATACCTTCCTATACATGGTATTTACCTGCCATTCCTAACGAAGACTTTCATGTACCATCTCGAAACTAATCAAAAGCACTTCTCTTTTGTGCCTATGTTTTAGCTCATGAGGAAGTAGTAGTTAATTCATGATCTTTTTAAGTTGGACAAGTTTCACCCCTGGATTGTATGTCTAATGTGCAAACCCCTAATATGAGAAGGAACTGGCATTGGGTGCGCCCGGCTCAAAAAGATAATATAACAAACAAACCCTCCTTCACGCTTTGTTCATGAGAAATCAGAAAACTTTGGCAGTGATAAACAAAGGAGATTAAGAGGATGTGATCGTCCTCATGCGGGAGCCGTTCCTCGAGACTTGTCCACTCAAAAAGTGATTGAGTTATCTGCTAGCATTTGTTGACGAAATATGCACTTCTCAAAACATGTTTACTTCTGTTTTTTTTAAACCAAGAGCTCTGGTACATGTTTAGTTTTTGTTTCCGACCACGGGTTTTCAACCTTGCCACGGTTCGAGAGTCTCACCTTCTTTCTTCAAAGCACCGACTAGGAGAGCATAATTGTCATTCTGAGTGTAATGTGCATTGTCCCAAAGTATTACATTGTCTTCTGCATACTTGTGATATGATTTATTCTCAAATTCTTAGTTCTAGTCTCCTTTAAAACTTTGGAGGAGTCTCTGCATTTATGTTTTGCTTCACTCCTGGAGGCTAGCGAGATACCACCCTAATATGCTCAAGCTATGTGCAATGTAATCTTGTCTTGATTTTCAGTAGTATATTATTTACTTTTAAGTATTTGTGAATGGTCACTTGAAAGAAGGATTGCTCCTTGCATTGTCCTCATAAGTACTGTTTCAATACTTGCTAAACTCTTTTCGTAGTACATGCTTATATACATCTAATGAAGCAAAATAGTTTGTCAAAGTTTTCTTTGTCGCGTCCAGTGCGTTGAACTGAATTGCTTGAGGACAAGCAATATGCTAAGCTTGGGGGAGTTGATACGTCTCAAACGTATCTACTTTTCCAAACACTTTTGATATTGTTTTGGCCTCATTCTTGCATGATTTGGACTAAACTAACCCGGACTGACGCTGTTTTCAGCAGAGCTGCCTGTATGGTTTATTTGTGTGCAGGAAAACGGATTTTTAGGTATCTCAGAAAAATCCACGAAAAATCACAGAAAATCCACGCACCCGAAGGAACCAGGAACCAGAAGTGGGGCCAGGGGGTGCCCAGGCGTCCTGTGGGCGCCCCCCTTGGGCCGTGCCGGGGGGCCGCCTGGGTGGGTCCCACGCCCCCTGGTGCCCTACTTCGCCTCGTATTTTTACTCCCGACGCAGAAACCCCAGATCAGAAGTTCTTTCGCAGTTTTCCGTCGCGGAGCCGCCGCCACCCTCTGTTCTTCCTCGGGAGGGCTAATCTGGAGGCTGAATTGGCTCCGGAGAGGGGAGATCGTCGCCATCGTCATCATCATCACCACTCCATCATCCCTCCATGACTCCCCCTTTCATGTGTGAGTAATTCCCCCGCTGTAGGCGAAGGGGATGGTAGGGATTGGATGAGTTAGATCATGTAATAGTTTATCAGATCGTTGGGGGCATGTTGCCTATCATCTACTATGGTGTTTATCATCTTTGCTTCAACTTGTTATTCTTAATGCTTGACACTTAGGGCCCGAGTGCCATGATTTCAGATCTGAACCATATGTGTTTGCATGAATATATTTGTGTTCGTGATCCTATCTATGAGTTGTTTGCACCTGTTACGGTTCGGAACCGGCGATCCCAAAAGTGACAGCTTGGGACACCAAAGGGGATGATCCGTAGTTTGAGGATTACATGTATCCATTGAGTTCATTGCTTTGTTCCAGTGCTCTTTGACAGGAGCACCTTAATATCCATAAGTTCCTTTTGGCACCGTTCGTAGCGGGATGGTAGGACAAAAGATGTTGTGCAAGTTCTTATTGCAAGCACGTACAACTACCTACGGGATACATGCCTAATGTTTGATATTTGCCTAGATGATCATTACTTTTCCGTGTGCCGTGCCCCAAGTTAGAATCTATCTCATCCATGCAGCGCCCAACCATCCATCTCCCTAGCCTACAGTGTTTTAAACCCTGCTTGTCACTAGTTGCTACTTTTGCCATTTACTACTGCTATTTACTTTTGCTGTTTACTTTTACTATTACTATCATCACTATCATATCACTGTTACCACTTATCTTTTGTTGCAAGTAAGTATATTTCAGGTGCGGTTGAATTGACAACTCAACTGTCAAAGCTTATAAATACTCTTTGGCTCCCCGTGTGTCGAATCAATAAATTGGGTTATTCTTACCCGCGAAGACTATCTTGATCCCTTACGGTTGAGGGTTATCAACGTTCTTCACCAGCAGCCCCGACAATGGCCCCCGCGTCACTCCACAAACCACAAGCATCCACGTCACTCGACTGGTCAACTCGAACCCACACATCACTGACATGAGTTGCATCCACGTCGAGCAGAGCAATGGACGGCCATGCCGCCACCTCCTAACTAGGCTAGTAGTTCGACATGGCAGCACCAGTCGGATCCCACGTCTGGCTACGTGTTTCGGCCAGGACCCCAACAACAAAGTCCCACACTGGGATTCATTATGCTATCACCGCCTACATGTATGTTTCTTCATATAAATTCTTTTAAATATCGATTGCGCCTATGTATTTCATCATTACTTATGTTCCTCCATCCAACAAGGTACTATGGATATCGGGCATATGGACATGACGCGTCTATGCCCGGATCCGGGTGGAATAGTGACCATGAAGGTGTGCATATCACACAGGACTTCTTGTCGCAGCACAAAGAGTGGATGGACACACTTACGACTCCTACAGCACATCCCACACAGGAAACACAAGATGACCATGAATGGTCTGAGCTTCCTCCCCCATAACGTTGGGGCACCCCACAGGTATATGTGGATGACACCTCCTCCACCACCTCCACTACGTGGCGGACGACGTGGCTGATGCTTGTCTAGCACTATATCTGTCAATGTATGAGAGGGACATATTCTACCTATGTATGCGACAAACATATATCTATCTATGTGTGCGAGAGACATATTCTACCTATGTATGTGAGAGACATATTTCTATTCATTCGCATTGTTAATAAAGTTACACTTCAGGAGAGACCGCTAAAGATAATTAAGATACAAGTACATCGGAATTAAACTGTACGACTAAGCTTACAGAATACAACATACAAACTACATGAAGACATCATCGTCATCCTCCGTCAATGCAGCACCCTTGCCCTTCGACGATGCAGCACTCTTGCCCTTTGACGATAAGTCATTCTTGCCCTTCAATGATGAGTCACTATTGCCCTTCGACGATGCGTGTTTCTGATATGTCTCCAACGTATCTATAATTTTTTATTGTTCCATGCTATTTTATTATCCTTCTAGGATGTTTTATGGGCTTTAATATACACTTTTATATGATTTTTGGGACTAACCTATTAACCCAGAGCCCAGTGCCAGTTTATGTTTTTCTCCTCTTTTAGGGTATCGCGGAAAAGGAATATCAAATGGAGCCCAATTGACCTGAAATTCAACGGAGGCTGTTTTTGGACCAGAAGAAGCCCAGAAAGTGCCGGAGGGGGGCCAGAAGATCCACAGGCTACCCACGAGGGTAGGGGGTGCGCCGCCCCCTATTGTGCATGCCCCCCTACCTCGTGGACAGCCCGGAGACCTCCTTTACTTGCCCCGACTCCAACACCCTTTATATATACAGAAACCTCCGTAAAGTAACCTAGATCGGGAGTTCCGTCGCCGAAAGCCTCTGTTGCCACCGAAAACCAATCTAGACCCATTCTGGCACCCTGCCAGAGAGGGGATCCCTCTCCAGTGGCTATCTTCATCATCCCGACGCTCTCCATCACGAGGAGGGAGTAGTCCACCCTCGGGGCTGAGGGTATGTACCAGTAGCTATGTGTTTGATCTCTCTCTCTCTCCTGTTCTTGAGATGGCATGATCTTTATGTATCGGGAGCTTTGCTATTATAGTTGGATCTTATGATGTTTCTCCCCCTCTACTCTCTTGTGATGAATTGAGTTTTCCCTTTGAAGTTATCTCATCGGATTGAGTCTTTAAGGATTTGAGAACACTTGATGTATGTCTTGCGTGGGATACCTGTGGTGACAATGGGGTATTCTATTGATTGACTTGATGTATGTTTTGGTGATCAACTTGCGGGTTCCGTGACCTTGGGAATCTATGCATAGGGGTTGGCACACATTTTCGTCTTGACTCTCGGTAGAAACTTTGGGGCAGTCTTTGAAGTTCTTTGTGTTGGTTGAATAGATGAATCTGAGATTGTGTGATGCATATAATATAATCATACCCACGGATACTTGAGGTGACAATGTAGTATCTAGGTGACAGTAGGGTTTTGGTTGATTTGTGTCTTAAGGTGTTATTCTAGTACGAACTCTATGATAGATCGAACGGAAAGAATAGCTTCGTGCTATTTTACTACGGACTCTTGAATATATCGATCAGAAAGAATAACTTTGAGGTGGTTTCGTACCCTACCATAATCTCTTCGTTTGTTCTCCACTATTAGCTACTTTGGAGTGACTCTTTGTTGCATGTTGAGGGGTAGTTATGTGATCCAGTTATGTTATTATTGTTGAGAGAACTTGCACTAGTGAAAGTATGAACCCTAGGCCTTGTTTCCTAGCATTGCAACACAGTTTATGCTCACTTTTATCTTTAGTTACCTTGATGTTTTTATATTTTTAGTTTACAAAAACCTATATCTACCATACATATTGCACTTGTATCACCATCTCTTCGCCGAACTAGTGCACCTATAGAATTTACCATTGTATTGCATGTATTGGGGACACAAGAGACTCTTTGTTATTTGGTTGGAGGGTTGTTTGAGAGAGACCATCTTCATCCTATGCCTCCCACGGATTGATAAACCTTAGGTCATCCACTTGAGGGAAATTTGCTACTGTCCTACAAACCTCTGCACTTGGAGGCCCAACAACGTCTACAAGAAGAAGGTTTCATAGTAGACATCAAGCTCTTTTCTGGCGCCGTTGCTGGGGAGGTTAGTGCTTGAAGGTATATCTTTAGATCTTGCAATCGAATCTTTTAGTTTCTTGTTTTATCACTAGTTTAGTTTATAAAATAAAACTACAAAAAATGGAATTAAGGTTACCTCATATGCTTCATCTTTTTAATATCTTTCATGAAAATGATAGGAAGGAAAATTGTGCTCAAGTACTAGAAGAAGAATTACATAGAATGATTGGCATAAAATATATGCATGATGAGCATGATTCCAATGTTGTTAGTATGAATTCTTTGATTACCCATGATGCTAATCATATGCAAAGCCATGAGCTTGGGGATGCTATGTTTGATGAAGATGATATGTTTAGTCCCCCAAGTTTGGATGAGCAAATTTATTATGAGGAAAGCATGACTCCTATTTATGATGATTATATTGATGAAAGTGGATTTGGAAAGGTCATGACTTTATTTGGTGATGAATCCACTATTTTGGAAGAGGTTCCAATTGATTATGAGAACAAAGTTGCTATCTGTCGGGGATATACCCCGCGGTATGAACCGGTCGGAAATATGACTCGGCCGGACTTAGCGGTTTACTTGGGACTCGGTTTACACTTGGAGATTCATTGGCGATCCGTCTTAACCAGACGGTTTACAAGCAACCTGCCTGAATAATATCACTCACTGGTAACCCGGAGGGTGGATCACGAATGACAAGGCCCGAGGTCCAGAAGGCCGGTTCATGTTATGGTGGGCCGGTTTATGAAGAAAGCATAAGGAATATTCTCTAACAAAGGAAGCAAGACTAGGACTCCTTGTAATAGGTCAATCCTAATCCTACTAGGACTAGTCATGTAACCCGCCCCTTCAACATATATAAGGAGGGGCAGGGCTCCCCAAAGGGGACAAGCCACAAGCAGACAAGTTTCTAGGGTTAGACACCAAGAGCCGGTTTACCAGCAACACCACGACAATCATAATGAGACCTAGCCTCAAACAACACATAGGGTTATTACCGGATGATGTTTCCCGGGGCCCGAAGCTGTCTAAATCCTCGTCTTATGTTGCGTCTCTCGATTCCGCTCAACCCCTCTCAAGCTGCCACATAGATGCGCGGCCTCACGACTAAGTCCGCTAAACCGGACATCTGACGTGTTAATTCCACGACAGTTGGCGCGCACCGTGGGGCCTGCGCACGGTGGTGTTGAGTTCTTGGAGGGATCTCTCCCAGGGATCGAGAAAGTTTGCGATTGGAAGGATGAAGGAAAACTGCCGCGGGTGATCCGTATGGTTTGATTCGGTTTACGTAACCGGCGATCAACGCCTGCTATTACAAACCAGGTGATGAGGAAAATCCAGAAGCACACCGGACCCAATCCGTTTATGGTCTGCTCGCATATATAAAAGGAAACCAAAGGAAGATCGCTAGGTCCAGCCAAAAAAGAACAGATGATCAGATCGGATGTTACAAGTGAATTTATTGCAATGGCCTACCAGCGACGAGGAAAAACAATTCAAGATAACAGTGCTATACTGTGGCAGCGCCGGACAGGGTATATTAATTTTTTGCAGCGTGCTAGTATGGCCAATGATTGTCCAGATTCAACCAAGAGATTGCCTCGAAGTACGATTTTCTCACACGGATACGGGCTGCCTTATCCATCCTTAAAAAAAGAGAGAAGGACTCGTACGTGAGTCAACCGACCGCGACTGGGACTCTGCCATCGTTCCCAATCGCTGCTTGTGCAGCCCTGACTCCGAGCGGCCTACATTTTCAGTGATTTCCACTTCGGCTCCGAACCGCGGTCGAGCCTTGCTTGCTCCTGAACCACTTCCGCGGAAATCGCCTCCCGTCCGGGTCGCTGTCAGACCTCACTGCGCGTGGAGATCCAACGATTTGAAGCCAGATCAAAAAAAATTAAAGCATATTCCTGAGACGACGGAGTTCACCGCAGACTTGATCCACACCACGAATTTGTGTTCCGATCAGAAGGATTTACCGATTTGGAAAAAAGAAGCGATATACTCAATGCACCAAGGTATTAAAAAAACGGCCACGACCTATGGCTGGTCTGGACTCTGTATCCCGTCCGAGTCCCTGTTGCGTCTCGTCTCCCGTCCGAGTCGCCGTCGCGTCTTGCCTCCCCTAAATCGCCGCACTTCAAGCCCCGAGACAGAATCAATCAATCAGTTTGCTAGTACTACTTCTTGTACGTGGCCGTTTTTCCGCTAATTGGCACGTCAGGTCTGATTGATTTCTCAAGCCGCTGTCAACTAGTACTAGTTACTACTAGTACTTCTGTTCATCATCAATCGCAACGTCTGCTGCTCAGTACTGCCAGGTGCTATCTATTCTCAGTATTTTTAGCACATATTAATTCTTCTGAAAACAATTACTCTGTCTTTCAATATATTTTATGCAGGACAAAGTCTACTACAAAACTAACAACATACATATAAGGCTCGCACTGGTTTAAATGTTATGGACAATTCTCGTGCCTGCATCGGCTACCACTATTGTGGCCGACTCGTCAGTCCACGCACACGCGCGCTGGCCTCCAACACCATGACCGACTCCCTCACCAATGGAAGAGCGCACGCCGCCGTTTTTACGGTCCGGTCTACATCAACACGCCGGCGCCGTACCCGTCCTCATAGACCGGCTCAGCGGATACACTACCACGGCCGACTCGTCTGTTGTCCGGGCGAATCAGGTGATATCTATCCTATTTGTTCTTAATACACTACCACGGCCGATTCATCTATTATTCAAGAATATCATGTGTTATCCCTCCTATATATTTTATCAAGACATTTTATTTCCTATGAGCACCATTATACTGCCCTATTGGTATTTTTATATACAGGTGAAATTATTATTCTACTGCGGGAAGAAAGCACGCACTGGCAATATTCTACAACGGCGTTTCCTCTGTATCACACTACATGTTGAACGGACGGCCGGTTCACGCGTCCGCATCGGTTTACAACGCGGAGGACAACTTGCTTATCTGCGCCGGTTTACAACTGCGGCCGATTCATATGTCTGTGCTGCCACTGATGCTACGGTCGTTTTACCGTCCGCCCTGCGATCCGACCTATTCAACATACCGGTTTGGCTAACAGACACCGATGAGGATCATAAGGTCCAAATACATCAGGTGATATCCATCTAAAGTTTATTCCTCTTGATATATATATATCATTTTCATAAAGAAAACAAGATGCCTTGATCTATCTATGTTGATATACAGGACAACTATTTATTAAGGAACCAAAGAAGGTTTGCTGCACAGTGCAACTCCCATATCGGTACCCTGCTTCTACAACCACTAAAGGGCTTCCTGTTCAAACATAGGTCGTATTCGAACCAAAGAGAATATAGCCATTCCTGTCCAAACATAGGTCGTATTCGAACCAAAGAGAACATAGCAAAGGCTAGTAGGGGGTTAGGATCGTATTCAAATCCTAGCTTAGCCCCAATGGTCCGGTTTGTATGATCGTATTCGAATCATAAGCTCAGTGGATCGTATTCGAATCCATTGCTTGGCTAAAATTTAAAAGGCCAGTAGGGGGTTAGGATCATATTCGAATCCTAGCTTAGCCCCTATGGTCCGGTTTGTATGATCGTATTCG